>AYKW01000034.1:1219468-1819468 GCA_002760635.1 Ganoderma sinense ZZ0214-1
GGGTCGAGGGCGTCGGCGAGAAATTGGTTCGCTTCGAGGTTCGTAATGCGACTTTTCTTGAGCAGGTTAGCGAGCATCGGCCGCAACTTGACGTAGTAACGCGAATAATCGTTTACGTCGTTGATATACTTGATGCGAAGCTGCTCGTCAATCGCTCGATGAACGTCGGTCGTCGTAAACTCGCGATCCTTGGTTACGCCCGGATAGAGCGCGTAGACCGCGTCCTGAAAGTCGGTATAGTTCTTCGTCACCTCCGTGAACTCCGGGAGCGACTTCCAGCCGTACTCGACTGCGGCCGGCGGGTAGCGAACAGCCAATTCCTTTCGCACCTTCCAATCGTCCTGATCGGCGTCGGGCATGCTATGACGAACGAAGAGCGCTTCAAGATCATCGAAGTAACGATGAAGCGACGTCGGGTCGGCTTCATCGAACTTCGGACACGTTTTCTCGCCCCGAACGGGCATGGTTTGTTCGCGGCTTGAGCCATCTTAGAGATAGAAGCGGGAACGACTTGTGGGGTAGCGGTAGTAGTTGAGAACAAAGGCGGAATAACGGGGACAGGAGCGACGGAAACGGGAGCGATGGAAGGGGCGCGAGCTACTGGACCGGTTAGGGGCGTAGGCTCTTCCTGCTCGACCTTGACTGGTCGCGCGGTCGGGTCTGGAGTCGGGAGACGCGAAGCGGAAGGTGCGGTGGTAGTCGGTAACGACTGAACCGCGGAAGCAGGATTCGAAACGCGAACAGGAGGCGAAGGAAGCGAACCGGGAAGGGCGAGTTCGGTTTCGGAATCGGGGGAGAGCGCAGAACCAAAGGTATCGTCTTCAGGTGCGACCTCTTGCGAATCCAATTCGGTCGGGAAATTTTCTTCGGCTACTCCGAGAGCTCGGAGCTCGCGACGCCAGCGAGCGGACGACACAGCGAAGAAAGAATCGGAATAAGACCGCTGGCGAAAGGCCGGCGGTAGGAATTCGAAAGGCGAAACGAGGCGATCGGTGCGCGATCGCGGAGTCGGCGAAGACGGGGTAGAAAGCGAAGTCGGCGATGGGGTGTGGAAGCGACGAGACTCTTCGATGAGACCGGCGAGGTGGTTAATATCAGCTAGGAAATGTGGATCGTCGGCTAGCGACCGAGCGGCTTCGACGGAAACCGACAGAAACCCTCGCGGTGGGCTCCAAATGATGTAAACGGTCCGGGGAACTATCGAAAATCAATAGATCCAGCTGACCGCGGTGAAGGAGGGAGTCGTCGGGTGCTCGAAAACCACTGCTCAACCAAAAAGGGACTGATAAAAACACCAAGTAAAGGCGAGGTGCGACGGCGATCGTAAGGCGAAGCCGAGCGAAAGGCGGTGGGAAGAGTAATAGATCGGGGAAGCTCTCGGCGAGCGAACGTTGCAAGCGAATAGGGCGCGACGGGCCCGGCGAAGGACGAGCGAAAGGCGATGAGTAGGACTCACGGCGAGTCGGCGACGAATACGACGATGAGCGAGCGAGCGAAGCGGGCGAAAATGAGAAGTCAAGCGGGGAGCCGGAAATCTGTATTGCCCGAACCTGGAACAACAACTATATAATACAAGGATGAAACCCTAAAAGCAAGAAATGAAATACACAGAAAAGGCGAAGCCGACGACCAGCGGCCAATGAGCAGAAGGGATGCGCGAATACAGAGGAGAAGTGGAGTGAAGCTGTCGGGGACTGTCGTACCGACGCGAACCCCATCGAGCGAACAGCCACAGCCACAAGCATACGGGGTGCGCTCTCAGACAGAAAAGGGCGCGAGGTCGGGCGCACGTGCGCTACGAACGGGCAGCGAACGGTCGGCGAGTGAAGCGACCAATCGCGACTCGATAAAGGCAATCGAGGGAGAGGCCTAGAGCGAACGCGGTGGTAAATGAAGAACCAAATGAAGGCCCGCACGCGGCGAACGAGCACGAACCGGGCCTGAGCGAGCCAGGGAGGGGGTAACCGAAAACCGAACGACGGGCGAAGTAGGGGAGCGCGCCTCGGCGCGTGACCCGCGAAGCGCGAAATCGCGCTGGTGCGAATCCGAGCTCGGAACAGGGCATAGGCCCATCAACGTCGGGCCGGAAGACTGGCAGAGGCGATCCATGTCACTGTGCTATGCTGCGGCACTCGAGCTGGGCTTACCCTTCAAGCTGTTCCTTAGCTTCGATATAACGTACGTCGAGTGCTTTTTGGTTCTTCTCTCATTCGCGATTGCATGAGACCTACCTGTGAGCCGGTCTCGGTCCTAAAGCTCCTTCCAGTGTGCTACCCGGGAACGCGCAGAGGACATCGGTCTCCTGCGCGACTATCTCGCCGAAACATCTAGGCATCCACATCAGCTCCTGTACAAGGGAAGGCCCTCGTCTCGACGTCCGCAGGGCAGGACCGCCTGTTTGGGTTCTCAGACCTGCGTGAAGTGTGTGCCTTCATCAAGGACTCGTTGCAAGAATTAGCACCGGTGAGCGCATTCTGCTCGTCTATTGAACACGATCTCAGCAAACACCAACCTTTCTCCTCGCAGATACGTTGAAGTAACCGTCCACGACGGGTATATGCGGGGTACCGCCATGGGTCGATGAAGAACGACAGGATAAAGTGTGAGTCCTCTCGTCGACTTGAGCCTCTTTCGTTCGCGTGCCTCCATTAATGAGAGAACGGGCTATGTGCGCAGTGGAACAGTGGCTGGCCCATCCTCCTCATCATTGATTCGCCGCGGGAAGAGATAGAGTGTGCCAAACTCGACACCGACCAGCACCACATCCACCAGAGAATGTGCTGGGTGAATTGGCTAACCCAAAGAACATTACATTCGGCTCGAATAGGCCTCGATTGGTAACAAAGGCAGCCTTCCACTCGTCACTGGTTTTAATCCGCACATTGTTGTACCCCCAACAAATGTCAAGCTTTGTGAAGTACTTGGCTTTCTTGAGTCGATCCATCAAGTCAGACACCAGCGGCAGCGGGTATTGGTTCTTAATGGTGATGTCATTCAACCGCCGGTAGTCCTGTACAGGACGTAGGCTGCCATCCTTCTTTTTAACAAAGAAGAACGGTGAAGACATCGGTGACTTTGACTCCTGGATATAGCCTTTGGCCAAGTTCTCATTAATAAACTTGTCAAGCTCGACCTGCTCGCTGGGCGACAGGGGGTACACCTTGGAATAGAACATCCTGGCATCTGGCACGAGTTCAATAGTACGGTCGTATGGTCCATGATCAGGTAGGCATTCAGATGCCTCCTTCGAGAAGACGCGCAGATACTCATGGTACTGTTCAGGTACAATCTCTTCGACAGGGCGAATCTCCTTCTTCTGGTACTCTTGCTCAGCGAGTTGTTGAGAGTATGTGTAGGTTGCTGAGACAAAGAGTTTAGGAGCATTGCGAAGGGTTCACCCAGTAGCTAAAGCGTCGAGGAGAGATTCCTCAGTGCCATCCCATTCTAGCAGAAAACCTGGTGGTGGAGGTTTATCCTCCTCCTCCTCCTCGACCATCACAGCTGCACGTATCCTACCCACCGTCTTTGCCTTCCTTACCCTACGAGGACCATTGCGTGCCGTAAGCCGTACCTCTGTATCACGCGCTTTGGTCTCGACAGGTTTGGATGCCTTCTGGTGAGCTGGACATGCCTCTGGACATCTCGATAGGCGTAGCAAGCCACGTTTCCAATCTACTTCAGGGTTGTGCTCGCGCAGCCAGTCCAGGCCAATGATCACATCCTCATCTCCTATATCCGTCACCACAAACACCACTTTCTCCCTGTGGTCTCCAATCGCCATATCCAACACGGTGACCTCCGTAATCGTCCCATCACGGTTCTCAGTACCATCTATGTTGTACAGAGGAATCGGCTTTGCCAACTTCCTCGTTGTAACATGGTTCTGATCTACGAAACGTCTATGTAAAAACTTGGTAGTAGCTCCACTATCTACCATTGCTACAATATCCTTATGTCGCTGCTTGCCAATTAACCGTACTGGTATGTGAAAGTGTTGACTATCATGATTCACTTCATATACGAACGCGGAACTTAGTACAGACTACTACTACAAGAGCCGGCACGCGCAGCATCCAGTGCGGCTCTAATCAGAAACCCTCCTTCGCCTCTTTCACTGATACGGCACTGAGCCGTTCCTTTATCTCCTTGAGCTCAGCCCGGAGTGCAGCCAGATCTGTCGTCTCGCCAGATGAGGAGGCTGCTTGCTGCTCCTTCTTGGGCAGCTTGCACTCAAAGGAACAGTGGCCTGGCTTGCCACAGTTGAAGCAGTTCTCTGTGAACGGCTTCTTACTAGTGGCAGTGGCCTTCTCGCCCTTCTTTCTCTACCCACCACTAAACTGCTTGGGCTGCTCTTCTTCGCGCACTAATAAATTCTGATCCATGGTCAGTGCGACCGCCTGGATCTTCGTGATCGATGAAGTGTCATGGCCTGAGGTAGCGAGGATGTCCTTGATCTTGTAAGGCAGGCCGGTGTGGTACCGCTCGCATTTGTCCTCGGCACTGAAGCTGGTACGAGCCGCGATTGTGTTGAACTTCACCGTGTAGTCCTGCACGGTGCTGATCTTGTGCTGCACTTTACAGAGCTTAACGAGCTCTGCGATGGCTGCTTCCTGAGGTGGCTCTGGAGGGTTGGCAAGGTGGTTGCGGATTACGTCTACATGTGCTGGTGTGGGATAGAGGTGAGGTGCAACCGCACGACGATTCTCCTCAGTATCCGCAAAGATCCAGTGCCAATCGGGGACACGGTTGTTCTTCACAGACAGCCCAGTCACCGAGCTCGTTAAGCAGGTGTTCATGCTGAACTTCAGTCAGGTGAAAGACGTGTGGTCTTCTTTCACAAGCCAGGGTGGATGGGGTAGATATAGCTCGCTTCCTATCCCAGGAATGAAAATGGCAGGTGCACGATCCAACACTGTCTGCTCAGCCTCCTCGGCCTATTGCTGTGTCTTAGCCCCAAGGGACACGAGCCCAAGGGTGTTCTGCCTTGGCTTTGTTTCGCCGCCTTTCTCTAGCCTCCCACGCCGTGAGGTGGACCACTTCTGTCAGTACCGGGGTCTCGGGTTAGGAGCTTTCCGCGTACTGTACCACTAAGTGGCAAGCCTCGGGTTGAACCAAGACCACGTCCGATGGTGTGACTAGAGCGCGTACTATGCGAGGCCAACACAGAGGATCAAGTGCGTACCGTACGAGAGGAAAGGGAGTAAGGAGTACGCCGGTGCTCGTAAAGAAGTTTCGACCTAATGTTACGACTGGCTGTCGAGTAAGATCAGGGAGGCTTACGAAGACGAGCAAGGGCGTCAACGAGCACTTGTGCAGCGAGAGCGGAGCAGGGCTCGACAGTCAGGCTGGAGACAAGATGTATTGAGCGAGTATGTACGAGCGAGAATACAGAGTGGCTTACCTGGAGACAAGAGGTCGAAACTGAAGTCTCCAGGCAGCAAGGTACAGGTCTTATATACATGTACAGAACAATGGGGTCCAAGGACAATAGGTAACTATGGACGCGGGAGTGGAAGGGAGAACAATGGCATGTAGGACAATAGCGACTAGGGAACAACAGGGACAATAGGAGCTATTGTACTACGAGACAAGGAGACGGGTTACAATGCAACAAAGGACCATAGGGACGACATGGGAAGTAAACCGTCCAGAAAAGGAAACAGAGACGCCAAGGTAGGCGCCAAACGGAACGTTCGTGACAAATATCACATGACCAAAAGTAGTAAGCAGTCACATGATATATAACATGTGACAGGTCACATGACACTCTAAGTCACGTGATTTTCTTAGATGACATTTCACACAAGTCACATGACATGAATGCCACATGACATGTCACATGATTGGTCACATGCTTGTGACCAGGCCCATTCTCAATGTTTTGTTCATAGCTCATCTAATATCCAACCAAATATAGATATATTATATATCACCGGAATCAGAATTTCAAGCTCTATTCAATGGTGGTACTTATGGAGCTATACAGCCTTATTTGAAGTTACATATTTGTTATCTTTGACATAGATTTGCTTTAATAGAGTGTTTGAACTTGCTAATAGTAGTAAGTCTTAGAGTAGGCAATCTTATTAGTATGTCCACTGTAAATAGACACAATGTTAGTTATAGATATGTTTTACATATTACTGTATCTGTATGACTACATATATACTAGTTATATTAGTAGTAAGTTTTCTGTTCCTTATCAATCGTTATCTGCTAGTAATGGCCTACTTTCAACCAAGTCAAATGAATAAAGTAAGACAAACCTTTTCTTGTCCACAAACAAGTTTTGACCCTTCTTAGAACTCCTACAAGCAATGGACAGTTAGATACGTAATGTATGCAAGTAGATAGTATCACGTACTTGACCGGTGACTTGTTAAAAAAATCAGAGGCAGAACTGATAACCAGTTAATAACAACATACAGATGCAAAGAGTAACAACACATACTCAGGACCCTTGGACGGCTTTGTCAGTGAACGAGAAAGAGAAGCCTTGGTCTTAGTCTGCGGTCAGGCTTGGTAGTGATAACAACCTCAGCTTTCTCAAAGCCCATGGCACTATGTGGCATGTTAGCTTTGAGTAGACATCACATAATATGCTGCTTACCGGATAGCTCCCTTGGGAGTCTTGGAGGTCTTGGGAGTGGGTTTGTACTCGATCTCTGGAGAGCTACACATCCAAAAGGGTTAGAAAATGACAACAATACTAGTCAAAGGTTACATACTGCTGATGGGGCTTCTTGGTAGGAGAAGGATGCTCTTGCTCAGAGTCATCATTCTCCTCCTCCTCCTCCAATGTACTGTAGATGCTTGAGAATGTGCACCAAGTAAACAGAGTAAGAAATGCTTATCTATTAGCAGGACACTTCTTAGAAGCAGACTTGGTACGGTTACAGTGTGGAGTGGAAGGTTTGCTGAATGTAAAGAGCTTAGCGGATATGGCATGTACAATAACAAGTCACAGCTTACCGGAGAGATGGGCTCTCAGAAGAGACGACATCCATGTCATCTCCACAAGTTCTATCAGGTCTAATGACAAATGAATAAATATCAAATGAGAGAGAACTTAGAACAAACACATACTTGGGAGTCCTTATGACAGAGAGGCGAGAGTTAGGACGCCGAGCATCAGCCTTACTAAGAAAGAAATAAGATAAGTAAAAGTCCAGTATGCTAGATTACAATAACAACGTACAAGTCAATAGACCAGGGCACCTGAGCACTAGATTTGGCACTGTTGAAATAAGCAAAGAGAGCGCCAAATACGAGCACACACTTACTGTGCTGGCTGCTTGTCTTTCACCACACACTTCTCGGGAGTCTTTTGAGGTGTTTCTTCTACCCTGCACACTTCTCAGTATTACTATTATAAGCTAACCAAGGTAACAGACTTACGACATATCATTATCAGTAGCTACATCAACGATGACCTTCTAAGGCTTGACCCTAGATTTTGCCTTAGGAACAACTGGCTCTTCCTCATCCTCATCGCTGGGTACCACTTCCGGACTACAACATATCAGATTACCAGAAGACATGCAGAACAAAATAGACTTATCTCTTGACCACCTTGGACTTGGCTGGATGACCACACCCATGCTTGACTGGTGATGCTATGTCATCATCGTCATGGATGTCCCTAGCAAGTGGAGGACATGGAGTTGGATAAAATTGAGTGAGTGTTTATAACAAAGCATGTACATGTTTTTTGCCTTCGTCCTACACCTGCAGGGCATAGGAGTAGACTCTGCCTCCTCAACCTCAACCTTGTCATCTAAGGACTTAGTTGGTGCACCCTTAGATGTCTTAACATCAGCAGGGTCACCCCCAGCATCTGTATCAGACTCAGTCTTTGCAGGAGCCCTAGTGCACACTTTAAAAATTGAAATAAAATAGATAAAGTAACTAACTCACTTTTTGGTAGCCCATGTAGTACACGTAGAAGGTGTTCCTCGTCTACAAGGCTAACAATTAGATAAATGCCAAGAAAAAACAAGACATAACTATGTACCCTTGACCATGACCACGACTACGCCCTCGATCTTGGCCACGGACAACAACAGGAGGGGAGTCACCATCCTGGTCATTGTCTTCACTGTCACTCTCAGCAGGAAAGACAGGCTTTTTAGGTCTACAAAATAAGTAAGTCAGCAGGAGCTCACTAATCCCAGCAAAATTGTACTTACGCCATGCCTCCAGTAGAATAGGCACGTCAAACACGAGGAGGTTTGGTTGAAGACATAGAGAAAGCAAGAAGAGATGGGTGAAAAGGCAGGAAGAAGAGATGGAGTGTTGGATGATCTGTGATGCATGACAAAGAGGTAGAGCAGAAACTCTGAAGAAAGGAGAAGCGGGGTGGAGAAAAGAAGGGGCTTTATAAAGCTGTAGGTCTTGCCAACTTTTGTTTGTACAACTTTGCAAACTTTGGTTAAAAGTTTGACTATCCAATTTTTGAAAGTCATGCCATCTGATGGATGTGTCATTTTTTCTGGCCATTTCTCTGGTTGTCTCACCTGGCAACAACAGCGGCTAGTTCGTCAATCACATATTCAATGCCAAGTGAAGTCACTTAGTAGTAAGCATCCAATATGCACCAAAGATAGGCCACATTGTGCACTGGCCTAGGTTTTGTTTTTCTAAAAGTAGAAAGGTCTGCAGTTTAGATACTCGGATCTGTTTTATGCCGATGTGAAGAAGATGTTGCAAGTTTGTGATGGTAAAGAGTTAAGATCTAAAGCGCTGAAGCTTCACCACCAATAGCACCTGTATTTATCTGTAAAGAGACTTGAGAGTGGTTATTGTTAACTAGTATTGTATACCAGGCAGTGATACCAAAATCAGGAGGCATCATTGCCACAGAGAGGACAAGATAGAGGGAGAGGCAAGAAAGAGGATAGAGCGCTTAGATTATATCTAAGATCCCAGACACTTTGGATCACATCTATTCTGGCATCAGTAACAGGTGAACGACTCTGCCAATATGCTCTAGATTTTAGGCAAATATAGATACTGACAACTCAGCACAACCTAAGGACTGACTTTTGTTGGCTTTAGCTTGAGTGATGGCTCTAGATTGATGGACGGAGCTAGCTATGGGCACAGAGATAAACCCTCACATACTTGCCTTACCCTTTCCCAAACTTCTCCTCCTCTGTCTGTGGTCAGCTACTGTGTTGCCTCTTATACTTGGTTGGTAGTGGGCCATTACTGGCAAGTTACGATTGATGAGGATTAGGCTGTATTATATTAATAATATTGCACTAAAGATTTGTATTGTGTGAGTGCCAAGTTGCTCATATAACTATATAAATATCACCATTGAATAGAGCTCAAAACTCTGAATCCAATGACATATAACATGTCTATGTTTGGTTAGGTATTGACCAAGTTATTAGTCAATCTCTATCTGAACAACATTTATGCTCCTTATCTTATCTTATCTTATCTCATCTCGATAACAACTCGCACTTAATAGACTTTATAAACTACCTCTACTTAAGGCCCATTGGTATAGCAGCTAACGCAGGTGATAGTCACATGACAAAATCATGTGACTTGACATGTGACTTAAATTACATGACCCTTTAAGTCATGTGACTGACATGTTACGATATAAAGTCATGTGACTATAAAATGTCACATGACTTACATAACACATTACACCATATGACTTATCTAAGTCATGTGACAGGTCACTTAGTCATGTGCTTAGTAAGTGACCCTGGGCACTAGGTCTGTCCAACTTGTGGATGGGTTGGCCGTCCCACAAAATGATGTAGATAGCGCTTGGGCGGGCTAGCTGGCCCTGGCTTCTGTGGCGGACAGCGAAGGTGGCGCTTGGCAGTGCATGATCCGGAATTGATCATTGCTGTCCCGCCACCGACCAAATGCAGCTGTCATATTGGTGCTGCATTGAGAAACATCTAGACATAGTAACACATGTTTTACTCATACGTATTGACCTGAAAAATGTGCTCTGCCAGTATGATTAGTACTGTTTTATAACACATGGTAATTCTACTGTTGTTGTGTTAAATGGCATGGACACTGAGTGAAATGTCAATATAGTAGGAACACTAGTTTACTGGCAGGGTAAGTAGTTGTGGTGCAGTAGTAAATGTGACTGCTGTTCTCTTGGTTCGTAGTTTGTACCTTGGTTCGGGGCTGGCTGTGGTTGCTTTTTTGTGCAGTAGTTTCACATGTTTTCATGAAGATACAGCCATTTGTAGAGAAGTCATACAAGATTTTATGCATGTTTTATTTCATAGCATAGTTCATGCTCACACTGTTCTCACTTGGGTAAACAAAACCGGTGGCTAGAGAGAGCGGCCGATACAAATCAGGAAGGGCAGGGGGTGTGTTCTCATGATATGCATCAACTTCTTGATGCTTCGCGACATCAAGAATCCTCACTGTGACACTGGCACCTGTCGAGCGCCGCCTTTGCACAATGATCCTGGCCCTCTTAGGCGTCAATCAATGACGCTATTTTGTGGGACGGCTGACCAGCCCAACTTGTGTCGTCGTATGAAGTCATGTGACTTCCATGTTGCATTGTAAAGTCATGTGACTATGTGATGTCATGTGACTCATCACACACTTATCACATGACTTACATAATACATTATACCACGTGACTTATCTAAGTTACGTGACATGTCACTTAGTCATGTAGATAATCCTATGGCTCTTGCTGCAAAAATAAGTCCATCCTCTCTTCAGCACTATCGGTTGTGTTTGATGAGCTGAAGGAGCTAGTGCGCTGAAGACATAATAGGTCTTTTGCCTGGCTGGCATTATCCCTATTGTCTTTCATATTTGCGCTATTTTCCTCACTGTCAATATCCATTTGCTCATCAGAGCTCTGGATAGTGGTGTCTCTGCTTTGGCTAGATCCAACAGAGTTATTGACAGTGGGTGGACTAGGATCTATGTCTATATCCTGTCCTGAGTGGACTTCTGCTTTATCAGCAGACCATTCTGCAACAATGCCGAACACCTCGCTTTCCGGTGAAAGCAATGGTGGACCAGGTCCCATAGGGCGTGTATAGGCCTCTGGTACTCGTAGACATGACCGGCTGACTCCATCATCATTGGGGAAGGTAAGGAAGGTGCCTTCTTCCCGCTCTTCTATCCCAATATGATGTTCTCTTTGCCATGGCCGTCCTAATACTCCAGTAAATGCAGGACTCGTGGAGACATATGCATCTACTGGGGTGTAGATAGGACCAATCTTGAGAGGTATCTCCTGTACTAAGCCTAGTAGCTTGGAGGATCCTCCATTGGCATCCCGCATAGTCACAGCCTCAGCTGGATTTATGACAAGCCCTTCGAACATGTCATAGACTCTCCGGCTGATAATGTTCAACTCCGACCCCATATCCACAATGAAGTCAATGGGTGTATCCTTGTACTTCATCTCTATGTGGATTAGAGAGTCGTGTTTATTCTTTGTGACCAGGTTTGAGGTAATCGGCTGCCCAAGGTCTACCTTCTTGACCTTTATTGCATCTTGCAGGCAGGCTGACACCTCCTTGGATGATCCAACTATATCCCGGATAGGAAGTGTGACTGGTGTGTCTAGAATTTTGTCTAGCACAACACCTGGGTCAACATCCTTGCTAATCTGGGATGTCTTGCTAGCTGGACGTGGCTTCTCCACTGCATGAGCTCCTGGAGCTGATGCCTTGGCATTCTTGGGCACAGAGGTGCTATCGAACATCTCTGTATCCCTGTCTGGGTTGAATGCTCTTGGATGGGTTTCCACCGGACTTGGGTTCACCGTTGGAAATGAGGGTGGAGTATAGGCGTGTTTGTAACTTGTAACAGCCTCCTTTCTCCTCCCCTTGTCCTGAGATGCTATGCCAGCTCGTGATGCTTGGGGTCCTCCTGATGCCTGCTTCCGGTATGATCTAGTCTCACGCTGGCTGCGTTCAACTGGATATACCATGACATCTGCATACTGCTCATCCTCCTCTTGATCATTATCAAGAGATTGATGACAGGTTATAAGATGGACTTCCGGGTGAACACGCTTAATAGCCTGCATTAAGGTTTCACCTGGGTCGTGACGAATGAGTGCACCATCTGGGTGGGTGTATCGTCCACGATAGTCCTTCAGCACAATGCGCTGATTGAGGAGGTCCTGCATCCGAAAGCAATCTCTTAGGACATGTCCAGGCTCACCACATCCATAGCATCCACTAGGCCTACCCATAGGTGGCTCTCGATGTGGGAGAAACCTATTTGGGTTGGGCCGTTGTATATGCGGTGGCATTTCTCTCTTTGCCTCTCGCATTGGTGCTTGTGATAACTGGTTTTACTGGACTTGGGTTCTACTGTTGGAAATGAGGGTGGAGTATAGCGTGTTTGTAACTTGTAACAGCCTCCTTTCTCCTCCCCTTGTCCTGAGATGCTATGCCAGCTCGTGATGCTTGGGGTCCTCCTGATGCCTGCTTCCGGTATGATCTAGTCTCATGCTGGCTGCATTCAACTGGATATACCATGACATCTGCATACTGCTCATCCTCCTCTTGATCATTATCAAGAGATTGATGACAGGTTATAAGATGGACTTCCGGGTGAACATGCTTAATAGCCTGCATTAAGGTTTCACCTGGGCCGTGACGAATAAGTGCACCATCTGGGTAGGTGTATCGTCCACGATAGTCCTTCAGCACAATGCGCTGATTGAGGAGGTCCTGCATCCGAAAGCAATCTCTTAGGACATGTCCAGGCTCACCACATCCATAGCATCCACTAGGCCTACCCATAGGTGGCTCTCGATGTGAGAGAAACCTATTTGGGTTGGGCCGTTGTATATGCGGTGGCATTTCTCTCTTTGCCTCTCGCATTGGTGCTTGTGATAACTGGTTTATCACAGGCCTATAGAGACATTCTGCAGCCAGAGGATTCAATTTGCAAGCTTTCATATACATGATCCCATACTTGGAATCATGCAGAGATAGAGTTTGCATACGCTCTATCAGCTTGTCAAATTCATCTTCTGTACTATCTTGCAGCCTGTCTCGCTGCCTTCCAGGCACTTCACGTTTCAGGTTTGGCTGTTGCACAGCCCTTCTCGACTGATGTTGAGTGGCAGGGGCTCTCTGCTCCTCCTCATCATCACTGTCATCGGCTGACATAAATCGAGTTACTCGCTTCTGCTTTCTTTTCTGCAAGAAAGCTGGAGACTGCCTATCATCTTCTTTATCCAAATCCTGCCAGTAATTGGCATCTGAGCTTAACCGCTCAGTATCAAACCGCTGTATGCCCAGAATAGCCTCTGCAGCTCTAGAGATATTCTCTGGCAAAAACGGCTCTGACATATCATGGTTTGGATCTTCAAGAAGAATCCAAGCGGTGAGGAGTCTTGTGTGGAGTTTCGGTATGTGTTTGGTGGTTGGGTTGGTTGGTTTAAAGGTGGGCTCCAGTTGGTGTTTTGTTGTTATACCAAAGCAACACACTCCAATGCCACAAGGTGTATGGGTTTTCCAGTTTTCCCGAAATTGACCTCGTCGAGTTCGGTTGATGAGGAGGGAAAGGACAAGAAACCTTGGGTTGCTTGCAGTGGTTTATTGAAGCTTGGCTAGTAGGTGGTGAAGTGCTGCCTGTTTGCTAGTAGGGGCACTGCTTGAACGGACAGAGTTTCCCCTTATATGTAGTGGGTACTGCATCTGTTCCTTGTCCGGTACGTGTGCGTCTGTCGGAGACACCTATTCGAGTATCTCTTGGTAGATACTCTACTGCTTCTTTGGTAAGAAACCAGCCGGGTGCTGTTTCAAACCACTTGGAGAACAGTTGCTTGAACGGCTCAAGCTATGCCTGCTCTGTCTTGATCTTGGTCTGGTTGACCAGGTCCTGGTAGAGAACGGTTGCTTGATGGCTCAAGCTACGCCTGTCCTGTCTTGATCTAGTCCGGTTGACTAGTTCCATGTGTAGTGTGGTCCTTTCACCAGTGACTACTCAAGTGTGTGCACTTGCTAAGGCAGCTATATGCCCCAGTGCTGAACACTTGCTTCAACAAGCCTCCTTTGCTTGTTGGCAGTTGACCGGTCCCTTATTGATCCGGCTGATCAATAGGTGGATGTCAAGCTGAGTGGGGTATAAAGAAGCTAGGTGCCAACTGCTTAGTGAGTTGACTGCTGCTGGACTGCTGGGTGGATTGGTTAATTGATTGATTCTCTGGGGCCATGTTCAGTCCAGTATTTATACTGTCCTGAAGACCTTCCAGAATATTCTCTGTACATGACAAATCACTGCTGGTGAGGTTACAAATCACTGTTCCACATCATTCCGGCTAGTTCCATGCCTTTCCAGGCCTTTCTAAGAACTTTCCAGAATATTCTAGTTGCTTCTATATCCTTCTAGGTTTCTCCAGGTTGTTCTTCTTCCAGAATCTTCCGGCACTTTCCGGAATATTCTACCATCTTCTGGATGGTTCTCTGGTCTTGTGGAATGTTCTGGACTGTTCCAGGACTTTCTGGTGGCTTCTAGGAATGGGTGGAATGCTCCAGAATGTTGTAGAACTTTCTAGAATGTTCCGGAAGCTTCCAGCACCTTCCAGCTAGTTCTCAAGCCTTCTAGAATGTTCTGGTCTGTTCCAGGACATTCTGGTAGGTTGTAGAATGCCCTAGAATATTCTAGAATGTTGTAGAATCTTCTAGAATGTTCCAGAAACTTCCACTTCCCTCTAGGATGCCTAATAGCTTCTAGAAGACTCTACATGTTTCGGGCTTCTTCTAGCACTATGTTTTAAGCATCTATAACTCTTTGGATGCTCTGGGTTTTGTCCAGTGGGCTATTCAGAGTCTCCCCTACATATAGGCAAGACACAGTTGATGGAGGATGCAGCTGTGAGTTGGGTGGGTAGTTGCAGATGAGGTGATAATGAACCAGCTATTGCCGTCTTTGTGGTTGTGTTTTAGACAGCATGTCTGCATGGGAATAAGCCAAGACTGCAACTCTTTTGTTGAGTGGCTTGGGCACAGGACATGTGGGTTTGGGGCTTCCAGTGTGGATGTTATAGCGTTTTGATTTGGTAGAAGCCCTGTCCATGTGCCAATCCCTTTTGGTACATGACAGCGCACAGGTCAACGAGATCGACCTCGCCAGAAAGGGGTTGCGTGCGGGCTCCCAGGAACCAGGTGCGGGACTAGGAGACAACAACGGAGAGGAGAGGGGCAGATCGCAGATGCTCCGCCAGCCCAAGGGCAAGAAATGCGCCGACCGGTTGAGGAGCCGTTCACGGTCCCGATCTAGCAAGCGCACAGACTCACGGTCGATCTCGCCTCTCAACCTCAGCAACGACGAGCCAGGTGCGTCAAAGAGGCAGAAGCCGGATCCGTCGAAATTCGCATGGGCGCAGAACAGCAAAGCCGCCGAGAAGAACCTTCAACCGGAGGTCCGTGAGACAATCACCATGTTGTGCCATTACACCATCGACATCCGGTTTGCTAGGTCGAATCTCCTTAACTCTGTCGGTGTACCCGAGTTTCCAGAGGCGGAGTGGGGAAATGTCCTCCGTGGCAAACCGGTGGACCTCAATCATGTCTTCAGCAGACAATACACACTCGGTCAAGATGAGAAGCACGTCGAGAAACTGGGACCGGTCGAGCTCTCCTACCGCGCCATCACTCCTGCTAAGGTTGTCAAGTCCGCCGGGGACTGGGTCATTGCTTGGCAGCGCACGACCGCCGCGATCGTGTATGCATTCCTGCACCGCAAGCAGGAACTTGAGGCTTACCACAACCACATCTTCAGCTTCTTTGGAGCTATCCACGCCGACTACCACTACCGCATCCTCGACTATGACCGTGCAGTCTGCAAGAAAGTCGCCGCCATGTGAACACTCCTGCTCACTGACATCCATGAGTTCACCAACCTGCGAACGCTCCACATCGACTCTATTGGCGCGTCAGCGGCCACAGGGTACCCGAGCAAGCAGCGTGATGGAGGAGCCAAAAGGCCTACCACCGACGAGCCGTGCAAGCGCTGGAACCGAGAAGCATGCAATGCCACCGACGATGCCTGCAAATACGCACACCGGTGCTCCGTTTGCAACGCCACCGGGCATCCCACCACCGGATGCCCTAAGGATGGCAAGCGCAAGTGAAGGCGCAGCATCTCTGCATTTCTTACAACAGTTTGTGTGGGACAATCATGACATTCGATATCGCAGACTTATAGACGTTTCACTTCACCATACTCCTCTCCCAGACGTTCCCAATTCTATCTTGCATGATCCGATCATAAATCAGACACTTGCTCACCGACTGGACCTTTTCAAAATAGTTACACCCATAAACATAGACATTTTCGAGTCACTTTTACACGACCATCCCAATCCCATTTTCATCCGCTCTGTAGTCAAAGGTCTCCGCGAAGGATTCTGGCCGTTCGCCGATGGCCGCCCTCTAGAATACCCAGATACCTGGGACAAAACTCGTCCTCCACTGCTCGATGAACGTGCTCAGCAGTTCTTACGAGATCAGCGTGATGAGGAGATTACCCTCGACCGATACTCCCACTCCTTCAGACCCAACCTCCTTCCCGGCATGTTCTCCATGCCCATTCATCAGCAAAAGTGCAACCAGCTGGCAGCCCACTTAGCTATGTAGACCGGACTCACCAGTCTTGCCAGAATCACCTGCACAGGTGACACGTCGGACCCATGCATATCTACGATCTCCCAACCTTATAAGAATCCCCGGCACAGGTGATGTCCGGCCAGGCTGGTGATCTCTGGTGAGTCTCGTGATCGCGGACCTGAACGACCGTTGCCGTGGATCCAATTCTTGCTATGGATTGCTGTAATTGCTGGTTTTCCGGGGTCCCGGGGGTTCTCGCACGATAAATAGGCTAAACTGCAAAATATATTTCGAGGCAGTACAATACATCGGATGCGAGACAACTTGAGTCACAAAGGGACGAGCAGTCATATAAATGTACGAGGGGTTAGAGGAAATACGTAGTTAAGCAAGGAAGGGAAAAAAAACGAGGGAAGTGACATACCTGGGCCTCAAGACACTGATAGCGCCGGCGTTGAATCATGCACAGCAAAAACTTTGAACGTCCGCAAAGAATAACGCACCTGAGTAGTCTCAAATCTCAGGGGCATAAACTTACCTTGGGTAGAACGAGAATGGTGCAGAGATGAGTTGAAGCTCACCTATGGATGATGTACCTTGCTCGCTCAGGCTCTGGGGGACAAGGCACTGGGAGGAAGGGAAAGGCGCGAAGAGGAGAAGTCAGCCAAGGGGGGGAATTTATGGCACACTACAACCGGGAACCGTCGGGATGAACCTAACGACCTTGATCAATGTGTTGCGGGCTGTCGCAGCTAGGTCGATGCTGGTTGATGTGAGCATGCAGCGCATATGTAGCGAGCAAGAAGGCTGTGTGCGATGGGGGGAAACCCAAGTCTAGGGTTGACGGCGATGGTCAAAGAATTTGGGAGGGTGCTGTTGGAGTTTGAATGGGAGGCGTACAGGAGCGCCAGGCGGTTGCATCAGAGCCAGTGAGTGTGACCTGAGAGGTACCAGAGAGGGATCACGACGGCCAGACGATCGCCAGTGCTGGTGAGTGCTGGTCAGAGATGGCGAGGTTCACTGTTACTGACTGTTGCCTTACCTGGCTGGCGTCGTCCAGCCAGATAAGGTGTTAACCTTATCAGAAGTACCCGTGTATTTCGGTACCACCGGCGATTACCTGAGTCTTGCACTTTTGCTGATGTTCATGTCGTCCCCAAGCCACACTCCAACAACCTCAGACTCATCAACAATCTCAGTGCTGGCAAGTATTCCCTCAATGGGATGATCTGGCCTAAGTCTATCAAGGGTGCCGTCCTCGATGGTCTCCCTGCCCTGGGATCTGAGCTTCGCAAGCTCTGCTGAGAGCACCCATCGGAAGACCTCATTCTTTGGAAATCAGATGTTTCCCAAGCATACCACCGCATGCCAATATCCCCGTACTGGCAGATCTTCCAAATTGTCACCATAGATGGCCAGCGCCATGTCGACCGCTGTAACACTTTTGGAGGCCGTGCCTCCCTATGGATCTGGCTTGCATTCTACTGCTTAGTGGCCTGGATCGCAGTAACTAAACGTGGCGTCTCCATGCTCGTCAATTACATGGACGATAGCGTGGGCATCCAGCTATGCAGACTAGTGGAATGGTACCTCTGCTATGGGATGTACATCCCCAGAGATCAAGCCCGCCTACTGCGACTCTGGGATGATCTCGGCCTCGGACACGATCGCCCCAAGCAAGAACACAATCTTCAACTAACCTGGATTGGTTTCGAGATCGATGCCCCTTCATCCTACACCACTCTTCCCAACGATGCCCGACTCAAACTCTTAGCCGCCCTGGAGGATTTCTGTGGCCCCTCCCGAGGCCGCCGATGCACACTCGCCGAATTCCAGTCCCTTGCTGGCTATGTAAACTGGGCCCTTAACGTCTTCCCACTCCTCCGCCCTGCCCTCTCCAACCTCTATCACAAGACTGCCAACAAGCACGAGCGGTTTGCAACCATACACGTCAACAAAGCTGTGCACACGGAGCTGACTTGGATGGCTACGTACGTCCGTTCCCTCCCCGGCATTCGCATCCTCTCCCAATCCATCTGGTCACCTGCAGACCTCGTCCCCAACTCCCTCCATGATGAGTTTGCATTGGTTGATGCATCCGGCATCGGCCTCGGCCTTTATTTCCCATGGCACCACCTCGGCTTCTTCTGCCCGACCCCCGAGAACATTCCCACCAACAGCATCTTCTTCCCCGAAGCCCTAGCAATCTGCTCAGCCATCCACAAGCTCTCCGCATGGCGCTCGGTAGGCAGACACATCAAAAGGATCATGATCCTTTCCGACAACACGAACACAGTCAGTATCTTCCAATCTCTCTGTGCCGAGCCTACATACAACTCCATCCTCATGTCTGCCGTCGACGTTCTCCTTGCCAACAAAACGGAGCATAGAGTTCACCATATCCCAGGTGCATGCAATGTCACTGCTGATGCGCTGTCACACAGTCGCTTTGACCTCGCCCACCTCCAGGACCCGTCCTTACATATATTTCGTTTCTCTCCCCCTTCCGACGCTTTCCCTTCATCCCAACGATGACTCCCTCTCACCTCACTGTGCATTCCTCCTACCGTACCAAACAGCTCATCCCTGTCCCGCTCGAAAAACTTTTGCATGAACGAGACATTGCCCTAGACGCTGCCATTGACCTTAACACCTCTTCCTCTTACTCGTCTGCCCGCAACATGTACCTCTTCTTCTGCCAGCGCCAAAAGTTGCCCTTTGACCCCACCCCCGATACACTATCACTGTTCATTGTACACGAGGTGCTCTGCAACCTAGAACCGTGCTCAGTCGACTCGTACCTGTCCGGGATCTGTAATGAATTGGAGCCTTTCTACCCCCACGTCCGCATTGCGTGCCGTTCTCCACTTGTCTGCCGCACTCTGAACGGCGCCATGCGCCTATACAGCAAGCCCTCCAAACGCAAGCGGGCACTTGCCTCCGATGACCTCGAACTTGTCATCACAGCCCTTGCAACATCCTCCAATCACGATGACAAACTTTTTCTCGCCCAGCTCCTCACGGGCTTCCACGGCCTCCTCCGCCTGGGAGAACTTGTATGGCCTGACAGCGTAAAGCTGTGCACCTCCCGCAAGCTGTCATTGCGCACCACCGTCCAAACCACACCCTCCACATTCTCCTTCCTCCTCCACTCGCACAAATCTGACATATTTTTTGATAGAGATCGAGTTCTTATCGATTCTCAACTTGCTGGTGCCCCACCCCTTGATGCATTCCACCATAAGGCTGAACACGGGTTAACCCGCAGGTTACCTGCACCCGAACCCACGGGTATTTATCATCTCAAATCCTTGACCTGGACCTGCACGGGTGCAGGTTACTGAGAGACCCGGACCTGCGGGTCCAGGTTGCAGGTCTGTGGATATACCTACAAGTTTACCCGGACCCACTGATGTACCTGTAGGTAGCTCATGTTTGCGGGTGAAGGGAGCAAGTACAGTTATTAATCTCTGTTGTATACAGCGTTCCGACAGCTTTATTTAGGCAAGACATGGAGCAGTACAATGAAATGAATATAATTCACACCATTTTTCATTGTATAATGTGGTGGCTGTTGTTCAGTAACTAGTCTGACAGAGTAATTACATCAGAGCCCGCACGAGTCTCGGTGCCAGTGTCCACTAAACTAGACACTGTAGTTACCTTCCCCTTCCCCTTCTCCTTGCGCCACAACAGCTCAACTGCATCCGCTTCGGGCACGAGCTCCGGGTAGCGCGCCCATGAGCCGAGCATGGTGCTGGCACGCACGGTCTGGTCCGAGAGTGAGTGGCGGAGGCGAGAAACCGTAAGCCGCCCACGCGAAAAGGCTTGTTTGGCATCCATGGACGTGGCTGTAAAGTATGCGCATGTGCGCAAAATATGAATAAGTACCAGCACGTAAGCAGCAGAAGGACGAAAGGATACAGACCTGGTATGGACAAAATATCGAGGGCCATCTGCACAAGGCCTGCATTCGCTGTCCCGTTAGCGAGCGCATTGTTCTAGTACTTGAGAGGGTCAGTTTGCTTGGTGCAGATCGGTGCCTCGAGGTACTCCTCCTCGAGTTCATCAGCTCCTGTCAAGGAAGCGAGCATGTTGCGCGCAGCGCGCGCCTGTCGCGTGGCCAAGGATATCAATGTAGTGTACTACGACTACTAGGCGCGATAGTACTCACCACGGTCCCATAGGAAACGAGTTCATACTGGCGTCCGGTGGGTCGAGCGTCAACCTCTGCACCATGCATGGCTCCTGTGTTCATCGGGTCATTTGTGGCATCACCGCAGTTGCGGTAATGGGTCTCCCATTCGCCTCAGATGAGGCGGAGAGACTTTTCGACCCAGTCGCGAGGCCAGCGAGCGCACGTGAAGTAGCGCTTCTTGTAGCACGGATGGAGCACTAGAAAGTAAGGCATCAGCTTCAAGATGAAGGGGAGGGAGCCTCCGGAAGGTAAGGACTGCAACGTACAGATGGCCACACGATAGAACGGGGTTTCGTCCATGTGCCGATAGTACTTCTGAAGAATCTTGTAGCCCTTGTGGGCAGCGGACCGGATGACGGGCAGCAGGTTGACGTTGTCGTAAGTGTCTTCCAAGTGATGGGTCATGACGTCAATCCACGGGATGATGTCATGAAGAAGTGGCATAGAGGAGCGCGAAATCACAGTCATTGCCTCGAGAAATGTCTGCAGAGAGATTGACAGTACTATTAGCAAGATGCCAGGTCAGAATGGATGGTGTGCGAAGGGCTTACCGCAAGGAGGGTGTGTAACTCCTCCAAAATTCGCCAGTCCTCGTCCTCGATGATGAAGCGACGGAGCCGCACGCCCTGGCTCTTGTTGAATTTGGCCTTGTCGCACATGTTCAAGAGGATGGGTCACAGCTCAAGTGCTCGTTCGAGCACCATAGTAACGGTGTTCCAGCGGGTCTTCACAGCACGGATTAGGACCTCGCTATTCTTGCCCGCAGCCTTCACCTGGCTCGACATCTCCTCGCGAACGGTAGGGCTGTTCCAGACCTTCTGAGATAGCTTGAGTATCTAGCGTTACATTGTTGGTACACATGTTTCCATTATGCTTAGTCGACCGGGAGCGTGCGTACCTTCTGAAGAGTCAGACGGCCGAGCTTCTGTTCTGCCTCGGTAACGACTAGCTCTGGTCGTGTCTCATCGTCCTCATCCTTGTCGATCTCCACGTCGTCCGCAGCCTCATGTGCAGCATCTGCATCATCCTCCTCGTCCTCCTCGTCATCGTCCAGGTCATCGAGAGCGGAAAGGTCCTTGTCCATCTCTCCTATGCTCTCCGACTTGACCTTGTGGCCGAACTGGGACAAGATCGCCTGGTAAAGTTTACGAGGTGTGAGGTTCACAGGAACTGGTCGCCATTATGTGTGTAAGGTATTCACCTTAACAACTAGGTTGATTACATGGCCAAAACAGTGCACGCGCGCATCTAGCCCACGGAAGCTGGGATCGAGCTTCTTCATCTCCTTCAACATCTTCGAGTTGTTTGAAGCGTTGTCGCATGTCACGCCAAGAACCTGGCATAAGTACAACATAAGTAATGTTTCTCGTCACGAACAGCCTGAAAAACTTGCTTTATCAACGATGCCGAATTCCTCGAGCAAAGCCATCAGCTTTGCGGCCAAGTACGCGCCCGTATGACCCTTTGTTAACCTGAAAAGGTGTGCCAATGTTAGTGGACTTTATCCGGAGGTTTTGACGATGCTGACGACTGGCTGGTACGTACTTGATGAAATCCAAGATAATGTGTTGAATTTGGCCCTGTTCATGCCAGTGCGCAGTCACACCGAGGTAAGATATGACATTCGGAGACGTCCACCCATCCATGCAGATGTGTATTTTGCCCGGGACACTCTGGTAACATGTATACTAAGCCATCACTGTCATGAACATATATTGGCAAAAATGAAATATGTACTTGGAGTTTCGTCTTGACTCGCGCGCACGAGTCCTCGAATATGTCCTTGAGGTCGCGCGAGATGGTCACGCGTGATGGAATCTCGACACGCGCGTACAGCATGTGAAGTAGTTCGCAGAACTCCAGGTCCTCTACAATCGTGAACGGACGGTGGCGGCGCGCAATCCACATAGCGAGCAGGTAGCGGACGCGCGCATAGCTGTAATTGACTCCCTGTGCGTACCCGGTGATCTGGGTCGCGTTCAGGGCAGTTGGAGGGACGCAGACATTGATGTGTCGATTGAGATTGCTGGTCGACTCGTCCGTGAGCTTGCGATCCACGTGTACAGATGGATTGCTATGTTTGAGCAATTGTTAAAAAATGGCGCGAGACAGAGACATCACGAGCTGGCATACCGAATGCACATGAAGCGCGAGGTGATCGACCCATTCTTTGTCATAGCGAGAACAGGCACACGGAAGTGCTTGTAGACGTGCGAGGTCCATTTCGCTGCGCGAGCGTCTGGGTGAGTGAAGTTAGTTCGCTGTCATGCTGTTACGACTGGCTGTCGAGTAAGATCAGGGAGGCTTACGAAGACGAGCAAGGGCGTCGACGAGCACTTGTGCAGCGAGAGCGGAGCAGGGCTCAACAGTCAGGCTGGAGACAAGATGTATTGAGCGAGTATGTACGAGTGAGAATACAGAGTGGCTTACCTGGAGACAAGAGGTCAAAACTGAAGTCTCCAGGCAGCAAGGTACAGGTCTTATATACATGTACAGAACAATGGGGTCCAAGGACAATAGGTAACTATGGACGCGGGAGTGGAAGGGAGAACAATGGCATGTAGGACAATAGCGACTAGGGAACAACAGGGACAATAGGAGCTATTGTACTACAAGACAAGGAGACGGGTTACAATGCAACAAAGGACCATAGGGACGACATGGGAAGTAAACCGTCCAGAAAAGGAAACAGAGACGCCAAGGTAGGCGCCAAATGGAACGTTCATGACACATGCAAACAGAGTCACTTCAGAACACGTACCAAGTGATTCCTGGGTGGTCAGATCTCCGTACTTCTCCTCAAGGCGCACCGCGCACCGTGCGGTGAAGGTCATGGAGGAGGTGCGGCTAACGGCACCCGAAGCCGTGCCCTCGGGCTGGGCAGTGTCTGTCTTCTCGCCCTCCTCTTTGCCGCTCGATGGCTGGGTACCTTCACCATCCTTCGCAGCATCCGAAGGCGTAGTAGATGCCTTTGCGCGCTTGTTGTTTGTCTTGCGTGCTGAAGCACGAGTGCAGCGCACGGTCGAGTCCCCAGCCAGAGGAGAGGTGCAGTCGTTGTCGGAGGAGGAGATCGTGTCTTGGCCCACCTCATCACTTTCACAACGGCTTGCCAGAGCTGGCCTCAGGCTCCTTCCGAGGGGGCATAATGTAGAGAGCTAGGCGTGACGTAAGAGACTGATGGCGACGAGGAGGATAGGGTGAATAGGCCAAACTGAGGCCAATAGCTCACCTTTTCTATTCACGAGCGACCTTCACGCGCCCTATCAAATGTCCCGCACCAAGTTGCTCATTTCGCCACTGTTCTGACAAACAAGAAGTCAGCATTTGTAAGCGACATGCGGTGCACACTGCCGTACTCACCCCTCTGTCCTAGAACCTCATGGTCCTTGTCACCTCAACCTCTCGTAAGTTAGACCATTTGAGCGTACGCCGTGGCACCAGCTGCTGAGAAATAATGTGAGACAACATTAATCAGATTCGTGCAGCTGATCAGGTGACACACAAGCAGAACAAACCTTTTAACACCCACGAGGCCTCGTAACCGGAGCGGCTGATGCAGACCGCGATCAGCTGAATGGTGGAGACGTGCTCGTTGAAGACAGCGACAATGGACCCATGGTCGGAGAAATAGGTGGGGCGGAGTACTGTTAACGTGGCCGAAGGGGGGAGGTGGAAGGGGGCAGAGCCTCGTGACGTGCGGGGGATATACCACTTGAAAGCGCCTCCAGCGCCAGTGCGGTTCTTCGTCCCACGGGGAAGCCGAAGCACCAACATCCAGTAGCACCTTCCCTCTACGACTGCCGCTCACCGCACAGCCTGAGAGCTCTCAAGCTATCTCCATGACTGCTCGCCACACACACCCTCCCCCTTGCTGACTCACAAGCAAGCCTTGCAACTCCTTCGAACCACCCAGCACCGAGCACAGCTTTGCCCACAATCGCACAGATCATTATCTCGCTGGGCGTCTCGCTGATCTGCCACCCATGGACCACTGCTGTGGCTGCCTCATGCGAATGCCACCACTCTGGAATCTTAGAAATCCCTTTTTTGCCACCAATCACGACCTACGCAAATCATCCGCACCATGCATATAGAATGTCATGAGGTGTTTGCGCAGATACACGAGGTAAGTTGATTGTTCTCCTGTCAGGCACCGTGGCGATCACGTCTCCCGCTGTTTCCTGTCCGAATTGCGCCCCGCCTCCCCATCCCTCACCAAAATCCGCTCCAAGCTACGGGAATCCTCAAATAGCCTTTGCCACCAACGGCGGCTGATGCATATATAAACCCAAACACCTCCAAGTCTATCTCCTCACCGCTCCCTCATTCCTCACGCCCGGTCGCGTTCACCGACATGACTCTCAACATTAATTCGCCCGTCACCACTTTTGTCTTCCCTGAACCCTGGGAGAACCGCCTTTTCGGACCCATCGACCAGATCACCGTTGTCGTCGACAGACAAGGTATAACTGTCTCTGTGAGTCGATTTCAAATGATATGATGCCCTTCACGGATGGATACTTACCCATCATGCACTTGCAGTTCACAGTCGCGACGGGGGATTTTCACCTCGACAACGGCAAACCCAAGTTTTTCCAGCGCTGGCTCGAGCGCATCCAGGGCGCCATGATGTCCGGCACCGGGATCACTGAAGAGGAGCACGAGTTGCTCTTGCATTTCGCCCTCAGGTACCGCGCCTTCTATCTGGGCCATGAGGACATACCCGAGGACATGTACTACGAATTTGTCAGGGAGCTCGTTGCTGAAACACTCACCCTCCAGCAGCCAGAGCCTGCTGGCCAAGTTCTCGAGACGGCGGTAGAGTGGCTCCTCGGGCACCTCCCTGCAGTGAGTCCTCATCATATTGATCCACACGTGATGTTAACTACTTTTGTACTGATCCCATCTTCAATCTAGGATGTCTTCGATGACCCGGGCATTGATATACCCGCTGTCATGCCCTACACCGATGCCCGTGATCCCGACTTGCTGCAAACTCTGGCCAATGCCCCATCCGATTGTGAGTAGTCAACTTGCCATATCTACTCATCAATTCATTAACCCTTCCTTTCAGTTTCCCCTACTGCTGCCCTCCTCGAGATCTGCTCTTTTCTGGTCCCGGCCCGGACCTCATATGGTGACTGCGCACTGAGATCCGCATATCTCGATAACGCCCGAAGCTTGCTGCGCACTGGGCCGCTGACCTCGCTATCTGTGGAGCGTGCGTACCTGATGCTCCCAGTCCCCCCTGCCCCACATTCTGACTCAGACTCTGGTTACACCTCTGATGATAGTATGCCGAGCTTACGATATGTAGCAGACTCTTCCGATGAAGATGACGACGTGTGATAGATTAGTAAGCAAGAGTATGCCACATTAGTCTGGGATTTGGCAATGCATCGGCGGCCTCTTCGTATGACATCTGTATACCTAAGTTGTAGAGACGTGTACCTGCAATACTAAGCAACAGAACAAGGAACTGGTCGAGATTCTCTCAGGCCTTGGTGCCCAACCCCCTTCCCTTCGTGTAGTGTTGTGTGCCTGCGGGTGGCAGCAGGTACCTGCGGGTTAATTGAATATTCAAATGTCACAACCTGGACCCGCAAGGCACCCGCCATGCGGGTAACCTGTACCCACAAGACCCAGACCTGTGGGTCATGTGGCGGGTCAGGTCAGAGGTACCCGCAGGAGGACCCGGACCCATGTTCAGCCTTAATTCACCACCTACCTCACAAGCCGGGACTCAAAGTTCCCGTTCCACCCCCAACTATGGCTCCGAGCAAACGGCACCAACCCTACCCGCCATTGGTTCATCGCGTGTCTCAAGTTGTTCTTCCCTGACAACGTCAGCGGGCACTCCATGCATTCTGGTGGAGCCACTGCCCTCACTGTCACTGGCGTGCCTCCTTCATCCATTCAAGCAATAGGCCGTTGGTCCTCCGATGCTTGGCAACTATACATCCACAAGCACCCTGTCCTCGTGCACGCATCCATGCTCACTGAGCAACTCACCCACACCAGCTGTGCAGCCTATAAACCCTTTACATATTCCCTCATCTCTCCATCTGTCGACTCACATCCTTTTCTATCCCTCCCTTCCACTTCTCCTTCTTCCTCCCTTTTTTTCTTCCATATTAGCCTTCTACCGCTCGTCTCGGGAATCACACCTTTTTTGTCTGGATGCCCCAGCACTGCAGCACTCCTCCGCTCGGGGGCGCCCGTGCCCAGCTAAGCCGCACGTCTGAAACTCCACGAATGAGAAAGCGCCAGGAGATTTGACACTATATTAAAACAAATTTATATTAAAGATAACAAATATGTGAGTTACAAGAGGGCTGTACAGCTCTATAAGTACTACCATTGAATAGGGCTTGAAATTCTGATTCCAGTGATATATAATATGTCTATATTTGGTTGGATATTAGTTGAGCTATGAATAAAACAGAAATGGGCTTGGTCACAAACATGTGACCAGTCATGTGACAAAAATCACATAACATGTCACATGACTTAAGCAGGAATGTCATCTGAGAAAATCACATGACTTGTTATGTCACGTGACCTGTCATATGCTATACATCATGTGACTGCTTACTACATTTGGTCATATGACATCCCCCGTAGCCTCGGGTATGACATACGACAACACTTTTCTACATGGTCTCTCTATTATGTAATTACATCCCAAAAAGGAAGGTGAGCTATGGTGCAAGGTGTCTAGTCACCACTACTTTTGTACAAGGGTAACTACAGCTCCAGATTTGCCGAAAAGCCTGATGGTTTTTGACCAATCAACTCCATTTGAGGAGAGGAACAAATCTGTCAAGGTGATTTTCGAAATTTGAAAAACTGACGGAGTTACAAATTTGGCAGGTCACCAAATTGGCCAGTGATGGGAAATACCTTCTAAATATGGTAAGTGAACCCAAATCAGGTGCTGTAGACACCCTTTCCTACTCACCCAAGCATAGTGGACCTCCTCAGAAGGTATAGACAAGAGTTAAGTTGCCTCCGAGATGGTCAGTTGTGCTACTCATGTATAATTTCTTGACCAGAAGGTCAGACATGGGTGCCATGGGGTCCGTCCTGCTGGCACCTTCACAGGTGCTTAAGTTAGTTTGACCTCCGGGCCAAATTGGCCACTGTCCAAATGTAGCGGTGACTAAGCACCTTGCACCATAGCAGATACTATTTGGCCGGTATCTCAGTCAATACTGTGCCAAATCATATGATTGTACTACCATTAGAAAGCTATTGATCAGCTCTATCTCATGGGGCTATCGGTGTAAGCATTACCTAAGCGCCCAAGTCTTGAAAGAGGCATTTGTGTGTTTTTTGTTTGGCTTATAACTCGGTCAATACTAGGTCAAATAGCATGAATCTAGTACCATTAGGACGCATTTTTGAAGGGCTTTCTAATGATATACATAGCACCCTAACTCTCAAATAAGCGCCCATATCGAAGCATTTGTGTGTTTTTTATTTTGCTTATATCTCGGTTAATAGTGACTTTTATAACATGAAACTAGTGTCATTTGAAAGCCCGAAGAGAGGGCTTTCATATGAGGTACACCACTACCACACTACTTATAGTATAAACACAACTTGTACTTAGGTATGGTACCCCAGTAGCCAAGTGCTCAGTCAGTAGATGTAACTAGAGGGCATAACAGGTGAGTGAAGCACTAGTAACGAAATGAAGCATAGCCACCATTCAAAACCTGACCCTAACCCTAAAGCTGTGCTGGCCAAGTAACAAATTTTGTAGTTGAGTGTCTACTTTTTTGTAGTCACAGCTTTTCTGGGTCTGAAATTTTTTTCCTACGTCAATGACAAGTGTTACGCTGTGGTGGCAGAAAGTCCACCTTATTATAAATGATTGATTTTGTTCCTCATCAATCGTAATTGTAACCCATCTCTTTGTCTCATAGTAAAATAGCTCCTATTGTTTCTATTGTTCTCCAGTCACTATTGTCATACATCCCATTATTTGTCCTTCCGTTCCTGTGTCTATAGTTACCTATTGTTCTTAGATCCCATTGTTCTGTACATGTATATAAGACCTGTACTTTGCTGCCTGGAGATCTCAGTTTTGACCTCTTGTCTCCAGGTAAGCCATACTGTATTCTCACTCATACATACTTGCTCAATACATCTTGTCTCCAGCCTGACTGTCGAGCCCTGCTCTACTCTTACACAAGTGCTCATTGATGCTCTTGCTTGTCATCATAAGCCTCTCTGACCTTACTCAACAGCTAGTCATAACACTGACTATCAGCCTTGCTCCACTCTCCACTGTAGACATGGCGCCCATGGATTTTCACCCATTCAGAACACCTGTTGTACCAAGGATTTTGCAAAAACTGGTAAAATTCAACAGTTGGACTTTTGTTTCAAAACAAGGATTTTCCACAGCAGAATGACACCCCCGATGTGGGTGAATATCACCAGTTCCAGACATGATTTTCAAAGGTCTTCCATAGAATCTAAGACTAGCTCATGTAGGGTTGTTCCAGGCGAATACGCACTTACGCACTCATGCAAGATGGGAACAAATTGATACTTATAATGACTATCTAGTACATAGAAATAGATACGAGTGCACTTGAGCCTACTTAAGCCCCCAGTACAAGACTGTCTGCACCTGACACAACTAGTGGAGATGCGTATACCTCCCAACTTGTCCTACACAGTGTTACGAATGTCAGAAAAGACTCAAACTTGAAACAAGAGTAGACTCACTGCCTCATGTGTCAGCTGTGCAAGGGCAGTGATCGGCCTCACATACACATATGCAACACTTATGAGCTCTCTCTATCAGCCGTAGAAAGCTGTGGCTTATAAATTTGCAGCAGAGAGAAAAAGGAACACTCACTTCGATGGCAGGTGGGGCATATCCAGACCAAAGACCACTTACCAAGTGGTGCCGCAGGTGAGCAGTGTCCACAGGGCAGACACCATACAAACCTCCATGCAAGAGGGAAGGAGACTTACTGCTACCAGAGATCCCCATCCAAAAATGTCTCACGAGCACATACTAGCAGCCAATGGATACTGCACCATGAGGCCCAAAATCTTAAAGTTTGAGTACTTGAGTCCCGAGGCACGGTCGTGCATGTGGTAGGCTGCCAGGTCATAGGGTGATGCAGACTATTGGGATTCACACAGATGTGGCAGTTGTGATGAGTGGAGTGAAGCAGGGGGACAGAAAGAGCGGGGATGGTGCACAATGATGATCGACTGGATGTCGACGGTGGGTTGAAGATGGGAGCGAGGTAGACAGATGCCCATGTTTAGGGCTGGCATTTGAAGACTTCAAGTGCAGCTTCGCATCTCTTCCTGCCAAAAATCAGCTGTTGAAAATCACTGATCAAATCACCAGTTGCTCAAATCAACAGTACATCAGGTGGTTCTGACTTTTCTGCAGTTTAACTGGTAAATTTCCTAGGTACTCGGCTCCATAGTGCTCACTACACAAGTGCTTATTGACACTCTTGCCCATCCTAAGCCTCCCTGATCTTACTCAACAGCCAGTTATAACAGATGTAAATATATATAACAGAGTGGGAAGCAAAAATGTAAAAATCCCAATATCAAAAAAATCAAACACTAAACTAACAAGTGGGGTCATAAGTGGTGTAATGATAGGGCAAGATCTATAAAGATCTATTTATAATATAGAGCACAAGACATGGGCCTCTATGGTGGGCATTGAAACACTGCCACAGCTTCCATAGCACACTTAAAAAGTTTTATATAAACATATTTCAATAACTAAGTATAGGACCAGTTATAATACCAGTTATATATGAACTTATAATAGCTTTGGTAGAATTGTAATAGATGTATAGTTATACCAATGTTTTAACATTGAATGACTATATAACTAGTGCTTGTTAATGGGGTATCTATAACTCTGCCCACAAGCCTGAGGAGCTTAGTGCTTATTAAGAAAGTGTCCAATAAATCTCTATCTCATAAAGATGCTATAGATATTACATTATAGATGCATGGATCTATATGTCAAATGTAATTTATAACAATAGAAATATATTATAAGTAGATGAAATCTCTATTATTGTAAGAAGACAGAGAAAGAGTTATGCCAGGCATCTTTGCCAATCAGCAAAATCCACACTTTTTGTGCAGACAATGCAGTCACTTTGCAGATGCTGCAGTCAGAATGCAGTCGGAATGCAGGTGTTCAGCATTAGAGTGAAAATTGGTACAAGAACCATAATAATGAAGCCTAGTTTACATGGGGCTAGACATGTTAGCTACAACATTTACAGTGCTAGTATATCTAGCTCATTCTATACCAAATTTCATAACTCTGGTGTTCTTTTCAAGCTCTTAGCAAAGCCAACCAGTCAAAACAGAGTCAGACAGTTGCCCCCCCACTATTCTCTATCTGTAAAAAAACTTCAAGTAAAGACACAGCCCACTTGATCATTGGTGTAATCTGAGTTACAATAATCTTATTATTACACCCTGCCCTATCCTCTCAGTCTCCATAGACAATGCTTCCTGATTCAAGAAAATTGTCTCTCTCTCTCTATCCTTCAACTTGCTGCCATTCTGTGCAATTCTGTTCAGCAATAGCTCATTGACCTACCAAAAAACATACCTTGCTTGCAGGGATGCTAGAATATCCACCAAGAACTCGGAATGGTCGAGGAGCTTTTAACATGGGTTGCCATACCCCACCAATGCTACTCCCACCTAGTGCATCAAAGAAGAGCAGGGCTGTGTCCCGATACACCCTCTAATAACAGTAAATTTAGCTGTAACCCAAGTTGAAAGGAGCATAGCATACCTTCAAGTCTGCAAACAAAGTAGCGGCAGGATCAAAGCCAGGAAGGACTGGAGCGACAGAGCTTGCCAGTGCAATATTGACATATTTGGTCTTTGAGGACCATGCCGATGGGTTTGCGCTGACATTCTGGTAATAGCGAGATAAGACGCCAGGGTCTAGCTCAGCAACAAAGTCGTAATCTTCCGTTGGATGCTGAAACAAGCACTGCAATAGAATCGTAAGTACACGTCTCGCACATTCTATAGAGACTGCACGAACCTTGAGGTCAAAATCTGGAGAGTCAATGTTGATGAGGCTCTCCCATGTCGCCTTCGCAATAGCCTTAATGCGTCGCGCAATCACGGCGTTGGGACCAAGCGACGTCCAGACATGGCCAGAGTGATCAAATTCGGTAATGAGAGACCATGCTTCCCCACGACCACATGCGGATTCCACGCCGTCTGTGTCCTGTTCTTCGAGACCGAACGGTACAACTAGGCCCTTTGTCCAGTCCCAGTCTTTTAGGAAACCTAAGATTTGTGCAAAACCTCGCTCCTTTGTTCCCGGTACAACTGCTGAGGTTGAAGCAGCATCACCCTCAACGCTGGCCCCAGTCCGCAGGAAGATGTAGGCGCACAGTAGCTCTACGGCCTCTTCGGAGACATGGGTACAGAACAACCAGTGAGACGCAAACCATCGCTTCGTCAACCTCGCAGTCCCCGCAAACGCAGCAAATTTGTGAGAAAGCGTGGCGATAACCCGGTGATGTCGTGGAGCATGTATGAAACTCCGATTGTAGGCGTCGCGCATTACAAGTGCGACCTGTCGCTCGTGAGCTTCATCCCGGGATGCATGACGCCTGAAAGCTTTTGGAATATGCGATTGGTCGTTGATGAGGCGATCAAGTAGCGTCGCCTCGCGGTCGTGCCATATCCGTGCGCGGAATGCCCAACCCTCCGGAGTGACAATGTCAAGCGCAGCCTCGTCCTGCAGCCCTTTCTGTTCCGCACGCTCGCCCAGGACAATGGTTGCCTGCAGCCCCTTCACTGCCTCCATGAGAGCGGTGGCTAAGCGCTCATAAAACGCGAGCTTGATCTTCCGGATAGCGCGCAGGTCGTCCGGCCATCGTCCAGACTTCTCGAACTCCACAATGATCTCCATAGTTGGCACGTACGAGGCCGCAGGAGGAAGCCCTACTCGAGATGATGGCGCCATCGCGATGGGGACAAAGACTTCTGTATACCGGAGGGCAGAAGAGACCGGACTCACGTTCAGAATCGCGAGTGGCAGCTTGTCGTCGAGGGCTTTCATCTGTTTGACGAGTGTGTCGAAGGCGGTAAGGGCTGCTTTGAAACCAGCGGCCGCATTTCGTGCTTCAAACATCGACCGGATTGGCTCTGGCGCCTTTAAAAGAGCGTCGAACTGAGGCTGCCAGGTCTTGACAGCATCTCCACCAATGCCAAAATGGTTTTGCAGCAGATGCCTGACGATCATTGCTGGAATGTAGGCGCGCTCGTCGGCGTTTTTGACATCCCAAACGACACTCTCCGTAATGGAACCGTCCTTGAAGCGACGTAGTTCTGCTTTGTCACCCCAAAGGTGACGAAACTTCTCCACCCGCTCGCCTTCCCCATCCTGCGCAGGGGGCCCGTGATCTACGAGACGAAATGCGTGGTCGGTGTCCAGGATGATGCCGATAAGGACGAGAGGGAAGTTTGCTGGCAGGGCTTGTGAGAGAGGTCGTGTATCCGAGGATGGATGTAGGACTGTGAGGGCCTTCACACGACTTCCGAGCCCATGGCGAAGAGTTGACGAAAGATTCGCCATAAGTGCGTTGTAGACGGACCCGTGGTCGGCCACAAGATGCAAGGATTGGTCGCGCATCTCAGCAGACGACATATCAACCCTTCAGCGTTCAATTAGAGCCACGTAGCTGATTCGCAAATGATTGAAATACCCACTGGAGAAGGACGTCGAACCGGCTAAACACATCCCGATGGTCTTGCAGGAAAAGAGAGTAAAAGGGATCCTCAGAACTACCCCCCTGGTCCAGCACTTCGAGTGTAGCTTGTGCATCGTACCTCAGCTAGCAAAGTGTCAGTAGATTGTCCAGGACTAGGGATTTCGAAAGTAGTACCATGTTGAGCGAGGACAATGAAACATCGGCCAGAAGATTGACAGAAGAAGTCGTGTCAACGAAAACCGCCTCATGGCTGGCGTAGCTGGCGGGAGGGAACTGACGTATAATATCAATTACCATACAGCTAAAATGTGAAGAAACAGACAGACTCTGTGGCCATCTTTCGACTTGGCGAATACAGGCCTCTCTGCAAAGTTGTGTCGTGCTGTGATCGCACAGATTATGGAACTCAGCGGGAATGCACGGTGAGTCGGTGTGTGCACTTACCAAGGAAGTCTAGTGCCGCCTTGAATAGCTGATACGAACTCAATCCCTTTCCCAAAGGCTTGCGCTGAGGAACCAGCCTCCCCAATTGAATAGGTTGAGGTTCCTCGCCATGAATGAGCAAGTCCAGCAGGGACGCCCACCACATACCCTTCCCTTCGAAACCACGCACGCAGAACCTGCCGCCTGCTCCATATCCTCGCTGATTTGCCCACACGCGAAGCAACGTTAAGGCATCAGCAAAGCCTGGCACGTCTTGCTTGAGGGCGTGCACAGAGAGAAGGTGAGCCTTCGGTGTGTTCATACGCAAGAAGGCGGTGTTGTAGAGAGGCGTGGGCTCTTGGTCCAACTGTTGGTCCTGACTGGATGTACGGATGTTGGAGCGCGAGGGTGATAGTCGTGACGGGGAAATAGGAGATTGTAAAAGAAAAGGGATGATACGAATTTGGGTTTCAAGCTTGCCGACTTCTTGGATAGCTGGGAGAATGGTGAATATATTGCCTTCGAGAGCGATAAGAGTGACCGCTCACGTGGGTTCAGAATCAATGTTGTGCACCTCGGATCGCCAGAGGTTGACTGGTAGAAGAGTTCATAAGCCGGATTTGCATCTGCAAGAGCAGAGGCGACAACCGCCAAGAAGTATGCACGCTTCTGAAAAACGCGAGCATTCAAGTAGTCCTTCTCCTGGAACAAGTTCTGAAAGAATTGGTGAGAAATTGCATGGTCATTGAATAGGTACAGACTGACCGAGGGCATTGCGAGCGTGACATCAACCTGGTATTTTGTGGAGTCTTTCGCCTTGACGGCGGTTTTGGTGGCCCAACTACCACTGAGAACGATCTCAGATGGAGCTTCAAAGGCAACCTTCCAATTTGTATCCTCTGTTGGCAGTGGTCTAACATAGGGCACGGCGACACCCTTGAGGGAGAGAGCACGGGCAGCATGAAGGGGATGTTGGGGAGGAGAGGATGGGAGGTTGATTAAGAACTTGTGCAAGGAAAGAAGAAAATTGTCGAGCGGTTGGGAGAGGTGGTATTTAGGCCTGACGTTGGGTAGGAGAGCGTCGATCTATATGGAAGGTGTGGGGATACGAAGGAGGAAAGGAGGATGAAGGAGAGCACGGACCTGGAGCTTGAAGGAAGTGGACCGAAACAGGTCAGCAGCGTCCTTGATGTTCCTAAGCTCTTCGCCAGTAGGTGGTTTGGGGTTATGCGCGGCGACATGGCTGCTCGGAGCCGGGGGAGGAATATGCTCGTCGCTGAAGTGCGCGTGCTCGTCGCGGTCGTCGGTAGGAGGAGATGGGGACAGAGAGTCTGCCCTCTTCCTCTTGAGGTGGAGAGCCATGCGAATAACGAGAACGCCGAGAGGAGCAGGGCGTGGACAGAGTCGAAAACGAGCGAACCAGAACCTTGAGCCTGAGCAGAGGCAATTGCAATTTCCTTGGCGGAGTGGAGAGAAGGACTCGAGACTGAGACGGAGACGGAGCGGCCTCGGAGGAAATTGTCCAGCACGAGCGCCTTGCACACTCCGTGTCACGTGCAGGCGGCGACGGGGACTTGGGCCTGACCACGACGGTCTCTTCGTCTCAACCACACGCACCCACTCCTCTCATGCCTCCCCCACACGCTACAGCAGTACGTCTATCTCCCCCCTTCCCTCAGTTTCCCTCTCATTTTGCTCTCAGACCACCCTCAAACGCATACACCGCGAGATCGCCGACCTCAAGAAAGAAGACCTCGGTTCCATCAAGCTCGCCCCATCCGACGACGACCTCTTTCGTTGGACGGCCACCATTCCAGGTCCAGACGGTAGTGTCTACGAGGGCGGCCTTTTCCACGTTGACATCATACTCGCTCATGACTACCCGTCAGTCATTTTGTTCCCTCTCAATCTTGTACCGTCCTTTACCTCCCCTCGTCTCGCCTTCAGCTTTTCCGCTCCAAGGATGACTTTCCGTACACGGTGTGTTGTCTTGTCTCCGTAGTCTGCTTGTGCCTTTTGTCTGATTCTACCCTCAGCATTTACCACATGAATATCAACGAACGTGGAAGCATTTGCATCGACATTCTCAAGCATAATTGGTCCCCTGCCCTCTCTCTTTTCAAGGTCGTCCTATCCTTGTCCTCATTACTCACTGATCCAAACCCCAGTGCGTCCATTTTATTCACCCTTATTCACACCGTTTCTGACCAACCACTCAGAGGACCCCTTAGGTATGAATCCGCATTCCCGACAAGCTTCTGACGCCCACCCTCACCCATTATATCCTCGTTTAGTTCCATCTATAGCCACAGAATATGTTCGCAACCGCATCCAACATGATCACGAGGCCAGACGCTGGACAGAACTTTATGCCCGTCCGCAACCCGGTAAGGACAAGGGCAAAGGGAAAGCATCTCACAGTCCTGCGCCACCTAGTCTGGCACCAACCACTGGTGGTACGCAATCATCCTCTGCCTCCAGGAGAGCCACGCCCGCGGCCACAGAAACGATCACCATCGACGACTCCGATGATGATACGCCAATAGCGTCTCGTACAATTACTCCTCTGACTGCAGATGGTCCAGCAACAGCTGCATCAAAAAGGAAGCGAGGGTTGATCACAAGCGCTGGAGAGGTTGACATTGACTTGTCGGAGGAGGATGAGATAGAGAGGCGGGCCCGGAAACGGCGAGGAGGGACAAGTGCTTCAACACTGGCTAATGGGGCGCGGACAGACCGTGAGGAAGTCATCGTTATTGAAGACTGAGGCTGGTCAGGTCAGGATAGAGAAGAAATGGTGGACCTGTTTATAGTGTACAGAAATGACCGCTAACAGGCGTGGTGGCATTGTGATCGCGGTACAGTACAGGAGCTACTATAGTAGTAGTAGCGAACGATGACCATAGGCCCGGACCGTACATCCGGTTCTTTGGCGCCGGGGCTGACGGTGAGTCAGTCGCTGGCACTGGCAGTCCGCCCTCAGTCGCACACGTTCCTCCTCCCCGCCCATCATGCTCTCTCTCTAGCTACCCGCCACCCGCCCTCTCAGCCTCCTACTCATAACGCAAGTTATTCGTTCGGAATCCTGAACTCCCTTACCCCCTGCTACTCTCACACCACCCACAATGATTACCCGAATATCTCTCTAACACCCCTCACTCGTCCACCATTATCCCCCTCAGTAACTGCCGTAAAGTGAAACACCACTAGTCCATATCAGCTAGAACGCACAACACTTCTCCATGTTCGGTGAGCACGAGTCTGAAAGCCCACGCGTTTCCTCTCCTTGGGACCCCTTTCTCCCGTCTCCTCCTACTCCCGGTCTCTCCCCACAATCCAACGCCGCCCTTCACAATGGCATCCCCAAGCTCGTCCCCGAAGTTGAGGAGGTTTGTTCTTCCTCCTTTCCTCCTTCCTTTTCCTTGCTCACTCAACCTAGGGCAATATCGAGTACAAGCTCAAACTCACTCACATCTCCAATGCCCGCTTCGCCCGACTCGTCACTCAGCTTAAATGGCGTCTTCTCGAGGGGGGTGGTCAGGCCTACTATGAGCTCGGCGTCGCCGATTCCGGTGCCCTCATCGGCCTCTCGCGCACAGACCTCGAGGAGTCTCTCGAGACTCTTGAGATGATGGCTGGCGAAATTGGAGCCTCCGTCATCATCGTCAAAGAGATCGAGGTCCCTCCTACTATAGCCGCTCTTGCCGACAAGGAGAGCGGCTACACCAACCCCGATACCGGTGAGTGGACACGCAAGATGCGCAAGCGTCCTCTCGCCGTCGGCCTTCATTACTCGGACGCCGTGGATGGCTCCACTTCGGCAACCACCACCGAGGTCGAAACCGACTTTTCTTACACGGAATGCACGGATGTCGACGACGCCTCCTTATCCTTCCCCCCTCTCGGTCATGGGCTCAGCATGACCGCGTTCCTTGGGTCAGCGACCACGTTATCCCATCGCCCTATCCGCACCAACCCTTCCCGGCCAACAGCTCAGTCTTCCCCTTTCATAGCCCCCATCGACGACGACCTAGCCCTGTTCTCTATGGAACCCGAACCTGCGTTTCAGGACGAATCTCCTGAGACTGACACGCCTGCGTCCGGAGTAATGGCTGATGACGAACTAGACCTGGTTGTTGGTGTCGAGGTCGGCCTGGGTCCACGTCGCGCGTCCTTCGCGGGACTGGAGATTGCCGCTGTCTTCAAACCGCGTCCCGTTCGACACCGAGCACGACCAGGGGCCTCCCTTGCTTTGGGCCCAACCGCCGGTAGGCACGTAAAGCGATACAACAAGACCAAGGAAAAGAAAGTCCATCCATGGCAACAGAAGAGCACTGCGACCACTGGGCAGGGGGAGGTGAGCAAAGAGGAGAAGGCGCTACAGCGGCGGGTCGCGCGTGACAAGAAACGGGAGGAGAAACGTAGCGCTCTGATCGCTCTGGCTCAAAACGAGACGGACAAGGGCGTGTGTGGCGGCCAGGGAGGAGTGAGCGGCGACTGTCAGAAGGCTGGTGTGGGGGACAACGCGTCGGCAGTGATGGCGGAGGTGGGAGAGGAGGTGTGCACGCTTGCTCACGGAGTGGATGGGCTGCATGCTGCACTGGAGAAGATTGGACACGAAGAGGAGGAGTCGGGAGAGACGTCGCCAGTGGTGGAGGTGCGGGAGCTGGTGGACATGGTCGCTGCGGGGACGGGGGGGCGGTCCGTCGGGAAGCGCGACTGATTGTGGAAGCGCTTGTGGTGCGGAAGATGTCGATCGAAGAGGCGACGCTGGACTTTGGCCGATTGGCACTAGAGTGAGGCGAAGCCAAGGATGGACATGTGTCAGAACCGTGCTATCGTTTTCTGCTTTATTTTTGTATGCTAGCGGGTGTGATGGTTGTGTGCTCGGACAGATAGAGAATGATTGCAGCGTTGTGGGGGGCATAAATAGCGTGCAGTCGTGTTGGAAAGATATTTCTGTGGAGCCAATGTTTGAGTGTGGCCGTGGAGTGGAAGGTGCGGGGAGAGAAGAGATGCTGCGGACCGAGGGCGATCGGGAAGGGAGTCGTGTGCCTTGGGAGTTGTGGGACTCTCCCCGCTGACGCCATCTCCTTCAACTTGCTTGCTTTCTCACATCCTGTCCGGTCTCGGCAGCCCAGTTCTGCCGTCTAACGCCAAGGCCACATATCTCACATATCTTCCCGTCGGAGCGCACCGCTGAAGCAGGCAGTCCGCCCGGTGGTGCCGACAGGGACGGCTGTGATGGCAGGAAAGCAGCTCGCGAGGGCGGGGTGGGAGCAGGAGGTGGGGCGATAGAGTACCGACAAGGTTGCGACGCTTGAGAAACAATCTACGGTTGGAGAAAGCGGGACGAGCGCAGGCCGGGCCTGGGGAGGACAGTCTCCGGTCGGTCCTTGTTGTCTTATCTCGCACGTGGAGGACGGTGATCATGCATTCGGACTCTGGGACGCGGATGCTCATCGACCCCGTCCTCGTCCACGTCCTGGGCCCCGAGGGACGACAGACGAGTGCGACCATTCGTGCCCGCGCCCCCTCCTTCCTCCTTCCTCCTTCCTCGCCCTCACCGTTCCTTCTCTCTGTCCCCCGTGTCCCCCGCGCCTCCCGCCCGCCGTCTACGCCTCTTCCCGCCCGCTGTTTCCCTCATCTGCCAACCGCCGCGGTCTATCGTGCTGACCCGGGTGCCTCTCGTCAGCACTCCTTCCTTCCGGCTCCCTTCCACTCCCGTCCACACCTTTCCCTCCTCTGCTTCTCTCTCCCTTGCCTATCCCTTCCACCCGCCCTCCCTTCTCACCTCCTGCCCTCTCCCTCACCGCGCTCTGCCATCTATCCTCCGTCCTCCTCCGCTTCAACATACCTCTCTCTTCCCTCAAGCCACGGAGCTATTGGCATGAAATGTCCGCAGAGGTGCAGGAGGACAACCGCCCTGCGGCCCCTTCCATAGCCACCTTCTCAACTTTTGACCGCGAGAAGTCCATAAGTCAGTCCTCTATCTTCTCAACCATCTCCCTCAAAACCCCCATATCCCCTCCTCCGACCTCCGCTCATCCCGCGCCTAGGATCCCGCCAATTCGACGACTCGGAATCCTTGTCCGACCGCCCTACAGACGATCCTCCCGACTTCTTCGATCCCAATTACGACCATGACATCACTTGGCTCGGTATGTTCTCATCCACCTCTCACCGCTCTCGCTTATTTCTATCATCTGTGCAGAGGACGACTCTCCGTATCCAGAGGTCCGTTCCGCCGTCGCAAACTACGATGACCAGGCCATGCCCGTCAACACCCTCCGCGCCTGGCTTCTCGGAATCCTCTGGGCCATTATTCTCCCCGCTATCAACGAGTTCTACTATTTCCGCTATCCCTCTCTCATGGTCACCAATGTACGTCCCACCTCTCCTGTTCCTTGCATATCCAGTGTGTCCTCCGCCATGCACAGAGCTGCGACCATGCCCTATGACGCACATCACCAAACCGAGGCTGACTGCGCCTGCAGATCGTCGCGCAGCTCATCACCTTCCCCCTTGGAAGGGCCTGGGCACGTTGGCTGCCCCGCTACAAGCTCTTCGGAGTTTCCCTCAATCCTGGTCTCTTCACCATCAAAGAACACGTAAGAAGCTTCTATCATTTGTGCGAGGACCTCCAGGATGACGAACGTCATATCTCTTCGGCTTGTAGGTGCTGATTACCATTATGGCCGGCGTTGGCGCTCAGGCGGCGTATGCGGTGTGTTGCACTTATCATGCGATATAGCCGGTGCCGGTGATCACCGAACTGAGACCCCCACAGACGGAGATAATCGCGGTACAGCGGGTCTGGTATAAGCAGGACTTCAACTTTGCATGTAGGTTATTCTGACTCCCGTTCCGTGGTTAGATGCTCATTGGCATGAACCAGATCAATGGATGCTCGTCATGTCCACGCAGGTAAGCCGCCACTCCCACCCATTGCTGATAGGCATGGCTCTAAAGGTCCTTCAAAAACTAGCTTATCGGGTTTTCCGTCGGAGGTCTTGCGCGTCGACTGGTATGACTTTCATTGTTCCTTGGCGCGTGTCTCCGATTTCTATTACTCATCGCGTTGCTCACATTTGCGCTAACAGCTCGTCGCACCGGCGTCCATGAGTAGGCTACGCGCCCATATCTCTTCAGCTCGATCTAATTTTAACCGTTATCACAGTCTGGCCAAACACCTTGGTTGTCTGCGCTCTGTTCAACACACTCCATTCCCAGAGCTACGCAGGAATCGGACGTCACGATGGTCTCAGCAGAGAGCGTTTCTTTGCATATGCCTTCGTGTCTGCTGCTGTGTGGTGTGCGTATCCATTTTCCTGACTGACAGTACTCAACGGGTTTCTGTTCTGACGAGGACGGTTGGATGGATGACCAGATATTGTGCCGGGATATTTGTTCCAGGCGCTGAGGTACGCCATTATTCAAATTCAATCCAGAGTTGAACGTTTAAACGCTCTGAACGGTGTTAACCATCGCAGTGTCTTTACATGGGTAAGCGCCGTGATGACCAGGGAATGCCGCTTGTCCTTTGACCATTGTGTATCTCCTAGGTGTGTTGGTTGGCACCAAACAATGTCGTAAGTCCGTCCCGATTATTTGCCTACGGTCGAAAGCGGCTTACGCCTCTGCCTGTTAAAGAAAGTCAATGCGGTCTTTGGGTACGACTTACATCACCCCAAGCGGCTTTTTGCTGAACGTAATGGCGTGTAGATATCACAGCGGCATGGGCTTCTCGCTTCTTTCCTTCGACTGGAATCAGATCGCCTTTATCGGCAGCCCTCTGGCCACCCCTTGTCCGTGCTATTATAATATTTAACACATCGATGATGTACGTTTCTGACGCATTTGCAGGGTGGGCAGAAGCGAACGTCATTGCTGGCTTCCTAATGTTCTACTGTAAGTCTCTATCCCTCATATTTTCACCCGACAATAATTCGTTTCTCCGTCATCAGGGTTCCTCGCACCACTCGTTTATGTGCGTCATTCTTACCCTACGCCGTTATGGGTCAGCTCACATCCCATCTCTCTCGTAGTTTACAAACGTTTGGTATTCTCAGTACATGCCGTAGGTTCTACATCTTCTATTCAGACTTAAGTTCTGACTCCGCAAAGTATCTCCGCCCTAGGACCATTCGATAACACAGGTGAGGCAATTCTTTCCTCCCGTGTTCCGCTGGGTGCTCACATCGCTGCATCCTCAGGGCAGCCATACAACCTTACTCGCATTCTCAACCCGGACTCGACGTTCAACCTCGAGGCTTACAAGTCGTACAGTCCCCTCTTCCTTTCCGCCACGTTTGCAATATCGTACGGCCTCGCCTTCGCGTCCATCACTGCCACCATTGTCCACGCCATTCTATACTTCCGTAAACCCATTAGTTTGCATCTGCATCGCTCACTCGGAGAACAACCAGACATCCACGCACGCCTCATGTCGCAATATCCCCCGGTCCCTGCGTGGTGGTACGCGTGACGTTGTCCTGTGCGGGTTTGGGTTTGTATGCTGACATACGCCGAAGGTATGCTGGCATCCTCGCCACCACCTTCTGTTTCTCGTGCCTGAGCATCAAGTTATTCCCAACTCAAATGACCATTTGGGCCCTGATTGTTGCCCTTCTTATCGCACTCGTGGGTATCTGCCTTCACTTGTCTCGATGCTAGCTGACGGCACGCACAGGTATATTTGGTTCCAGTTGGTACGTCTTCTCCCAAATCTGCCGGGATGTTTAGTTGAATGCGGTGCCCCGGCGACCAGGCATGATTCAGGCGATCACTAATCGACAGGTCGGACTGAAGTGCGTCGTATCGCTAAGGCCGAACTTTACCTTTCTGATTTCCTGTCCAGCGTTATCACGGAACTCATAGTCGGCTATATGCTCCCTGGCCGACCAGTGGCCATGATGATGTTCAAGGTACGGCCATCGCGACACGATCTGCCTTAGCATTTTCTTAGCCATGCCTTTTCAACAGACTTGGGGCTACATCACCATGTCGCAAGGTAGGGTTTCTGGACACATGTGGTATGATGTGGCTTAACGACTGCTCCCATCTAGCGATGATCTTCACGTCTGACTTCAAGCTTGGGCATTACATGAAAATCCCGCCCCGACCGATGTTCTGGTGTCAGGTTTGTTAGACAACATTCAGTGCAGGCGATGGTTGCTGAGTGGATCCCCAAGATCGTGGCAACGGTCATTGCAGGTACTGTGCAGTTGGGAGTCGAGAACTGGATGTTTTCTAATATCCCGTACGTTCAACGCTCATCTCGAGTTAACCGGCCAGTGTTCACCATGCATATAGAATGATATGCACTGCGAAGCAGAAGGATGTATCCGGCTTCACTTGCCCCAACACTGAGGTAAGAGGTAGAACCTATTTGGAGCCAGCTACGTCTCACATCGCGTTAATAGGTGTTCGCTACGGCGTCCGTCGTTGTAAGTGCCTTACCATCTGGAAATCCCACGTTTTTTTTACACGTCATCATTAGTTCGGTGTCATCGGCCCCACATTGCAGTTCTCCAAGAATCAGTTGTACTAGTGAGCTTGTCTTTTTGTCGTCGTCTGCGGACTGTCATGCTTACAACTGATCCAGTCGTATGTCGTAGGAAGTGTCTCTCTTATTCGGCACTAATTTTCTCTTCTAGCATTGCTGTTCTTTTTCATTATTGGAGCTGCATGTCCTCTGGCTGTCTGGTTGTTGACAAAGAGATATCCTCACTCGTGGTTAAATTATGTTAAGTCAGTACTTGCGATCCTTCTGTGTGACCTCATGCTGACTCGCCTTGTAGCTTTCCGTAAGTCACTGCGTTCGTTCCCTCCGTCTACACTGACCAACGTCATTCAAGCCTTATGTTTACCGGAATCGGCCTCATACCTCCCGCAAGTGCTGTAAATTATGTACCCTGGGCCATAATCGGGTTTCTGTCGCAGTATGTCGTTCGAAGACGATATTTCCCGTTTTGGGCAAAGTATAACTGTAAGTTACTCTGCTGCTCGCACGCTAGTGATGTATTGACGTGAACGCAGATGTACTTTCTGCCGCGTTGGATGCGGGCACGGCGATCTCCACGCTCCTGGTGTACTTCATGTGAGCCTCCGGTACCCAAGTTTCCCGATCAGGACTAACGTGTCTTTTCTTCCCCTTTAGCCTCCAGTATCCTATGAACGGGGAGATCGGTCGTAGTACTACCCAGCAGTGGTGGGGCAACACCGTTTTCAAGAACACTGCAGACTGGCGTGCAACCCCGTTACGAATAGTGCCAGATGGGGAGCATTTTGGGTACGTGCTCCGGTCACGCCTGACTCGTTAGTTTCTGACTCAGATCGCCGGCTTCAGACCAGACACTTGGTAGACCCGTTGTTGTATCACTAGATGTAATTGTTGCTATTATTTGTTGTCATACCTCGCCGCTTCCAGTTATGCGAGGTATGTAACTTGGACGATATCTTCACCTGCTTGACCTTTGCGCAGGCACCCGCAATACAGGAAAGTCGGCAAAGATGCCTTCACGCCCATTAGCGTCCAAATTACCACTCTTTCCGCAGCACACCTGGGTGCAACATTGCGAGTCGTGGTCAAGGATATAAACATGACGTGACACTTTTTCTGCTCCAGGCACAATAAGGATGCCCAAAGAAGTTCTTGACTGCCAGTGCCTGTCTTTGAAGTGACAAAGTTGATGTCCATTTTCTTTGACCTCCTCATTTATCTTGGCTGCTCGCGGTGAATGTTCAAAGGACCGTATCTTTGCGACAGATAACCTCTTGCGCACTGATTGTTAGTACCTATGATGCTCATATATTAGTAGATGTCCGGAAGCTCTGCGACGTTTGGCCCTACCCCAACCACCGTTACAACGCCGTCTCTTCCTTGTGTCCCTATCCACCCATGGCAACACATTTCGGACCGTTGGCCACAGCTTTCCATGCTCGAACCTCTTACGGGGTCTTGGCATGTAACGTTGTTCCCCGCATACGCACTCCCATCGGTCCGGGTGAGCTCGGACTGATGCTAGCGTCCCTCAACTTTTCGATAACGGACCAAAGGGGCGGGAGGTGCCCTATGTGTACCGATGGGGGCCCCTGCTTCCTCTGCAGCGACGAGCTCAAATGGAAGGAGTATACCGACATCCAAGCCCGACGCAAGATGGCGATTTGTCCTGTCCTTTCGCTTGATGCGCAGCACACTTGCAGCATCCCAGGACCAGTTCCACTCAACTCCCAACCAACGCACACGGCAACCTGGCGCAAGATAGGTGGTGAAATCTGTGGCTTCTGCAACGCACCGGCAGCGGTAGCAACTGAACCTTTGTTCGTTCAAGGCAGACTATTACATTCGGTCTTTGATTGTGGCTGACGATCCGCATTGCCAGCGACACCTCCGATGTGGACGAGCTGGTCGCGTACTACGACGAAGACCACAAAGCTGAGCCCCATACCGAAAAGGGATTGCCTAACGAAGACGAGGAAGGCACGGCAGCCGACGCATATCCAGGCCTGGAGGCACCGGGTCCAAACCGCGACGACGACCCGTACGACTGACGAGAATGATATTAGTCCAAGGGCAGTCCAAGGTGCAACGTCCGCTGACTCGCTCACTGTCGTTTTTACCTCCTAGTCTTGCTTAGTTATTCAGCGTACGATAGTTGTTTTCTTCGGACCTGCCGACCCGGGCCGACAATCACTCTTTACAAACTCACCTTGGAATCGCCGTAACGATGATATTTATGTTGCAGCACACATTCTCGCGCGAAACAATCTGTACAACCAGGGTTTCGAGAATGCGCTGCATCCATATCTAGACCCAGTCCACTCATATACACTCCCAAGGTATCCGGATCGGGGACGTTACACATCACACCCGTATCAGGATGCCCATGTAGAAGATTTGGCTGACAGCGACTAGAAAGAGGAAGGTGATTCGTCTCGAACGCTGGGACGGGTTGACTGCAGCAGCTGTTGCGGACGCGTCTGGGAGCACCATTGAGCGAAGAGAGCGGAGCTGAATATAACGGCAGAAGGCGATTAGCATTGCAAACGGATACATGGCCGAGCGGAGTGGAAACAAGGCTTACAAGAAAGAAAGCGGTTGACAGGAATGTATAGACGAAGACAAGGAGATAGAGGGTGCGCCCAAAGCCAAGCAGGCCGGCGATGAGAGTGATAATAACACTGGTATATGCCACTGATTAATTCAAGATGACCGTTAATGGCAGGATCAACGTACCCAACAAACTTGTAGCCGCCATAAGCGAGGAGATCGAGGAATTGGCTTGAGAGACCACCCTGGAAGATGAAGAATATAAATATCATAAACCATGGTCGAGTGTGCGGGCACTCACGGGGATATTGAGGAGATAACAACCGCCCTTGACGAAGACGAGGTCGAGTAGGACGACTGCTATTGCCTTTGAAGCAGTGACACCGAGAATCTCGGGGTGGAAACGGGCATTCAAGCCAGAGTGCAAAGCGGCGAGGAGAATGTAGGTAACGAGAGCCATAACTGTGGATGGTAGTTGTGAGTTGATTGAAGGATGATGAGGGAATGAGAATGAGACTGACGAGGGATGTAGAGGTCGGGAGAGTTGAGGTCCTCTCTAGGAGGGGCCCATTCAGACTGACCGTTCTCGAGGCGGCGGATGTTACGGGACCAGGGCTTATGTCTCCAGGGGAAAAGAAGGAGGCGGAATTTTGAGAGGACGTAAGAGTTGGAGACATTGAAGTGGTGTTTGAGCATGGAGACGGGGATGAATCCGCCGAGCTAGGGAGGGATGAACGAAGAGCTATGGGGATGAGAGTGGAGGAAACTCACGTTCTTCTGAACATATTCCTGGCCTGCTGCTACGGCACTCTGGCCGAGCTGCATGCCAAAGGCGGCGGTGGCATTGTCGAGGCCCCAGGCCGAGAAGTCAACGGGGGGTGGGGGGTGGATGTGGCCTTGGAGGTGAGATTGATGGGGCTGGGGCTGGTATTGGTTTGCGGAAGGGTAAGAGGCAGAGAGGTGGGCAGAGTGAGAGGGGTTGGGAACGGGCTGGGGATAGTTTGGAGCGGAAGGAGAGCTGGTATAGCGTTGGTATCCCTGTGGAGACATGGGAGTCGCGGGAGGCTCTGGGATGTATGCGGGGTGGGTGGGGACGGGGTGCTGGAGGGGCGGAGGACTGCTGCTGTTGGTGTAGTAGGACATTCCCGACCGATGGAAAGCAAGCGTAAAGGCGACAGAGACGCGGACGTAGGGCGAAGGCGAGGGCGGGGGCGGCGGGGGCAGCGTTGGCACTGCCAGACCACTCGACAAACTCAGTCAGACGGCAGCGCCCGGCTTTACCCAGGGAGACGCCGTCCAAGCGCTGAAAGGCCGCGTTGACCTCACGATTGCGATTAGGTCGCTTAGCAGATATCAGCAAGGTAAGAATAGCACGGAGACGACGACGAGAGTCAGCAGTGAAGACAAAACCTCCTTGGCAAGTGTCGGTAAGATGAGAGATAATATTCGGCCAAAGCTCGCCTACGTGCGGCAAGTCACATGATACAGAATAAGCGTGGACGTTTTGGCTGGCGGGGTTGCCCATCACCATCAATGACAGACTGAGACTTGACTGAGACACAGACTGAGACTCGCCCTCGTCGTCGCAGTCTGAGTCTCAAGAGGATGTGGAAGTCACGTGGGACACCCCGCAACCGACGACCAAATAGCGACAAACAGCGGTGGACTTTTTCAAGCCCAAGCCCGACTCGACCCAGCCCAGCCAGTGCCACGACACACCCCCGTCTCATTCCCAGACGGCCGTGTCCGCGCACCCACCATGTCCTCCTACTCCGTCTCCGTCACAACCACCCCCGCCATAAAGAATGCCCCCCTCATCGGTCTCGCAGAGGGCAACGGCTACTTCTCCAATGCTCACCTCGCCGCCCTCGTCCTCGGTGTCCCATGGCTTGTCAAGCGCACCCTCCCTGTTTTCTGCCACGGTGGTACCAAGACTTATCTTTTCCTCGTCCTCCTCCTCGGCATCCCTATTACCGCAGGCTACTGGACCGTCATGAGTACTTACGGTCCCCGCAAGAACCAGAAAGTTCAACTCCCCGGTCGTAACATTGACGAGTATATCACCATCAAGGACCCCGAACTAAAGGCAAAGTACTTCGGCAAGGAGAAAATCCCCATGCAGGTCTTCCACGATGCCTTCTTTGACGACAAGGCCGAATTCAACGGTCCGTCCTCCCCCTTCAGCATATGCTTTTCTTAGCCTCTTACATTCCACTCCCACCCTCATCTCTAGGCGACGTTCTCGACATTCTCGAGTCTCGCCACGATTGGGCAAAAATGGTCTTCACGCCGGAGCTCTTCAAATATGTCCTCACCCGGTTCCTTCCCGAGGTCATCGTACACTCCAAGTCCCAGGACGAGGAGCAGGTCCGCGACCACTACGACCGTACGTCACGCGTTTTCACGCGCCTTTTCGCGTCTCTAATCTTCCTTTGCAGGCGGAGATGACTTTTATGAATGGTTCGTTCCTCCTTCCCTTCACTGCCATCTTAATCCGACACTTTCTGCTCAGGTTCCTCGGCCCCCGCATGATCTACACCTCGGGTATCGTCCGTGACCTCACCGTTGAAGAGTCCCTCGAGCAGCTCCAGGACAACAAACTCGTCGCCGTCTGCGAGAAGGTCCGTTCGCTTCCTCTCATCCCATCTCATTCTCTTCCGGCCCACGTTCCTTCCACGTACCCATTTTCCACGTGTGAGCGCTCTCTGACATCAACTTTATCACGTTCCCACTTTCCAATCTCCAGCTTGACCTCAAGCCCACCGATCGCCTCCTCGACGTTGGCTGCGGCTGGGGCACTTTTGCTGCCTTTGCCCACAAGAACTACGGTTGCGACGTTACCGGTATTACCCTTGGCAAGAACCAGACCAAGTTTGGCAACAACCGCATCGCAGCTAACGGCGGCGACGCTTCGCGTGCGCGTATACTCTGCCTCGATTACCGTGACACCCCTGGTGGCCGCGCTGCGTACACCAAGATCGTATCGCTTGAGATGGCCGAGCACGTTGGCATCCGTCGTTACGGAGCTTTCCTTCGCCAGATGTATGACCTTCTCGACGATGACGGTATCTTCGTTCTCCAGGTCGCCGGCATTCGCCCCGCCTGGCAGTACGAGGACCTTATCTGGGGCCTCTTCATGAACAAGTACATTTTCCCCGGTGCGGATGCTTCGTGCTCCCTCGGCTGGGTCATCAACCAGGTCGAGGCTGCTGGCTTCGAGGTCAAGAACATTGACGTCCTTGGCGTCCACTACTCTGCGACCATCTGGCGCTGGTACAAGAACTGGGTCAGTAACAAGGAGAAGGTCATCGAAGTATACGGCGAGCGCTGGTACCGCATTTGGGTATTCTTCCTTGCGTACTCGACCATCATCTCTCGGTACGTAATAGCAAGCACTTGGGTTATACCAAGAATGGTTTGACTCACTATTCTTACAGCCAAGGCGGAGCATCTGTCTTCCAGATCACGCTGCACAAGAACCTGAATGCCTTCCATCGCATTCTCGGCGTGCCCAACCACAACTCGATCCATGTTCACCCCGAGCGCGATATCCTGTACGCTGTCCCCCATCGTGCTCGTGTGCATGCACGTACTGACTGTCCATCTATCTGTAGCACTGTGGATTGAGCGAAGCCATTCATGCCCTGTAGAGTTTTGGCGAGCCTATTGGTGATTGAAAACGAGCCACCGCGGCCTGGTGTCACAGTGCTATCAACTATGTTACTACATATGACCAATTGACGAGTCACGAGAGTTATTCTACAATTCTGTTGCTGTCCCACCTAGTGACGATGTAACTACTGCGGTTAATGGGCTAGACGTTCATCCCAATTCCCTAGATTGTGATTGACTGCACTTATTGGGTGAGGGAATCCACAACACCGGTCGAAGGAAGGTGGAGATGCTTTTTGGACAACGCTTCGAGGCCACAGGAAACGTTCAACAGGCTCATGTCGGCGGGTTATAGCAGGGCGGTATTTTCGTACTCTGGCGGCGTACGGCGCCGACAGAAGCTGCAATACAGTGCCCAGTCCCTACACAAAACCAATCTGCGCACAGATCTGGAGGTTCAGAGCGGGAGTGCGTAAGCAGTGGTGCGCTAGGTCAGGATCATAAGAGTCAACTATTCATGGACACTAGCTAGACCGTTTGAACCGGTCTAATGCTGAGGGCTTATGAGGCTCCTCCAAACCATTTGCAATAGCCTTCGCCTTCCGCAGCTCTTCCTTTTCCTTCTCCAATTTCGCCCGAACGGCGACCTGGACCACGCAATTAATCTAGGTGTCATGCCCGAGTAGAAAAGACGTACTGCCCGAGGGTCGATAACATTTTTGCGCTGCTTGCGGAGATACCTCTTCAGGCTCTTGTTCTTCCCCCGCATCTTCTTCTTCTCCTTCTCTGCCTTGCTCGCCCCCTTCCTCCCCTCCGCCTCTCCGTCCCTGTCCTCATCCGCACCGTCATCCTCGTCGCCGACCTCAGTTTCGTCCGCCTTACCCGCGACTTTCAACCGCTCCAACCTGGGCAACCGCGCATACGGGATATCGTGCTGCCCGTCGACCGCAGTGGTTAGCTTGGGCGGGGGCGCGAGCGCGCCGACGAAGTCCGGGTCGAGCGCGATCGCGTCGGGCTGGATCTTGTCGAGCAGCGCCTTGACCTCGCGCTCGCGGCGCGCCTTCTTGTTCTCGAACGGATCCGCCTCCGCACTGTCAAAGTTCGGCTCGCCCGCACCGGGGACGAGGATGCCAGATGCGCCGGCGGCGTGGCCGATTGTGAGGACGTCCTGGAAGGGGCAGAAGCGGAGCGACGACAGCGGTCGGTGGGGAACGGGGTGGGTGAGGTAGAGGGGGGGCGCAACGACGGGTGAGAAGGGCGTCTGGATTGCGGGTTTGGTGTAGACCTGTGCATAGAACAAAGAAATCAATCACAGAGGCACGTTACGAGGAGTGTGAGGATGGACGCACGTTAACGCTTCCACCGGTTGCCACGCCCAGTGCGCCCTTCTGACTCCAGTCTAGGATTGCATTTCCGCCTCTCGCGTTCCATGTCCTGACTGCGCCCTTCCAATTTCGACAATCCCACACTTTCACCGTGCCATCCTGACCCGCTGTTGCCATGTACCTCCCACCGGTACTCGGGTCTACAGAGACGCTTGCGACCGGCCCGAGGTGTGCGAGGAGGCGAACGGCGGGGTGTGGGAGGTTCGCGGTCCAGAGGGTGACGGTGCCGTTCTGGTGTCCGAGGTGAATGACGGCGTTATGTGGGTTTTGGCACATGGTGTGACATGCGCCAAGTTTGGTACGGTGTTCTACGACAAGCTGGCCCGTAGAGGTGTCCTGGTATTTGATGTAGCCTGCGTTACCCTACGGAAGGTTCACGTGAATGCCAATTGGAGGAGCAAGATAAATGGACGTACAACGGAGACGAGGAGCCAGTGGTAGGGGAGGAATTCGAGTCGAGTAGGCTCGATATGGGATTTGAGCTTGTGAAGCTCGACGCCGTCGCGGTCGTAAATAAAGACATACTTGCTCTGGGCCACAGCAAAATGCGAATGGTCGTGAAGAAACCTGGGGTTGCATGGGTTAGGGCATATAGGAGAGAAGAAGGGGATGAAGTACGGACGTGACATCTCGACATGTTTCTCGTAGCTGTAGCTCGGCGTGCATAGTGCCTGCTTGCCAGTCAAAGGTAGCGACATGGCCACGGGTGCCGACTATGGCTAGATGTCTTGAGGGGAAGGTAAGACTGGGAGATGGGAAAGGGAAAGAATAGATATAACGGACCGTCCGTTGCGAGTATAGCGTGTGCGGTATGGACCTCCGTCCAACTTCCACTCTTGTCGACCTTGTGCAGCTTGCTGACCTGCAGAACGAGAAATCTCGTTCTGACCGACTCTCCAAGTTTTCTCCAAATCACCCTCGACCTCCATAAGACCTGCCTCCTCTGTGAGGAGGAGATCTGCGTCCTTCAGGAGCCTTTTAGAGCGTGCATTTTGAGCAGATTGTCGAGAAAGGTGAGTGCGGAGGTTGTTGTTGTGTATGTGAGAGTATTTCTTGGCTTCGTGAGGAGGGGGAGAGGAGGGCCGGAGAGAGCGGGGAAGAGAGGTGTGTTGGGAGACGGAGGCGGCAGTGGGGTCGTCGGGGGCAGGCTTTTTGGATGGACGGGCCTTTGGCTGAGAGTGGCGGGGATCTGCCCTTGGCTTCTTTGACAGAGGCCGGATGGCGTCTGCTTTGGCGATGAGGGACTCCATAACGAACACGAGTACGAGCGAGTAAGAGCGAGTACGACCACTCAGTACGACCACGATGCGCAAAATTGGTCCCCGGGCGGCGGCTGGCGGCGGGCCGGGATACGAGCGCGGCGTTGAACGCGCACACCTATGGCTATGTTCCCAGTGCCGTTGACCATTGACGAGCTCGACTTGAGACCCGCGTCGACGTCTGCTCTCGATCTCTGGTCGTCGGACTCTGGCAGCGACGCCAATGCGTATACCAGCGGCATGGCGACGCTCTAACCTCCTCTCCTCACGAGCCTTTGCTACTGTCTCCTCGGGCTCACCCCGCGTTCCCCAGACGGTCATCGAAAAGGTCGTCCAGCGCTATGCCCTCGATCTCCCTCCAGCCAAAGCCGTCAAGGCTGGCGACTATGTCATGATTCGCCCAGAGCATGTCATGACACACGACAATACTGGCCCTGTAATCTCAAAGTCAGTCCTTGTCTCCTACATCCCTCCCGCCAATGCCCCCATCCCTATTGGCTCGTGCCCATAAGCCCCATTCCGCCACCTGGACTATCCTTGGGCACAACCCTTTCGCTGACTCTTTTTCCCTTCCCGAAGGTTCAAGTCCATAGGAGCCACCCGCGTCCATAATCCCAAACAGCTTGTCTTCACCCTCGACCACGATGTCCAAAACAAGTCCTCCAAGAACCTCGCCAAGTACGCTTCCATAGAGGCCTTCGCCCGCCACCATTCCATTGACTTCTATCCCGCCGGCCGCGGCATTGGCCATCAGGTCCTCGTCGAAGAGGGCTACGCCTTCCCCCACACTCTCACCGTCGCCAGCGACAGTCATAGCAACATGTACGGAGGAATCGGATGCGTAGGCACTCCCATCGTTCGTACCGATGCTGCCGCCCTCTGGGCCACTGGCAAGACCTGGTGGCAGGTCCCACGCATGATCAACGTCCAACTTAAAGGCCGCCTCCCTCATGGCGTCACTGGCAAGGATGTCATCGTTGCCCTCTGCGGCTACTTCAATAACGACCAAGTCCTCAACGGTGCCATCGAGTTCTCTGGTGACGGTATTGCCGCCCTCTCCGTCGACGACCGCCTCACTATAGCCAACATGACCACGGAGTGGGGCGCCCTGGCGGGTGTGTTTCCCGTGGATGATGTAACGTTGGAGTGGTACGAGCGCGCCTTGAAGCGGCTCGAATTCCGCACATTCGCCAATCCTGCTGTCTCTTCGGCCATCCCGCCTCCCCCAGAACACCCTCGCATCAATCGTGCTCGCCTAGATGCTCTTCGTGTTGCGAACCTCCGCTCTGATCCCGACGCAACATATGCTTCCCATCTCGTTTTGGACCTCTCCACCCTCGTGCCGCACGTCTCAGGCCCAAATAGCGTCAAGGTTTCAAATCCTCTCCCACTGCTCGAGTCCAAGCGAATACCAATTCAAAAGGCCTACCTCCTCAGCTGCACGAACGCACGCGCTTCCGATATCTCAGCAGCAGCAGCCGTCATGAGGGGCCGCAAGATCGCGGGTGGTGTTGAGTTCTACGTCGCAGCCGCAAGCTCAGAGGTTCAACTAGATGCCGAGAAGCGCGGGGACTGGGAGACCCTCGTTCTCGCTGGTGCGAAGACCCTCCCCGCCGGTTGTGGTCCCTGCATTGGTCTCGGCGTTGGCCTCCTCGAGGAGGGCCAGACAGGCATCAGCGCGACAAACAGGAACTATAAGGGCCGTATGGGACACCCGCAGGCGCAGGCATACCTTGCCTCGCCCGCTGTCGTCGCTGCGAGCGCGATCAAGGGCTATATCGCCAGCCCCGACTCGCTGAGCCAGTCCTCTCTTCCTCCCTCTGGCGTGCCCACGTTCTCGCTCGTCAACCCCGCACAGGACAAGGCAGCGGAGCCCGTGAGCGCGGCAGCCGACGAGCCCGTCCTCGACGGGTTCCCCGCAACGTTCTCCGGCCCGCTCCTCTTCGCGCCCCAGGACAACCTGAACACGGACGCGCTTTACCCGGGCAAGTACACGTATCAGGACGACATCACGCTCGCGCGCCAGGCTGAGGTCGTGATGGAGAACTACGATCCCTCCTTCGCCGCGCTCGTCGCCACCCTCCGTACCCAGCATTCCCAGCCTGATTCACCGCCCACCTCGGGCGTCAAGTCGGGTGTTGTGCTCGTCTCGGGCTACAACTTCGGCACGGGCTCTTCGCGCGAGCAGGCCGCAACGGCGCTCAAGGCTGTGGGCGTGCCGCTCGTCATCGCGGGCTCGTTTGGCGACATCTTCAAGCGCAACGCGATCAATAACGGCCTCGTGTGCATCGAGTCGCCCGAGCTTGTCGCGGACCTCACGCGCGAGTATGCGAAGGACGGCAAGCGCGGCGCTGGCGGCTCCGAGGGTGAGCTCACGGTGAACCGCGGCCACAGCGTCGACGTGTGCGTCGTCGAGGGCCGCGTGGAGGTGCGCTGGCCAACAGGGGAGACGAAGACTTACAAAGTTGGACGTGTCGGCGCGAGCGTGCAGGAGCTGTGGATCTGTGGTGGGCTGGAGGGATATGTGCTCAAGTCCATCAAGGAAGCGGAGGTCTAGATGCGTGCGTCCCAGCCGCAATGCTCTAGTTGGATGTGACCACGCGAAAAGTAATGTATTATAGGCATCGTGCAAAATCACGCGATTGCTATCCTCTTCTCAAGGACGAGCATTTCATTGGCTCTCCTTGAGACTACTCCGTCGATAGCTACAATCGGGTCTTCGAGGGAATACGCGACAAAGCATGAAGATTGTCTTTGCGTCAGAGGCTTCGGCCGCCGTTTTCACTTTCAGCCCACTTCACGAGGTAGGAGGCGTTTTTCGTGCGATCTCCGTGAATAAGCAAGATCTATTCGTGGCACAGGACTACAACATAACTGATTCAAGAGATATAACGCGATAAAAACATAGCGAAACGACAGCAGGCTCCATCAAGATAGTACATATAGACATTCAAGCAGAGGGAGAAGGCATGGCGCCTACGCTCCTCCAGTACGCGACCCACTTCTGCACGTCTTCCTCCCCGGTCTGCGACAAGGAAGGGTCACGGAGAGAAGCACATCGCTTGGCGCTGTCCTCGATGTCAAGTAGGATCGCGATGCCGTTGCTCTCAGGGATGAGGGCCTGAGGCTTCGTGGGGTTCATGAAAGGGGACTGCCATACCGACAAAAGCCTAATAGCGGGCGCGACATACTCGGCTAGCTGAGGGTTAGGAGACCCCACCTCCTCCAGCAACCGGGACAGCCACTTCTGGTAGGGTACGGCGGGGACCTTGAGGACAGAAGAGAAGTGGCCCATGACGTCGGCCCACGCGATGGGGCGTGGGTGACGGACGTGGAACATTGAGGTCGTTGAGGTCGTCTCCGCGATCTCAGCGATGATCGCCGCGCAAGTGTCAGCCGGGAGCCAAGAGATGACCTGCAGCGCTGTAAGTTTTCCGCCTTGGGAGAAGATATCAATGCGAACTTACACCCTGGCCTTGAGGAAGACATCCGAGGGCAGCGCTGGCGCAGATCATGGACGGCAGCCACTCGGACAACTTCCAGGCGCCATTCGCACCGCCGCTCAGTTGGCCGATACGGATGACGACGGACTGGACGACCTTGCGCTCTGCCGCGATCTCGAGGAGACGTTCAGCAACCCACTTGGACTCGGTGTACCCAGCGCCAACGGCGACGCTCGCGGCGATCGGCACCTCCTTGGGGTACGTGATCTCCTTGTAGTCTGTTCGGGTTATTGTGAGCAAGTTCCTCATCACGAGCATGCTCTGAAGCCACTTACTGCGGAAGATACCGAGACTGCTACCGTAGAGGAGCGTGACCGGACCAAACTCTTGCGCGTCCTTCGCGAGGTTGATGAGACTACGCAGGCCCATGAGAGGCCCCTCGAACGACGACAACGGGGTCTGAAGGTTGATGGGCCATCCTGTATTGCTAGTGAGCAATGAGCCAGACAGAAGCGACAAGTTCACTTACCAAGGTGAAGGATGTGGGAAACGCTAGCCCGGATCTGCAGCACAGTGAGATCGAGAACGCGATAATATCGACAAGTTTGCTCACCTCCTGGTACACGTCTTGGGTCAAACCGAGCGACGGTTTGTCAAGGATGGACGTCACGGGTTGGAAGCGAGAGGACTCGAGGAGGCTGGTATCGAGACCGCGGAACTTGAAGGCAGACACCTGGCGTTCCTTTGCACTGACACCATCATCACCCGGACGAACGAGGGCGTAGACCTTCTTGAAGCCAGAGTTCTCGAGGAGCTGTGCGAGGGCGTGGGCTCCGAGACTGCCAGTCGTTCCCGTAACGACGATTGCGCCGAGAGCGTTGCGAGCGGGACCTTTCACGGCGGATGGAGCCAAGTCTGCGGAAAGCCGCTCGACCAGTGCTTCCATCTCTTGGACTTTCTCTGCAGCAGGGTCTTGGTTAACAGCCGGGGAGGAACTAGAAGCTGGCTGATCTGGGGTAGAATCGACGGCAGCCTCGACTTTGGCCAAGAGGTCCTTGACGGTGAGATCAGCCAGGAGTTGCAGCTGTGAGACGGCGACAATGGGGCGGAGGGCAAAGGAAAGCGAGGCGGCCGACAACGAATCAAGCCCGTATGCAGTCAACGGCACCTCAGGCGAGACATCCTCCTCTTTGATGTCGAGGATGCGGCAAACAATCTGCAACAGTGATGGCTTTCCATCCCTGTCCTGCGTGGCAAAGTGATCGTCATCGTCCGGGACGAGATGGTCGTACATTGGGGAGGAGCCCATGTTGTCACGGACTCCACGCCAATCGAATGTAGGAATATACTGCCACACAGGGCCATCACGCAGCTTCTGGATGCCATCGCCAACGTAGTCACAAAGATCTGGATGCGGGTGATCAGGAACGAATTGGCCTAAGATACGGTGAGACGAACCTCGCGCGGACATTCCCCATGCAGCAAGATGACGCAAACGAGAATGGTAGGCACGATCTGTTGTCGAGACTATGCTGCTATCCGTGATTGCCGGACAGACAATACAGAACGCGTTCCTATATTTTTGAGTCATTCCAGCCAATACAGTGTTGGCCCTATTGACGAGAAAACTGAGCGGAAATCCAACATGCAGAAGGCACGGGACTCACGTGGCATAGTTCGTTTGACCGGCATTACCAAACATTCCCGAAACTGAGGAGAAGGTAACAAGGAAGTCCAGGGTCTGGAGATCGAGGACACGCTCGAGAACCTCGAAAGCTTGAACCTTCGGAGGGAAGACGCGCTCAAAGCTCTCCTGCGTGTGCGACAAGAACAAACGATCGTTGAGCAAGACAGACAGGAGCATACATCCACCGAGAGGGGCGGACAAAGTGCTCAGTACGGTCGCCATGTCGTTAGTAGATGCGGCATCGGCGGCGAGAGTTTGAATCGTCAGATCGGACAAGGTGTGCAAATGATGAAGGATACGTTGAGAGACCCAGTCACCTGCCCTGTCAAGGGTGGACTGTCCAGAGCGCGAAGTAAGAGCAATATGCCGAGCACCATGCTATTCGTACCAGTCAGATCTTGATTATGGAGAGAGGAAATGAGGGAAAATACCTCGTACATCCAAAGAGCCATGTATAGACCAAGACTACCAATGCCGCCGACGAGAAGGTAGCTCTTGTGGGAATCGAACAAGTTGACAGACGAAGATGCTGTCGAAACCTCGGGTGGGAGGAACTGCGCAGGGCGGGATAGAGAGACTGAGGGCGTTCCATGAGTATTATGGTACTCGAGCGACGCACGCAGCGCGTCGCCAACTATCCATGGCTGCTTGGAGGCGACGCCGACAATCCCTTCCTCAGGGTCATTCCATGCTAGAAGTTGTCCAAGACCTGGGGCTACTATAGAGCGCAGGATCGTGAGGTCCCTTTTCTCGCGAGAACTAGAGAGGATGAAGTCGGGCTTCCTGAGGTAGCTCGGTGCAAGCTCGGCTCTCCCAAGGCCTCCAATAAGAGTCACCTCTAACCCAAGATTAGCACAAATACCGCGAATCTCTCCGCCGAGATCCCCTTGAGGATCGTGGATGAGAACTCTAGCACCCTCGACACGTTCAGGTTGTGCAAAGGCAAGAGGGCTAAGCGCAAGAGCAAGGATGGTAGACGCGATAAGGGGCGGGACAGCAGGGGAAGCGTCGCTGCTGAGAACCGACCCACGTCCGAGCTCGACGACGCTTCCTTTGTGAACTTCAACATGACTGGAAATGGGTTTAGTGGCGATGCCGACGACAGGGACAGAAGAGCCGTCGACTACTCCAACGAATTGCCATATGCCCGCCGAGTTGGATGAGACACCGTTGACCCGGAGAACCATGCGCGACCTTGAAGGGCCCTGAAGATCGATCTGAACGACCTCGTCATTCTCCAACATCCAAGGCCGGTCGAGTGAAAGCGGGATGTGGGATGCAGGAGGCTCCGCAAGCTCGATGCGGGGCGCTGACACATAACCCTCCGCATCCACATCAAGCTCGACCTCCTTCCCTGCAAGGGACAACAGCTCTCGTGATGCTTGAACAACGCGAGCTGACGTCCAAGAGGAATCAAACGTGGCAACGCGGATGGTCCAAGAGGGGTACTCGCGCCGCAGAGACCTCGTGAAGCCGGTTGAGGCGTTACCATCCAACTCTCCTTGAGCAACAAAGAGGAGAGACAAGGGCTCCGAGACATCGAGTGCGGAAAGGGTAGCCTGGAGTTTCATCTCCTCGCCGCGGGCGTAGTCAATAACGAGGGTAGATTCGCTATCGTTGGACGATGGCGCGGTGCTTTCACCGGTGACAGACTCCGTCCCAGAGTGCGAAGGAGTCGTCGTGCCGCTACCACTAGAAGGGCGTTCATGGCGGGAGATGTCCAGACGCAAAGCCTCCGAAATTTCTGGCTCCTCACGTGTTTTCCCAACGGTCAGACCGAGAGGCTGGTACAAGACCTCGAACCGGCTTGGGAGCGCTTTCATGCGGTGACCATGTAAGGCAACGTCGATGCCGGTGATATCGAGGATTGGTGTTCCCTGTTCGTCAAGAATCATCGCATTATACGTGATCGCATCTGGCATTTTCGGGATTGATGAGCACCTTACAGCATAGGTCATAGGCAAAACGCCAACACTTACCAGGAGTCCACTTGACCAGGGTGGCGTATCCATACACTGTCTGCGGAAGCGGCCCGTGGCGAAGAAGCCGAACTGACGATACCCTAGATGGGAGGTGGTACAATTCGGGATGGAAGTTGCCTGTTAATATCGGGTGTACCATGACGTGGATGGCTGCATCGAGGATGGCAGGATGCACACGATAATCCGCAAGGCTATTACAAAGGTAATCAGCAAGTAACCGTTAATTTATTAGGCACATACACACTTGGGAATGTCGCTGTCAGCGCCTCGAACCTGGGTGAGAACTTCGACAGAACCGTTCGGTCCACGGGCAACGTGACAAGTTTGAATGCGGCGGTACATTGCGCCAAACTGCGCAAAAGATACCATCCTCTCGTAGAACCCTGTTCAACAATGTCAATAAATCTTCGTACTGCTTATTTGGATGTACAATTTACCGTTCATGTCAACCGCAGTCATTCTGTTTCGAAGAGCTTCCAATTCAACAGACGGAATGGTTGACTGGTCAACGGGTTCAAGGGACAAGAATCCAGTTGCATGGCGTTTGTTGTACTGCAGTTCGAGGATCAGGAATTGGTTCAAGTTCACACAGAAGTCAAAATCTTCGTTACCTGAATAGGCCACGTCTTCGAATAGTCCGTAGATGGTGCGCTGCTAACGCTCCAACGAGTGCCTTCCAATTTGACCTGGACAGGCACCGGGCGCTCAGAGGAAAGAGGAAGGAGGCCGTGGAACTCGACGTCAAAAACCTCCGTAGCACCAAACTCGAATGCCTACAAATCATGCCGTGAGCGTTTGCAAAAAGAAAAACTCTAAGAGGCTGCCTACCATTTCAATGAATCCAGCTGCAGGCATGATAGGTTCCTCCTTGATGATGTGGTCGGCGAGCTCGGGATGCGTCTGCACGTTCACCTGCAGCTGCGGGTAGTTGAGGGGACCATTCCGGTGCTGGACCTGCCTCACGATCTCCGCGGTCTGCATCCGCCACGGTACCGTCTTCGGCGCAAAGGGGTACTGGGGGACCTTGCCCGGCGCGACCTTCGCATCACCAGTGAGCGCGTCGAAGTTCACGCAGTTGTGTCCCGCGACAACCAGCTTCCCAAGGGCAGTCAGGAATTCGGCCGCTTCAGCACCGGGCTCAGGAGCCCGCTGCCGCCGGAGCGGGCAGGTGATGAGTGTGTTCTTCTCCGTCATCGAAGAGATGTAGCTTGTCAGGACAGGGTGCGGCCCAATCTCGACGTACGTCGCATGCTTGTGCGTCGCGGCCAGTGCGGTGATGGCCTCCGTGAATCGAACAGGACCAATCGTGCCGTCCCAGTAGTACTGCGCATCGAATGCCTCCGTGTATAGCCCACCGGTCTTCGTCGAATACGTCTCCACAGTGGGCGCTGACGTGGGGTAGCGGGAGAAGACGTCCTGCACAAGCTTCTCGAACTCCGCCTGGCAGAGCACCATCATGTCGGAGTGAACGGGAATCCTCGTGCGCAGCTTGCGGGCGAAAATGCCTGCCTCGCTCGCCTTCTTCACGGCCAGGTCGATGTGCGACTCCGCACCGGACAGCGTGACAGCGCCAGGCGTGTTGTAGCAGCCAACCGTGAGCGTGCCCTCGCCCAGCTCCGCGTGGACCCATCGTCAGAGCGGGGAGGGTGATGGCGATCGGCCACGGGTCGCCGAGGGGGTCCTTGGTATCGGTGACGGTCTCGGTGAAGAGACCGAGCTCGATGAGGGACGAGCCCGTCGCGGCCGAGTACACCTTGTCGAGCTCGATGATGCTAGCACGGAAGACAGCGGACGTCCTGAACAGATCGCGTCCCACTGAAGTAACGAACGAATGTTAGCAAGGGCCACTACAAGATTAATTGCGAGTGCACTCACTTTGGAAGTGCTGGGTGCCCTGGCCGGAGAACACAAAGACAATCGGGGTCCTGTGCTTGGGGATGATGGCGGCCTCGTTGAACTTCGGGGTCTTGCCCGCCTTCGCCACAGCGAAGGAACGCCATGTCATCGACCGTGCTCGACGACCAAACACCTTCGACAACCCGGCGACATCCACACCCTCCAAAATGCTCAACAGAGACTCCCCGACGGCGGCGGTGGACCTCGGCGAGAGGCCACCGGCAATGAGGAGGGAAGGCGCACCAGCACCCTCCACCCAGAACGAGGGAGTCGAGGGGGTCGAGACCGGGGGACCCTCGACAACAGCATGGCCGTTCGCACCGCCGATGCCCGAGCTGGTCATCGCGACCAGCGCGGGGCGGGTCGACGAACGGACCTTGAGGGGCTCTACCTCTGTCGGCACACGGAAGCGGTACTCGTCCCAGTGAATCGAGGGGTTCGGGGTTACAAAGTTGACATTGGGCGGGATGAGCCCGGTCTCGAAAATCCCACAGACCTTACATAGTGATGCCAGGAAGGCGGTGATCTCCAGGTGACTGTGTGTGTGTTTTCATGAGCCATCAAGAGTAACACTCGACGGAGAATTTCAAAGACACACCCAACATTGCCCTTGACGCTGCCTAAGGCGAGTTCATCGTCGCGCTTGAACTCAGCGCCAACCCAGTTTGCTTCCGTGGGATCCCCGGAGGCAGTACCTGACAGTGCGAAAAATCTGGTCAGGTGCTGCCCTTGCCCGACCAAGTCGAAAACGTGACGCACCGGTAGCATGCAACTCGAGGAAGTCGACATCCTGGGGCTTCCTGCCGGTCTGGGCGAACGCGCGCCGCATGGCATCCCTCTGCGCTAACGCCACCGGCGCGCTGACGGGAGCAAGAGAACCAGAGGAGTTGACACCAGTGCCGAGGATCTACACAGAATCAACAATACTGCATAGAAGAAGCCTGCTGTACATGTGTAGAAGCTTACAGTAGCATATATGTGATCCTGGTCGCGAATGGCGTCTTCCAAAGGCTTCAGAACAATCGCAACAGCACCTTCCCCGCGTCCGAACCTGAAACATTCGTCAGAAAATGATCGAACACCGTATGTTGTCCTCTCACCCATTGGCAGTCGCATCAAATGGTTTGCACTTTCCATCGGGAGATAGGATACCGCCCTGAGTGTAAACCAACCAATCGGTGATCCTGACGGGCACGCTGTCAGCTTTCTTTGTTATTCATCCGACAAGAGGCACATACCGGTGGTTCATCTGACACCCTCCGACTACGGCGGCTTCACACTCCCCATTACGCAACGCCTGGACCGCGAGATGGGTGGCGTAGAGAGTGGAGCTGCAAGCAGTATCGATAGGGACCGTTGGGCCGCGCAAATCAAGATGATATGAAACACGGTTGGCCACCATCGCAGGGGTGTAGGCAAAAGAACCCTTCGCCTCGCTGTCGTCCTGGTATGTATCAAGGGCTCATTATCATTCGCCGCAAGCATGCGTCGATAGGGTACTTACATGGCCAGAGATAGAGTAAAAATCATGACCGACGCCAGACATGTAGCAGCCAACATTCTTGCCGCGGTAGTCGATGCCCGAGTCTTGAAGGCCGAGGAAGGCTACTTCGACAAGCTTACGAGTACTCAGAGGCATGTACCTGGCATCTTTAGCAGTAATACCGAACTCGAGGAAGTCGAACTGGTCGATATCCTTCAGGAAGGCTCCGGAGTCGGCAATGATCTTGCCTGTCGCGTTGCCGCGAATGCTGGCGACAATGTCTCAGATAATGAGCTCCAGAACTCGGCCAGAGGGTGACATACTATTCAATGTTAAAGCGCTCCTCGGGAATGGGCTCATAAGCCTCGCCCTTCTGGAGGAGAAACTCGAAGAAGGAATGGTAGTCGAGGTTTGCGTTCGAGAAGGCCCCGCTAGGAAGCTGGGCCCCGATGCCGACCTGTTGGCAGGCTATGAGAGAATGATCGACCATGGTATTTATGACGAACGTACTACAGCGATTTTAGTCTGGTTGGCGCGCATGTCGAGAGGAGTTGTAGCAAATTTATGGGGGAGCACAGACGTCTCTGGACCACGCTCCCTATTCCAGTTCTCTTTTTATGGACACGAACTAATAGCGGTACCACCGATACCCACGCCATTGGTTCTCGCTGGAATTATTCTCGATTGACCCATATCATCGCTGCCTGGGGAGCGCCTTGATAGCCACGTACATCAGTGTCTCGCATGCGCTGCGAATAGATTAGCCCTAGGCCCGGTGATAAACGTGCGAAATAAACCCCACACCATGTGTAAAGGAAACGCAGAGTTGCTAGGAAGGTGCAAAGAGTCCGAATTGTATCTTCTGCCCGAGGCTTGATGTCAGATGGATATGACAACGCAGGTCATGGTTAAATGTAAAACCTGCGTAGAACATTGGAAGATCAAAGTTGTGATTTAGTTTATGTGGACGTGTCGCGCGGTGATATGGCGACGTTTCCGGAAGCGAAACAGAAGGTGAAAGGTAGTTGGAGGTATTACGGATAAACGAGGATATAAGGGGCATCGCGGGAATGAATAGAACGGGAACACACCCGCAGCACGGAGTCCTTTGGAGCGAGTCAGTACAGTGGCGTATGTCGTGCGCAGTGAGAACTGACCTTAGGCGGAGGAAGAGGGCCGGCTCGAGTGTTTAGTGGCTTCTGGTGAGTTCGATGTTCGTTCATCGGATTGCTGAGTCCGGCAGACAGATGTTTGCGTCTTTCAGGGCTGCCATCGGCGATGAGCGGGGCGGTCTGGGGCACGACCAAAAAAGGGCGATCGATGACCAAGAGAAAGGAACGATAAACGTTTTTGTCCTAGGGTCAGCGAGAACACATAAGCCGAGATAGAAGAAGATTTACGGAAGCCTGCCAGTGGACTCGGAGGCAACCGCAGCCGGTCTGAAAACGTGGCGAATGAGGAACTCGCTTGCCACAATTGAATTCTAGACACGATGGGGCTGGGCGGCGACCACAAAAGTGCGCAGCCAGCCATCAGGTCGGACGAAAAAGGACAGCGGGCAGGGAGCAGCAGGGCTGGCATGACTCAGACTGCCTCCAAGAGCCTGAGCACGAAACTTGTGGAGCGGTATGGACGGGGTATGGATGCAGAGCGGGGTACGGAAGCAACCGCGAGGCTGGATGAGGGGCAGGTGTGCCAGGGTGTGGCAGCGGTGCCAGCCCAGTGAGCTCGAGTAGCCCTGACTCGGAGTAGCCGCGGCGAGTTCGGACTCGGAAATGCGGAACCTCCAAACCCTGATTTGTTCACATAGACGCCTACCTGGTGGCAGTGCTCGGATGTCGCCGGCCTGGCCTCCGCAAGACCGTCCGGCGAGGCCTGTGAGGCCTCAAGTCAACAACTCGACCTTCTCCGATTCTCGGTTTCCAACGGCCAGTGTGGCCAGGAACTGTCAGTGACTTTTCCAGCCATGCATTCTCACAGCGGAACATTTACGCGCGCTCTTGCAGGCGAGCCCTACGTCATGCTGTTGGAAATGTTCCGAATAGTGGGGCCTCAGGCTGAACCCACTTCAGGTAACGTCTCTCTTCCGGATCCTGTCCTTGAGATTAATGAATGTATATAGGCACACAAAAATCCTCGTCCACAACGAGGTTTCCAGCTGCATCCCCCTCCGCATATCGAATGTCCGAACTACGTATACTGATCAACTCTTATGCCATGGACAGACGAATACCGTGACCGGCCCTGAATATCCCCATTCTATTATGCCTAAGCCCTTTGGAACACCCTCGTTGAAATCAGAAGGTCTCCCATGGGCCTCTCGGACAGTGTCGAGGCAACGCGGAGCTTCTTTGATGCCCCCTCGCATTCACATTCGCCGAGTCTAACTAGTATTAGTATTCGATGATCCAGGACGCGGCAACGACCCCTTTCGGCCATCGGCAGCTGCTGCAATGTCGGGAGAAACACAACCCGGTATAGGATGACAAGATTTTGTGGACTCCCATGTCACCATGACTGTAATTGTCTCCCCCCCAAGTCTCGATCCTCATATTTGCCCTACGCTAGTAGAACCTTTTTGTAGCGAAGCCAACAGATTGACCGAGCTGCGGCCTATAAGTCCACTATACAATCTCGTATGTACAGTTGACGACTAATGCTCGTCAAACTTTCCTGCACGTCTCCGCTCCTACGAGTTGTTAGTTAAGCGTTCAATTTACTCCTAGGGAGTTATGACAAGAACCGATCCGAAGCATTTGGACACGATGACCGCGAGTGCAGCGCCCTTAGGGCGATCGTGGGGGTTACCAGCCTCTTTCTCTTCACAAAGTTACCTTATGATGTTCCCGTTATTCTTCGCAGACCTCCTCGCAACTGGGAACAGATGGTGGGTACCCAAGCCTTCATATCTCGGATATCACGATGTTGAAAAGCGACTTCAAACGCAGGTCGTTCAAGTATTCAACGGCGGCATAGTTCGTGTTTCGTAGATTCCAGAACCGTGGTTCAGGTCGACTCCTTGCCAAGGAAACGGATGGGTAGATGGGCCACTTTTCACCGGGGGAAGCCATATCCGTCTTTCTCATATTTATCGAGAGGTTTCTCATGGAAAGAAGAACCTCAGGTTCGTAGCAGACATATCGAGTGTGTGTGAGGAGTTAGGCACCATGCAGTGAGTGAAGGCTCAAGTCAAGCGGAGGTGCCAGTGCGCATAAATGACTGATTGCAACGGAGCGAATTGTCCAGTGTGTTGGCAATGCACTTGATGAATGTCTTCCTTCGCACTTCTGTCATTCAGTTTCATGTGAAAGCCGCTGCAGATAGAAGCCTGGTCTTTAGCATGCGGCATTTGTAATTCGCAGTAAGCCTCGGATCGTAGGGAAATCATAAATATGGTTCTGTGCATGGACGCAGTTTCTGCTGTGGCTTCTTACGCCTGGAGCATCTAAACGTCGTTAATACCAAATCGGGATGTCTACCAAGTGCCAATGCAGTGCCTAATAATCCGACGTGGTGGCTTGGTGGTGGCGAATCATTGTCATTGTTGCAATGTTACATAGTTGGTTACTGCAATTGCAGCCTTGGAATAGGTCCGAACTTCGCTGTAATGGCAATGTTCGCTTAAGCTCGCGCCCGCCGCCTAAGCAGTGGCACCTCTCTCTGATTCCAGTAATCTGTCTCCCAACGAAGATGCGCGCATTTAGAATGCTCATGTTTCCTTCTATTCATCATGATGAGCCGCACGGCGGCCTGTTCACCCGCATGCGCCAAACACTCGTACGTACGGGAAAAGCTGGGCTCAGGTCCGAGGCGTGTGTTCTTACACGCCATTTCGGCCAGGTGGTGCCTTCTAGCAGCGAAGACAGGGCCGGCCGACACATGCATCAGAGGCTGGTGGTTCAGATTTATGCCATTTCCAATACTATGCAGTGCCAATATCGGAAGAACATGCGCTTCATTTGTTGGCCGATATCCCTGTACCCACCTGCACGGCCGGTGAAGACAGGGGCTTACATCACTACTTATGTTCGTCGTGCCGGCACCCGCAAAATTTGCCAAGCTGATTGACAATGGATGCCATTCACCGAGGTGGGCACTGTTGGACGTCATGACGATGTGTAAGGAGATCGAACTTAGGGCATTGCGGAGGGACGGACCCGCGATCCTAGGAAGGTTACGTACCTGAAAGATACGAAAAGCCTAGTACGTTTGACTCTTCTCGCCGCCTTCTCATTAGCAAAAGTGCCATTGCCTGGGGCGACCCTGAGCTTCCCTGTCGTCCTGGGTAAGCGTCACAGGTCGCCTCAGACCGCATAAGGCTCTTAGGAAGTAGCTTCCTGATAGCCTGGTGCTTCTGAAGGGTCCTGAGGCGACTTCTCCAGGCACTCAGGAGCCTCCAGTAAAGTGCACTTTTGCTGATGCTGGAGCAATTCGGTCATCCAGCGGCGCTGCGCTTGACTGAAGGGTTGGGACGCCGTTACGTCTTGGGGTTACCATCTGGTCCGCCTACGGCATGTGCGGGTGATCGGTGAGCAGCCCTGCCATCCTTCCGAACCTTGGCCTGCTTGTCACCTGGGGCTGACGTTCTGAAGGATGTGGTGCACGCGGGCATTGGAAGGAATGCGTAGAGCAACATCGCTCGCAAGAGCGCAAACCTCCAAGGAAGTCAAACAGCCTAGAGTACAACGGAAGTAAGGCATGAAGCTACTTCACTATAGGATTAACACCACGAGCAGCAAGATACTCCTTGGCAGCTGGGGCACTCTGGAAAGAATGAGTATGCGTTCAGGAAGCGATGACTCGGAATGGGACTTACGAGGCCCTTGATCAATTCGTAGATACTTTTGTCGTGGTATCGGAGACCAGTTGCGGGGTCGGTATAAGGACCCTGGGCAGAGCACGGATAAGCACAGCACACTTGGCGAGCCGACAAGGGGCACTTACCTCCAGTCCGGTAATGTCGCAATACCGCCGTTGTGGAAGAACGGAGGGCGGAGCCTCAATTGAGGCATCTACAGCGGCAGGTGGGGACGGTTTGACGGATGTGAAGTAGGGAATTACTCACAAGTAGGAAGGTCATCCTCGAGGGGGTCTTCGAGTGTGGAGCGACCATCGACGTCCATGCCCTCCTCCTTTTCAATCCTTCGTCTCTCTCGCTCGTTCTTCTCTCGTTCACGCTCCTGAGTAAGGACTGCCTTGAGGTTCTTGGTGCGGCGGTTCATGTTCTTGGTGTAGCGGGGGTTCTTGAAAGGCCTCGCATACTGGAGGTATGAAAGCTGCTCTGCAAGGGTCTTACGGAGATTAAGCGAACAACGGGAGAATCTGGGGATGGAGCAAGAGGGCTCACCGGGACTGGAGGTGTAGGTGAATCGTCGCTGTAAACGGTGGTATTCTTCCTCTTTCCGGAACCCTTCGGGGGCCTGGAGTCATGAGTAAAGGATAGATTTCAGCACGACCACACTCACATGGTGGTCTAACTAAGTACGGTTGCTACAGCCTAGAGTCTAGATGGAGCAGAACTAAGCAGCAAGCCCTCTCGTAACCTGCGACGGTCGGTGGGCCACGTTATATTGTAACTTGAGACGTTCCACGAACCTCGGGAGACGCTCAAACAGTAGGCGGCCCGGGGAGCGGGCCGACCAGCGCCCATTGGATGTGAGGGCCAGTTCGGCGCGGGTCTCTTACACGTAATGGAGTCCATTACATTACGATAAGCCCCACTTAATCGACCGATAATAGACCTTACAGTGAGGGAATCGGAAGCCGGGCTTGAGCTTGAACTCGACCGGAACGCGGGTGTATCGTTGCTGCTCGTTTCTACGTCGTCCTGTCTCTGTCTCTTGGTCTTCGCTCGGCTGACAACTCGACCAAGACATATCTTCTGTTTCTGTGGACTGCCACATCGTTTTCAAACGCGACCTCACTTTGAAATGGGATGGAAGAGCGGTACATGGGGTCAGCACCCTTCCCTGGGATGCCCGCATCCGTTGCAGCGACCATCAGGCCAGAGATGGTGGAGCCCTCTTCACCCGAGGATGGCACCAACCTCAAGAGTAGCCTTCAAATAGACATGAAGTTGCACATGGGGGACGCCGTTGGCAACGTGAGTTCTGTTCCATATCTCTCTCTCACCGAACTTGATGGGGCGAGCTTCGTTCGGTAGATGAGCATCAGTCCAGACAACCGGGACGTGGTACTCGCGTCGTATGTTGCACCTGTCGATTGGGGAATGATTCCGTTGGCTGACTTGACTGTTGGCCGCATGTAGTCGCAAGGGCCTATTAATTATTGATCTGGAAGCTCCCTTCAACGTCCCCCGGTACGTGGGATTCTTCAACATGGGGCCTCTTATTAAGATGCGTGGATAGCTTTCTCCCTCAAGGCGGCACATGGGATGTGGCCGACGTCCAGTGGAACCCGCATCCATCCCACAACGAGTACATTGTTTCTACATCCAGCGAGAAACTGTGAGTCCGATTTCAACCCATTGTGCGAGCGTTCTCATATTTCGTGAGATAGTCTTATATGGAACCTCCTCCTGGGCGGGCGGACGTCCATCGAACACGTTCTACGGTCCCATTTTCGAGCCATTACGGATATTAACTGGCATACTATCGAGCCAGACATCGTCATCAGCACCGGCATCGACTCTTGGCAATGGGCTTGGGATCTCCGTGTCGTGCAAAAACCTATTATGGGTGAGAATGAGCGGAGACTCTGTATAACTTACATCTACTCACCATTTCCTCTTAGGGCTCTGTGCATTTGGGCGTAAGTGATAGATCTGCCGACCGCTAGTTTGTGCATTTAATCTGCGTGTCTCCTTCAGCCGGAGGGACCCAAGTCAAATGGAATCGAGTGGATGGGAATATCCTCGCATCTTCACATTCGAACGAAATCTTGATATGGGATAGACGGGTATGCTTTCACCTCTCACGCTGGCACCTTCTACCCCTAAAGTGTGATCAAAGAAAGGGTCGTTGCCTATACAGCGCATAAGAGCCCATAACGCGAAGATCTATGGTATCGACTGGGCGCATGACAGGCGTAACGAACTCGTAACCTGTTCGCTGGACAAGACCATCAAGATATGGAACACGCAGACCGCGACACCCAACATCGAGATTAAGACTTCGTACCCTGTATGGCGTGCTCGCGACCTTCCATTTGGCCAGGGCGTCTTGAGCCTGCCCCAAAGAGGCGAGACGGCACTCGAGATGTATGCTCACGAGGACCCGACACTTCCCATTGAGAAGTTTGAAGGGCACGCGGACGTTGTGAAGGAGTTCGTGTGGAGACGAGGCGGTGTAGGTCAGTGGCTTTTGCAGGCTCTGCTCCTTACGACGCTCATTTCTGGATGCAGAGAACGCTGAATTCCAACTTATCACTTGGTCGAAGGACAAGACTCTTCAGTTCTGGCCAGTTGATCTGGAGACGATCCAGGTAAACTCCTTTTACATACCGCACATTAAATCAAGCTGAGTGCTCGCTCTCAAGAAAGCGGGTATGACTCCTACACGGACGATCACTACGGCACCCAACCGGAGAGACTCCAAAGTCTCGTTCAGCAATCGTCCAATAGGCAACGACCTCCCTCCTACGCTGTCTGCCCCCATCGGTTTCCGCGGAATCTTAGCTGAAGTCAGAGCGCCGCAGCCTAACCTTCCTGTTCGGTTTTCTCCGCGCGAAACGACGGGTCGCAGGAAGACGACTGAGGTTACTCAGGAGGAGAAACCCCACTGGCACCAGCACCAGCGCTCCCGGCCGATGATGGTCCCCCAGATGGCGACAAGCGTGAAGGACGGCGGGAACCTCGGCACGATGACCCGTGGGCCATTTGCTGGAGGACGATCGACGCAGATCACACAGCATCAGTGGATTATGATGTCAAATGTAAAGATGGGCGTTCCACCTGATGGAAGCTCTGGTCGAACGAGTGGAAGTGGAGGAGATAGTGGAAACGTGTCGAGGACCGGGTCGATATCGGTGTCAAGGCGCCCGTCGTTGCGGGGATTCTCTATGTCTCAAGCCTTTTCAAGAGAAAGAGAGAGGAGTGGGAGTCGGGACGCGATGGATGAGTATTCAGATCCTACGCTTACGCTGCAGGAAGAGTAGGTCCTACTTCTTGCCTCCATAGCGTTGACTCCAATGTTCGCTCCAGGATTACTGCCGTTGTGAACAAACTCAACTCGCCGAAGCTGAAGCTTGAGAAGGTACGCACTAGGTAATCATAGAATCAGGTGATGCTGACATGTTGATTTCTAGGCCGATTTCAGCAGCAAGAAGCGCACTTGCACATTCGGCCTGCAAGGCCCGTGGGGGGACTCCACATCCGTCTTCCTGCGGATCACGTTTACCTTTCCTCGAGAGTACCCACAGGCTAACTTTCCTGATGGCATCCCGACGGTCGATCTGGAACGCAGTCCCTTAATCTCGATCAGGCAGCGCGCCTTCATCCTTCGCAGAGTCCGCGAGATCCGCGAGAAGCAGCGGCCATGCCTCGAGAAGTGTTTGCGCTTCTTGTTGTTTGGTGATCAACAGGAGGACAACGGTCATCGTGCAGCGATCGATTCGGAGGAGTCCTCAGAGGACGAAATGCCCGCCGCGGGGAGGGGGGATCCTGCATCCTCGACCCTCAGAGGCGACAAGAATTTGGCGGAGCCGCGGACGTCTCAGGGCGTGTTTGGCGTGAACGGTGCGTTGGCAGGCCGCTGGTTGTGGTGCGTGTACTCCACTTAACCCCATTTGTTGTGAAGGTCAACTCGTCTGCTTCTTCCGCGCCCCTCCGCGAATTGTTCGCAATCCCCTGCGAGAGATCTCCGTGTCGCCTTCGGTCAACTCTCGTGCAGCCGATGGTGCTCGACTATTCCAGTCACCGGCGCTTCTCTCCGATGCCGTGAAACGGCTCAGTTCTGCGGCGACGGATCGAGAATCCCTGTCTATGGAGCGAAAGCGGGGTGACGATGCGAGCATACCGAACAACGTCTTGAGGATCATGGATAACCTGTTCACGTTCTCCCATGCGCCTTACCCCCATCCAGCACCGCCGCTTGGCAAGCCGCGCCGCGTCTCGGAGAATTCGCGGCCAGTGGAGGACGACTACGCGCTGTTGCCTACGAGGCGGCGGAGTGTGTATATTAAACGGGCGGAGGGTATACTCGGCATCCCTGACACAGAGATGGCCGCGAGGTACGTTATGAGCGGCAGAGACCTTGCGGACATATGCAAGACGAACGTTGCGGTTGCAAGGCTATTGGGCAGAAGCGATCATGAGAGGGTGTTTGGGATGCTCCATGTACTGGCGAGTAGGAAGGCGGATAAGAGTGTTACTATGGCCCATGGTGGTGTGGATCCCTTGCTCGCTACGTTGACAATAAGACTGTGAGTAGCTTCCTCTTTGTTTCGTAGATGGCTCACGTTACCGTCTGCACCTAGATATGAGGAACTACTAGCCGAGAAAGACATTCAATTATTGGTGTTCGTCTCCGTGCTTCTTCTACAGTCGTTTCCGAAAGGTGAGCAGTCCTCGTTGTTATTTTCTTACATTAGCTAATGCTGCAACCATGGGTATAGACTCCAAGCGTTTAAGGGCCGGAGTACGGTCGACTCCCGTTTCGCCTCCGCATGGAATCCTGGCAGCTCAACGAAAAATCAGCATGGAGTACTTCGACCCACGGAGACGCAGTGCCCGTCAAGGTAGCCCCTTTTCTCCATCCGTATCTAACTCAAGCACGCCGACCTTCACCCCGGGAGGACATGTGATTCCGCTCAATTCGCCGTCCTCGAAGGGATCATGGTCAAGCCTGTTCAATGCAACCAATATGAAGCAGCTCGTGAAGGGTGCGTGCCTCTCTTCTCTGTGCCTTTGCTGTTTGGCTGACTAGGTGCGCTAGGTGTCAGACATCCTGCCAGCACGACCCCCGAAGGGACTAAGGGGCTACCTGCTGCCAACGTTCGCGGGGCGGTCAAGCGCGACAATACTCGTCCCTCGTCCAACTCCCCCGTCACAAAGTTGTCTTGGGAAGCGCAAGATACCCTCGGCGGCATGGCGCCTTTGAGGTCCAACAGACGGCCAACTTTTTCACAGGTGCTATCAGGGCAATCGAATATGCCGGAAAGGCACATTTTCTTCCATGCGTCTGCTGAGACGCAAAGCCATCCGTGAGTTATTATTGCGTCCGCGGTCGTCCACAAGTCTCTGAGTGTCCCTCCGAACTGGCAGATCGTTCCTGTCATCTCAGTTGCGCAGTCAACTATTGTGCCATATTCTCGTGTACGGAGAGATGCTACTAGCGTGGCAACTTCCCGAAAAGCGAAGCGAGCTGCTGAAGCTTGTTGAAGACGACATACAGGGATTGCCGCTTGATGGTGTCGTCTCCGACCAAACCCTATACTCTGGGCAAATTGGTGAGTTTCATTGCATTGGGATGAACATCCACGTAACTGATGACTCTATCTACAGGTTGTCTACGATCGTGCCAGAACTGTGGGACACCCAGTGAACCAGGAACCATGCTATGCCCGCATTGCTTCACCAGGCTTGGTGCTCGGTGCTCCATCTGTCGGCTGAACGTCAAAGGTATGTTGCGCGCTCCATATAATATAATCGGAGTTCGACTTCAACTGATGACGTCGCAAATACTTAGGCCTGTATCACGTTTGTTCGACATGTCTTCATGTGTCGCATCTCAAATGTTGGCGTGTACGGGAAGACGCCATGTGTGCAACTGGCTGCGGTTGCGTCTGTGCCCTTCCAGCGTACGAGCCTCTCACCAGTGGGATGGTTGTCCTTTCGCCGATTATGCCAATACCCACTTCGTAATACTTGCGGACTGTAAGAGGACCTCAACAAGTTCTGCTGTATCTTGTTGTAATTTTTGTAATCGCAGAGCATTTTGTCCGTCTTCCGGCACTTGCGTGCATCTATACATGTAGGAAAAATCCATTGTAGGTATAGTAATGATACATAATCACACACGGCCAATAAATCACAAGTATACTATAGCGCACAGCGATACGAAATCACAGCATCGAACACAAACAAGGTCGAGAGCGCACCGTAGCAGCAGCGAAAGCAATCCGGCAGTAGTCCCAGATCACAATCCCTCTCCCCGCCTCAGTATCCGCTATCCCCACTCCTCTTCGAGCTCCCGCGCTAGGAAATCGTCGTCGATCATGTTCACTTCGCTCCCGTCGTCGTCATCTTCCGTGTTCTCGTCGTCGTCATCAACCCCGTTCATCGGCGAAGACCGCCGGCTGCCGCTGAGGTCCTCGCTCGTCCGCCGCGACGTACCGTGCAGCTGCTCGGCGGTGAACGCTTCCTTCAGCGGCGACGCCCCGGACCGGTCCGCTGTGAGCTTCTTGCGCTTCGCAAGCGGGGAGCGAAGTACGTCCGCATCCGCGCCGTTCCGTACGCCGATCTCCGAAGGCGTCAGGCTCCGCACGCGTTTCCGCTTCGTTCGTGGTGAGGAAGTCGTGCTGCTAAAGGTGGATAAACGAAGTGAGTCATGCGTTTCCCAACGAAGGAAGCTAACAGCCATATGGCCTGCATTCCGGGCACGCACCTGATGATGCTATTCGATTCGTCCGTTAAGGACCCCTCGTCCTCCGACATCCCGCCTCCTCCCATGGTGTTCACATTGCCCGCCTCCCCTCCACCCTCTTCCTCGTCGTCGGGCTCGTTCAAAAACTCGTCGACCTCGTTGTTCGCCGCGTCCCAGTCGACTTCCTGGGGTGTGAATTCCCCATCCATGTCGAGCCCTGGTCCCGGCCCCTCGACCCCGAGGACGCCAATGGCGCGACTGCCACCGCTCCCGCCGGCACTGGAGTCGACGTGGAGCTCATCCCAGTCATTTGCGTCTGGGTCTGGGTCAGAACTAATCTGGTGAGCATCTGAGGCGGGACTCGCAACTGCGGCGGGCGTGCCGGTGTCCTCGCGAAAAGTCGGGTGTAACAGGTACGGGGTCTCGTCCTGTCGTCTCCAGAGCGCGAGCGAGTCGGTGAGCCAGTTGAGCCAGACGATGTGGATGCCCGAGCAGCGGCGGGCGGCGTCGACCTTCTGTGTGCTATCCTGTTGCAGACATCAGTGACCGTGGACGCCGTGAAGGGGAATGATCGGCAGGGGCGCACCTTATTTGTGACAACATGTGTAACCTTGTTTGACAATTCTGTGTGGCATTGTGCTCCGAATGCGGTTGCTGTCTTCCAAATCTCGGCCGTGTGTGGTCGTTGATCGAGGGGTATGACTCCGGTGAATAATATATGCACCCCTGCTAGGGTATCCATTCGTATTCGGGGGATGATAGTCTGTGCGGATTCAGGAACGTTCCTTCCAGAGCTGACAGGAGCAAAACTTACCCGGACATCGTATTCCACAGGCGCGTCATGCTTCTTGGCTGACCTCTTCTTAGGAGACCTATGCTCCCCGTCAGGCTTGCGCACATCGTACGCAACATAGAATCGCTCGTGAACAAGCTCCAGTATCTTAAATGATAATTTAATCACGATGGCCAGGGAGAAAGCGTCTTACAAGACGCACCTGCTGAACCCTGTCCAACTCGTTGTCGTCGTTCTTAAGCAGCGCCTTCTGCACCGGCTTCTCCCTCTTCTCATGTTGCTCCGGGAGTGTGGGTACAGTGCCGTTCCCTTCAGAGGCTGATTCCGATGCCTCGTGCTCGGCCTTCTCCGCTGCCTCTTCCTTGGCGGTCTCCTGAAGCTCCTCTTGCTTCTTAGCTAAAGGTCGCTCCTCGACTTGTGCTTCGAGCGCGAGGGTGTTCTGCGATAACATCTCGTTCTTCTCCGCCTCGGACAGACCCTCCTCCGCTGGCGACGAGAGGGCATCAGACGACTCCACGACGTCTTCATCCACATCTTCGTCGTCTTCGTCTTCTGCTTCAGGAACCGCAAGCGCCGGGTCAGCGCCATCAACCGCGGCTGCTGTTGTAGGTGGTGGCGGTGGAGGTACGACGGGAGCAAGTGGCTCTAGCTTGGGAAGAAAGGCAGAGTTGATGTCGCCGATCCCGACGAAGAAGTCGTCTTCGATTCGAGAAGCTGTCAGCGTGCCTTGCTAGTATGGGAGATTTACATTGCGCAGACTCACAAGGGACGACCTTGACAAGGTTTGGTGACCACTCCCAGACGTCCGCGCGGTCATCAATGATAACAACCATCGACTGGTCGCAGGGGAAGAGCCGGTGCAAGCTCTTCTGCGTCAGACCTGAGATCGAAGGGTAAGCTCCACAGCTCGGGTCGGGGGGACGGAGCCGAAACTTACTACCGCTTTCATCTCGGGAGAGGATCCGGTTCCCGAAAACCTTACCTCCAGGGTCGATGGCCGCGCAGACTTCCTCTGCATAAGCACGGGTACCCATCGTATAAACATGCATTTCATACTTGGTCGCCATAGTCTCCAAGAAGTCTAGCAGACCAGGCCTACAGCGGCACACGCAGGAGACGAAAGAGCGGTGGTCAGAACACGCTGCATCGGGTAAATGCGAGAGAGGATGCGGGGGAGAAAAGGGTGGCGCGCGAAGAGAACGCACCGTGGTTTGATGTAGTACATGCAGCCGTTCTGCTCGATCGTCTTCTCCTTGCTCTTGCCCTTGAGCCCTCGCTGGTGCGGTTGGCCAAGCGCCTCCGGGCCAAGCCTAAACTTCTTGACATCTTTAAGAGCCTCCCAATTCGGGTTCACCTCGTCCTCGTCCTCGCCCGGATCACCAAGCGCGCCCTGTTCTTCCTTCTCGCCCTCCTCCTTCTCGTTCTCTTTCTCCTCCAGCGCGGCAACCTTCTTAGCCTGACGCGCTTCCCAAGCTTCGCCCTCGCCTATCCACTCGCCGACGGTGGGGTCAACGGTCGCGTGGACAATAGTCTGATCGAGATCGACGATAAGGGAGAGCTTGCGGGAGGAGTAGAGGTGCTGTGCGGTGTCGCGCTCGATGCGCTGTGCTTCCTCGAGGGAGACGGTCGGGCCGTTGCGGTCGTGGGTCATGGGGATTGTGGCGCCGCCATGGTCCATCTGGCTGCCGAGGTAATCAGACCTGCGGGAGAGAAGGCATGAGTGCGTGAGCGAATGAGCGAGGGGGGCAACCGGGGGGGGGGAGGCGCGGGAGCGGGCGTGAGGGCGCGGGGGCAGAATGGGAGCGCACCTGGTGAGGTCCTTCCCACAGATGCCACAGAGGCCGCCGAAGACGATGCCATGTTTGCACGGCTCGAGGATGGACACGGCCGGGGAGTCTTCGGCGCGAGATCTGTGGATGACCTCGCCCTTGTTGAAGAGCCAGCGGGTGATGGTGCCGTCAAGAGGGGAGTCCCATGTGCCGAATCTGGACTCTGTCTGACCTTCTGGGGAGAGGTATGCGAAGGAGTAGTCGAGCAGGCGAGTGCCGCGTTGGACGTCTGTGTTGGGGGGTGCGGCGAGGTGGAGGAGCTTGATGGGGTAGGGGAGGGAGTTTGGGAGTTTAAGTTGAGTTGGGGAGGACATGGGCGTCGGCTAGGGCGAACGGACGTATTGAGAATCGCCCAGGAAGGGCTCTATATCCGCGCCGAGCGAAATGGAGGAAACAAGTAATGCGCACCACTGCACTCACACTCGCCCTCGCACCCGCCCACCCCAGAACAACATCGCCCCGGCCCTCCCGGAGACGCCCGTCTTGTTGTCCCTTGTTTGGCCACAACGTCCCCCTCCGTCTCCTACTTAAGTAGTACTCTGTCTCAGTGTCACCCGTCTTGTATGCGACCCGAGAGGCCGTCGGCCCAGCGTTCGCGGTGCTCGCTGCCAGAGACCGTTCGATGACGTCGCGTTCAACCACAATCCATCCCCCCCGTGTGCCTCATCATCAAGCCCGGAGCATCTCTTCGACTCGCACGAAGAACCAGAGCTGCAGGTGGCATTTGTGTTTTGAGATGAGGAGAATTAGTGGGTCGTCAGTAAGCTGGATATGAGCAAGTACCCGGGCAGTGGGAGAGAGCAGATAGGTATGAGGTGAGTATCCGTATTTTGTCCACCGGCGTGTGGGGGCCAGCCGAAACCGCACGGCTGCCACTGGCGGGTCCCATTGAGAGATCGACATGCTCTACAAAGAAGCGTTTATGTATAGGGAGGGGTAGGGGTCCTGAAAATGGTTCAAGGTGCCCAGAATCTACTCAGGCAGCGAGGAGACCAAATCACCTGAAGGGCCCTGGACACGGTTGTCGCAGCGTGGGCCATGTGTATGATATGACGCGGTAGTATCCCTCACGACACTCGAAGACCTAGGCCATACTTATCGCTATTCCTATGGCACAATTTGGGCACAATCACAACCAATGAATCATTTGCAGGCACCTAAGGCAGCGCTCTTTGATCCAGAACGGAGCACGAGTTGAACGTGCCAGTGAAGCAACGTTTGCCACCTGGCCTGCCTCGCTCTGGGATTGGGGGGTCACATGAGGCGCCCATATGGCCAAACAGAAACAAAGAACGCGGTCGCGCTTGGGCGCGGGGTTGTCCTGCCACGACCACGACGCGTCTCCCGCGTCCGTCCAGCGACGGCCATGCCCCCAAGCCGCCACTCAGAAGCCGAGGAGTCCGACTTCTTGGATAGTCTCTTGTTGGAGTTGGATAGCTCTACTGCCATCCCCCACACTAGTGCTTCTCCCACCCGTCCACGCGTCACTCCGCTCTTTCCACCACGCACTCCCGTCCGCGCCAACAAGACTACAAGTCCGTCAAAAAGGACACCGAAGACGCATGGTATCAAGTCATCTGGTCATGTGCACGAGGTTGGCGCATATCCCGTAGAAAGCGTCGACATCGATGCCCTTCTGGATGGCGCTGAAGATTGGGACTGGGACGACATGAACTCTGACTTCATGACTCCCCGAAAAAGCAGCCCTGTCAAACCAAAGGTACATGTTAGATACTCTGACGGAGAAAGACTCGTGTTCACATATTTTTCAGCGATCCAGGTATGCAGTGTCTAACGAGACAGCTAGCGGGCCTAAGGTCACTCGATGTACAGTTAAGACTGTCGAGGAACGCGTGGTCAAGGGCCGGTTTGAAAAGGTATCCTAACAAAACATATGAGATTTTCAATCAAAGCTATGTTCATCTGCTCACCAATATTTACAGGTCTTGGAAGCCAATATGGTACCTTCTAAGGAACCTCGACGAATCATTCTGCGTGACGACTGGACACATGCTGATGTTCGTCCTGGTAGGAGCTTTTCTATCTTATCACGTAATACGCCAGTATTAATGTCATATGCAGGTGATGACATCAATGTAATCGGGGAATGGCTGACGGATCCCTCACCCAAAGTACCGGAAATATCTGTCTGTTCCAAGCACAACTACCTCATTCATCATCCCGACATCTTGCTTACCGCGACGTCACTATCCAATGCGTCCCACTGTCCAAGAAGACCCCTTCTTGCCAACATGGTCCGCTCAAGCTCTGACGTCACGCCATCACTCGTCTGGGGTAATTTTTTGCACGAGGTTATGCAGACATGTCTAAGTGTCGCGAGGTGGGACGACAAATTCATTAACAAACAAATTTCCGAGGTTGCTCAGCGCGGCCTTGGTGAGCTGTTGAGGATCAACATGGGCATGGAGCAGGCTATCATTGAAGTCAAGGCCAGGGCAAAAGGTCTGCGGGCGTTCGCAGACAAGTACATCGCCTCGTCGCCGAAGGTGGATGCATTGTGCCTTTTCTTTCACGAACTAAGACTAACTGCCTGTCAAAAGCCGGATGCTTCATTGACTAACACCAGAGCTGGTCGTGGTGAGAAGTCGCTTCTTGCAATCTCGCAGCTGTACGATATCGAAGAGGACATTTGGTCACCAACTTACGGACTCAAAGGGAAGATCGACGCCTCCGTCGAGGCGGTAGTGCAAGACTTCGACGACTCTAGCACCCCTTTTGCTCGTGCTAGACCACAAATACGGGAGAGCACATCTCCGATGCCGTTCGAGATCAAGACTGGACGCGCGGTGGCCGGCATGGAGCATCGCGCGCAGACTATGCTCTACACGCTCCTCATGGGCGAGCGTTATGGAACGGAAATTCCAAGCGGGCTGCTCTACTACACACAAAGCGAGGAAGTCGTCCGTGTCCCTGCGGCGAGAAACGAGCTCAGAGCACTGCTCGTCGCGAGGAATGAGCTCGCGGGGCACATGATGAGTCGCCTCAGAGCCAAGGGAGAAATCACCGTCTCCGAGCACGACGGCGGGGCGTCGTTGGACGACCTCGAGTCCTTCCTTCCACCGACAATCGACGACAACCGGACTTGCGGCAAGTGCTTCGCGTTGGACACGTGCATGTTATACCGGAAGGTGCAAGCAAAAGTTCTCTCATACGCCTGTGTTTCTCATTTAGGATTCCTCAGGCCGTGGAAGGTGTCGAAGACACCACCTCCGACATCGCCGACATCTATGACCTCAAGACCGGTCACTTGACCCCCTCTCAAGCCGCCTTTTTTAAGAAGTGGGAAGCCCTCATCTCTCTAGAAGAGAAAGACCTCGTCCGCTTCCGGAAGGAGCTCTGGACCATGACCGCGCCGCAGCGCGAAGAGAAGGGCCGGTGTTTCAGCGACATGGTCCTCGATCTGACTTATCGCCCCCCAGACGTTATGAAGCCCACGAGCCAGAAGGAGGGCAAGATCCATCGTCTCACTTACCGCTTCGTCAAAACCAAGTCCGGGGGTGCTTCACTCCTCAGCGGACACACGGGCGTTGGCGATGCTGTCGTCGTTTCCGTCGAACCCGCGTTGCTTGCACTCGCACGTGGGTTCGTCGTTGACCTTACCCCGGACGGAGTCGTGCTTGGAGTGGACCACGAGCTCGACGAGGACCTGATCCTGGACCGCCTGCGCGGTCGGCCCGGGCGTGAGGGGCTCGCGCACTACGATGATACGGTCGTGTTTCGCATCGATAAGGACGAGATGTTCGGTGGCATGGCGCGCATCCGGGACAACCTCGCACAGTTGTTTTATGCGGGAGCGGACTCGCGCATGTTGGAGCTCGTCGTGGACCTCGCGAAGCCGCGGTTCACAGGGGTCCTGGAAGAGGAACCAGTCGCGAAAACGGCACCTACGTCATCGCGCCTGAACAAGGACCAGCGTGCGGCTGTACAGAAGGTGCTCTGTGCTGAGGATTATGCGCTTGTTCTAGGTATGCCTGGTACGGGCAAGACAACCGTCATCGCTGCAGTTATCACCCAGCTAGTAGAAGCCGGCAAGACTGTGCTGCTGTCGTCCTATACGCACTCTGCGGTCGACAACATCCTGATGAAACTGAACGGCTCCGACTTCGATGTTTTGAGGCTGGGGAACCTCGATAAGGTGTGTTGTGATCCTTTCCGCGGGCTCCAGACATATCTAAGTGAGCCTCAACAGATTCACCCGGCTGTGCAACATCGGACCATGGCGGCGCGTCCTCTCGCAAAGACAATCGAACAGCTGGAACATCAAGTCATGTCACCGCCTGTCGTCGCGACAACTTGTCTGACCATTGATCAGTGCGCATTCCAGTTCTTAGACTGAATCATTTCTAGACTGACCCGTCCACAGCCCGATCTTCTCTAAGCGGACATTTGACTATTGCATCGTCGACGAGGCTTCGCAGATCACGCTGCCAACATGCCTCGGACCATTGCGGTTTGCCAAGAAGTTCGTCCTCGTTGGTGACCATTTCCAGCTGCCTCCCCTGGTATGCCTGATTTTCAAACCCAATGAACGACCACTCATCATCACTATTCGTGTAGGTCAAAAACAGAGCTGCGAGGAAAGGTGGACTTGACATTTCTCTTTTCCGGCGGCTCTCGGATGCACACCCCGAGGCTGTCGTTGACCTGACGCACCAATACCGGATGAACTCGGACATCATGCTCCTCTCGAACAAGCTCATCTACAGCAACCGGCTGAAGTGCGGGTCGGACGCAGTTGCCTCACAAAGCTTGAGGTTGCCCAGCCAGAAGTTCCTCGAGTTCTTGCATACCAAGTCTACATGTCGCAACGCTCATTGCTGGATGGCCCAGCTGATGAGCGAGAGGTGCGTCTTTTTAAACCCTCTCTTGTGTGGATCATGTATTCATGCGGCACCGTCCCCAGCTGTAACGCGGTATTCGTCAACACCGACAATGTACCCGCGCACGACTCGCGGGTCGGAGATCTCGTAGAAAACCAGGTCGAGGCTCGTTTGGTTCATCAAGTGACCGAATGCTTGCTTGAATGTGGCGTCCAGCAATCCCAGATCGGGGTCATCTCTCTGTACCGCCAGCAGCTCAAGCTTCTGTCATACCTCCTGCAAGACAGGAAAGAGCTCGAAATCTTGACGGCAGACCGGAGCCAGGGCCGCGACAAGGACTGCATCATCATCTCCATGGTGCGATCCAACGACGAGGGACAGGTGCGTCCCGTATCATCTTTCGCGCACAACCATCTCATTCCTTGTGCGACGTGCTTCATAGATAGGAGAACTGGTGAAAGACTGGCGCCGGATGAATGTTTCCTTTACCCGAGCGCGCTCCAAACTCATCATCATCGGCTCGCGGAGGACCCTGCAACAGGCGCCGCTGCTAACCGAGTTCTTTGAGCTCATGGACGGCCAGGGCTGGATCTTGACGCTGCCCCCTGACGCTCACCTCATGCACGACTTTGGCGGCGCGACGCCGAAAAAGCGGTCCGCGGCTGATATGCTATCGGACATCTCGTTGTGGAGTAGCCACTGCAGGAAGGAGAACGGTGAGAAGTTCAAGAGGGCGAAGGTGTTCGGAGCGACGGAGGAGAGTATCTTAGTCGGGCGGCCATTGTTGCAGGACATCGCGAACGATCGAAAGTGACGCTAGGCCCGTGCACCGCTCTTGGCTTGAAACACATGTATACATAGACAACATACGTAACTTATGTATGGTTACCACAGCGCTATTCGGAGAGCCTCCATTTACTAATCTCCTTGCCGATCCGGACGTGCACCTCTTCAGCCTCGAAGGTCCCCACGCTTCGCCGTACAAGTTCGCTGCAGAACTCTGCTTGTAGCTGGGGTATAAGCGACGGTGGAAAGCAAGGTATGGTCGGAAACTCGGGGGCGATCGAAGTTAGAATTGTACTACCCCCCGGAGATTGCGAAGCCGCGGGCGCGTCGTGGCTAAGAACCGAAGGCTGTGACGATTCGGATGGTATGTCATTCTGCGTTATAGGGGATCTTGGCGCTTTAGGACCCTCAAGAAGGGCCCAAGCAATAGACGCATGGAAGCGCGGATCGTCGTAAAACTCCTTTTGGCGAATCGCTCGCAGTGCGGGAGCTAAGTTTTGGACGAGCGACTTCAACTGCAGATGATGGATCAGCAAGATTCACGCCCGAATAACATAAGCGACTCGCCTCGTCGTGGCCAGCTCCGATTTCCAACGTCAAAAAGGTGCGAGTGCGCTCGTCGTTCGTCAGCTCCGAGAATGTAACGAAGGACGCCGAAAACCTGGAATGATGGCGCAAAGGTTAACAAGGTAGGTCTATGCCATAACAGGATGATACGCCCACTTTGGCCTAGTTTTGGATATCGAGCGAACCGCACGTTTGAACTCTTCTCGCTGATGAGCTCTAAGATACGTCGGGCGGGTCAAAGAGATGTGGAGTTCGATAGAGGCGTCGGAGGAGCCTGATGATAGAGATTCTGAACCAGAATTAAGTATCTGTTCCTCCTCGAAACCAATTGGGTGTAATGAGGGTACAAGGAGTTTTGCGGTGGCGTATATGCGTGTCAGAAGGGGATACAGCTGAGATTGCTTGGATATGAGGAGGGGAACGTAGACGTAGGCTGCAAATTGACCCTCGACATGTGGCGTCGTTCGTCGTCTGCCCAGATGGAGAGCTGGGTTATCGACGGGAGCATCGGGCTGTAAATGATCACCGATGGCAGGGAGGTTTCTGAGGCATGGTTAATCGCTACTGAGTACGAGACTAGAATAGGTGATTTTACTCACTTTCGCTTCTTGATGGGTGGCGACTGTGCGATCGGAGGCGGTGATTGGTCTTCGTCAGAGCTAGGATAGTCGACGAGACATGAATTTGAATTTCGTTTCATATCAGTGAACGTATGAAATCCCAGCTGTGCAAGAGTCTCTGCTCAGGCCGAAGGGAACAACAACTGCCAGTACTAGTAGTCGGAGGCGAGCGGGAGAAAGATAGCCGGCGCCTGCTGAAGCGCTGAAGCGCCGCTGACCATCCAACTGCCACTTTCCTTACTTGGTAACAAGGTTCGTTGACCCTCTCGAGTTTGCAGTTGAACGCCTTCAGAAAATATGCGTAGCAAGATTCATAAGCATACGTACATGGCACGTAGCGCTCTATCAATTCAATCCCTCGTTGTACAGACTATAAATACAAATTTCTCGCTTACTTGCTGGCGACATCCAAGAACCCCACGGAGCGCCAGGCCGCGACCCACGCTTTGGCTTCAGCCTCGCCGATAGCAGACATGGCCGCAAGAGTCTCTGACGCGCTCCTCGCCTTCTCCGTCGACAGATGCGGAAGCCCAAGAGGCTCAAAGCCCTCCTTCACGTGCCTCCCCGCCCTGAAGAAGTCTAGCAATCGCAGAGCCGGGTTCTTCCGCATCGCCTCGACGGCCTGGAAAGAACCCTCTGCACCCGCGGTGCGCACAAGGGCAGCGAGCCACTCGTCGTAAGTGACGAGCGGCACCCCGAGCTCGGCTGCAATCGGTGTGATGATGCTACGCCAAGGGACGGCGCGGGGATGGACGAGGTGGAGGATGGGCTCGGATGAGTTGCGCATCTCCGCGAAGGCGCGGGCTGCGGGGTACCCTGGGATGAACGACGACACAGTCTGAATTGGGCGGAGGATGTGAGGGCTTGTCTTATCGTAACGGGCCAATGAAGCACTCACCCCGTCAACGTCGGGCAGACAGTGCGTGAACAAAGCGGACTTGACGAGGGCTGGGAACCACTCGCGCTCGTTCCAGTACCCGATCTTGTTGCCGGTAATTTGGCCGAGACGGACGACCACGGCAGGCAGGCCCGAGCGCTCCGATACTCGGTGGAGGACTTGTTCTACCACCCACTTGGATTCAGGGTATCCGGCTCCAATAGCCGAAGAAGGATCAAGAAGCACTTCAGGAACGGGGGGTGGAAGGGAACAACCTAGGAGATAGCTAGGTTAGGACAAACGGCGATACAGAGCAGACAAAAACGCACGAGTGAAGACCCCGATGGAGCTTATGAATACGATCCGAGGGGGCTCGGAGTAGGGTGAGCTGAGAGCGAGGTCGATAAGGTTTCGTGTACCCCTGAGATCGGTTTCGAAAGATCGCAGCGACAGCACAAAGTTCACAGTCCATGCTGCGAGGAGGGTCAGGAATAATTGAGGGGTCAAGGCGGCGTTTTCACACACCATTGTGCAAAATATGGGTGATCGAAGCACGAATCTATCAACGCAGTTAGAGGCACAGTACAGGATAGAGTTTCAGATCGCGGACACAGTACCTCATCGAGCAACGCAGCCTCCAGGCCGAAGTCCGGAGCATCCAGGGTCCCCTCGATCATCGCAAACTTGGAAGACGACAGGAGGGTCTCGTCCAGTCCCCTTTCGCGGAAGCGAGCGTGCTGCCTCTCCAAGGCTTGCGTCCCACGACGGTTGAATGCATAGACCTTAGCGACGCTGTCGTCGCGGAGCAAATGCTCCAGAACATCACAGCCAAACCCTCCGGTCGTGCCGGTAATGAGGACGATGTCCTTTCCGATTTCACGCTTGCGCAGCGCCGCAGGGCGTGCAGGCAAGTTCGAGGCGTACTCTTCAGCGATGCGAACAAGGTCCTGGGGAGTGTTGCCACCAGAAGAGCCGGACGAAGAGTTGTGTACGACGGCAAGCACAGCGGCTGCCAAGGCGTTGATGGTGGGGGCCTGGAACACGACGTTCGCTTGGATCCGCCGTGCAGCCGCAGGGGACTTATCGCGCACAGCGTGCAGTATTGCATTGCGTATCCAGGTCGCCTGGAGACTATTGCGACGAACGGGGTAAACATCGTATCATAGTACTGAGTCCGATGCACTCACCTGTCGCATCCGTTTCTAAAGAGATCCGCTTCGTCGGCAATGGGCTTCCTGAGGACCCTCTCGATAACGACGCGTAGGAATGTCTGGACGTTGGCGGTGTCCCAAATAGCAGGACCGGGGATGTCGCTCTGCGCACTCTCCGCTACGGCAGCATACACCGCGTCTATCTCGTCCTTGTACGCCTTGAGAGCGGGATCTCTGCGCGGCAGTCCCTTGATGCCGTATGTGAACGGCTTAGAGGGGGATGTAACGATGATCATCTCTTTGAAGATGCGAGAGTGCTGCGGGGCGAAGTCGTTGGCACGCTCGATAGTCACCCTTGCCATGCGCGGGTCAGCTGGAGAACATAATAAGAAGTAATAATACGCACCATATCTTGTTACGGAAGTCCTCCAGCGCGGCCGTATCCTGGGGGTCGAACCTGTATTCCGCCTTGGGCTCGATGAGGGTACCATTCTGGAACCTCCCTTGACCAAAGACAACGCAGCTCCGGACGTGAGGATCCTCCCTGATTATGTTTTCTGGAAACATTGTTGAATAAATCAGCAAAACCGCATTTGGATTCTTGCAGATACACTAACCAATAGGCCCCGGGTTAGTCTGTCGACAGTAAATATACGTCAGAGACAGCGAGGTTGAGATCGAGCATCGTTGCCATACCTTCTCGCCGTTGGAAAGGATGATCTGGTCATCTAAGCGCCCATAGTATCGCCACCATCCAGCCCTGGTCGGATGCGGCTCGAGCAAGTCGTTAGAAGCATAGGCCTCCTTTCCGTCCAGTTTCGTGTTGGCTACCGGAAGTGGCGCCTCTGGGGGAGACTCGGGACATGGGTCACAACACCGTTCAAACGGAAACGAGCGGCATTCTCACCAGGACGACCAGCTCTGACCTGTTGTCACCCTTGTCAACTAGAACCGCGTCGTGCTGAGGGTTGATCTCGAAATATTCCCAGTCCTTCCCCGGGCGGACTGCAAGGATGAATCATCAATCAGAATACAAGGCGTGGCAGTGCGATAAACACGGACCGGGGTAGGCCTTGGCAATTGGGCCCAACTCCGAACTGATGGTATTTCGATCAGTAAAATGGAGGCTAACAGTGTTTCAATGGTACGTACCTGCCGTACGCGGAGTAGATGGTAACTCCCTGAGAGGTAAGGACGTCACCGACCCTTTGATCTAACGGTGCACCGCCGTATAACTATATCTCTAAGTAAGATCTCTACAGTAGCGCATATAAGAGGGCGAACATACGATGCCCCTCATGGTCTTCATGTACACAACCTTGCTCGGATCGCGAGACCACGGCTACGATATGCAAATAAGCCAGGTTTCCATATGCATCATCTTCAACACTCACCTCGATGAACGCCGGCGCCGTGGTAACGAAATGGGCGGAGGTCTTGATCATGCCATCGAAGACGTTCTCCGTCGTCGGAATGACGGGAGGCGTCTGAGGCTGAAACGTCGCAAGAGTCCAGCCTGCGGACGCCTGGTGAACGCACAAAGTGCAGTCCCCATCAGTACTATATCAATACATTGGGGAAACATAAAAATCATACCGCAAAGGAATACATCATGACGCCGACTCCGTGGAACATCGGGGTACCATGGACGCTGAGGACAGACTTGGCGAGGTCCACATCGCCGTACCCTACACACCGAGACGTCAACGACTGTACGGAATACTGCAAAGAGGACTCTCACAAGGAGCGACGGCCATGCTCATCAAGCGCTTGTGGGTCCATCGGATGGGCTTTGGGTGGTTCGTAGAGCCTACCAAACATAAGCATTCGGTGGTAAATACTCCTTAGAGAAAAGCCTACCGGAAGAGTGTAAAATTAACGCTAGCTCTTCCTCGTTGTACTTGTCAGGCAGGTCGCCTGCCGCTTCAGCAGACTCAGCGCCATCGGACGGGTAAAGGTCGGCAAACGGCGGGATGGTGTGGAGCGAGACGCCTTCGACTTCCTCTCTCACGGCCTCGGAGAGGGCCTGGATGGTGCTGTCCGGGGAGACAATGAGGTCGCGGCAGCCCGTTTTGCGCAGCATGTCTGCGACCGCCGCGGGTACATTCCGGCCAGAGACCAAAAAGAGCGAGTGCCCCGCACGGAGAACGCCGAGGCTGGTGGTGATGTACGAGACGGTATCTGAAGCACGGGCTCTGGTGAGTGTACTGTCCAGATAGCAACACCCCCCCAGAACGGCTCACTCACCCGCGTTCGCGAAGACGGCGACAATCGAAGGAGACGTTACTTTGGTGTTAATGTAGCGGGCAGCCCGACGAATGCCGGCGGCAAGCTGTTCGCAGTTGATGTCGTTGAGCTTCTCGCCATCGTGGTACCGGAAGAAGGGGTGTTTCGCGTTCTCTCGAGCGTGCCATTCGAAGAGCTCGGGGACGCACTTGACCTTCCCAGACTCGACGGTGGGCCGGGGAGAGGAGAACTCTGTGGAGGTGGTGGAAGCCATGTCAAGGGCGAATTGTGCTCGGAGTGATTCAGAGGGTGCCGACCGCCGCCGAGAGCTACATAGTACTTGTACCACACCCGGCGGTCACTGCTTTGGTTAGGAGCCAGGGCAAGACGCCGCTGTGAGGGTCATGACATGATGGTGCGACGTTCTGCCAACGGGACCGGTCCTGTCGGATGGCGAGTACTTACGGCTATTGAGGTAGCCGAATCCCTGGCCGGGAATAGGCCTGCACGTAATCGACATGCCTTACAAGCCCTGGATCAGTGGGTTCGCTGCCAGATAGTGGTCGAGGAAGAATGGGGGCATGCACCAATTGTGATGAGCAGGGTCCGGACCGACTTCCCATGCACTGTTCATCAGGGATGATAGAACGAGCGGGGGTGTGGTTCATCATGATGCATGGAAGCTTGCTGTCCGACGTGGGCGGGCGCACGCTGTGGCAAAAAAAGTCGAGGGCACGTTTGAGGAGACAGAGGGAAGGATGTAAGGCTGCTGAGGCCAGGCCAGACGGAGAAAGCAGCGGAACCAGTAGCGCAGCATAACTGCGAAAGGTTGACTGACAACCCTTCTCTGCACCGATCATCTTCTAGCACAAACATACCAACACCACAACAGACGCTCGGCTATTTCCGCGCAGCATGAGCGCTTAACAGAAAGTCCCAGTTTGGCAATCCCGAGGTTAATGCGGCGTTCCTGTCGGTGCGCGGCAACCTTCGGGACTCACTCGGATTTGTGGCTCCCGTGCTAAACCTACGGCGGAGGACATCCTTACCACATCTTCCACCGCCGCATGTGTGCTCATGATGTACTTGAACGCCCTGTTTTCAAGCGGCCGACCGCCACCAACCAGGAGATAATCGAGCGGCCAGCGAACTGCGGTACGTTAGTGAGTACATACATGCATTGAGCGCCTCCATTCAGCCAATCTGGATCGCCGCCACCAGCCGGGCCAAGTTTATCGTTATAAACTTAGATTGCCTTGGCTGCGCCGGAGCTCCGATCCTGCAGCCTGCAGCCTGCTCCGCGCTCGCTCCTCGGTCCCCGGCAGTCAAAGCAAATTCCCCGGCAAATAACGAGTTGAAATTACCCGCCGCAGATAAGCCTGACCTGCCTATTCCGTCAGATTTTGATCGCAAGAAAACAGAATCGAGGAGCCATTCCGAGTCCATCAGGCGATACAGGTTCTTACACAACATCCGTTCAGTAACGCTCAGTTAATCCTATTGTACACTTCCCCAAGGACAGCCCCGCTCCAGACTCTCCAGGGGGACCCCTCACGTCGAACAAGTCCCAAAAAATAAGAATATGTCCACCCAACTTCAAACAATGGTGTCGCTTCGGCTCTTCTGTGTCCGATTTCTCCGTTAGCCGAGGAATTCGAGGAAGCTCGACATTGCACCCACAGGGAACGAGCCCAGCTCGTAGTCCGCCACCACCCTCGTTTCCTTAAGCACGTCGACGCGGACCATGCTTCTGGAATGCCTGTGGGTCGAGGCGATACCACCGTTGTACACCCGGGAGTGCGATGGCGCCGAGTCGCTGCCTGACATCGTGTTCACGTTAGGGCGCAGCTTGTGCAGAAACGCGCGGTTGTTGAGCGACGTGACGAGCGTGTTCGCGTACAGTTTCGCGAGGATGAGCGACGGGAATTCGTAATACACTGTCCCTGGCAGCGCGGCGAACAGAACCACGGCGACGACCGCCACGGTCGCCGTGAGGGTCCCGGACTCAATGACGAGACGGACGAGCTTCATGACCATCGTGTCGGAGTGCTTCAAGCCCGTCCGTGTCCGGAGCAGCTGTGGGGTGGGCTGAGCGAGTGAGCAGGCAGGCGTACCCTTGATTCTAGACGTACGAGAATAGTCATTGCAACCGCTATCATGACATCGACTAGTGCGCTTCCTCCCAGCCATACCTGCGTTGGTCGGGCGTATCAGCGTGGACGAATGCATTGTACTCGCGGTATCGTAGGCTCACCGAGATAGCTGGCAAGCTTTTGTCCTGTGACGAGGCCTGTGACGCGGGTCGGTTCTTGACCTGTCATGATCGGGAGGTGCACGTAAGACACCGCGATGAATTTTGAAAATGAAAACCGAGTTCCCACCAAGATGCCGCTTGCAATGCCGGCTGCACCTTGAGCAAGCGAGAGCTATGCGAGACCACATTGTCGTCAGCTCCGCGAACTGCAGGTCTGATGTGCATGGATTCGGGGGTACATACAACGGCAATGACTCCGGCTAGAACATTCGACTTGCTGAGCAGCCATATTCGCCGAGCATAGTACAGCTGCACGGCGGCGGAAACGATTCCGCCTAGCACCGGGACGCTGAACCAGGCGAGGCGCAGCTTGACGAGGTTATTCACATCACCATAATGAAGTGCATATTTGTTAAACGCATCGTCCGTAATCAGGATGGTCTGGAGCCACTCGGTTGCAAAAATCATATACACTGCGGGGCGCTTTAGCGACATGTAGGTGGGTGGCAGAACGAAAAGACCACACCGAAAGCGCGGGTCGTTCGCGGATCCTCTGGAAACAGAATATGATACATATCTGTTAACATGAAGGGTTAGTCTCTGGTGTGAATAAGCACAGGCCTTGGAGGTGCGCATCGCTCACAAACTTGCACGGCGAGTGCGCCCATCAAACCCCAGTTGAGATACTCTCCGAGCACCTGTCGACGACGACGAATGCGATGGCCGTTATCATCGGAAGGGCAGACCATCGTTTACGTATATCGTACCTGTGGGCCAGCTCTAGGCATGGAACCATGGTTAGCAGGAGGGGCCTCGAGGCCGGATAGAAATTGGAGTACCCACAGGTCGACGACGGAGATAGTGGCGTTCATTGTGACCTCGGGCGTGGAACCGGCGGGGAAGTAACAGGTGGGGGGACACGGGGGAATTGCCTTATACATGTGGTGCTTGTTCGGTGCTCCCGGGGTTACCACGCGACATGTCTAGGTGATGGATCACGAACAGGATCTCCTTGGGTTCGCTGACCACGGTCAGCAGGCAGACTCTATGGACGCGACAGGAAGAAAGACTCTGCGGTGTCCCAGGTGATGCTGAGAGCCAGCGACGGACAGCCTTTCTCATGGAGGGCACTGTAGTTGTCAATGGCGCGCGGAGAGTCGGAAGAGACGCGGTGGAGCGGCGATCGGGGTATTGGCATCAGATTTGGGGAGAAGAGGGTGGTCTGTGTCACCGAGCGGACGGTAGTGATGACATCTGTCAGGGAACGGTGAGGGGAGATATCAAGTGTGTAAACTTTGTGTAGAAGGTGGAAAGGTTAGACGTTGGGAAGGGATGGGATTGATAACGGGATGCCGGAAAGTTAGGGGTGGACGAGGTGGACGAGGCGCTCTCGGTTGTCAGGATCGTTTGTGGAGGATCGGCAATTGTTGAGGTTGGATGACAGGGGAATGGCAGGCATCGGACAGGCTTCGAGGCGCTGTGCGTGGATTGGCAATCAGAAGAGCGCAAGTGCACAGAGGGCACACAGTGAGGAGCCGGTAAAAGGTGGTAAGGCGGGATGGCAAGCCAAGGGGCCGATGAAGGGCAGGATGGGTGTTGGAAGGCTGCAGCGACGCACTGGCAGCAGTGGCAGGAGCTGGCAGCCTGCACCGAAGCGTTGCCTGAAGGCCTGACCTCCCGAGTCTTTCGGCTGGCGCGGCTGCAGACGGGGCGGCGGACCGCCCATGCCGTCACCACGCGGGCACTGCCACTGGGCGTCTGGTGCGAAGAGGGACGAAATCGGGCGATAGCTGAGAGACAGCGCACGTTGGCGCCCTCTCCCCTCCTCGCCCTCGCCCTCAACAGTTTGGATTCTTCCTGCCATCGCTCCTGGCTCCAAGCCCACCGGCTCTCTCTGCGGCCCACCGGCTCTCTCTGCGGCCCACCACAACCGCACCCTGCGTTACTCGACGTCACCATCTAGCCCTCTTACGCCATCTCCAGATTGTCGCTAGGTCTGGATCGGAAACGCTAGGTTACAGTCCCTCAGGCTGCTCTCTCTTCTCCGACCACTTGGGTCCTGTTCCAGTTTGCAGTCTCATTTCGCGTCTATATTGCGGAATGCAACTTCCTGTCTCGCAGTAATCTCGGTCCGACTGCGGTCCACACCACCGTGCCGCCATTTTCCTTCTATTCTCCTTTCCTATCTCACTCGCCCGTGGCTAGAACCCTTTGCATGTCAGGTACCATTCCACCCCCCCTACTTTGGGATATCTCTCCAACTGCAGTCGTACGGTCCCGAATGAAGCCCTGATAGATGTAAATAAACGCCATCAGAGCCGAGCGTGGCCGACTGTGGAGCATGGAAACAATAAATTGCCAGAAGCATGTCCGCCGTCTTCTTCCGGCTATCGCTCACTATACGCAGCGCCTGGACATTATCGCGTGTGCTGGACAGCTCGGGGCTCTATGATGCGGGTGTCTACCCACTCTATCTCCCATGCCCTTCTGTCGTTCGCTCCAAGTCCCCGTCCCGTGCCGCCCAATTCCCGGGTCTTCTCAACCTAACCTACTTACCTCGTTCCCTCCGATCCCCTTCGGACTAGGTTGAACAACGACGACATCGCTTCTTCTCAAGAGATTCAATCGCAACCTCGGCCTTCGGCCATTCCATAATCGCCCTCCATTTGGACATGTCCTCCTTTGTCACATCCTTCTGCCACCAAGAACGGGCAATCGAAGCCATTCTTGCCTACCGTTCTCGGCAAGCTCACCGCTACCTCGCCATCGGTATGTCTGTACTCACACGCTTTTGAACGGCTGTCAACCAGCTAACCGATTCGAAGTATCATGCAGGAAGCATGTTTGGAAGCAGGGCGAGCGTGGTCATCGGGACGCTCGAGCCCAGCCAACTATTGCGGTGAATCTATCTAGAGTCACGCATAATCACAGCGATATCCAATACCACGAGTATGGGTGCTTTACATCTTTGGCATGCTTGTACATATAAAGGCACGATGGGATTGAGGGGGGGATGCCACAGAGACGACTTGTGCTCCCCCCTAGATCGACGTCCATCGCCCGCCTCAGACCTTAGACATGCACGCTACCCAGACCAAGATTGCCGTGGTATGTTGGTTATGATTGTGATCATGATCAGTTCTGCTCATAGGGCCGCCATCAGGTCGGCATCGGTGCTCAACTGCCCAGTGGAACCTCCTCCGCCACCAACTTCGACTATCACTCCTTCTTCGAGTTTCTCCTCCAGAAGGGCGAGGCTTACGAGCCCATCCCCAAGGAGCGCTTCAACATCGAGTAGTAAGCTCACTTCAGCGCACTCAGAATTTGAGCTCGTCGACTAATACGTTACGGTCAGCATCCGAGGCAATGCGACGGGCAAGGTCCTCGCCGACACCGGAGCGTTCCTCAAGGACATCGACCAGTTCGACTTCCTTGAGTTCGGCATCACCGCCAAGGATGCCAAGTATATGCCGCTGAGCACCCGCAAGCTTGTCGAGGTCGCCTTCCTCGGCCTCCAGGACTCGGGCATCGACTACCGCGGTAAGAATGTCGGCTGCTACATGTCCGGCGTCGCCCACGACTTCTACAACGTCTCCGGCCATGTAAGTCGTTCTTCGACGCATATATGTGGTGAACGGAACTGATGGAATGTCTGCATTTTTAGGATGACACCGAGGCGAAGGGATCCTTCTCTTACGGGCCGGCAATGGTCGCCAACCGTGTGTCATACCACCTTGACTTGCGTGGGCCGACGGTGCCCATAGACACCGCCTGTAGCTCTACTCTGTACACGACCCATCTCGCAGTGCAGGCACTGCGCAACGGGGAGTGTGACGCTGCCGTCGTGGGCGGGTGTCAGTTGAATCACCGGTGCGTGCCTCATGGTTCCGCAACACACCGATGAAGATGTCTGATGGGACTTGTTCACCTTACCAGTTTCACGGATTGGTTGATCTACACTCAAGGTGGCATCCTCTCTCCTGACGGGAAATGCAAGCCGTTCGATGCCACCGCCAACGGGTAAGGGAACCGCATGGTGTTTGTTTTTCATCTATTGACATGTGTTTCTAGCTTCGGCCGTGGAGAGGGCGCTGTTGCGATTGTTCTGAAACCTCTGGAAGATGCCATCCGCGACCACGATCACATATATGCTACTGTACGTCTACTTTATACTTCTTTACAACATTGTACCGATGCTGCGCAGATTCTTGGTACCGGTGTCAACTCTTCTGGATCTCTTGCACCTGTCAGCGCGCCTGTCGCATCGGCCCAGAAGGACGCCATGCGGCGCGCGTTCGCTCAGACCGATAGGAAGCCCCAGGATGTCGACTTTCTCGAGCTGCACGCCACTGGTCTGTCTCACCTTCTGTCAGCCATTGCGAAGCGCCTGATTAAATTATTATTATTTTACCTCAGGTACCGCCTCTGGAGATCCCACGGAGGCGAACTGGGTCGGTGCAGAGTTCAAGCGCGATGATGAGCTCGCACTTGGTAGCGTCAAGGGCAACGTTGGGTACGTCTAGGATCTCATGCCGGTTGATGTTGGAGTCTGTGGCTGACGCAAAAACAATGCAGCCACCTGGAAATCACGGCCTTCCTCGCGTCGCTCTGCAAGGTCTGCGGCATCTTCGAGACTGGCCTCATCCCGCCCAATGTCAACTTTGTAACCCCGAACCCCTCGATTCACTGGGACGAGTACCGCTTCCGTGTGCCGACAGAGGTAGAGCCCCTCAAGGTCCGTTCGTCGACCCGCCCCGCGCTGGTCGCGATGACCAGCTCGGGCATCGGCGGGGCGAACGGCCATGCTGTCGTTGAGGGTCCCCCGGTCTCGACCCCCTCGACTCCCTCGTTCTGGGTGGAGGGTGCTGGTGCGCCTTCCCTCCTCATTGCCGGTGGTCTCTCGCCGAGGTCCACCGCCGCCGTCGGGGAGTCTCTGTTGAGCATTTTGGAGGGTGTGGATGTCGCCGGGTTGTCGAAGGTGTTTGGTCGTCGGGCACGGTCGATGACATGGCGTTCCTTCGCTGTGGCGAAGGCGGGCAAGACCCCGAAGTTCAACGAGGCCGCCATCATCCCCAAGCACAGGACCCCGATTGTCTTTGTGTTCTCTGGCCAGGGCACCCAGCACTTCCAAAGTGAGTGCACTCGCAATTAATCTTGTAGTGGCCCTTGCTAACATTCGTTCGTTACTTCAGTGGGACGCGATCTGTTCAGGACGTCCGCTGTCTTCCGTGCTAGCATCATCGAGCTCGACAAGGTCTACAAGGCCGCGACGGGCTCGTCCCTCATCGAGCTCGGTCTCTTCACCGAGACCGTCACCGATACCAAGGACCCCCTCGGCGACCCGTGGCCGATCGCCATCACCCTCCCCGCTCTGACGATGCTCCAGCTCGCTCTTGTCGAGACCCTCGCTGCCGTCGGGGTGACGCCCGACATCGTCGTCGGCCACTCGGCCGGTGAGACTGCCGTGCTTTCTGCGTCCGGTTCCGGCTCGAAGGAGCTGGCGCTGGAGGTGGCGATTGCCCGTGGCCGCGCCATGGCTCTCCTCGAGCAGGCCAGTGGTACCATGGCCGCGGTGTCGTGTTCCCCCGAGGACGCTGCCGGCTTCATCGCCTCGGTCCACGCGGAGCTGGGCGAGGGCACGCTCACGGTTGGCTGCTACAACACGCCTGGCGCTGTCACGCTGTCCGGTGCGGAGTCGCACATCGATCTGGCCGTGAAGAAGGCGAGCGAGGCAGGCATTTTCGCCCGCAAGCTGCGCACGAGGATTCCCGTTCACTCCGACATGATGGTGCTCTGCCAGGCGGAGTTCGAGAAGCTTGTGCAGGACGTCTTCTCCCGCTACCCCACGTCAGCGCCCACTGTGGAGACGTATTCGACGAAGAGCGGTGGGCTATACACGGAGGCATTCGATGCGCAGTACTACTGGGACGGCACGATTGGTCCTGTTCGATTCACGGAGGCCATCACCGCACTGGCCGCGACGCACAAGCATGCGACGTACGTCGAGATTGGGCCGCACCCGGTCCTGACAAGCTACATCTCTTCGATGACGGAGAAGAACACACTCATCACCTGCCCGCTCCGGCGGCAGCGGGCTCCTGAGCCCTGTGCTGAAGCGGCCGAGTTCCTGACCGCCCTTGGGAAGCTGGTTGTCGCGGGACACAACTGCGTGAACTTCGACGCGCTCACTGGTGATGCGAAGGTCGCGCCGGGCAAGGTCCCCCAGTACCCCTTTGCGCCGAAGACGGTGCCGTGGCGGATGCAGACCGCGGAGATCGTGAGGCAGGTCCAGCACCGGAATGGTCCCCTCAACTACCCGCAGCTGCAGGTGAACGTGCAGACGCACCCCGACTTGGCCGACCACATCATCAAGGAGGAACCTATCATGCCTGCAGGCGGGGTTCATCGAGATGGTATGCGCTGTCAGCATTTTGATTTATCTCCACAAACGCTAACGGCATAATTGGCAGGCATTCGAATTCGGTGCCACGGAGGTTTTCGATGTCGAGTTCCACGGTCTCCTTCCTCTGTCTTCAGAGCGCCCTGTGCCTGTCGAAGTAAAGTTGGAGGGTACCCGCTGGAGTGTCAACAGCGCGTCGTCTACGGACTACTCGAAGGCCTGGCCTATCCAGGTACGGAGGACCCCGACTTCTGTGTCATGTATGGTGCAATTTCTGACTTTTTGACTTTGATTACAGTACAACCGCCGCCATGCCACTGGATTCTTGTCCCTTGAACCCATTGATCAGTCGACCGTCCAGTCTGTCGACCTGGAGGCTATCCGCAACAGAATGACCGCAGTCGATATGAATGGCGAGTCATCCATCTGAAGGAGAAGCTGAACGGAGATTTATCTGACACTGCTTCTCACAGGCTTTTACGAGCGGATGGGTTCCTTTGCGCAGTTTGGACCGATGTACCGCCGTATCCAGACATGTCACGTTGCCCGCGGACCAAATGGCGCTGTCGAGGTCCTCACCCAGGTTCGCGGTGCTGACAGCGACATTCCCAAGTGCGTACTCGCGGCCAGCGAATTGGCGGACAGGCGCTGACATGATCTCGATTAGCCTTGCGGATTACCGCTTGCATCCTGCCATTCTGGACGCGGCGATCCATGTCATGGTGCACCCGACCTTGACGGGCAATTACGACTCCGAGCTGTACCACCTCCCATCCAAGGTGTCCTCTATTCGCCTTCTCCGCACCGGCCCGCTCCCTAAGACTGTCTATGGCTATGCAACCCTCGTCAACTGGTCTCCTGGTATGTCGTAATTTGGCTGCCATTTGCTCGTAAAATATTCATTAACGTCGCCAATACCAGATGCAATCACCTACAATGCGATGATTCTCGACGAGCAGGGGGCACCGATTCTCGACCTCACCGGGATCGACGTTGCCCTACACGGCCACCGCGTCAAGGCGCTCCCGACCCGCTACGAGGTCGTGTACCAGCCTCTCGGTCTGACTATCGGCGCCCCCCACGACGCGCCCGCACTGTCGGAAGCTTTGCACCTGGACATCTCCCGCGATGCATGCCCTGCTAGCGGCAGTGGCTCCACCACGCCGTCCAACTCCGGATCGGGGTCACTCAGTGGCGTCAGCACCCCGCCGTCGTCGAACGATGATGCATCAGCCATTATTTTCGACTACGTCCGGGGTGAGGAGATCAAGCTCCAGGCAACCCTTTCCACACTGGACGTCTCAGAACCCCTGTCCCTCCTCTTCATCGCTCAAGGCGCACTGAACAGCGATGCCGCGCTGGGCTTCACGAGGGCCCTTCGTCGGGAGTACCCTTCCTGGACGCTTCGTGTTGCAACTTTCGATCCCTCTTGGACCCCCGCTCGCATTGCTCAGGCATCGCGAGAGCTGCTGTTCCAGGTCGGGAAGGAAGTCGAACTTAAGGTGGACGTCGACGGTTCTGTGTCGGCGCCCCGTGTTGAGCTCTCCGAACCTCCTGCGTCCCACGTCTCCCTCTCACTCAACAAGCCTTGGACGCTGGAGAACGGCGAGGTCGTTCAGACCGACCTTCCGCGCGCCTCGGAAGACCATACCGTCGTGCAGATCGGCGGCGTCACATCCAGCTCGGTTGGCATTTGGCAGTTTGTCGGCAAGGTCGATGCCTACGGCTCTTCTGTCCCTGTCGTCGGCATCACGACCAAGTCCATTTCCAGCCATGTTGAAGCCCACAAAGGCAGCATCGTCGAGCTCGGGTCTAGCAGCACGTCGCTCGCCGTCCCTCCTCTTGTACCTTCTACCATCCTCGCTCTCGCTCTTAGCCCTCCTGCCTTCTCGCAGCCCGAACGCCTCAAGGGTGCTCGGGTCCTCATTCACGACCCTCAAGGAGACCTTGGCGCACAGCTTCGTGACATCTCCACGAGCCTTGGCTTGAAGGCGACTCTTATCGACAGCCTCGAGAAGGCCAACCTCGCGCCAAGCTACCTCAACAAGCCCCACTTCATTCTTTCCGGCTCCCGTGAGAAGAAGGACGTGACCATCCTGCGTTCCGTCGTCTCCGCGGGTCGCGGACGGATGCTTTTCTGGAACGATCCTGAGGACGGTCTCACTGGCATTATTGCTAAGGAGCCGTGGGTCGTCGGGGACGCTCTGCGTGCGTCGCTCAAGTACCACAGCACTCGGGCAACGCCGTCCGCGTCCATTATCCGTCCCGCTCAGCTCCTCCCGGCGGAGACCTCGAATGCATCTCTATCTGTCAGCCTGTTCGACGCGCAAAAGAGCTACGTCCTCATCGGAGGCATTGGCAGTCTCGGTCTATACATGGCTCACTGGATGTACAAGGTATTGTTTCTCATCTCATCAATGTGCGTCCACCATCTCATTGGCCTGTTAACAGAATGGCGCCCGGCACATCACTCTCACCTCGCGGTCTGGGCCATCCACCCTCGACAGGGCGGGTGACTGGGTCTCTCAGCGTATCCTGCACCACTTGCGCACCTTGTCCGACCTGACGCTCCAGACGCCTGGCGTCGACGCCGCTTCAGAGGAGGCCATGGCGGCGCTGCTGAAGAACGTGTCCGCCCCTCTCGGGGGATGTGTGCTCATGGCCGCCTTGCTCAACGACCGCTCGTTCTCGGCGCACACCCAGGAGAGCTTCGACGTGGTCTTCCCTCCCAAGGTTCAGGCGTTTGAGGTCCTCGAGCGCGTGGTTGACATCAACTCGCTGGACTTCCTCATCACCTTCTCCTCGATTTCTGGTGTGTTTGGCAACCCCGGTCAGACAAACTATGCGACGTGAGTATTCCAGATTGCTCCATCCAAAATCCTAACTTACATCTGGCTAATAGCGCCAACACGGCATTGGCTGGTATGACTGGCAAGTACAAGAACGCCTTCTCTATCGTCTCGCCGGCCATCACAGACAGCAGACTGGTCTCAACGACGGACGGCTCTTACCAGTCCCGCCTGCGTCATGTTACCGCATGGGGAATGTCCACTCGCGGTATGTCCTTGAGCTTATCCTGGACGTAGGAAAAAAACTAACGAGTTGTATTCAGAGCTCTGCGACTATATTGGAGACGGTATCCGTAAGCTGCGGGACGGCCCTGTGTGGCAATACGTTCCCGCCTTCGACTGGCGCGGTGTCCGCGACAACATGGGCCCCTCCCCGATGTACGACCACCTCGTCCCCGACGACGGCGACGACTTCGCCGCTCAGGATGGTGACGGCAAGCCGTCCCTCATGAGGATCGTCTGCCACATCCTCGACATGAAGGAGGAAGATGTCTCGCCCGACGTCCCGCTCACGTCGTACGGTCTTGATTCCTTGTCGGCCGCCTCGCTCTCCTTCGCCCTTCGCCCGATCGTCGCCATCTCCCAGCTCCAGCTTCTCGCCGATCTCACCGTCAAGGATCTCTTGGCGAGGGTTGAGGAGGCCGCCGAGGCCGCTACACCAGACCAGCCAGCTGCTAGCGCTGCACCGGTGGTTGAAAAGGACCCCGCCGCCGAGAAGGTCCAAGCGATGGAGGCGTTGCTCGCGCGGCTCAGCGCCGACTTGGCTCCTTCCGCCGCGAAGGGCCCTGCTCAGCGTGAGGCTCTCGGTGCGATCGTCGTCACGGGTACTACTGGCAGTCTCGGAGCCCACGCCCTCGCACAGCTCCTCGAGAACTCTGGCTTCAAGAAGGTCTACGCCCTCGTTCGTCCGGGTGATGATGGTGTCAGTGCAAAGGAACGCCAGGTGTCTGCCTTCAAGTTCCGCGGTCTCGATACCAGCCTCCTCGAGTCCTCTCGCTTCCAACCCGTGACGTCCATCCTTGACAAACCGTCGCTCGGTTTGACCCAAGACGTGTACCAGGAGGTGAGCAAACTTGTCGATATTATCGCGTTCTCGATCTCACTGTGCTGCAGATCCGGGCTAGCGTTTCCCACATCCTTCACCTTGGTAAGTGAACTTGTCGCTTCTGTCTGGCTCATTGCTCACTAGCAATGCAGGATGGCCCATCAACCTTCAGACCCCGTTGTCGTCGTTCGAGGGGCCTCTCATGGGCCTGCGTAGTCTCATCAACCTCGCGAAGGACGCGCAAGAGTTTGGTCCGGTCACGCTCCTCTACGGTAGCAGTCTCGGTATCTTCCGCAGTAAGTGGCTTCAGAGCATGCTCGTGATGAGGAACGTGCTCACAATAACCCGAACAGACTACAAGGAGATCACGTACCCCAAGGAGGTGCCGATCGCCGCGAGCGTCGCTGTTGGCGCTGGGTACACCGAGTCCAAGTGGGTTGCTGAACGTCTCCTCGAGATCGCGGTAGAGCGCAAGGTCGTCCAGTCCGTCGTCATCCGTATCGGCCAACTGAGCGGCGGTGCGAACGGCGCCTGGAAGTTGTCCGAGTGGCTGCCGTCCATGATCTGCGCCAGCGCTGCCCTCGGATGTCTTCCTCAAGGCCAGGGTGTAAGTTCGCATTGATATCTTCTCCCAAGGCGGAAAACTTACAGCGCTGCAGGTCATCTCTTGGCTCCCGGCTGACACTTGCGCGGCGATCATCGCTGAGATCGCGGAGACGACCTCAACGACGTCGATGTTCCACGTCCGTCACCCGCACCCCATCTCGTGGGCTGACATCATGGGCCACTTCTCCTCGGTGCTCAAGATCCCGACCGTGCCCTACCAGAAGTGGCTCGCGAAGCTCGTCGCCGAGGTCGAGTCTCCGAACGCCCAGCTGGCCGAGTACGTCGCCCCTGCCATCCGTCTGCTGTCGGTGTGGCAGGCCCCCTTCGTCAACCCCACGAAGCCCCAGGCCCTCGTCCCCGAGAGCAACGGCATCGCAATCCTGCTCGACATTGAGGACAGCGCCAAGCGCTGTGCCCCTCTCCGCGACCCCTCGCTCCCGCAGATTGGTGTTGAGGATGTGCAGAAGTGGGTCGCGTACTGGAGGAGTGTCGGTGCCATGCCTTCTCCTTCTGCTTGAACATCTCGTTTCACTGCTATCTCGCTTACTCCTTAGATTCTCTGGATCTCCGAATGCCCTATCATGTATCATGTCCTGCACCATCCTAGAATGTCCTTTATGTCGTCTTCCATCTCGTGGTTTCCATCCAATAGATTTTCTTACTGTTCGCATTTGAAGAGTGTGCGCGCTCAAACATGTGCGGCGTTCCTACAGTCGTTAGCCCACCTTGTGGAAGTCAAGTCTCGGAATAACGTGAAGTTATATGATATATCTAGAACCTCCAACAGATCTCCCATTACCGACACATCGTACAAACTTAACGAGTAGGCCAGAGGCTTGACAATGTCGGCGACTTGCGGCAGTGTGGAGGGCCCGGCCCGGCCCGTCGGGCCGAAGGAGACACCCTAAGCGCCCTGGAGGACGAGAATTGAGCGCGACTTTGCCAATATTAAATATTAATCGAATATTAATCCCATGGCCCGGGGCTCTTCGTGCCTCCTCCCCCATCGTCCTTCCTTTTCACTTCTTCCCCCAACACTCAGTAATCTCGCCTATACCGCTGACATCATGTCCACAGCGGCGAAGAAACACTCGAAAAAGCGCACGGCACCGTCACAGTCCCCAGGACTCAAGTCCAAGAAACTTCACCTCGAAAAGACGACAGAGCCTCAGGCGAAGAGACGGAGCCGTCCAGTCACAAGCACTACTCTGGCGGATAGTGATGGGACCTCAGATGAGGACATTTCTGAGGATGAGTTCCCGGAGGAGGATGGCCTGCAGGAGGCGAGCGACGAGATGGAGGTAACGGAGGACTTTGCTAAGAACCCGAATGGTACGCCCCAAATCTTATGTTTCCCTGTGTATTGCCAACACAACGTAAAGCTACGCGCGAATCGCACAAAGCACAACGCGCCCTTCTTGAGCAACGAAAAGCCTCCAAACCTCATTCTGCCCTTCTCGCCGAAGCAAAACACGGTTGGACGCTTGCGCGCCAGAAAAACCTCTCCAAGGCCGACCGCACAAAGCACATGAACGCACTCATGGATGTCCTGCGAGGAAAGGTCAAGGATATCGTCTTCAAGCACGACGCGAGCCGCATTGTCCAGACCGCAGTCAAGTACGGTGGACAAAAGGAGCGGAACGAGATCGCAGAGGAGCTCAAGGGCAGGTATCGGGACCTTGCGCAGAGTAAGTATTCTAAGGTATGCCCACGCCTACCTATTTTCCTCGTCCCGCATGTCTGATTGGACGAGGGTTGGTTCACAGTTCCTGGTCACGAAGCTGATCCGCTTCTGTCCCACATACCGCCCCAGCATCCTTCGTGAACTGCAAGGACACGTCCTTCGACTGCTTCTGCACCGCGAGGCGTCTGGAGTGCTCGCAGACGCGTTCGAACTGTACACCAATGCGTACGAACGCTCTATCCTTCTCCGCGACTTCTATGGCAAAGAAGCTAGCCTTTTCACCGTCACAGTGGGCAGTGATGAGGAGAAAGAACGCTCAAAACGCGGACTGAGGGGCCTTATGGAGGGTCTCGAGGGCGATCGTCGGAAACGTATACTGGGGTCGTTGAAAGCTAACTTGGTCACAATGTTTGTGTTGCAGATTCTTGAGCATGCGCGTGGGGGCTGATCTTGAGTTCCAGTTTCAATAATCCGGACAAAGGCGCTATCTCACACGCGATTGTCCACCGTGCCACTTGGGAGTACCTCGCCGCAGTATCCGAGATAGAGGACGAGGCTGAAGCTGAGAAGCTGCGTCGAGAGATTTTTGAAACGTAGGTCTCCATTAAACCTCATTTCCTACACCACTGGTTGACCAGCACCATCCAGATGCCAGGACGTACTCGCTGAGATGGTCCATACAAAAGATGGTAGCCGCGTTGTTCGCGAGTTCATCGCATGGGGAACAGCGAAGGTTCGTTGATTTCTTAGTAGACGACTATTTGGTGTTTACATGTTCCCTAGGACCGGAAACACATCGTGAAAACGATAAAACCGCACGTCGAGCGAATGTGCAAAGATGACGAGGCCCAGCTAGTCCTCTTTACATCACTAGACATAATTGAGTATGTTCATTTCGGTCCCATCTCTATCTTCGATTGGAATTAACCATGGTTTAGTGACACAAAACTTACGGCGAAGTCTTTAGTATCAGACGTTGTCGCTTCCGCACCCTCATTATACACCTCCCCACAAGGGCGACGCGCGCTATTCTATCTGGTGTCGCCCAGGACAAGACGACATTTTACCCCTACACAGATAACAACCCTCGCAGAGACCGATTCGATACGTGCGAAGACCAGTAAGAAGGACGATACGCTGCGCGCATCCGAGGTCCGAAAAGCCGCCAGCGAAAGTTTGCTGAGCTGGATAGCGCAGAGCGGTGCAGATGTCTCGCGAGACCCGGGTGGAAGTCTGGTAGTTCTCGAGGTGATGTTGGAAGCCGACGGAGGTACGCCAAAGTCCCTGCCCGCGTAACTACGGGCTCACTGACCCTCCACAGATAAATCTGCCGCATCCGACGCCCTCCTTTCCGCCCTCGCCGCTCCCTATCCCTCCGCCGACCCTGCGAACCCGCACCCAATCAGCCTCCCACATACCTCCCGGCTCTATAAGACCCTTCTCCAAGGCGGCCACTTCTCACACAGCACGCGCACAATCGAAAACGCGCCGCGCTTCTCCACACGGGACTTCGCCGTACGGTTCGTCCAGCGGGTCGGGCGCGAGAACACGATTGCGATGGCACAGGGCGACGGCGCGTTCGTCGTCGCCGCACTGTGCGAGCAGCTCGCGGAGCATGCGGCGGACGAGGTTGCGGAGCGCGCGGGGGTCAAGAGCTGGTTTGACAAGAAGACGCGGAAGGCGATCGAGGGCGCGGGTGGGAAAGGCGTCAAGGTGCTGCTGGATAGCTTAGAGAGGTTGTAGTTTTTGTGCGTTGCGACTGTTGTCGTACCTTTGGTATCAATCTAGGCAGCTTCGGTTCCGCTGATATCCACGAGTGCGCATTCAATTCACGGGCGTTGCTACGGATTACGGGACACGCAATTGAAGGGGTGACAGCGTCTTCTCGCGGGGAAATGGGCAAGTCGTCTAACTTGTTTATGGGGTTTGGTTACCCGGCGTCATATCTCTCCAAGTCACTCATTCTGACCACTGTGCGCAAGAGAAGCCTGAGGCTCTGCAGGCAGCTTGGAATAAGCGCGCTCACTGTCGGCGTCCACGGAGGTCCGCGGACCAGAGTGTCGCGCGCCCAACGTTGGGAAAGGCCTGTTGACGGTCGACGTCGTTCCTCCCCGCACGAAAGCGCATAGACTTGGCCAAGCTTGTCGTCCTGCTCTTGTCTTCCTACCCTCCTCCACTTCCTCGCCGCCTCAACATTCGGCATTCCCGCAACATTCGCAAAGTACCTCCCCATTTGCCACTCTATCCTCCCTCACGCCGGAGTCGCTCCTCTTCCTTCTTCACCCTCAATGCCACGACGTGCCCCCCGTCCTCGCTCTTCGATCAGAGTATACAATGCACCTCTTGCTGTCGCCGACCCTGTCTCTTTGCGTACCAAGGGTTTCGGGACGGAAGCTGCCAAAGCATACCGTCAGAATGCTGCAGAGTCCAGGTCTTACACGGTGGGACCGATGCCTCCTCGCTTCTTCTTGGACTGTTTCTTTGACGAGATCGAATTCGAATCCTCTCCCCGAAGGTTGTCCACCTATGGAGATTTCAAGTCGATACCCTCCCGCAGCTCATCCACTTCATCCTTATGTCAAGCTATGGTGAGTTCCAAGTCTTGCGTCGGGATGTAGGGCTCGTGTAACCATTTATCCAAGATAGCAGTTCTGAACAAGAAAAACAAATCAAAAAGTCGATGTCCAGGGTTCATCTTCGATATCCCCACCCCCGCTTCTTCATCTCGACATACTACGAAGCTGGCGCCGAACATCTGCTGCTATACCAAAGACAACTCAGACGTCATCAGAGCCGCTGACCCGTCTCTTCGCCTCGAGCTTGGATATACCGAGCTTTTCATCGAGGTGAAGCCAGACCCTGCTAGCGACTTCTTTGTAGACCCGCCGAAGGAAGACGATGGCCATGGCGATGCCCCAAAGGACGAAGACGTCGATATGGGTGCCCACGAGTTGTTGTTTCAGTCTGAAGACAACGCTTTGGTTAACAAAGCGGACAAGCGACTTGGTCGTCACGTCGGGTACGCCACGGAGATCCTCGCCCGCCAACACCGCTCATTCCTGTTCTCCATCTCCGTGTCTGGATCCTGTGTGCGCTTTTTTCGCTGGGACCGAGCGGGCTGCGTCGTGACGGAGTCCTTCGACGTCCACGAGGAACCTGAGCTCCTGTGTGAGTTCTTGTGGCTGTTCTCGCAGACGACGGATGTAGGGCGCGGCCACGACATGACGGTTGAAGTCGCCACTCGCGCCGAGGAGCTGCTGTTTAAGGCCGCCATCCAGGAGTACGTGGGATTTCAGCTCGACCTTACAGGTGATGCGCTCGAGCAAGCGGTCCTGGAGCACTACGTTCCAGGGCGCGCGGCCGCCATCCACGTCCTCCCCCAAGGCTGTACTGCGGACCCAAGCAACATTCGTCGGTACATCGTGTCGAGGCCTGTCGTCGCGCCCCTTCATCTCACGGGTCGTGGCACGCGAGGGTATTGGGCGGTTGATGCGGGCGACCGTCGCGTGGTGTTCATCAAGGATACCTGGCGTAACTGCGAGGTCATGGCAGCCTGGGAAGGCGAAACCCTGCAGCGCATGCATGACCAGGGTGTGCGCTACATCCCTTCTGTGGTCTGCCACGGGGATTTGCCTGACTGTTTCCCTAACGAACCAAGACCTATAGCTGGTAAGCCTAGCCATATCATGTTTTACAAATGGCCGCAGTGTTCTCAATCCGACGCAGGGGATGAACGCCAATGCACGGCGACAGACGAATTCCGAGGGCTACCTTGGGTGTGCCAAGTAAACGGCCAGACAGTTAGGGTTTACAAGCAAACTCATTATCGGCTGGTCCTTGGGACCGTTGGTTACAACCTACGACGTTTCAAAGATACCAAAGAACTGATGCATTCGACCTATGATGTTTTCACAGGTATGTCTGTTGGTCTATTCCTTCCTGCAAACGCGCCGCTCATGGTAATTCAGCAATGCGGGAGGCACGCACGAAGGCCTCCCGAATTCATAGGGATATTAGCCTTGGCAACGTGATTCTGGTCCGTGAGCGTGACCGAGATATCCGCCGAGGCTATCTTATAGACTGGGAGGCGTCATCTGAAGTCGATAGTTCCGGGCTAGCGTGCTTTCCTGGACGCACTGTGAGTACTGTTATGCACAATCGAAGATGACATTATTGAGGGCTTTACAGGGGACGTGGCTTTTTATGTCACAAAGGATGCTGTCTCACGACAACGTGAACGAGAAGATGACACTTGAAGACGACATGGAATCTTTGCTCTACGTCATTCTTTACACCGCTCTCCGTTGGTTACCCCACAACTATCCTGATCGCCACCTGCACAAATTGTTCCACGACTTCTTCGAGGACCAGGCCGATTTTGGGGGCATCCCGCATGGCGGCCTGCACAAGCTAGCCAATGCACGTGGGCGAGCCATAACGAGAGAGATTGCCTTCAAGGACGCGTCTTTCCACGAATGGCTGAACGCCGTCATGGATTATCATTGCCCACCAAAGAAGCTGCAGAAGGAATTAGAAGGAAGGTGGTCGGATCCTTCTTTCCTTGACAGTTACTGGTCTGAGCACCTACAGACATGCCAGCTGGCACAGAATGACCGCGTGGATCATTCCGTGGACCCACCACGGCGCGCCCACACACCATCAACTGTCTCCTTGTCGGAGTCGTCGGTTGCGTTAACTCCCCCACCGGCGGAGCCGGCCGTGGATGGCGAGCCTCAGGTGCCACGTTCAAACACGTTGGGCAAACGCCGTCGTGGATCCAGGGAAACTTCTGCTCAGGCAGAGCGAATGTCAGAGCCTCCGACTGTCAGACGGCGTTCCGCGCGCCATGTCCCCAGAGTTGACTACACCCCGTATTTACAGCGCAGCACACGGAAAAAGAAGTAGCGCGTCGGCTCGGCGCGGGTCGTTGTGCCACGCTGTACCTCCCCGTTGCGACGGGGCCGCGTGGTAACCCTGCATCTGCGCCCTGCTCGATTGCAGGCGACATGCAGCTCGTTCGCGTCGGCCTCATTACTAGGGTACTTGTCTTCACAATCCGGTAGGAGGTGTAGTGTATTAGTACCGTTTTCGAGAACTGTACCCTACATGTATGATGGTCGAGTTACGAGGCTTTTGGTATTGCGACACAATGGATTCCGTACGGACCAAACTTAGCGAGCCCAACTCATTTCCTTGCAGACGAAAAAGTAGGTGTGTTCTGCTGGTGTTCTGATTATTAATATTTGGCTGCTCAACCGCCGAGTACGCACGCAGTAAGTAATACCACCAAGCACCATCGCTAGTAATCTTACCACCTCTTTACTCGTTCGTATGGGCCAACTTTGACGAGTGATACCTGGATCTGCGAGCACGACTCTCTTTTAATAAAGAGCCATCCAAAATATGGATGTTGTGGAACATAGTACGCGTATATACGTTACAATCACGATAGTCGTCCAACTCCAACTCGTGCTGACCGCAAAAGTTAGTACCGTCTTGATCGTCTGCGGAATTTAACTTCGAACGACACCGTGCTATTGGTCGCCACCACTTGTTATTAAGATGTCAAATACGAGAGGGCCTTAAGACGTACCTATACCTATCAATCTTTCCGACGAGCCCCACCCTCTGGCGCACTAGCCTGCCGCTTGTGGGATAGTCTCTCAGTCGTCCTCCTGTTTCCACGCGTGAAGAATCGAGATGGCGTGTTGACGTCCTTAGGGGTTGCATCTTCGTTGTGAGAACTAGCTGTAAACAACGAGGATGAGTCAAGCTGTGATGAAGGATCATTTGAACGTCGTAAGCAATCACTAGATGCTGTCTCCGGCCCATTGCTCATGCCTATCTCTTGCATGCCCACGGCAAGATACGTGTCGGTTCTCATTTGTGTGCCTGTTTGATATTATTAGGAATGCGATGTCAAAATGCTGGGCAATACCGTACCTAAGGGGTATGGCCCCGAGACTGCCGCTGTTCGTGCCAGTCGCATGGTCTTGCGATGTTGGGAGACTTTAATCGATTGTTTGATGGACGACACATGTTTCAACGCTGCTGGGGAGCCAACGTGGTACCTGCTGCTGACGCTAGTTGCCATCTGCGACTGCTTGGTAACAACGGAACGGGGTACGGAGCGGGCCAAATGTCCAGAGAGCTTCGTGGGATCGAGGTTCACGACCACGTCATCTGTAGGGGGGCCCAAGAGGCCGAGCATCTTCTGCCACAGCCTTATGAGCTCGGATGGTTCCCAACGTCCTTGGAGTGCGTGGTGGCCCGCCTTTCCGGCCCTTGGAGACCGGCAATCGTATAGAATATGCAGCCACTCCTGGAAAATGGCATTCTGCCATTGGATTGTGTCCAAGTAGGTTCGCTTCTCCAAGTCCTGTACCTTTCCATACCCTCCCAGAGCCCCTAGTCCTCCCTCTCCAACGGGCAATGATCGTTGGTCGAATAAGTCGTCCATGTACCGCTTGAGTTGCGGAGCGCCTATGTTATGCGGTAGACGGAGGAGGCCGCAGTAGAGTAGTAGCCAAAGCATCGATTCCATGTCATCCCCAATCTCATGAGATGAATTGCCTGTCAGCCTCTCTTCACTTTGAAATTGCCAGGATTGCTAAATGAGACAGAAATGACAAGAGTTACTACTCCAATCAGGACGTCGAATTGGGAACTAATAACTTACCGAACTCGGTGGGGGCAACAAGTCCCCTGACTGTTCAAGAACACGATGAGTTTTCGGAAAGACAACTATGTAGGGGGCTACTCACGTAATTTTCGGATATACTAGCACTGAAGTCCCAATTAATCAAGTATCCTCGTCGCCCAGGTCGGCTGGGCTCGCGATAGAGAATCACACTCCACGGGTCTATTCCCCTGTGGACATGACCTGAGGATTGGTAAGAACGAACCAAGGCTATAAAACACCATCAACTTCGTGGGTATCCCTCTGTTCATTGACATCGCATACCTTCGAAAGCATCGTAAACCCCATGCAGAAGCTCCCATGTCCCTTCAAGATCAAGTAGGTTGTACCCGGCGGTGTTCAACACAAGGCGATAGTGCCTGCGTTCAAATATCCGCTGTCCAAGGTGTTCCCTATTACCGCAAACCCATGATGCGTTGAGAAATATCTGAGTTTGGGTCATCTGGTATTCATTATCTAGTAGGAACGGGGTGGTTAGGTACGGCTTTAGATACCATGGTACTATACACACAGGGTGACTCACCGTGAACATTCACAACAAGCCCGTTAGTCGACCCATCTTCAATTTCAGTCCAGCAAACGTCCCCGTGACACACAATACCTGGAATGTTCACGACCCGCCCAGTACTATGCAGTGTTTCGATAATTGTCCCTTCGTTAGTATCTTGGGAAGGGGACCGCCAGGTGTCCTTGAGAAGGACAATGCGACCCGGATCCGTGCTGCAATCAACAGCCCAGTACAGGCGGGTAGAACGGCCGACGAAAGTGAGCGGGGTAAGAAGTGGACGAGAGACAAGTAGCTGCCGATCTGAGACTATGCCATCATGGCTAGTCGCAGATGGGATCCACATGGAAACAACGTGGTTAGGCAGATAGTGTTCCTCGAGTGCTTCCGACACCTCCTTCCGCTTGTTCCGCTGAACTGCTGCATGCGCTTGAATGAGATGACGGAACCTCATCTCATCCAGCGATGTAGCAGAGAGCACGGTGAGGTCATAACCACGTTGCGCTTCAGACAGCCGTGCGAACAACCAGAAGAACTCGCAAAGGAGTTCAGGTTCGCAGTGGAGGTTGAAGGTCTCCGTCACGATAGCCCCGGCACGATCCCATCGTGCTAGCCGCGCCCAGCAACCGAAGAGGAAGACAGAGTAGCAGCAGTGTCGATGCTGACGTCTGAGAACCTCCGTTGCATAGGCTACATTTTGGCCCAAAGCCTGTGTAGCTTCATCGGGATAGAGTTGATCGGACGGGAGGACGAACTCCCATGTCGCTCGCTTGTCGCCATTGCTAGAAGGAAGAGGGTCTCTAAAGCAATCTTGCTTGTTATCTTGCTTGACTTCGATGAAGACCGCTGCCAGACCCATGTCAGCGCGGGCGTATAGTGGGTCCTTGTACTTGTTGTTCTTTGGTGTGTCCTTGAGCGCCATCTTCCATTGGTCAATCGCGGGGATGTCGCGGGTCGCGTAGCAAGTGATGTCCGGTTTGGAAGACCCGAGCTTCCCCTCCTGGCTATCCGCCTTCAAGGAAGTATCCCTAAAAGCGTAGCCGGGGCACCGATCTTTGAGATTAAGGGCTTCAATCTATCCGATGGGAGAGCGAAAGTTGGGTAACTCAGCCCGATGACGAGCAAGGCAAAGATGTATGAGCGTACCAGCGGCTTGTAGATAGCTTCCTCGCTCGTCGGATCCTCCGGTATGTCGCAAAAAGCATCAGTAGCGGTGCGCATGCCCCGGACACCCATCTCGTTTCTCCGCAGGAATGTCTCCAGAAAGCTACGTGGAGGCATGGGTCCAAGGATATAATTCTTTCCATCCTTTGCAAGCCTCTCATAGCGCTCCCTTTGTGACTGGTCGTTGAAACCCCACAATCCAACACTCGTTTCATGGATGGCGATCGGGGTGCCCACAGTCACAACGGAGGGATTAGAGATGAGAAGGCACTGAGAAAATAGAGGTCAGTGTCCTGATCGCATCGAGGGCCAAACTGAGGACTTGCATGACTAGTCATACTTAGTGTCCGATAGAGATGATGAATATGAACAGATAGACGAGAGAATGAAGGAGGCAGCAGTGGAGGTGAACGGGAGAGAAGGGGTTGTATTGAAGACCAGCACCAGCTTGTCCACGGGTACAGCTCGTATTCACACGTCAAGTCCAGAAGCTGATGTCGAATACAAATGGGCGGTGCAGGAGTGCATGCGACGATGCGTACACAAAAGCTTTACGTTGACGTAAAACGCGTCGCCATGTAACAAGGCCATCGAACTGGTAGGAATACCAGAGGCTTCGCATAAACAACAAGTCGTTGGAGAGCCTTACGAAATGATAATGATGCTGTGGTTGTCTATGGTGTCCAGGATGTACCTACTCCCCCAGAGATCTCAACTCCCTACGTCCCCCTAGCATAGACAGAATAGAATAACGACCGTTATCATTGCCATCGAAGGCCTCCAGTCCCCTCCCAGGGTGAAAACAATGCGACAAGACGACCGTTACAGACCTATCGCTCTCTTTGGCGAAGCGAAGGTCGAGTTTGACCGTGCCGGCTTCCACGGTCTGGCCGAGCATAGCTGATATACCGCAAACAAGGAAAAAAGTCATTGGAGGGTAAGAATTCTACAGGATGTTGCACACCTCAATGAGAAGGTCGAGATGGCATTTTGGAAGATGCAGCGCACATCAAGACAAGAGAAAATTCCCCTCTAGGGCCAATGAGGACCCCCGGCAATACACCCAAATGCCTGGTGCTTAATCCGGACAAAATTGGCTCATCAAAGGGGTCACGCCTGGTTTTTATCCGGACAAATGGCTCCAGGGGCCTGTGGCCAACCTCCGGACATTCCCCCCAACGGCCGGGATAGGCATGGTCCCCGGCTGGTGGTAACCCCCAGTTTTGATGGGGCTTACTTGTCCGGCCCGGGATCCTATCACTGACTATAGTCATCGGCAATCGGAATTAACGCTTGTTCAACCTCCGAAAGCTTCAATTTATAATGGTATTATGCGGGCCTCCGGCGGCCTTTAGGCGCTGATGAGTACCACCTCAAAGCTCATTGCGCACGGCCTCATTTGAGCCATATTTGTCCCGCATGAGGCCGTGAAGACCAGATTGAGGCGTTTTTGAGGTAAATTTGCTCGGTTTTGAGCATTTTCAGGCCTAGTCCCGCGTTTCCGGACAAAAAATGGGTTTCGGAGGCCTGGTACCAATCTCCGGACAAATCGCGACGAAGGTTCGAAATGCCTGGTGTAATCCGGACTTTTTCGGGCCCTGGTCCTCCGGACATTTTGACCGAAAAATTTCGCGATGGGACCAGGCATTTGGGGGAAATGCCGGGGGTCCTGGCCAATGTTGCTCGGAGAGTTCGGGTGATTGGCGATCGTCAAGGATACCAACGTTGACTGTGGAAGATAAAACTGTCGATGTTGAAACGCTCCCATACGGCAGAGTACCACGAGGCCGAGTTTTGCAGAGACCACCGCTGGAATAGGCCACGATCGTCTCTCTCTTGAGTTTCGATCATAGCCGACATCAAGATTATCAGTGGAACGGGGCAATCCAACGTCTCCAAAACAAACGCTGGACTTATACGTTAGACTCACTGCAGGCAGGTGAACAGTCGGTTCAGGGGATGAAGCTTTGAAGCCTAGCCCGGCTAGTACGTGCCACGGTTCCAGTTCCGGTTGAGGCAAAAGCCGTACAATGCTGTCCTCCCGGTTCCGGGCATACCTGACAAGGAAATGAAGGATAACCTTCACTATTCGTTAAAGTTCGTAGAGAAAACATTGCCACTTACTCCCTGCACCACCCCTCAGAGAAACGTAGATAACACAGACGACGGCGTATACGGGACGGTATCCGACATACGATGGGTACTTGAGAGAAAGGTATCTGTTATCGACGTTGAGGTCCCGAAAGTGCGAAAGGTGAACCTTGGCCGTTATTTGGCATATCCGAAACCTTTGAGCCGATGGGCGTGAGTCGATGGGTGACCATCGAAAATTGAGTTGTGGGGAAGGCGTACCTTCTGCGGGATCCCTGTAGCGAGGGATTGGGCGCGGGGGGCGACAAGCACTCAGGCCCTTGAACCTCGTCCTGGGGCAGGGACGAGCAATACGTGGGAAGGAGTACAGCGAGGGTTCAATGACAGTTTGATGCAACCTGACGAAATACCTTGTCAAGGTTCCTATGCAGGAGATATCGATGAGGAAGACGAGGGGGAGAGCGCCTTCGACAGACATACCCATCAAACCCAACAAATCTCTGCATCCGTTGTTCTGCAAGTAAATGGCCTTCAACTATTAGGAACGGGGGGTGCCAGCATAGATGGCACAACATGAGGATATCACTCAGTGAGAAGCCAATAAGGATGGGAAAGGGGATAGAACCTTGAAATGAGTATCGGGAGATCGTCCATTTGGCTCTTCGTCTTCGTCTTCAAAGCTTCCAGTTTTGTGCCGTGCGTTCGAGCCACAAGGAGCTATTCAGCAAGATATACGGTATTTTTGTGCGGAGGATGAGCCGAAGTTAGGGTACGTCAGAGGACAGTCAGGTCAGGCCTCAGAGAGTCAGAGGCTAGCAAGAGCCTGAGGAAGCCAGAGCTGAGATCTGAGATCTGAGACTCGAGAGGCTAAGCGCTAGAGCGCTAAAAGTGGAAAGCTTATGTAACGAAAGGCAACTCTTAAGTTACTTACATATCAGAGCCAAGCTAGTGCCAATGGATAATCCAGGTTAAACAACTTCCACAGCGCCTCACTCTGACTGATTTTTCTGTCGGACACGATACCACTAAACCAGGGGGAGATCCCAGACGAGGTCAAGTCCAAAGCAGCGCGCGAGCTCTCCCATAATTGCGATTCCACCACTTTTGAGGCCCCCAGCAACCTGATCTCAATGCGTAAAGATGTCTATGATTTGTTTCAGAAGAACGCCTTCGGAATAGATGTAGACGTAAGCCCTCTCTTAATTATAATTATTGCGCATCGTGGCAGATTGTATTGGCAATCAGCATTCAGTTCAACTGTCTAATGATCTTCTACCCCATCCCGCTGAAAGGCCCGCCCCCATGCCAAGATCTATATCTTCGACGCCTCCAAGGTGGCTCAGGTGGAAGCAATGACACAATTCCTCCATGGGCGGCGAGCTGGGCGAGCTGGGCGAGCCGTGCAGGTGACCGATACGATGGCTCAAGTGTTTCTCAGAGAGCATTTTCAGAAATGCCTTTCCGTAGGAATCCTTGGCGGATCGATGTCATGGATGATCTCAGTTTCAGCGACGACCGGATCCGATACATGTTGCAATCCCGCTATGGACGGCCAGATCCAGCTGTAGTTAACCGTTGGTGGGAGGAAGACGTGGGGAAAGCGTTGAGAGAGTGGTGCTCATATAAAGAAGTTCGGTGTCAGAACGCCGACGAAGATGAAGATGAAGATGAAGAAGACGAGCCAGAGGATGAATATTAGGCCTCCGCGGTTCTTGTTCCGCGACAAGATATATTACCTCCGGTAGAGAGTAACAGCAACGTGCATACAACTAAACTTGCGAGATGAGATATATTTTGGTCGAAATAACCATAGAGACTGAGCAAAAATGAGATCTAGACTTGTACTCGCCTGGTACTAGATTCTGTGCAGTGCCAAGTCTCATTGACGTTGACCAGGTCCCAACTTGAAGTCGATGATTCATGCGATGAGCGCGTGCTCCCATACAAATCGTGCTGCCTCCCTCACCATCACCGGGGAGAAATCGTGTCCTATACCTGGCTCGACCATCACCTCCTTCACGCCCTGCTCTCCCACATTCAGCCCCTCGACGAAGTCTTTCGCCACAGACCACGGAACGGTCTTGTCTTCCTGACCCGACAAAACGAGGATCTTCTTTCCAAGAAATGGATTCGAGTCGTCCGAGGCGGTATATGGAGCGGCCACAGGATCAGCGCGTTTGATGACCTGGACGAGAGAGTCCGGTATATGCGGTGGACCGAACGGCAGCTTGTGCGCTTTCCCCCGCTTGGATATGAGCGTGAGGTAATCAAGACATCCTGCCAACAAATTCGCAATGTCAATCTCGACAGCACCCGAAGCAGCCCAGCAGGATCCAGCTTACCGATGATTGGTATGCCGATCTTGACTCTCGGGTCTGTTTCGTTCTTCAGTCCTGCTCTGTAGTAGATCTATCGCGGTAGTACGTACCGTTTCTCAAGACAATCCACGTCGAGTGGCCGCCCAAGCTCCTCCCTGCGCAAACCCACTGCGAGATCATCCGTTCGCCACGCGGAAAGAGGTACGAGGGCAAGAAGTCGATCAGGAACGACACGTCTTGCGCTGTCCCGGCTGTGACCGCGATGAACGGCGGACATGTCAGCTTCAGCCACCAAGATTTTCAACGCCCTGAACGTGACGTCAATGCCGAGCAACACTCACTCTGGATGGCGTACATGTCAATCCTGCATATGCCAGCAATCAAATCAGAGTAAGCGTGAAGGTTAAACCCTCGGAAGCTCTAAGTCCATGTACTCACGCGTGTCGCTCGTTGTTCTTGGCCGGGTCCGTGGACCATCCCATGTTCGCCCGCTCGTCAACCATGCGCTTCCCGTGGTTCCTTTGGTCCTGTTCACAAACTCGCGAGCTTAGCGCAACCTTAGGGCACATGTCAGCCAGGCATACGGACTCACAATCGTCACAATAAGCAAATCCTGCACCCCCGACTGAGCTCCCAAGTACGCGGCTCTTCGCGCCCGGATCTCCTCAAAGATATCCGTCACGTACGTCTCCATCCTCCTCGCCGAGCCCGTCCGTCCATGTAGCAAGAACATGACCACGACGCCGGCATTTGCATTTACCTCCGCCCTACCCCCGATCTCGGGGTCGGAAAACACGTTCACGGGCAGACCCGCGACGACGATGGTCTTCTTGTGCGGCTTCTTCGAGCCCTTCCCGAGCTTCGAATTCTCTGTTGCCCCGCCGCCGTCGTTTTCTGACAAAGGCATCGCACACGTCGGCGCGGCCTGCGTCCCAGCTGCCATGATCGCGGTGACTGGCGTGCGCTGCGAATATACGTTGTCATAGGCCGCCGTATCAAAAGACGTCTGGTGGCTAGGACAAGTCGGGAAGCACTTACGATAATCGGAAACACCGGCGGCCAACCTGCAGCACGATCGTTCCGCCTTGAACGGCTTGAGTGCGCGCGCAGACGATGCCGCCCTGGTCCCTGCAGCGTTCGCACGCTCTGGTGTCCCGGCCTCGCCGGGGCCCGGCTCAGGCTCGAGGATGAGAAGACATTTTCAGAGTCGACGTCGACGTTCCAGGTGCACCTCCCTGGCAGTGCAGCCCCGCATAAGAAGCAAACCGACGTCGATCACCTCCTTAAAGGCTCGAACTCGTTCCCATAGTCGAGCCTCGGAATCTCTTACAGCCCCCCCCCCACAATCATCCCCGCACTCGAACGCTAGCTAACGCACCGGTACCGCCGCATATAAATTACAGCCGTTTTCAAAACGATAGTCGCGTCCGAAAAAAAGACGTTCAAGTCGGCTAGCTTGCCGACGCTGATGCCACCTCAAGAAGCTCGGCACGACCCATGCCGAGTCACGACAGGAGTACAGAGGCGGGAGGAAGGCGGGAGCGCGATTCCTCGCGCAACGCGCGCGAATGAACCGCGTCGGTCCTTCCGTCAGTGGAGGTCGACTGACATAGTGCGCGACACCGAAAATGTTCCTATGTATGACCGCCGCGCGAGAAGTCTCACCGACGCGCGGCCATCCAACTGCCGCGCGAAAAGTCCAGCCTTGGGCTGCACCTCATAGGTGTTCAGCCTCGCGTGCGAGAGACATCTAGGCGCTAGGACGCGAAGACGATAGCCCCGGGCGCCTCGGTGTCTTCTCAGCGTCGGCTAGCTAGCCGATTTGAACGAGTTTTTTTCGGCCGCGACTATCGTTTTGAAAACGGCTGTAACGCAGTGAGGTTAGGGCTCAGGCTCACTCTCGCAACCCTCTCGCCAACACCATGCACCATCTTCGTTGACATGTCCGTGCGTGGCGGAGTTCTGCTCTCCGTCCTCCTCCTCTTCTTCTCTCAGCCCTGTGGTTGGTGCCGACGCCAGCGGCTTGGCGGTGACCATGGAAAGCAGCGAGTACGACAACAATCGTTCAGCCTTGGACATCTCTGGCAAGCACAACGGGTGTCAAAGAAGTGGGAGATGGGTGCAGGGAAAGTAACTCACCAACCCGGGCCTCGCGCACCTTTCCAAATATGTTACCTCAAGAAGCTCGGCACGACCCATGCCGAGTCACGACAGGAGTACAGAGGCGGGAGGAAGGCGGGAGCGCGATTCCTCGCGCAACGCGCGCGAATGAACCGCGTCGGTCCTTCCGTCAGTGGAGGTCGACTGACATAGTGCGCGACACCAAAATGTTCCTATGTATGACCGCCGCGCGAGAAGTCTCACCGACGCGCGGCCATCCAACTGCCGCGCGAAAGTCCAGCCTTGGGCTGCACCTCATAGGTGTTCAGCCTCGCGTGCGAGAGACATCTAGGCGCTAGGACGCGAAGACGATAGCCCCGGGCGCCTCGGTGTCTTCTCAGCGTCGGCTAGCTAGCCGATTTGAACGAGTTTTTTTCGGCCGCGACTATCGTTTTGAAAACGGCTGTATATACATCGGTCCCGCCCAAGTCGGATCACCCTGATCGGCGAACAGCTACATGAGGTAAATTGTAGGACCACAAAGTAGGCAGGGCTCGAACATCGCCACTAATAAATCAAGCCGAGTCCGACCGAACATAAGTGAAGGAACAAGACTGCATGCTCGCACTGCAGCTGTAGTTTATTAGTATCGAACGAAACAATAACAGGACAAAGACGACATCGACACTAAGTGTACGGACGGCGGCGAGCTCGAGAATGTCCAGAGAGGCTTAAAGCACATCAAAAGTCGCAAGTCTAAACCAAAAAGTCACGAAGGAACATAGGCAGGTGGAGGGAATCATGAGAGAATTCAACACAAATATCACGATAAATGTCAGAACAATATTAAAATGTCGAGTGACCGCAACAGCGGCAGCAGCACGACAGGAGACGAACAGAAGACGGATGGGGGACAGGTCATGGCGGTCGTCACGGTCATAAGGGCGCATGCGCGAAGGGATGGTCTACAACGCTGGCACTACCTACCAGTCCGTGTGCGAACGTAGTCCAGTCCATCGTCGACAGTCCAAGTGTATGCATACGCAGCAGCACGCAAGGCAAGTAATCGTGAGTGCACAGAAGAATACGATAGCAGCGTGCAACGAATGGGGTGGTGAAAGGACAGAGATATGTAGGTAGATCAGTCAGATGAAAACAAGGGGCAGGTAGGTAGTAGGTCCGTGCGTCCTCTTCCTCAACGTGTATGTGTGGCGTATGTATATCCTCCTCCCCTTTTCTTCGCGTCACAGCACTCCTCCAAATATCGACAACAAACTCCAAATTACCCCCCTCCCTCAACGCTCAAAAAGGTCCTCTCCGCTCGTTCGTGCTCATCCTTGGCGCGTTCTGGTGGTACGGGTCGAACTCCCCACTTGGATGTCCCCGCGGGTCGTCGAAGTACGGCGAGCTTAGCCCCCCGCTCGGTGAGTGCAGGCTGAGGCTCGCGGTGCTCGCCGTCGCGTGCATGTTCGGCCCTGGTCCCCACGTGGCGCTCTCATTACCCTGCAATGGCACGAAAGCACTCGAGTCAGATCCCCTGTAACCAGCCCCGGGTCCGCCCCCAGACATCGCCGTCGCGCGAGTAGCTGCGCCGCCAGGCGCCGAGCTCATCGGGTATCCGAGCGACGACGCCTGGCGTGCGGCTGCACGCCGACGCCGTGCCATACAAATACCGAAAACCGCACCGAGAATGCCAACGGCCGCTATCGCCGCGATGATCCCACCCACAATCACCCCAGTATGCGTTGACGAAGCGCCGCTGTGGCTGCTCGACGAGCTGTTGTTGCCCGTGCCACTGCCAGAGGCGCCGTCGACGCGGACAGAGGCGGGGAGGACGGTGGCATCCTGGGTGGGCTGGGTCTCGATGTTGCCGCTACCGACGGTGACCCAGGACCCGTTCGAGGGGATGCCGAACACGTTGACGAAGAGCAAGGCAGGGCCGGGCTGGAAGAGGTTCGGGTTGGGCGGGAGCTGAGCGACGTGGAGAGTGATCGAGCCATCACTCTTGACGGTGAAGGTGTTGTTGAGCTGCATGATACGCTGACCCATGTTCATGCCGTGGGTAGTCCAGCCGCCACGGATGAGCACAACAGAAGAGTTGGCAGCGGCGTCGTTAGCGGAGCCCGAGTACGCAGAAGCAGGAACAGAGAGGTCAAACGCAGCACCACCGTACGTGAGAGTCTTGGGGGCGCCGGTGAAGGTGGGGCGGTTGGAGGCGGAGAAGTACGACGGATAGAAAACCTCGGCCTTGTAGGTGGTGGGGAAGACGGTGGTGAGGTTGACGTCGACGTTCGGGTTGGAACCCGCAATCAGGACTGATGCATCTGGGAGCAGGATAGCAGACGAGTGGTAGAGACGGGGAATCGGGGACGTGTCGAAGCCGGTGTTCGACCAGCGCTGGCCCTTGGCCGCGCGGGGGTTGTACACGGCGGGCTTACCAACGGGACCAGCAGCAAGCGACATACCAAGGGGCATGGTGAGCGTGTTGAGGGTCCGGTCAGCGTAGCCGGCAGTACCGTTCTCACCACCGTTGACCATGAGCATGGTAAGGTCGGGAAGCGCTATGAATTGACCCATAGTACGGCCCTCGGGCATGTCATCGACCTCGACGTAGTCGACCGTAGAACCATCAGTCGGCTCGGGAGTGATGGTGTGGCACTTCTTCGACGCGGGGACGTTCCAGGTGTCCTCGAAAGGCCACGAGTAGTTGCCCCACTGGAAGTCGGTCATGTTGGAACCACCGCAGAAGATGACGGTCGGGTTGTAGCCGTTGTCGGGGGTCAGAGGGAGCATTGCCACACCACCAGAGGCCGGGTAAACGCGGACGATCTGGTCGGGCATGTCAGGAAGATCGGTCTCCGTGTTCGACGAAGGGTCCCAAAGCACTAAATGACGAGATCAGCAAAACAATACCCAAAGCACGCTGTGGGACTAACTAGTCGAGTAGTTGGCCTGAACAAGCATCTTGCCGGAGGGCATAAGGTACGTGTGAGCGTACGCATTCAAACCGGAGGTCTTGATCATGAAGTTCATGACCTGGGCTTGCCTGCCGTTGGCGGGGTAGAACTCGTAAGTCGGCGTTGCAGCACCACCCTCGTACGCGGGGTCGACGTTGGGGTAGTTGCGGTTGATGTAACCGCCATTGGTGAAGCCGCCGATGAGCACGATCGAACCATCACCCATGGGCTCCGCAGTGGAGTACCAGCGCTGATCTTGCATGCTGAGGAGGGAGGCGTTGTCGAACCACTGGCAGTTCGCTGAGGACCAATCGTCGCCATCTGTACAAGGGTTGAGAAGACGGATAGCCTTGGTACCGTCGAAGTCGCCGAAAGTCGTATCGTACGTGGCGGTGTACGGGTTATTGGGGGGAGTGGTGTCGCCGATCTTGCCACCAGGGCCAACAGCACCGTTACCGCCGAAGGTAGCAAAGGTGCCATTGGGCAGGTGCATGCCGGAGGCGCAGAAGACGTTTGTGGTGACGCCCATGGTAGTGGTCTGGCGAGATGCGATGTCGTAGACAGCACCCATGGCGGGGAAATTACCGAACTTGGCGGCGTTGTTCTCGGACTTGTCGAGCATGTAGACCTTTTCGGAGTTGCCCAAGAACATCTTACGGAATTGGGAGGAGCCGCGCGCGCGCCATAGCGTGAGACGCGTGCGCAGCGGTAGAGGGAGAGGGCGGGGAACGTACCATCATTGCGCTGACCTGGGTGTTGCCACCGTCCTCAAAGGCTCCGGCCTTGTGCGACTGGGCAGCGGCCGAGGACGCAGCTCCGAGGGAGAGCGCCAGCAAGGAAAGCTGGCGGTTGATCATCGTGAAGCGTCGTGTGGAGATGGGGAACTAGAGAAGGCGTGCTATGGTAGGAGCAGGGGAGAATGTGGGGCGTCCTGGAAAGGAGAGTAAAGGAGAGTGGTGGACGACGACGAGGTCGAGGGGGTGGTGGTGGGTGGGAGAGGAAGTGAGGGAGAGAACGGAGATGATGGAAACGTTGTCCCTCGAGCAAGACGCCAGGCTATCCTTATACTGGTTGCTCTCGCGTGGGCCGCGCATTATGTAACCACCACCCGACGCCTTTCCTCCCGCTTCGGCAACACATGGGCCGCCACCGCCTCCCATCGTCCCTCTCGGTCGGCCGCGGCTTGAGCTCGACCGTCGCCTGTCCCGTCTCCCCGCCTTCTCCACCCCATCCTCCCCGCCTCCCTCACCCGAGCACAACGCCCATTCCGCATCTGATGCATAGCGTCTCCTTGGCCCTCTTCCGTGCACCAGCATGCGTAAGGTGCTTCCACACCCACCCGTCGGCCGTCGGCAAGCTGCTCAGCAAGCGTCGCACCGGGTTTCGGCGAGGGCAAATTTAGGCCGTGTTATGGCCTGTGACATCTTCCTCAGCCTGCTCACGACCTCTTCGGAGGCACTTCCGTTCTGTTCGATGGGCGCGAGGCAGTGCAATATTCGATGGCAGATGTGCTCATCCACCATCGAGATGAACATCCATCCTTGCCCTCTGAGTCTCACTTTGCTTTCTGTCACCTTTCAACAATTCAGGCTCGTCCTCGACCGTCGGGAGGCCTGCAAATCTGCCGCAAAACCCACGCCCTCGGGACCAGCTCGGGGGCTAATGTGTTTTCCCACATCCCGGAGCTTCTCTCTATACGGAGGATAGATTAGGCGCCTGTCCGGCACGGAACGGCCACAAGTGGCCACATCTGACCGCATCATCTATCCGCTCTCGGCTATCCCTCCGGAATGTCAGATCGACCGCTCAGCTCAGTCTCAAGTACATATTTGTAGTCTCTCTGCTGTTTCCTATGCGCCTCGCCCCATCCACGGCCATCAGGTCCGTCATGCACGGCTGCCGACAGCCTGAGCTATCGGGAATGTGACAGGATCATCGTTTTGGTCATCCTGCAAGCTCTGACCATTTCCCTCAGGTTGTCGAGGTTCGTGGTCCTCGAGTACGCTAAGCCTTACAGAACCTCTATCTGGACCAGGCTAGAGTTCCTTCATGACTCCTCGACACCCGGCGTTGAGGAACATGGAGAATGGATGTGGCCTCATGTGGCCCCGTGTAGCCTGATCGTCGCTCGATCAAGCTATTGTTAACGCGACCGATCCATGCAGGAATCAAAGGGTTTTGACGCATATAACACAAGCAACTGCACATGCAGTTTCGTCAAATTTGGGAACTTCCTTGACTCCAGAACTTAGAAGTCCTTGCACAGGAGGACGAGTAGAGGAGATGCCGTTAACCAGCGCATCTACGAGCAGTCTTGACACCACTGCGGTGCATGCATGCGGTGGCCTAAAAATATGCTCATCAAAGCTTCTTTGAGCGCCGCCTCTCCCAAAAAACATAGCCGCACGGCCGGCAGGCTTTCATGCAGATGACGGCGATATCATTGAGTCGGAGATATACCATGCGTCCCGTCGTCAAGAATCGAACATGGAACTCCCTCCGCGGAGGACATTTGCTGGACATTTGCAACGCCCATCCACTCAGTCTCACAACATTCGGCATCGGCATCCAGTTAATATATTCGTCCGAAAGATCCCGAACGCGGCTCTCTTGCAGCGTTCAAATCTACTTATATATAGCAGACGCCTTCAAGTGCCGTGCTGAACTCGTCTGCGCAAGCAACGTTAACTCTAACACCACCACTCCAAGACGATCATGCCGAGCACCCTGCAACGGCGGCATGCAGGCCACATGTCTTCGAGTTCTCTTCCGTGAGGGCACAGACGGCCGGCAGATCGACTCACTTGCATGGATGCCCCCAATGCCGTTCTGCAAACTAAAAGTGGCACCAGATGGGAGGTTTCGTGACGCCGGCGAGAAGCTCAGAATCCTGAGAAGTTTGACAGGACCGGCATCGTCTCGTGCGGCGATGAGCGATTCGGGGATGTGTAGATCGACGACACCATGGCGTGCATCCGTCCGCATGTGTCCCATGAGCAATCCTGTCGGAGACAGCGCAGCGTAAGTACTTATGCAACACGACACGCCGAGTGCGCACCCACAGAGCACCCACTAGACAGAAAAAGTACCAGCTGCGCAGCAAGAGTTACACGCATATACTTAAATAGAAAGGGTGAGCCACGAAGGGCGGCTGTGATTACCACCGAGGCATGGACTTTGACCCAGACCAGATAAGCTCGCTTCCTGGGACGACCCGAGCGACATAACAGATGCGCCCATGTCTTCCGGAAGCGAAGCGAGAACCCCAGGACATCCCCAGATACGGAATAAAGCGAGGTGGGTCGAGAGCGCAAACATGCACTTTCAAGCACGAGGAGAGGCCCTATCAAGGCACCGAGAGCCCAGATGCAGTCTGAACAAGAAATGCAAGTGCGTATAGCACCTGTATCGGTACCAAGCCGACTTTACTCGTGCCCCGTGCGGTAAGGAAGTACGAATAAAGTCGGGTAGGTCCGACACCGACTGGCCGTTCGAGACAGGTCACTTCGGTTTCTGACAATTCAGCGCAAGAAGCGCATACCACTCACGGACAAGGTTACATACCTTAGACTTCTCAAGCTCAAGCTTCAAGGGCTCCCACATTGCGCACACGGCAGATCAGCTCGCGGGGTTGACTGAGATTTGTTGCGGTGAGGTGCCAGCTCATAGACCAAGATGAGGCCCTGGTCCTGGACGTTCACGTTGCCGACAAGGTGTGGCCTTAGGACCGCGTATGTTTGATGGAAATCGAGGTAGACTGGGTAGATCGTAATGTGATTCAAATTGCAGTTGGAAAGACCAGTCGAGGTCGGGGCTGGACCACTGTAGCCTTAGATGACGGGTCCATTATGGCATCGAGTAAGTGCGCTCTACGAGGAGAAACGTCAAAATGAGACGAGAAAATTATCACGGAATATTGAGATCCTTACTTCTATGTCATACTGAGTGCCTGTGGTTGAGTACTGAGTGGAAGAGAGGCGGAGGGATACGGATCAGTCTCTATCGGTCTGTCTCTAGGCACGTAACCACACCGTCACGCCGGGAGATCTCGATATCCTAATAGGGCGGCAACGGCAGCGGTGGTCAGTCGGTGGTCCCGCCGCCACAAGCGCCGTTGCCTCGCACAACGAGCAGGTCCGAGAATGAGTCCTCCGCACTCCTCCGCGACCAGCTTGCTCTCCAATTCCTGCGCACTTTCGCTATGGCACTCACCTTTGGCCTTCCCCTCACGGGAACAAAAACTCCCCGAGCAATCTCCTGACCTTACAGTCCCTGACGGCCAAGCAACAAGATGGCGCACATGTTCAACTCGCTGCCGTCGGCCACTCTCGGTGCCTTAAGGCCTTACCCTCCGCGCTCCGACTTCGCGTGCCTAACGCAGTCGGCATCCGTCACTCTAAGTACTCTGCCCCGCTCTGGATGTCGTATGCAAATTAAAACATGGGACACCCAACTCAACCGTCTCATGGTGCGGTCATGAGTCTATGACAAACTTGAAGGGAGCAGAGAGGAGTAAGCGTCCGTACGGCAACTGACGTCAGTGAGGATGGACGTCCGATGTGCTCGGTGAGTGCAGTCTGGGTGTAGTCTCACATCCTATATTAGCCCTTATTAATGATTATTCCCATCAATTCCATCTCTGCTTTTCCTCTGACTGTGCGCCACGCATCTTCTCCGCCATGGCGTCCACGACTCTACCATCGCGGTACATACCACACAACAACACCCCACCTACCGATATCAAGGCGGTTAAACACCGAATTCATGAAGCTCTCGCTGAAAACGTCGTCCGCGCACACAGACACCCCTCCACCAATCCCAAAGTCTACCATGGTTCAGCAGGTGCGCACCGTTCTCTCCCCTTACCTATCTATCTCATGCATCCGCCCGTATCTTTATCCCCGTACCGCCGCCGCCTCAGGCGAAATCATTATGGATATGCGCACCTTCTCGATCCTCCCCGCCAAAACCTTCCCCAACAACCCCACCTCCTCCTTGATCGCAGACCCCTTCCATGAGCCGCACCATGGTTCCCACGTCGCCTACCTTGAGACATCCGTCGGCCCCGCCACGCTCGTCCTCGTCCGCCAGCTGCGTCTCCGTCAAGCGCCTGACTCGTCCGCGGCCAAACATGCGCGTCGTGGCAAACTCGATGGCGACCTGCTTGACGAGGTCGAGCTCTCCGAGTCTTGGCGCGGCGCCATGGAGCTGATCAGCGGCGCGCAGGAGACCGCCCTGTCCGAGCCGGTCGACGATGACGGCTGCGAGGTCCTCTATGGTCGCGCGGGGCTGCTGTATGCGCTGCTTCTGCTGCGGAGCGAGCTCGTAGTCACGCTCAGCTACCTCGCGCAGGTGGGAAAGGGGAAGGATAGGGTCGTGAGGGACACGGAAGCACTGTGCGGGGACGGAAGCTTGAAGGAGCTGGTGGACGACATCATCCAGCGCGGCGAGCTCGGTGCGCAGCGGTACGCGGGCGAGCTAGAGGAGGGTGAGAAGGCGAGGGCTCCGCCCCTGATGTGGAAGTGGCATGGGTCGCGGTACTTAGGTGCCGCGCACGGTGTCGGCGAGTCTATCTGCTCCTCCATTCTCATCGCCATTCCCTCATCGCTCCTCCATCGCAGCCGGAATTTTGCATATGATCATTCATGCCCCTCCCCAAATCATCGCGCCGCACTGGGACAAGGTCCTCCGCACGGTCGAATGGCTCCTCACCATTCAAGATCCACTGGGCAACTGGCCTTCAAAAGCCCGCCCCAACATGCCTCTTTCCTCCAGCGGTGCAGCGACCAGCCCTATCGATGCCGAGCACGCAGACGAGAACGATGATGCCCTCGTCCAGTGGTGTCATGGCGCCCCCGGCTTTCTCATGTTCTTCTCCGCCCTCCTCCGCCGCTCCACGCTCTCTTCCTCCATATGTCCCCTACCACCCCAGCTCCGCTCCACGATCGTGACTGCCACCACCCGCGGAGGCGAGCTCGTGTACACGCGTGGCCTTTTGCGCAAGGGCGTCGGGCTTTGCCACGGCGTCGGTGGGAACGTCTACGCGCTCCTCTCCGTCTCGGACATGCTCGACTCCATCCCCGCCCCTGGCTCGCAGTCCGGCGTCGCGCGTACCCCCTCGACGCGCTCGCACCACGGCTTCCCGCTGCCCGGTGGCATCTCGCGCTCGCCCCCGCTCCCCGATCTCGGCGGTGAGAATGCGTACTGGCTGCGGCACACGCTGCACCTCGCGGACTTGGCGACCGCGTGGCGCGCGATGATGCAGGATGGGCGCATGGAGATTCCGGAGCATGCGTACAGCCTATACGGGGGCGTCGCGGGCATGGTATGCGCGTGGGCGGAGGTGTGGACGCGCCTGACGAGCAGCAAGGACGGCATCGCGCATGGGAACGGACATGGGGATGGCGCCGGGAACGGCGTTGTGCCCAGGAGGGGCGGGATGCCCGGATACGATGATCTTGCGATGCTTGAGTAGTGCTAGGGATGGGAAGGGGGCGACGTATTCGTGGCCGTGACGGTAGTAGCGATGGGTAGGTGAGATCTATGGTCACTATCTGCTTGCGTTCAACGATCTGTCTGTTGTGTTAGTCTAACTGTAATGCTCGTATGGTGTACATTATGGTGTAGCTTATTGATTTAGGTTTCTTCCTGTCTTGTGACGGCGCGAAGGCATACGCTGTTATCTGGCTTCAAAATCAAGACGCAGTTGGTGAGAGTCCCTTTTTTCTTCGTCTCTAGGTAGCTAATCTAGGTTTCGAGCAGGAAACCAGAGCGCAAGGCTATTGAGCCATGAACCAGTCTCAATCAAGATATTTGGGACAGCCGTCAGCCGTATCGCAGACCGTCCATGCCCGGCTACTACTGTCTGCATTGCGAGCCTCTCCTCGATCGTGCGTGCCGGTCGCGAACCACGACATTTGCTTCACCTTCCCAGAACTCAGAGAACTTGGACCATGCCGGCCGCAATTTGTGAGCCTCCGCGTCCTGCTGGCAGGCCGAGTCTCAAGATTCTCGTCGTCCTCTCCATTCTGCTCGGCATCCTCGCAGGTCAAGGATCCCTCCCGGTCGCCCTCGCGCAGACCCAGACTGCGAACGACTCGGCGGTCGACAAGTGGCTCCATGAACTCTATAGCGTGTTCGGCATCGGGCCGGGGGGCTCGAGAACGCTGGTCCCCGCCTCGACATCTACCTCGACAGCGTCTGCGTCCTCAATCACACAAGCCCAAAATCAGACACAAAAAGCTCCCTCGCAAGGGCAAGGGGGAGGTGGAAGCCGAGCGGCACACGGGGCGAATCCGGGCGGCCCCGCCTCGTCGACGAATGGAACTAGCACTGGAGATAGTGGCCGGGGCCATGGCCGCGCCGTGTTCGCGAACTTCGTCGTTCGGAACGCTGAAAAGTACACTGTCGATTGTTGGATAGAAGGTGTGCTGTGTCATCCGTTTCATGAGGAGAAGCCGATTTGCTTCGATCTAAATACCACAAACAACAGGAATCAAGCTAGCTGTCTCGGCGCGCTTCGACGCGCTCGCGCTCAGCGTAGGCAACGAGCCCTGGGAGGCGGGGCAGGTCGCGAACGCCTTTCGTGCTGCATCGAAAGTGAACAATGCCGATGAGGCCGGGACAGTGTGCGCTGCCCCCGGATCCAAATCAGCGTTCAAGCTCTTCCTGTCGTTCAACATGACGTCGCTCCCGTGTTCGAGCGCACAAGGCATCGATACCCTGCAGCATTACATCCGGACGTATGCGAATCACACCGACTACTTCCGATTCAATAATCGGATGCTTGTTTCGACCTTCGCCGGGGAAGAGTGCCGCTTCGGGGAACGCAGCCTAGACGAGGGGTGGAAGCAGGTCCTGAGACCGAAGCTTGCGGACGGCTCGGCAGTCCCAGACGTGTGGTTCATCCCGGCGTTCTTCGCGCCTCCTCATACGTTGTCGAACTTGAGCACCATCGACGGCTTGTTCAATGTGAGTGTCCAGACGCGCCTTTTTCTTCCTTCAAAAGAGTCCTGATCGTAAAGACAGTGGAACTCGGCTTGGCCGGGTGGAAGATCTCCTGTCGCCTTCCACGCGGACCGGGTGTATCTCTCCGAGCTTGGGAACAAGACGTACGTGGCAGCTATCTCGCTGTGGTCGTGGGCGGTATGTCACGGCATCTTTCACGGTACCGGTCTGACCGACTATGCTGAGGCAGTTCTAGCGACGTGATAGAAACCACGACGATGCTAGTGCTACTTGCGGAACCGAGGGCCGGTCATTCGGAGACCGCTGGGAAACGCTCATCAACAACCGTGCCAATGTGTCGCTGGTCGAGGTGGTAACATGGGGCGATGATTTCGGCGGCATGGGCGAGGGGCCCTCGGCTGGGCAACTCTCGCCGTCTCATGGAGAGAAATCCCCGGAGCCGCGTAGTCTCTCCCGGTCCGACTCAATCCGCGGTCAGAAGCATCCCGGAAAGGGCATCTTGGAGCAGGTTGTGCCGCTCATGCGGTACTACATCGAGGCATTCAAATCCGGATCCTATCCGTCGGTCGCCCGGGACGAAGTCTTCCTCTGGGTGCAGGCTCATCCCCGGAGGGGCAATTGCTCGGGGTCCATGCAGGAAACAGGTCGGGGTCCTCGGGGTCGAGAATGGGTGCGTCTCATGCCTGGCTTAACCCTCTGACCGCGATCGCCGGCGTGTTCACACAAACGGACATGCTTCAGATTCAGGATTGCGTCTCGGCATACGCGCTTCTCAGCGAGCCAGGGAACGCCACTTTGACCTGCGGCCCCTCGACAAATACCACTGCGGCGGTGTCCTGTGGCCTGTCGAAGCTGGGACTCGCGCTCCACGACTCGGAGTGCTGCAAGGTTGACGCGACGCTGATACGTAACTCAACCAGTTCAAAGACTGTCGAACAGTAGGAGGATGTGGACATGGAGTGGGTCCGGAGGTGGGTGCCGCTTCCAGCCGACTGGGAGTCGGACGACGACCTGGCTGTTCTTGTTCCAGCCCCGGTGGCCTTGGGGTAGCAACCTAAAGGGACTTACTTAGAATGTTAATCACATGTTGCTCAAGTGCTATTCCATTGAGTCAGGTGTCAGACAACAATCATGATATGCTTGACATGTTTCCGAAGGAAGAGACAGTGGATGTGCTATGGCAGAAAGGGAATACTGATTGGATAGGGGATGGTGTCGCATCCGACGGATTGCGCAGAACGGGCTACCCGTTACCACCTCGGACTTCAAGGTGTTCTGGCCAAGTGCGACTGGGCAAGCCTACGGATCTTGTGCGTCAACAAGATGGGAGGAGCATGCACCTTTGACGCTCCGGTTCACGCGGTGGGATCGTCAAGAAGAGCGGGGACAATCGCTGCGCATAATGGAGGACTGTGTTGCGGCCATGGATTGGAGACGCTATCTGCCGAGGCTAACCGATCCGAAAGACCCCAACTTGAAGGTCTATCTCAGTTAGCCTGTGCAATGGGGGCCCTGAGCATACTGGAAGCCGTGAGTACTGTCGAACGCACCCACATTAGTCGTGTAACTGATTTTGCGCTCCAGTTTCGAAGATTGTATATGTCCGTACGAAGTCTTTAGGAGCGATGAAGAGAAATAGTCATTGACGCAGTACGAGTAAAGTCGAAAAGAGCATCTAATGGCAGATGGTGATTCTTAAAGATATAAATGTTGAGGATCGATATATGACTGGACTATTATGAGGGTACAATAGCTTAGAGAATTAAGGTACTATATCCGATGGCTTCCAAGTCAAGGATAAAATGCATCCATCGCGTTCATGGGAGTTGCCTTCGCCGATCCTGCCATATAACGGGCCACCGTGCTCTCCCACGCGTTTGGAGGAAGAGCTGACTCTGGGTCGTCGTCGTGGCAACACTGGCAGTACTTGTACTGGACCTCCACCGCCGGCGAGCCCCCCTCCACTTCCGTCAAGACTTGCATCACCAAGTGAAGCGTGCGGGGTATCAACACGGTGTTCCCCGCGAGACGGCCCCGGGCCTGGTCGGGGACGCGCATCGTGAGCTTCGGCAGGGGCCTGTTCCAGTGCTGCTCACGCTCGCGCACCATGTCCAGGATGTCCTTCGGGTCGAGCGGATACTGGCTCGGGAGCTCCGCGTGGCACAGCGTGAGGTGGGTGAGGCTCGGGAGGACGAGCGCCGTGTCCTCCTCCATCGCGAAAATCACCATCTGGATGGAGCGCAGCCCGCCGACCTCGAGGGACTCGAGCGCGACGAGGTGCCGCAGGAGGCAGGCGCGCCACTCGTTACCCGACACGTCCATCAGGTACGGTTGCGTGTGCATCTCGAGGTGGAGCAGGCGCGTGCAGTCGACGAGCGCGGGGATCTCGCGCAGCGTGACGGGGGTCACCTCCGAGCAGAACTCTTGGCAGTTCGTCACCGCGACCGACCAGGACCCGCCTGGGAGCATATGGCGGTCGCTCTCGCCGTCGTAGAGGCCAGACGGGTCGAGCGCCCCCGAAAGGAGGGCGCCGTTGGTGTACGGGATCCCGTCAGCGGTCTCGTCTTCGCTGAGGTGTAGGTTGAGGATGAGCTGGAGCGCGCGCGTGGCCGCGAGCATCGGGAGCGTTTCGGCATGGTTCTTGGGGAGGATGTCGAACCAGAAACCCTTCTTCCCCCAGAGGTCGAACTCGTACCTGTTCGTGTGCGCGAACACGGTGAGCCGTATCATTGGAGGGAAGGCGAGGTATGCCAGGCCTTGGGAGATGTATTCCCATTCATCCTCGATGGACACTTCCTGGAGATTTGGGAATAGGATGATGGGGGTTTTGGTGGTCCCGTGGTCAAACTGGAACAGAGGAATGAACGAGTTGAGGAGACGCAAGCTCTGCGCGTCTTTTGCGGCGCAGAGCATAGAGAAGGGGTAATCGCTACGGGTTATCAGTGTACGGCGGTCGCCCTGCTGGTTGTAGCGACAGTCAAGCTCAGCGCAGGAGTCAAGCTCGACTAAGGGTGGTAGGGGCACGGCAGGGACGAATAGGAGACGCTCTCCGTGCAGATGCTGCAGACGGGGAAGGGAGTGTCCTAGCCAAAAGTAGGCGACATCTTCTGTGCTGTTATCGAGGGAGATGTGCTCCAGCTCCGGGAAAAAGTGGTTGAGAAAAAGTTCTTGGATTCGTTGCAGATGCGAGTCTGAGGAAATATTGAGTTGGACGGATTTCCAAGGCCAGGTATCGTGGTTCGGGGCTAAATAAAGGACAGTCTCCCAGTCCTGGAGAATGTCGCCGACGTCGTCGGGTGTCAGGAGGATAGTGGGAGGCATCACGTTCGTGTAGAAAAGTTGAACGATACTGTAAGATGGTAAGATTAGCTCAATCCACAATCCACCATCGATGCACAGGGTCGAAAACGAGTACTTACCGGCAAGGTGGACAGGTTATGAGTTAAGTTCCAGGGAAAGTGAGGGAGACGTGGATCAAGCTCAGAGGAGCTTTTATAGGCCTTTCACGACAATGAATGCTAGGAAGAGCAGGACTTGACTTCAAAAATCAAATATAAGGAGCCGTCGCGGTTCACTGCCATCACGACGCAAAGATGCTGTCGTAGGCCCGTTACGAGGGAACCTTCAACTTGGGTTTCGGTCCCGCAATTCATCTCTTCGTTTCGGAGCCGCATGGGCCTTTAGGCCCCGCCCTGAGGTTCGGGTGGTCCATCCTAGGGACAAGGGATGTCTTCAGTTCCAGTCTAGCAAAGCTCGACAGTCAGCAACGAGGTAGTACGAGTACTCACAGTGTGGATCTTGATGCAATTGTGCCCCGTAAATGGTACGAGGCTGCATGGAACAGCGGTCAACCGATATCGATAACCCTTCGCACTGTGCCCAAACAACAGAAACAGCACAAAGCCAGTGTGATCGAGTCGAGAACAAGGTGCCAGCAACGTACGCGGCGGCGCCACCGTCGCGCAGAGGCGACGGGCGTCGCGAGCGCGCCTTATCCCGATATGGAGAATGACGCGCCTCTGATAATCGCTTGCTTGCGTTTTCTCGTCTTCAGTGCGCACGGCACGTCCAGCAGTGCTAGTGATGTCAAATGGATTATGCGCTCATGTACGTCCAGAACGCTTCATTGTAATTAGCTGCCATATTCCAGATATGGTCTTCCCAAACCCCCGCAAAGTCGTCCCAAGCGTGCATTGCCGTGGAGAGTGGCCAAGTGCAAGGGTCCTCAACTTCATCGGGCTCCACGTCTGGGGTTTGCGCTGGTAATTTCAATGTTCTAGGTCCATGGACTCAGAATTAGAAACGAAACTGAGTGGACGGCTGAGGAACTGACCGCGGCATCCTGGGACATATCGAACACCACTTGCTATCCTCGACGAGTATCCGGATCCTCGCCTTCGAATCTCCCAGTCTCTTAGCCCCACCATCCAAGGGAGAGCCGTCTTCAGATGGTGGCGGGCTTGGAAGAGGAGAGGATGGAGAATCAAGACTTGTAGGCCCACCCGATCCGACCCGGCGAGGTGCGCGGAGCACGATCTCCTCGACCTCAAGGACATCGAGAGCACGACACCTCTGCATGATAGCCACATCCCTAGAAAGGTACCTGAGCGAGCGACTCTCGACGCACCACGCGAGCCTCGACAGGCGCAGAGTGTTAGTTGTGCCGATCGAGGACCCAGAGTCCCTTGCAGCCTGTTTCCGTTGCGCTTGCCGGTCCATCGCGACGAGGAAGTTCGCGACGACGTGCGCGTTCCCGAGGGAGAGGGAGCGCACGTCCAGAGGCAGGCGAGACAGCAGCGTCTCCCAGTCCACAAGGCGCCCCAGCTCGCCAGACGCGTCGTGGATACTCAGCTGCTCCATCTTGGAAAACAGCGGGGCTTCCAGAGGCGCGAATACGTTGAAGAAGTTGTTGAGCGTGTCCGCGGCGAGTTCCAGGATTGCGCCCCTGTCGGGTCCGTTGAAGAAGTCGAACTGGAACTTGGGGCCTTGCCCGATGTGCAAACCAGCCAGCGTCAGCGTGGCGTCGGAGCTAAGGTTAAGAAGAGCTGTGGTGCAGGCAGAGACGTGATAGTAGATGGAGGGCCACCGGCAAGCGCGGAGGAGGTCCTCGAGCGCAGACTTTGGACAGTACATAGAGTTTTGGAGGTCGACAGCGAGCTTGATGCGCATGCCCTTGCAGCCCCTGGCATCAGAAGGAAAGAAGATGTGCTCTAGCAGCGTCACCATCTCCCACGGCTCGTCCTTGATCACCAACGTCTTGATTGCAGGCGGCAGGAAGATTTTCTCCATGACGCTCCCTTGCTTGTCCCGCGGGCCACAATACTCCAGATGGAGGTGTGTTAGAGACCAGAAGTCGAGCAGCACCAGCGGGATCTGGAGCCCGAAATCTTGCCAGAAGCCGACGTAGTCCATCGGCCTGAGCCGCCGCGCCATCCCCACAGCGCGAAACACCTTGGAGACATCGCGATCAGGCCCAACGTCTTGTAATGGTTCGTACGGCCGCGGGAAACTGCCGCCTTGTAGACGCACGATACTTCCAGTACGGCATGCCTGTGGTTCGAGAAAGACCTCTGTGCCGTTCGGGAAGTGAATTGTGGTCTCGACGCTCCGGATCGGCATCGTATCCTCGGTGGAGCAGACGACGCTGAAGTTGGTGATACGGCGGCCATGAGTCCACACCGCTCGGACGATGGATACCTTAAAGTCGAGGTCCGCCAAGAAGCGACTCTTGACGAAGTCGAGCTCGACGTCGACGGGGAGGTCGCCCGAGAGCGCCAGTAGCAGTTCCAGTTCTTCAGGATATCTAGTGTCGTATATCCGAAGATGAGTCCAAAGCGCCGGGGTGTTGAGTGCAACTCGTCGCCATGAGTGGCAAATGCGAGTCAGCCTGAGCCATGCTGACTGGCAGTTCGGATGATCTGCGTGTGTCATGTCACGCACATCGACGAATATCTTCCCCAGGACATCCGGGGGAAACGAGGCCGTCCACAGGGAGACATGTTCTCCAACTTGCCCAGTGCTAGTGGTTGTGGTGGTTCGGCTGGACGGGCGGTTAGCGTGTTTGACACCGATAGTGCCCTGGAAAACGCACGTCATATGATCAACGTCGTCGAAAGCGTTTGAGTTCAAATAATAGTCGGACAAGGACATGGGGCGATAGAATAGTGACGGAGATGATAGAGCTGAGAGTTCGGGTACGGAGAGAGAAAGAGGAGCGCAGCTGGTGGTCGTTGATATGCTAGCCTACATCCGACCGTATGTCAAAACGTGCCCCGTGGACGTGAAACAAATGAACGTTTGGTATGCTGTTGCGCTCTGAAACCTGTTTGTTAATCGAGTAGATGGAATCGGTACATTGAATGGCACATAAACCTTCAAGTGGAGACGCTAAAAGCAAGAAGTGGCACCACGATGACAATGTCGCCATTGCAATGAAGAGTGGCCACCTCGACGAGCCACTACCCGATCCTTAAGCTCAAAATAGCGTTGCCCCGGCATGAAGGAGGTTGGTTGAAGCCAACCATCCTTTCGGTCTTGTATGCTGTGGCACTATAGCCCGATGTGGGCGTCTACAGTGGTTGTCAATGTATTTATTGGGCCACAGCCTAAGTAAGTTACAACGGTCCGGTCATCCAATCCCGTCTTGACCATTTCCGGCCTTATCTTATACCAACCCTCCAGAGCTTCGGACGTTGACGCAGCGTTGAAACTGGTTCGAGTGAACGGGGAGGCTTGCGTGCAAGTGTGGAGGGAAAGATCGCCGGTGAGAGGTACTAATGAATCAAGGCCGACAGAGGCCTAGCAGCGAAGCGAGCATGTGGAGCGGCGTTCCCTGCCTTGTGCTCCTCATCCTCTCCTCCGCCCACCATCCCCATCCTCACAGACCCGGCCATTCGTCATGGTCGTCCCCACTCGCCTCCTGGCACTCTCGCTCTTTACCTATCTCGCTCTCGCTACCCCTATTTCGTCGCTTGACTCTCGCGATCTTCTTGTTCACGAATCCCGTGAGATTCTTCCCATCGGCTTTTCCTTGGTTGGCCCTGCTCCCTCTCAGACCCCCCTCAAGCTCCGCATTGCCCTCTCTCAGAGCAACCCGGATTCCATCGTCGCTGCCCTGCTCAACGTGAGCGACCCTTCCAGCGACACCTATGGCCAACATTTGTCAAAGTCCCAGGTGAGTCTTGTCTCCGTCGTCCGAGCTCCGTTCCCGCCCCTGGTTCCTGACTGGGCGCGCTTGGTACGTATATGCTATTGAAGTGCTATTGACATGTCGATCCTCCCCGTGCTACACACGCACACACAAATAGGTCGAGGCTCTCGTCGCGCCCAGCTCTCAGAGCGTCTCTGCCGTCAAAGCCTGGCTTCAACAGCACGGCCTTACCGCGACCGCCGCCTCTCCGGCCGGAGACTGGCTCCAGATCGATACCGACGTCAGCAAGGCCAACTCCCTTCTTGCTGCCGACTTTTCCACCTTCACCCACTCTGCCTCGGGCATTGAGACCGTCCGCACGCTCTCATATTCTATCCCCGCTGCCCTCAAGGACCACATCGATTTGATTCACCCGACTACTGCGTACGCTCAGTCCTCCTTCCTATCACGCCGCCTGATTGATTGAATGGAAACATTCTTGCAGCTTCCCCGAAGCTATCAAGACCACCGGTTTGACCAAGCGTGCTATCCACGCGCCCATTCTTCCCCGCGCGGCCGATACCCAGTGCGCAAATGGCACGACCCCCGCGTGTTTGCAGCAGTTGTATAACATCCCCACCACGCCAGCGACGAACCCCTCGAACAAGCTCGCGGTCACCGGTCGCATCGGAAACTATGCCCACTACAACTGGCTGCAGTCCTTCCTCCAGAACTTCCGCCCTGATATGGACTCCGCGACCAACTTCACTGTCACGAGCGTCGATGGCGGTCAGAACCACCAGACGGGGCCTTCCGTCTCCGAGGGTGTACGTGCGATCCGCGTTTTGTATTAGTGCGTTGCTGACGCGAGTGAGTGTTGTAGGAACTCGACATCCAGTACACTGTTGGTATCGCGACCAATGTTCCGGTCGACTATGTAGTGATCGGGCGCAACTGGACGGACGACGGGCTCAATGGCTACCTGGACGAGATCAACTACCTTCTCTCCCTCGAGCATCCTCCTCAGGTTCTTTCGACTAGCTACGGCTACGCCGAGACCAGCATGTCATATGCCCTAACTGAGTGCGTCTTCAAGTTCCATCCATCCGCCACCGAGGTGACAGCAGTTGACTCTCTCTGACAGCAAACTGTGCAAGGCGTACGCGCAGCTCGGCGCGCGTGGCGTCTCGATCCTCTTCGCCTCCGGCGACAGCGGCGTCGGCTGCCAGAACTCCAACGCGACCCTCTTCGAGCCCACCTTCCCGTCCAACTGCCCGTGGGTGACCTCGGTCGGCGGCACGGCCGGCCACGCGCCCGAGATCGCCTGGGACGGCTCCTCGGGCGGGTTCTCGAACTACTACCCCGCGCCGTCGTACCAGGCGTCCGCTGTGGATAACTTCCTGACCGCGCACGCGGCGTCCGCGAACTTCAACGCGACTAAGGGCAAGTACAACCCCGTTGGGCGCGGCTTCCCGGACATCGCCGCGAAGGCGGACGACTACCGCATCTGGGAGGGCGAGGTCGCGAGCATCTACGGGACGAGCGCGTCGACACCCGTGTTCGCGAGCATCGTCGCGCTCATCAACGACTGCCTCTCCGTGCGGGGCAAGCCGCCGATGGGATTCCTGAACCCGTGGCTATACTCGACCGGTAAGGGCGCGTTCACGGACATCACGGCCGGCAACAACTCGATCGAGTGCAACGGCGAGACGGCAGGCTTCGAGGCCATCGAGGGTTGGGATCCTGTGCGTCTGCTTTTCTCGCGTACTGAGAGAGTGAGAGAGTGCGTGTGTATGTGTGTGCTAACTCTCCCTGACAGGTCACCGGTCTCGGCACGCCCGACTTCAACAAGCTCCTCACGGCCGCCGGGCTCTGAGCTCACATATCCTCCAGTGCGCCATCTGCCGACTTGTTACGCCTATCTTGGAGACAGACTTGAACAGATTCTTGACTACACCGCTTCGCTTGACATATGGACTGTAGTTCCTTCGCTTTCTATATCTATGTGTCGTTGCACCTCCCTCCCAAACACGGACTCCGACCTTGAATGCTCATGCCTATGACCTGTCTGTTCTCATTTGTAGCGGTGGATTCTAATATAACATCTTGACTCATCGCTTTGAGGGCAGCTCGGCTTCTGCACGCCGGAGACGCACGTGCTGGAGCCCTCGTTCTCCAGTTGTGCACGTTTCCTCCGAGTCTGCGGAGGCGGGTAAAGAGCACGGGGATTTTATTGGGGGTGCAAAACATGGAACAAAGCAGTTATAGAGCGAACATAGATTCGACGCGCGATGATGTCCGAGACGGCCGATCTTGAGGGAGAGACAGTGGCAGCATACAGCATAGAAGAGCAATGGCGACAGTTCAAAGTCAACGCAAGATCACTAGCAAAGACATCCACAGAGCAAGACGGAGACAACGAGTGCAAAGGTTCGGTGGTTTGAAGAATACGAGGCTGCTGCAAGAAGGTCCATGAGCCACATCAGTATGACAAAGATTGGAGGCGTTGAGAGTGCCCGAGCTCAAGGGCATACCAAGATGGCCGAGGGTATCGATAGCAAGCTAGCAAAGCAGGGGATCACAGTACTAAGGGTATATGTTCGTCGACGTCCAGACCAGCAGGAATGAAGTATCCGTGGAAAGACAGAACAACCGAGTCAGGATCCGCGATCAGTCGACGGGGGTGACCGATCTCTCCTTCCAACGCCGCGATAGGTGCACGCCACGTAGGACATGCAACGCACGCTTGACCAAGGGCGGCGTCTTCTCCGGCGTCGGCAGAGCGGTAGCAGGGGATGCCAGAAGCGACGAGCTCCGCGCTGGCACGACGGGGGTGGACAAGCCGGGGGCAGGGGCAGGCACGTTTGGGGAGGAGGCAGGGCTCGGACTTGGACCGTTCTCGGGAGAGGCAGAACCCTTCTCAGCACTGGTCGTCCGCGACCGCATAGAGAGCATGCGGAGGGGGCGGCTGAACGACTCAGGCGTGAGGCCGCCTCCCCGGGAGCTCGACGCGATGGAGTGGAATCCCAGTCCAAGACCATGTGCACTCGGCGCGTTGGACTTCTCTGCGTGGGGGACGTCCTGCTTGTCGACACTGCGGCCGCCTATGACGCTGGCGACCGCAGGTGAAAGCATTGCCGCAGAGCGCGGTCGCAGTTCCGGGGAGAGGGCATTAGGGACGGCAAGTGAGCTACGGTTGTCCTTTCCAGTGCTGTCTCGCGGGCTGAGAAACCGATACATCGAGATGGGCGGCGTAAGGAGCGGCAGCGCGGGTAACGTGAGGAACGCAGACAGAGAGCGAGGGAGGATCGACCTTGGGGTCCCAGAGGAGTTGTCGTTCGGAGGAGTGCTGACTCGGCGAGAGTCCCGAGCAGTCGAGGCCGCATCCAGCGGGAGGGTGGGGGAAATCCAGTTGTACCACCAGTGGGGAGCTTCTCCGTCTTTATACGGGGTTCCGAATGTTGCGTATTTGGCCGAGTCGGTCTGCAGGTGCGCGGATAAGCAGCAAGATATCGCACACCGTCAACGAGTCAAGGCTTGGACAAAACCTACAGGTGCAAACCCAGATGAGGGCCGTAGTGGGGCAGCTGGCTTCCGCCTTGTGAGCTGCCTCCATTTCCTTCTCCTGTGATTAACTAAACAATGGGAAAGCTGACAAGACGAGCACATACACGGATTCGAACCACGGGTGATCCTTAATTTGCTCCAAGGTAGGACGGCGGGATGGGTCCTTTTCCAGCATCTACAGGCGATTTGAATACGAAAACACCCTGGTGCAGGCCCCTTGACGTACCCAGCATAGGAGAGTCCGAGCATCTAGGTCGACGTCCGACCTCACGGCAACTTCTTGCGACATCATCTGTTCGTATACCGCTCGCTGGTCGCGAGTGCCGTGTGCGATACCGAACGGCAGCTAACGAGATGTCTGGTGACCCCATACGTCCGATATGTACAGGGTTGATCACGCACCTTGCCGTTCATCAGTTCGAAGAACACGACCCCCAAACTAAAGATATCGGCGGAGTACGTGTACCAATCACCCCGGCAGACCTCGGGAGCCATGTATCCGATGGTACCACAATCACGTCGTGTCAAGTCCGGGTACTTCGACATCTCAGACTTTGGCGAGGGACGGAGGAGTCGCGGTGCCCATTCCTCTCGAAGCCGCCACGGCTGCTGGTTGGCGGTTAGGGCATACGCTCTGGAGAACCCAAAATCCGAAAGGACGAGGTTGTTGTCGCGGGTGATGAGGACGTTCGCAGGCTTGACATCCCGATGGATGATACGGCGTTTATGCAGCTGCTCTAGAGCCAAGACCTGACACAAACGATGAACGCTAAGGACACGGGAACACCGAGAGAAACGCATACAAGCTGTGCACAATAAGGGAGCGCGTCTGATGCTTCGAGCCTTCCTCGCTTGTAGATCCTCTTCGCAAGGTCGCCTTCCGGATAGAAATCCTATCCCATTGTAAGCACGATGTGAAGACCACGGCAGGCGAACCATGCATACAGTGAGGAGGTAGAAATTCTTGTGATCCTCGAAGCTGCCCCGGAGGTGCGCAAACCACGGGCTCCCTGCCACGCTCTTCAGAATGACTTGCTCCTGGAAGACGAAGGGGAAGTGGCTCGGCTTCAGCACGGCCTTTCTGATGGCCTTCAGAGCGTAGAACCGGCCGTTCCTCAGATGCTGAACAAGGAAGACGGCACCCTGTGCTCCGGAACCGATGAGCTGGTACACCCGAAAGTCTTGTGTACTGAGGCTCGGGGATTGCGGCGGCTTGAGGATGCGCGAAGCGGCCGTGATCTTGAGGTCCGAGACAGAGAGCTCTTGTGGGGAGGGCCTCGGAGCTTTACCCGGACTGCGGTAGACGAGCGTCGAGGGCCCGGGAACTCCACCGGAGAGGTACCGATTAGCACTGAGGTGCTCGACCTCACAAGCAACCTTGAGAGCCATTAAGAGAATGATCACTGGGAAGGGTGATGGAGGGTTGCGGGGAGTCCACGTACGAGATCTCCGCCGTTGAACTTGATCTTGACATGGACATCGATGCCCGAAGGGACGTGCTGGCTAGCGTCCGCGATGACCTGGACGGCCTCCATGTTCTTGTATATGAAGGATGTTGGCCGAGTACGGGCAGGTAAGTACTATGGACGCACCACGTTGTCATTGTACCTGGGAACGTCAACTGCCGCCGAAGTCCTGACCGGAGACTTCCTGGGTGTCATGGCGGCGGTCGAAAGAGCAAAGCGAAAGCGTAACAAGAAGCAGGCATAGGATCGTGGAGTCGTGGTTGGGGCGACGCATGGAGTTCCTGCAAGCCTCAAGAGGCTGGGGGTTGAGTTCGGTCACAGTCGAGAGCGAAATGGTAGGCAACGGGAGCGATCCGATGGGCCACGATTTACTCCTAAAGCTTAAAGTTTAACTGCGTCTTCCTGGGCACTGAAAGAAAGTCTTCTCATAAAATCATCATCATCTCGCTAACTTTGAAGGGGTACTTACCTCACTAGTACTCTATGTCCAACCACGAATGGAAGTACTTTAATGTTGGTGACTGGAACGAGTGATGTCCACGATACAAAGCGATAACGACCAACCAACACAGCTGGGCCGACGAACATGGAAAATGGCTCGTAAGTTGCGTACAGGATTGTGGCCCTCCAATCGTGGCTACAAAAGAATGTGCTGTTCAAACCGCCAGCACGAACTGTATCTGTCGTCTCGGGAACATCCGTCGGCTAGTGCGTCACCAAGCGCCCTTGGAAGAAGGCCTGTGCATTGGCATTTGAGACTAGCAGTGGATCCTATGTGAAAGTATGAGAGGGAGAGCTGCGTCTTCAAACCCACCAGTCGTCAATGCAGAGTTAAGTGGATGTTGGACGGCCTCGAATCCGACGCTGAAGTTACTGCGGGAGAGAGAGATAAAATAGATTAGATAAGGATGGGGACAGAAGGAGCAAGTGACTCGCGCGGACTGGGACGATCCCAACAATCCGTCCGAATGCTCAGGCTGCATCGATTTCAGCAGCCTCCCTTCTCTCGTCTCGTCTCCACTCCCTCCTTCCGCCCATCTCCTCCTCCCCGACTTCCACGCCTTACTGCCCTCCGCCTTCACTCTACATCCATGACCTCTCCGGTCGCCTCCTCCTCCCATCCCGCGCAGATCCCTGCGCTCGATGCCCCACACAAGGACACCCAGGGCACGAAGAAAACGAAAGACAAGAAGAAGGACGCTCTATCGGCGTACCCCCTCGAGGTCCGCCCTCTTCCCGCTTGTAGCCGAGTCATACCCTCATATGTCGTTAGCTGGATCCTCGCCCGGAGTACTTCGATCACCGCATTAAAATCTTCGAGAAGCTGAAAGCTGAGTACGACGAGTTCGTCAAGAGTACGTCTCACACATCCTCCCGTAACATTTGGCATGTCTGACAGAGAGCCCGTGTCAAGACCAGCCCCGCCAGGAAATTGCCATCACCCTTCCTGACGGTGCGCAACGAAAAGGGACGAGCTGGGAGACGTGTCCGCTAGACATCGCGAAGGTGATTTCCAAGGGTCTCGCGGACAAGGTCGTCATTGCGAAGGTGAGTCATTAGCTTTCAGCCTTGTTCACAAGTCGTTGTAGTGGGTATACATGTGGCGGCGTTGCTTTGACTGTCTCCTTGCGGGAGGGGGAACGATGTCTTTGACTTTCTGGCAACGCAAGTTTGATGTTGCAGTTATTCTGGCCTTGCCCGTAACTGCACAGGCACACTCTCATGGATGGTGGGGTAACCCGTAGTGTGTAGGTATATGTCCCGACACATCCTTTCCCCACATGCTGCGGCAGCCCAGGGTGTACCTCCGAGGAGTCTTCTCGAAGTCCGAACGAGATGAAGTTCTGCTTTAGTCCGAATAATTCCCGCCCGAATACACCTATCACACAAAATACACTGCCTGGCGTGTTTGCATATCGCTAACTATCCTACTAGGTGAACGGCGAGCTGTGGGATCTAGAACGTCCTCTAGAAGCCTCCGTGTCGTTAGAGTTGCTCGACTTTGAGCACCCAGAAGGTCGATGCGCCACCAGTAGTTCAATCGCAAACTTTCGTGCTCACTCTGCCTTCAGGTAAACGCGTCTTCTGGCATTCGTCAGCGCATGTCCTTGGCGAGGCCACCGAGCGCCACTACGGCTGCCACCTGTGTATCGGGCCCCCGACAGAAGATGGTTTCTTCTACGAGATGGCCATCCCGGATAGGTGAGAATTGCTCGACTGCATCGCACTCTTGCCGCCTATTAAACGTCACACGATGATAGGCCAGTCGTGAACAGCGACTACCCCGCGATCGAGAAGGTCGCCGACTTGGCCATCAAGGAAAAGCAGAAGTTTGAACGCCTGGTCGTCCCCAAGGAGACACTGCTCGAAATGTTTGGGGTACGTCTTTGACATGCGCCCACATGCTGGGATGGCGCGAGCTCATGGAATTGGGGATGCAGTACAACAAGTACAAGAAATACATCATTGAGACCAAGATTCCCGATGGTACTTCCACCACTGTATACCGCTGCGGACCGATGGTAGATCTTTGTGTCGGTCCCCATATCCCCCACACTGGAAAGATCAAGGCGTTTATGGTTACGAAGGTGCGCTCAAACGGCAAATCTGCGCTGTGCTGAGTCTGACATGAACTCTGTCCAGAACTCTGCATCCTACTTCTTGGGCGATGCTGCGAACGACTCGCTCCAGCGCGTGTACGGTATCTCGTTCCCAGATAAGGCCCAGCTGAAAGAGTACAAGGCATTCCTGGAAGAGGCTGCGAAGCGCGATCACAGGAAAATCGGCAAGGTACGTTTGCTTTGCAGCCATCATGCTTTTCGGAGATAGCTCAGAGCTGATCCTATGGACCTCATCGCGACTCCAGGAGCAAGAATTATTCTTCTTCAATGACCTTAGCCCAGGCAGTTGTTTCTTCCTGCCTCATGGTACTCGAATCTACAACACGCTTGTCGAGCTCATGCGTGTAAGTATTGTCAGCTTCAGAGATGCGACGTGTACTAATTATATGCACGTCCAGTCAGAGTACTTCAAGCGTGGATACCAGGAAGGTACGCCGACGCGCACATCTCATGACCTCATTCACCATCCTGACACGACTTGCAGTCATCTCCCCCAACATGTACAACTCGAAGCTGTGGGAGACGTCCGGCCACTGGCAGAACTATAAGGACGACATGTTCACGCTCGATGTCGAAAAGGAGAAGTGGGCACTGAAGCCGATGAACTGCCCAGGCCACTGCCTCATTTTCGACTCGCGTGACCGCTCGTACAAGGAATTGCCCATCCGCATGGCCGAGTTCGGGATCCTGCACCGCAACGAAGCATCGGGTGCGCTGACGGGCCTCACCCGCGTGCGGCGCTTCGTGCAGGACGATACACATGTATTCTGCATGCCGTCGCAGATCGAGGACGAGATCGCTGCACTGTTCGACTTCATGCAGCACATCTACGGCCTGTTTGGCTTCGAGTTCGCCCTCGAGCTCTCGACCCGCCCGGAGAACTACCTCGGCAAGATCGAGACCTGGAATGAGGCTGAGGCGGTATGTCCTCTTATCCTCGCGCGTGCGTGCGCGCAAGTATACGTATAGGATCGCTGACTACGACCTCCTTTTCGCCAGCAACTGACGAAGGCGCTGGACAAGTTCTACCCCGGCAAGTGGGAACTGAACCCGGGCGACGGCGCGTTCTACGGCCCCAAGATCGACATCAAGATCAAGGACGCGCTCCGGCGGTCTTTCCAGTGCGCGACGATCCAACTCGACTTCCAGCTCCCCGAGCGGTTCAATCTCAAGTACCGCGCCGCGGACGAGGCCGCCGCCGCCGACGCTGGCCGCCCGCCCCCGCGCCCGGTCATGATCCACCGCGCGATCCTGGGCAGCCTTGAGCGGTTCGTCGCGATCATCACAGAACACTTCGCGGGCAAGTGGCCGTTCTGGCTGTCGCCACGCCAGGTGCTCGTCGTGCCTGTGGCTGCGCCCTACGTGAGTAGTTGTGCTCTTTCGCCCGCAGGGTGCAGTGCAGAGTGAGCGAATGCTGACCTGCCCTTCCACAGCGTGAGTACGCCTCGGAGGTGGCGGAGAAACTGACGAAGCTCGGACTGTTCGTCGACGTCGACAATGGCGAGAACACGCTCCCGAAGAAGATCCGTAACGGCGAAATCGCGCAGTACAACTTCATCCTTGGTGGGTCTTTGTATAGCCATGCCTGCGCGGCGTTCGTTGCTGACGACAGGCTGGGATCTGTGCAGTCGTCGGCCAGGAGGAGCTCGACAAGCGGTCGGTCAATGTGCGCAACCGCGACGATGTGGGCACCAAGGCGCGCACGGAAACGCTGCCGCTAGACGAGATTGCGGAGAAGCTGTCGGCTCTCAAGGAGATGCGGAGCCTCCACAACAAACTTCAGTAGAGCACTAGAGCTAGAGTGCTGGCTACTTCGTCGTCGGAGTCGTGCCAAGCGATATGCGGTCATGATGTTGGCCCGTAGATGCTTGCAGGTGTTCTTGGTTGGATAACTTGGTGTAATGAAAGAACGAAGCATATATACCTCTCCTCACTCCGGCGTTTGTACTGAACGCAGAAGGTGTGCAAGTTCGACGTCTATGTACCCCCAAGAGCATGTCTACAGGGAGAATTGGTCCCAGACGAAGATGTACAGTTAGTTACTTTGTGGGGTACACTTCAGTGTCACCATAGCTAGGCGTGCACAAGCTGACTCCGAAAATTTACAGTAGAAAGACATGGTTTTCGAACGCCATTCGGGGCCTTGACGTTGCAGGTACTGTATATCGATCTGGCCGAATGTCTATATCTTGAGCTCGCGCGTTGGAGTGCACGGTGGCGAGGGCTCTCGCGAGTGTCGCCAAAGCTGAACCAGCTGATGGGGTGCTTGGCAGTGCGGAATCTGAAGGCACGCACGTATTTGGTGGCGACGAAGGACCGCGTAGAGAAGATGGAGGAGAGCGTGACCCATTTGTGACTGCAAGATGTTTGGAATCTGACAGATGCTAGAGAATGAGGGCCTGAAGACGTAGGACGCAGGACGCACTACCACTCCTCGATGTCATCGTCGGACAGATAGCTTCCCGTGATAGTCTCTTCAGCCAAGGGCCGGTCTTCACGCTGTGGCGGGGGCAAGTCGGGTGCTGTCTCGCCCTCCTGCGCGATCTCCGCAAACCCGTCAGCCACGAGCGCGAACTCGAGCTGGGAAAAGTTGCGATGGGTGGGGGGTATTGGCTCCGAGTACACCCCTGAGGCACGACGATCCGTTAGAGTCCCATCTACGATGATGCAACCAGACAGATATAAATCGCACCTCCTCTCTCACCAGCACGCCATAGCGAGCTGATGCCCAACGACACGTCTCGCGCGCCCCACGACGAAACTGGTAAACTCCCGAGCTGTGCGTGGACAGTCGGATAAGCAAGGGGTCTCGTAGGTGGAACGAATGTGCACACTCACCCGTTGCAACCACAGCTGCACATCCCGCACGCCGTCCTCGGCCTCGTGTTGCTGCTTGAGCATCTCGAAGAACGCAGGTTTGAAGGACTTCTGGCTGCGACGGGGCACAGGGGTAGGTAGCGCGTGCAGCGTCCCGAGCGCGACAACATGGAACTGATGCGGGTTCGCTTGGTACCACTGTACACAGTGCTCAGTTGTCACTCGGTGGATAATGAGGCGGTCGACGTACGTTCTCGCCGCCACTCGAGTCCACCCAGCTCAGGGAGTCCATCAGCGCGTCGCAGTCCTCGAGCGTGGTGCAATACTGTGTGTAGTTCTGGTGGATATACAGCGAGAGAAGCGACGCATCGATCGGGGTGTCCACATATAGGGTCTGCATGGAGGAGACGGGGTTGGGCCGTAAAGGACAACAGGAACCACAGGGTTAACTGACGTACCTCGACATCGACGCGACTGGCCTTGCGTTCGTGGTCCTTCAGGTGTGGAGGGAGAGGTGGAGGATCTTTCAGACCCGCGTCGATCTCCTTGTCACGCCGGATGTCCTTCGCGGACACGGACTGGGCGGGTTGGTCACCCTTCCCTGTATGACGGACACGCGTATATTAGTCCACAAACAGAACCGACGGATCGAGTCGACTGACGCTTATTGTACATGATCTTCCCAAGTAAATGGAACAAGGCGAGGCTCTGTTCTCGACGTGTCACGGCTTCGAGCATCACAGTTGCTGACGGACCCTTTCCTTTCTTCGACCCCTTGGGTGGGTTGTGAGAGCTTTGATCAGCGGTGCACGCGAACTGGAGAGCGTTGATGGCGCTGCGTATGTCGCCGTTGGAAGATTCCACAATCAAGTCGAGGACATCCTTCGTGGGCCGCGTCCCCATAGCCGAAAAGGACGCGAAGTGTCTGTCAAGCATGGTCTTCAGCGCTGAGCGCATATACGTGGCCGCTATGGGATTGAAGCTACCCCAGGACTCGTTAGAATAGAGTGAACTGCGTACGAGAATATACGTACTTGATTTGTGTGACGTATGGTGACCGCAAAAGGTTTGGAGGGAGGACATTCCGTACATCCATGGCCTCCTTGCTTCGGGATTTCCATCGCGCGCCTCCATCTTCGGCATCTTCACCTCTCAGACCCGCATCGCTGATGATAATGACGAGGGGCGCGGCTCCACGGTCTGGAGTATCGACGAAATCTTCGAGAGCGGCGTGGAATGAAGATTGGGTAGGGGGATAAAGAACGTTCGGAAGATCCTCGAGCAGGATAATCCGCTGACGGGATGAGCCCGCGCCCGTGGACGAGGCAGAGCTGGAGGATATGCGAGAACCCTGAGTAGACTGGGTATGTGAAGTTGAAGATTGGGACGCGAAGATGGGTCGGCAAGTTGATGCTCGACCAAGAAACGTCCTGAACTTGTCTGCAGAACCTTCGTACTCGATGCCATTCCATTCGCCTTCTGAGCGGGAGAACTGCTCGGCCATGGTGTTTCTCCACTCGAGGATGTCGAAGCCTATTTCGCGCGACAAGATCTGCATGGCTGCCGTTTTTGCTGTTCCGGCGGGCCCGGTGAGCACAAGAATGCGCTAGTACGAGGAAGAAATGAGGGGCACTGCGACACCAGGAGTAATCTAGACATACCCTATACTTTCTTAGTTTCCCTGAAGGGTCGTTCGGGCCCAGTGCCTCCAGCAACCAATGACGAACATCTTGTACTTTGCGTTTGTGAACGGCAAGGTCTTCCTAAATTGTTGTAAGCTGGGATATTGGAGCATATGATAGGACATACCTCGCTTTCCGGCTCGTAGCGATCAACCCACAGACGGGTATCTAGTACAAACGTGAATCGACCGATCTACCGACAGAGTGGATTACGACGCACCAGAATCGCCCGATTGCACCTTCTCTTTTCCCTTTCCTTTCACATCCTTCTGGCTCCGCTTATTCTGGCCGAGGCCACCTAGCTTGGACTGGCTAGTCTTTGGTTGCTGAGGAAAAGGTTGAATACCGCTAAGGTCGAACATTGGAGGTCTGGCAAGCTGTACACTTGCGGATGTCACTATACGGACTGTGCGAAATGGCCAGGGGACTAGAATACTTACAGACATAGTCAGAGGTTTCGTCTTCGCCTTCTTTGTGGGTGGTTCCATGGTCATCTTCTCGCTCCCTTTGGATTGAGTCGCTCGCTCGGACAGGTTTGCGGCGCCACCAGACTTTCTAGGTGCTCTGGCGGTCCTGTGAGACGACATAGCTGCGGAAGTTAGACACGCTCGGGTAAGAAACGGAGAGAGCGACGGGGAGCAAAGAAAGCGGAGAGCGCAAGTGCTGAGGAAGACGCGGGCGAGAGACTGGCGGACTCAGCCTGAGGCCTGAGGGCGGACTGGCCACTTGAACGCGTACCGCGTTCAGGAGAGCGGGTCACGCGTCCGTCACGCGTCATATGCCTGCGCGTGACAAGGTGTCACGTTGCGAGACTGGTACGGTATTAGCCTCGCGTGCGGAAGCTGTCCTCGGTTCGACAATCTTCGGCCAACCTTGCTACACCCCCGCCAGCTCTCTTCATTCCCAGCTCAGTCCTTAGTGCCTCTACAGAATCAACCTCAGGACATGGCCTTATATGTTCTCTGTCAATGCCATGTTCTAGTTCCCCATGCATCGGAGATCTGGCGATTGCCGGATCTCCCAGTAGCCTGAGTAATAGACTCGGGACCACCTTCAACTTCGCGGAGAACCCAGCTGCCTTCATTCCTTGCAACACTGTCAACCATGCCTCTTGCTCCTCCGCTCAATTTCCCCAAGTGGCTTAACGAGAATGGTCATCTCCTCAAGCCCCCCGTGAACAACTACTGCGTCTACTCCGGCAAGGATTTCACTATCATGGTCGTCGGTGGACCCAATGAGCGCAATGACTATCATGTAAATGAAACCGAGGTAAGGTCAACTGCTTGCCTCTTCAATGTCGTATCGCGATCATGCTGATACCTGTCTGGATCTAGGAATGGTTTTATCAGCACAAGGGCGGCATGTTGCTCCGTGTGGTAGACGGGGAGGAGTTCAAGGACGTTCGGATCGAAGAGGGCGAGATGTTTCTCCTGCCAGGTAAATTCACCCAGGCGTGTTTCTTTTGCGGCGCGTATGCGGGTTTAACTGGCTGGCTTCGTAGCCAACACTCCGCATAATCCGGTGCGATTCGCGAACACAATCGGGATCGTCGTCGAGCGTGTCCGTCCGGAGGGTTCAATCGGTGAGTTTCGTTCCTTCATTCGCTTTGCTTATTTCCCGTTTTCTTATGGTTCGAAAATGCAGACCGACTGCGCTGGTACTGCAAGTCTGGGAAGCATGAGAAGCCCACAATAATCCGCGAAGACGCGTTCCATTGCACAGACCTCGGCACGCAACTCAAGCCTGTCATTCAGAACTGGATCAACAACGAGTCTATTCGCAAGTGTTCTGAGTGTGGCACAACCGCGGAGCCCAAGTGAGGGCACCGCCGAAGCGAGAGAGAAGTTTCTTTATAATGTATGTACTACAATGTATTGACCGTTTGCGATGACGAATCGTGGGATACGTCCCGTTCCTGCATGCCTCCGCCCGTCACTACGTTCTGACAAGATAAACGATCATCAAAGAGGTTCAGGTATGTCTACACTATTGGCTTGCCGATTTTATGGGGCTACTTATCTCAAGGATGCAATCGAACCGCGGTTAAGTGAGCATGGAGATTGAATATTGAGAGATGAGACGTGGGCTCGCCGTCTGTACAACATCAGCGCAGTTTGTCGCGCGAAGGTCATAGCTTCGGTCATTGATCATAGAGATGTGAGACGTCTTGTATTCACTATTCAGTCTTATTCAGCGAGGTGATAGACATTGCACGATATAACAAGTCTTCTCAAAAGAAGCTTGCGCACGCCTGCGGCCTACTTGTAGTGGGCGTCATGACGATGTGCATGGCACGTCCGACAGTCCTTCTTGACGACCCTCGCCCTCGCGCCTCTCACCGCCATATACGCAATCAACGCGCTTGCCAGGTGCACGGTCGCCTTGTTGAGGGGGGCATCGGGCACCCTCACGATCAAGCTTGCCAGCATATTCCCCTCCTCTGCTCGCTTCTTCAGCAGCATCCCGAACGCCCTTGCGTCCCCCCTCGTGAACGTGCTCTTCTGCACCGCTAGGCACGCCGTGATCTGCACGAGCTTCGGCAGCATCTTCAAGCTCCCACTCCTCGTCAGCGTGGTCACGACTGCACTGAACGCGTTCCGGCCGCCGAGCGTCAGCGCGAAAACGTTCGGGAACTGCACAAGCATCTCCGCCCACGCGGCGGCCTGCGGCACCTGCTGGGCGATGTGCAGCTCAAGGAAGACGAGCTTCGCCGGGTCGACGAAAGCGGTCGGGAACGCCGTGTAGACGTGTTTGAGGAGCTCGGGGAGGCGGTTGACTTTCCTCCGCTCGTCCTCGAGCGCTGGGACCGTCAGCTGCCAGTTGGTGCCTTCGACGAGGATGTCCCCCATGCAACAAGGTGTGCCGAGGTTGAGCGAGAGATCCATCGTATTGACGAGTGTCGGGAAATTCTCGAACTTGCTTGCAGGGAGGACGTTCATCGGCAGGACCATGTTGGTGAGTTCCTCGTCCTGCGCGTCCTGCTCGTCCTTATTCCCGACCGCAGCGACCGTGTCAAGCGACTCGGGCAGGCAGCCATCGTACCGCGCGGTGATGTTGAGGCTCGCGGAGGGCGGGATGATGAACTTGGCGAGGTTCGCGGGCAGGTCGGCCGCGAGCTCGCTGATCCACAGCCAGCGGAGCTTCTTGAACGTGATCTGCGGGTACGCCCCTACCTCGACCGACGCGGCATGGGGCAGCGCGTCCTCGATGTCCAAATTCTCCAGGTCCGGGCACACGGCGAGCATCCCGTACACGTACTCGCCTACGTTCATATGCCCATGCACCTTCACATCCCACAAGCACTCCAGCGTGAGGTCCTTGAGCCCGGCGAGCTCCGCCGTCGGATGCACGAAGACGTTGCGGATGGACAGCGTGCGGAGGTTCGGTACGAGCGCGGGGTCGAGCGCGACGCCGTGCTCCTGCGCCACGTCCTCGCAGTGCACCTGAAGCGTGCGGAGGCGCGGCCCGAGGTGACGGAGGAGCTCTTCGACGAGCGGCGCGTGCGCCTCCTCCATGCATACGGAGAGATGCGAGACCTGCAGCGCGATGGGGAGCACCATCGCGCAGCCGGCGAGCATGTTCATCCCCAGGCCGTCGAGCGACACGCTCAGGTCCTCGTCGCCCGCCCGCGCGATGAGCGTCGCGATCGCGTCGGGGTCGCAGTGGCGGCCGTTGATGTCGATCCAGCTCCAGAGGCGGGGCGTTGCGAGCGCGACGTCGCGCCAGTGGCGGCAGACCCAGGTGGCGGGGATCCAGGAGGAGAGGAAGCCGTGATCCCGCGTGTCGGTGCAGTGGTGCTCGGTGCGCAGGACTTCGAAGATGGTTCGGAGGACCTTTGGGGGGAGGTCTGTCGCGTAAGATTGCTTGGGCCTGACGTGGGCTGTGACGTCTGAGCATACCTTCATTTTGAGTGGACGGACTGGCGAAGTGAAGAGTGCGATTGCTCACCGAGAACGACGCTTGGCATGGTAGTGCAGTGCAAATACAAACAAGTGGCGATGATGTACGGTGAGGAAGAAGGGTGCTTCAGACTCCCTCCACCTCCTCGATGTTGCTTTTAAACCCCTGGTTCCAGGAGGAAAGCAAAGCGTCTAAGTTGACAATGGAATCAAACGATACCCAAATGAATGAAAAGAGTCGAAACGAGGATTGCTTTGATATTCACCCTTTTGTTAATTTTGATTTTGCACTACGCGCAATTGAGCTACTAGTAGCCAGCTGCAGTTTCATTGGTATCCGTTGTCGTTCTTGCCTTTGGTACCAAGGGCATTTAATTTTGATTTTGATGATTCGACACCATGATAGGACGTGACCTGGGGTCAAGAGTAGGCTGCGGAAGCAAGTATAGAGCTATGGGCATGGAAGATATGGCGTCTATGAGCGAAGGGACTGGACATGGTCGTCGACAATGAGCAAGACACGAAAGGACACCAAGCTCGACCAATGGTACCGTGGGAAAATATGGTGCGCCGTCTCGATGGGTCCGCCGTCCCGCCAAATGACGTAGCCGGCGCTTGGGCGGGCTAGCAGGCCCTGGCTTCTGTGGCGCAGTGTTGTCCGCGTCAAAGTCAACGCGTCAATCAACGTCAACGAGTTTGACTGACCCCAGTTGACGCGTCATTGACCCGTCCACTGACCGGTCAATGATCAGGTGATCCTTCGCTTGTACGCGCAGTCAAGCACTGCTTCCCGCCGCACGTATACTGAACGGTTTGATGCGCTCATCAAGTCTGCGATCGATTCTCGTGCACACATGGAGGCCGAGAGCGAGGACGAGGACGGAGACGAGGAAGAGGAAGGGGGTAGCTCATCAGCTCCGGGCCCAAGGACGTTGCAGGAGACCGTGCGAGCGCAGCCACATCCAGAACCTCCGAGCCGCTCCAGGAAGAAGGGGGGCAAGACTACTATTCGCCTCGCAGACCTCTTCCTCTACCCACGGGCACCTCGGGGATACGACGGGCTTTCTCCTGCCGAGAAGCAGGTATTTGAGGCCTCGGACGACGGAGACCGCCTTCGGCGGCTTCGTTTCATCTGGAAGATGGGCGAGGTGCAGTACAACAACGAGCAACGTCTGACCGAGACTCTGCAGCCCGACGGTAGAAGGGAGGCGTAACATTCGTATGTACTTATTATACATTATGTCATAGTCATTAGTCACCGGCCCCCGTTTCTCACGAAATCCTTGACGGGTCAATGATTGACTTGACGCGTTGACCCCTTGACTTGACGAGTTGACTTGACCCGTCATTGACCGGTCCATGACAACACTGCTGTGGCGGACAGCGAAGGCGGCGATTGGCAGCGCGCGATCCGGAATTGATCATCGCTGTCCCGCCGCCGCCCAAATGCGGCTGTCGCGTCGGTGCTGCATTGAGAAACATCTAGACATAGTAACGCATGTTCTACTCATACGTATTGACCTGAAAAATGTGCTCTGCCAGTATGATTAGTACTGTTTTATACCACATGGTAATTCTACTGTTGTTGTGTTAAATGGCATGGACACTGAGCGAAATGTCAAATAGGAACACTAGTTGACTGGCAGGGTAAGTTAGTCGTGGTGCAGTGGTAAATGTGACTGTTGTTCTCTCGGTTCTAGTTTGCACCTTGGTTCGGGGCTGGCTGTGGTCAAATTGCTTTTTTGTGCAGTAGTTTCACATGTTTTCGTGAAGATACAGCCATTCATAGAGAAGTCATACAAGATTTCATGCATGTTTTATTTCATAGCATAGTTCATGCTCACACCGTTCTCACTTGGGTGAACAAAACCGGCGGCTGGAGAGAGCGGCCGATACAAATCGGGAAGGGCGGGGGGCGTGTTCTCACGATATGCATCAACTTCTTGACGCTTCGCGACGTCGAGAATCCTCACTGCGACACTGGCACCTGTCGAGCGCCGCCTTCGCACAACGATCCCGCCTCTCAGGCGTCAATCAATGACGCCATTTTGTGGGACGGCCGACCAGCCGTCTCGAGCCCGCCGTCTCCGAGCTGCGGTGCTTGTCAAATCGCCCGCCCAGGACTTATCTCAACTTGTTGTCCTCCTGCCCTTATACGCCGGAGCTTTCAACGTGACTTGCTTCAAAGGGTTAGTAGCCGTGTTTCGCGGAAACCTGCGCAGACACGTTATCAGTCTACAGTCAGCCCTGTCTCAGCGTCATGAACATTGCACGAACATCACACACACGCATGGTACTTACTCACATCGTGTGTACCGTTTTTAGAGCTATACTAGCAATATACTAGTGTGAAATGTTTAACAACCAACCAACCAAGGACCCTTACACCCACCAGGTTTTCAAGATCGCACCCTATGGCACCTCAACGACCCCCATCAAGAAAAAACGCGTGGCGCGACTTGGACTCATCAACACCATCCTGAATTGCACCGCCGGTTGGTCTATTGACCGCGGCTCGAATATTGCCTTGATCGCACTGGTGGTATTCCGTCGTATAAAAGCAATGCAGCCAACATAGCGTTTCAAGGCTTACTCCGACTCCTTTTTCTCCTTCTCTCTCGCCCAACTCTCCTTTCATGTCCGGTCTTTCATCATTACAGTCTTCAACAACTACTTTGCATGTCATTTCCCACTTTCACACCCCGCTCCAAGACACTTTCCAACGCGAAGAGACCCGTACAGAAGAGTATGGAGGAGACGATCCTCAAGGTCCCTCTCCAAAAGACGGAGATACCCTACCCCCAGCGAAGGAGGTTTCTTCACCGGATCCTAATCTGGTCAGATGGGATGGTCCCGACGATCCCGAGAACCCACACAACTGGTCTCTCCGGAAGAAATGGGCTATCACAGCCCTTTGCGTGCTCTTGACGATCAACGTGTGAGTGTCTTACATAGTATTTTCTTGCGCCCGACTTTCTTTGATGACCGGTGGCCCTTTCAGGACCTTCGCGTCATCAGCCCCAAGCAGTGCCAGTACCTACATCGCGAAAGAATTTGGTGTCAAGACGGAGGTCGGGTATCTCGTGACCTCCATTTTCCTCTGCGGTTACGTTGTCGGACCTCTTCTCTGGGGCCCTGGCTCTGAGTTGTTTGGCCGTCAGATCATCTTCCGTATCGGTCTTGCCCTCTACGTCGTCTTCCATCTGGGCCAAACTCTCGCTCGGGACATGGCGACTTTCCTTGTCACTCGCTTCATCACTGGAGTTTTCGCGTCTGTGCCTTTGACCGTTAGCGGGGGTGTTATGGTCGATATCTGGGACCCCGCGAACCGTGGAATCGCGATGGCAATATTTTCCGCCGGAGTGTTCGTTGGGCCCGTACTTGGTCCTATCGCAGGAGGATTGTGAGTGTTCCTGGTCGTTTCTCTGTCCCCCTCCTTACACGACGTTCAATAGTATAATCATGAGCCCAATAGGCTGGAGATGGATATTTTGGATAATGATGATGTTCGCGGGTGTCTGCACCGTACTCGCCTTCCTTTTCCTCCCCGAGACGTATGCTCCCGTCATCCTTCAGTGGAAGGCGCAAAGACTCCGCAAGGCCGATCCTGAGGCGAACAGTCTGCTTTATTCGGAGCACGCGCGATCAGACTGGTCGTTGAGCGGCGTGCTTCACCGCACGCTCTTCCGCCCAGTCCAGATGATCATCTGCGAGCCTATCCTCCTGCTGGTCACGATCTATACCTCCCTCGTGTATGGCGTGCTTTACGCAAGTGAGTGCGAGCTACCTCACCCTCCCTTCAACACGCGATTCTAACGTATATTCGCTATAGCGTTCGAGGCTATTCCGTTCATCTTCATAACCACTCGTGGCTTCAATATCAGGCAAGTCGGACTCATCTTCATCGGCGTCGGGATCGGAACCACCATCGGTGCATACATCGCCATCCGGCTCTCGAACCGCTACAACGTGCTCATCCCCAAGTATCGCGGCTTCCCGCCCCCAGAGGAACGCCTCTACGGCGCGATGATCGGCGCGCCGTCGCTCGTCGCCGGCGCATTCTGGCTTGGGTGGACGGGCCAGTACTCGCACATCCACTGGATAGTCCCCGCGCTCGCAACGGTGCCGATCGGTGCAAGCGTCTCGCTCGTGTTCAACTCTTTCCTCGCGTACCTCGTCGACACGTACCTGCAGTACGCTGCATCCGCGTTCTCGGCAAACACGATCGTGCGCTCGTGCGTCGGCGCGGCCTTCCCGCTCTTCACGCTGCAGATGTTCGTAGCGCTCGGCATCGGCTGGTCGTGCACGCTCGTCGGGCTGTGCGGGCTGCTCCTCGCGCCGAGCCCATTCTTGTTCTATCGGTACGGGAAGCGGATCCGCGCGAAGTCGAAGTTCTCACCGTGTCCAGTGAGTACTGTTGCTATTTTTTGAGTCCATAATATGGCCGTGTCGCTTACACTTGTCTTGGTAGGATCTCGCCATTGCGAAGCTGATCGCAGCGGAGGAAGCGGCGGCGGCAGCGAAGGAGAAAGCGTAGCCTTGAAGCCCTACGTGGCTCTCAGTCACTCGTTTCGGCCTCCTCTTCCGGGTCCTCCTTTGAACATTGCGCACACGTACGTTACACGTCAGTCACTCTTTAGGACAGTTTTGATTGCTTGTATTAAGTTGTCATTGTGACACTGGATAGTCATCGCATACTTGCCAAGTGTCGTCGTTGTTACCGCGTCGGCGGGTTTTTCTCTGAGTCGCTGTCATACGCGGTCTACGTATTCCACCAGTAATCCCCTTATTTATGCGTAGCTGCAGGCATCCATTCCTTTAAGTTAACTTGATTGCCACGCCACTTTCAACTTGTTGTACCGGGTGGCATTCTTCGGCGGACGATCTTACATCTACCTATTTGTAGAGTGTATGAGCATGAAATAAAAGCAGAGCATCCCTAGTACCATATTAGTTGATTATTCTCAATGCGATGTTTTTTCTAGAGACTACTACATCAATGCCTCAATGAACTGGTGGTTGCTCGGTTGGAGCGGACGGGCGGCCCGCACAGTAACTGGCTTCCGGGCTTGTGCTGGGGATTTGAGTACTCGGCCACTCGGAGTCGCCGCGGCGTTGGCCTCTACGACTCGATGGCGACAAGTGTCTACCTCTACCACGACCAGCATTGGCCACATTCGGATATCTTTCTGTCTCCAAAAGTCGCGTCTATCTCTACCGACAACGTCTGCTGCAAATCCAAAACCCGGTAGGACTCGGAGGCCTTGAGGAGAAGCAGTTTACGGTAGCGAGGAAGAATTTGAACGCGTCGGACGCGTGTAATGAGGATAGCGGATCTAGAGAGGATTTAGGTGAGTCTGTCGGATGATGAGATGCGCCCGAGCTGCGACGGCGTACTTATATGTCGCCAATCCGCTTCAATTTGACCTTCACCAGGTTCGAGGGATCGTCACGGTCCACGGCCTACTTCTCAAAGCATGTCTTCTAACTCTCCGGAGGGTCGTCGAGGTTCCCAGCACGTAGATCCAGACAATTCTCAACCCGCCGCAGAATGGTCCCCCGGCACATCTCAAGAACGCCTAACCGAGCAAAATGCTGGATCCAGACCGATTACGAAACTGCAAAGGTACGCCATACATGACCGGTAGTCATCCTCGTCCTTATTGACTGGTGACTTTGACTGGTGACTTTAGTCATGCCTTCCATGCCTCTCCTCATCCAGCGCTCCGTCCTTCCATCCCCTTGGTCGCCAACCGGAATGGCGTAGGTGTGTGCGACTAATGCAAGCCATCAACGAGAGTTTTGATTAGGTGTCAAACAGCGCCGCAAGTGTGCAAGGCTTGGGAGGGAAAGGTTGCGTCCCGAGGCGGGTTGGATGGTTTCGTCTTTACATCGCCGAACATGGACTTCGTCCCGGACTATCCTGTCCACAAGGAAGTCATCAATACCAACGAGGACGGCCGGTGGGGGCTACATGAGTACTCGCGGTGGCCTCAGCCTTATGTCGACAGCATGATGCATCTTGCCTGTATCCCCCGCCAGCCCGCTCTTCCTCATTTACCTCGGGTCCTCTTCAAATCTCTGCACCCTTCGTCGGATTGGACCGAACGCATCGAGTTGATGGTGAAGGGGCTCGGTTTCGTCTATCAAGAGACACGCAGCGAGCTAGCCAAAGCTGCGAACCTGGCCATCCAACGCTTCCACGCCACGAAGAACGTGCGGGAGAACGTGCAGCGCTACGGAGATTTTCTGGTGATGCTCCTACGGCAAGTAGTCGACAGGATGACATACGTCGCGTCGCACAGCAGGACCGCCATCGCCGTGGCAGCCCATGTCCAACGTCTTTGTCTAGAGCTGGCGGGACTGAAGACGTATGTGGAGCTGGTTGTTCCTCGTCTCGAATCTACCGTCGATTTTAGCCCAACCCTGCTCCCTGTCCTAGGCGGTTTCGTCCGCGATCTCACCGACGCGCAGACGTGGTGCCGGCTCGGCCTTCCCGTGTGGCTCATCCAGCCGCTGACTCAAGAGCTCGTCATTTGGAGGGTCGTCGACCCCGTAGGCCTCCCGTCGGGAATGTCGGACTCGCCCTGCAGCCCGCCGATTCTCCATAAGACTGGGTCGTTTGTTTTCGCACCGAACGTTACAGGAAATTGGTTGACTAGCATGCTGATGTCCGTCTCGAAGCATCTGGGTGGATCGCATCTCGAATGTATGAACCTAGCCAGCGTTCCCAAGATTCCTCACGGTCTTCCGGACAACAAGCGCGCCCGAATCGAAGAGGGGAGTACACAGTTGGCCATGCGTGCCGCTTTCCCTATTGATGGCGAACCCTCGTCGTCCAAGGTCTCGAGACGCCAAAGGCGCAAGCAGGCGGCAGCGGAACGGGCTGCGCTTAACGGGACCTCCACCACGGATCCAAGTGCTTCGACCCTGTCAGGCACACGACATCCATCTCGAACCTTTCTCCCATCGCCCTTTTGCGATCCTGCGCATGTATGGGCCGCTGCTTTGCGCTCTGCTTCACCGCTCCCGCAAACCTGCAACTCCGCTTTGTACTTCTATCCCCCGCCGTTCCTCCTCGACACTGTCTGCGCCAAAGCGCCTGTACCTGAAGGCAACGCCCACCCCGAACGTGCGCGTGTGGACGAGAAGGTGGCCCGATATCTCCATAACTTGGTCCGCATCCGTGAATTCTGCCGCGCCCGCCTCTTCGACAAGACCCTGTCCTCCAAGCCCCTTTCCATCGGCGAATGGCGCGCCGCGCTCTGGGGCGATTACAACCCACAGACCTCTGTGCGCGCCGGAGGGACGACCTCGGATGCCCGCCGAGCGAAGCGACGGCTCGAGGAGCGCAACGAGGTCGGTGCGCTCCTCCACCAGGTCGGGCACATGGACCGCTACTCCACCGACATCGTCGTCTCGCTCGAAGGCATCACCGTCGCCGCGGACACGGTCGCGACGAACCCCGCGGTCAGGGCGACATTGCTCTGGGAGTCGCACGAGCTGAACTTCCGCGCGGAACTGATGGCGCTCGACCACCTCCTCGTCAACACCTCCGACTGGCCCGAACGCTTCAAGTGGGAGCGCGAGATGCTCGTCTCGGGTGCCTGGGGAGAGCCGTCGTCTGGGCTGTCGGTGCTGCCCTCGCTCGAGCCAGACCTTCGGCAGTACTGCTGGTGCGCTCCTCCCGACGAGGGATGGGAGGACTGTCAGCGCTTCCTTCGAGCGTTTGCTCAGGTGCTGTCCCGGTGGCACGGGTGTCCAGAGGTAGTTCTGCAGGTCCGCAAAATGGACGGGAAGATGACAGCAGACCAGTTCTCGGAAGTTCAACGATCTGCAGTCGAGTTCTACGTGCGTTCCTTCACGCGTTCCTTCCTTCGACTCCCCATTCCACCGATCCCTTTTCCTTGAGTTGGGGACCGGCGACCCACCCTCCAGGACAGTTGAAGCATGGCGAACAGCCGATCCCAGTACGCTATATCGCTATTATCAAATTTATAAGTTACTGTTTTATATGTTATATACATACAATCTCCGTACACAGCTGTCTTCCTTAGGTCGTTTACCTCCTGAGTCACTGTTAATTCATTTAGAATGCTTGGTGGAGTCCAGAACGTCGTGGTCACTACAGCGATTGCTCCTGTCCATTTCGATCTGGAGGCATCATGCCTCCACGATGATGTCAGATCCCGTTTGTGTGCTATAACACGCCTGGTCGACGCGGGGACGACTTTCTAGTAAGTACTCGCTCTTATGTGCTTCGTCCACTGGCACACGTCTAGGACTCTCATCACGACACGCATCGTGTCCGACACCTTCAACACCTCCGGAGCCGGGGAGAATTCCCGATTCACTAGGGGCGGCTCGCAGCCTGGGGCTTTCGACCAAGGCAAGACCGACGACCAGCTTCAGGGTTGGGAGGACAACGACATGGGCGGCAGTCGTGCGGCCGCGGGCGTCGCTGGCGCCGGCGACTACGAGGGGCATGGCCAGCAAGCCGCGCAGGCCCTCATGGGCGGTCAGAGACAGCAGCAGAAGACTGGTGAGAAGCAGGACTAACTCGAAAAGGGCATCGAGTCTGCGGGCAAGAAGGTTGGGGCCAACATCGTGAGTCTTCGCCTGCGGCGTTTAGTAGCCTGAAGTTGCCGGGTGGTTAACGTGCCAGATGCATTGCTAGAACGACAAGAATGCTGATACTGCTGGAGACTTCCTCAACAAGGAATTCACCGCTAAAACCGGTGCGTAGCAGTTTCTTGGACTGGGTGCTTGGCTAACAGCCCGAATTAAATGTGTGGTAGGCCGTAGCATCCCCGGTGTGAATCATTAGACAAGCGCTCCATTTTTCGACTAACGCGCGCTAGTGCAGCACTTGCCAAGCGATGTTTGCCTAGGTTCCTACCAAACACACATTCATGTGAAGTTGTATGATTTGTTCTACCTTGGAAAGGTTTGGAATAGCGTGCAGACTGCTACGTCTATGGAAAACAGGGGGACGAACGACGGTAAGCTATAGATTCCAAGCGCATACTGCTAGTGTATCATATATGTACGGTGCCCTACCGAAGACAAGTGTCATCCTACGATGCTCGCTTTGGTGCAGTTGGCTTCCCCGCAAGAGCAGGTACTAGTCCCGAGGGCCACGAAGAGGCCTGCACCACGACCGACCGTACGCGCGTTCGAATTCACGAACGCACGTCGACCGCTCCTCGAGGCCGACGTCTTGACTCGTTGGCCAGATGTTGCGCCCCCGATGCCGGATCTTACAGTCGAAGAGGAGGAAAGCAGGAGAGAAAAGGGAGGAGAGGTGGAGAAGGAGGGCTGCAGGAGGGGGGTTTATATACCCCGACGGACGGCTGGCGTCGGCATGTTCGTTTTGTGTCAGCCTCGAGGGTAGCCGTGGCTGTTCGCGCCCGAGGGAGTACTGTTCGCCTCAATGGGGTGGCTGACCGGTAGCGGAGGACATGAGGCGAACACTGATGTACTATCCCAATGTCAGTTCTCTGTCTCGCACCCGACTACAAACAGTTAGCCACTGAGACGGCGCCACTGAAAGGCGCGGACATCCTGGATGACTGCCTACCTCTAGTGACATCTGGATGCTTTGATGTCGCGCACATTCTTAGGCTGGCCCGGACTGAGGAAGGCCTGAGGCTCGAGTGGTGAATCAGCGAAAGCATTTACTGATTACACCCTGCAAAGCAGCTTGGCAACGTCGGACTCGCTTCGACAGTGGCACATATCGCGCGGAACAGAGATTTTTTCGGGGTGAACTAGAGTTGCCCATGCATTCCTACGAGGAACTTCGCAATTAGCTTCTTTGAATATTAAGACGAGACCATATTCCACACACCCTTCATCTAACGTCACCTTCCCTTCATCCTCGACCAGGGATTCGCTAGTTGGCTAACACGACCGGCACTCACACATTGTCATTGAGAACACCGAGGAAGTCAGGTTCGGAACGAATTTAACGTCGCTAGAGCCAAGTTCAATTATCCGCATCATTGGGAACAAAAGATAATTGGTAAAAGAGACAGTGCGTTTGGTGGCGAATTTGTAGAGCTGAGCACGGATGCGAAACGATGCAAGAGGGTCAAGCCGAGGACGACGATTTTGACAGCAGGATTCGTATCGCCTCCTTGATTTGCCCGGCCACGACCTCGACCTGCTCATCATGGTAAGCCCGGCACCGACAAAGGAGGGCCAGATGAGAACGCACGTTTTGCTCGTCGAACACTGCGAAATGATCTCCTGGGATATCCAACACTTCTATCTTCTTCCCTAACACCGTCTCCCAGTGCGGAATTGTGCGTTCGTCACCTTCCTTCGTCAGGAAAGCGCGTTCACGAGGATCCAACTCCCCGTCATAGACCGAGATATCTATCCCTGCTCGTGAACGCAGATAGACGACAGGTGGACTCGGATTCCGAACGGACATGCCCCACTGCAACGTCGAGCGGCCATAATTTTTTAAGGCTCGCGATGCGCGCTTCATTTGCGCCTTTAACTGCTCAGCGGTACGATCCGGCACGCCAATTTGGTCTATGACCTTACTGATGAGCGCGTCTGGAAGCAGGCCACCACATTGTGGTGCAGGCGCGTCGATCAACACGAGTCCCTTCACTAGAAAACCCTTAGCAAGAAGGTGGCGCGCAAGTTCGTAGGCGACAACTCCGCCGAATGACCAGCCTAACACAGACAATGCTTCAATTAGCACTTTATTTGTGATTCAGACATGCGGTACTGACCACCAAGAATGCATTCGCAGCCTGAGCCATACTCGCGACCGAGGAGCTCAGTCGCGAGCAGGTGAAGATACCCTTGCGCCAAGATCGTGAGCTCGTCTCCGGAACCACCGGCCAAAAAGGCGTGCGTCGCGGAGAAATCATGGTTCCTGATAGCCCATACGTCTTGTCCGAGTGGCGCCAGCCTGGAGTAGCCTGAAATCAATCCGGATCCGTCGTGGATAAGGATGAGAGGTGTCGTACTCCTGCGCCGCGCGAGCGGAGATAAGGACATCTCCGGTCGTCCGAGCGTTGGCGATTGCGGGTTGTCCGAAGGAGGATAATCGTTCGAGCTCTGCAGTCTCCAGACGCTGTATATGACATCGTTCCGGGCTTCTCCTTGGCCAAGCATGCTGTCAGAACTCTTCCTGAAGCGACCATACACTTCGATAGACATGATAGACTCCTGATAGGGCTCCGCAGGTTCTGTGGGGCTCCTCATAGCATCATGTCGCCGTGTTCTTGAGTGCCCGACTTGGTGATCCAGGACTTCCTCGGTGTGAACAGGCCCAGCGTCTTCAGACATCTCGCAGAGAGTGGTCAGGCTGTCTAACGCGACTAGCCGTGGCGCATCTGTCTGAGCCTCGCTACTGCGACCACATTGGTCAGATACGATGCGGACGAGATCGCCCACTGTTGTCGCTCCTGCGAACATGTGCACGTCGAACGCACGGCCAGAGGTTGGAAGGAGGGCGCGGAGACGAGCGACAACCTCCCAGATCATCAGCGAGTTGACGCCCAGCTTCGTTAGCTCCGCGTCGGACGAGATGTCGGCACACGGGATGTCGGAAGTCTCGGAGATGATACGAACGATTTTGGCGTGCAAGCGTGCTGGTTGCAGAGCCGCTGGAAGGGGGGCTCCCTCCGACGGGCCTTCAGAAGGACATTCAGGGTCGCCGAACGGCCGCCCTGAGGCAAGCGATAGAAGCTTCCTGAAACTGGCTACGGCAACCTTGCGGAAGCGCACCCTCTTCAAGCAGGCCAAGATATCACGCTGAGAGCCATCCGCGGCCACCGCAAAGACATCCACAACTATGACGGCTCTCTCCATGTGCACCGCGGACGCATAGACTCCATATCGAGCCGACGGATCCGTTAGGCCGGGGTGCACCTTGACCCTGTCGACCTGAGAACATATAAATACGTCCTGGCCGTTCATCCCGCATGTGAAGTTCGCGAGAAATCCAGCGACGTGGAAGAGGCTGTCGACGAAGATCGAGCTGATCGCAGAGGAGGGTGTTCGCACATCTACGGCCTTCTTCTGGGGCAAGTGGCAAACGGCGTAGGCGGTAAAAGACTCTGAGTCGACGGCGATTGTGTTGATTGCGTGGTATTGTTGCCCATAAGCGACCACCTGGGGAAAGAGAAGATCGTAGACAGTCCGCGTGTTCAACACCTCAACGGAGGGTGCATCTCCCATTCGACGTATCTCGCGCTCCACAACAGCGCGGGCACAGAGGAACTTAGAAGACCGAGTGTCCATGGGAATCTGCTTCAGGGAGCCCGTACAGAGGGTCTCATCTCTGTCCACGCAAGTTGACAGGATCCTGAAGGCGCCAGAATGCTTGTGGGTGGAAGGATAGACGTCGACATGTACAAGTAGTTTCTTCTGGCGATCAGGGACGTGCACCAGCGGCACAGGCATCGAGACGTCGACAAGGTCCAGGATGTCCGTCTTGCTAAAGTGTGCGTGTCCTCGGAATATGCGCAGCGCCTCGGCAAGCGCGAGGTCTGCATATATAGAAGCCGGGCAAAGAGGGAACCCGAGGACTCTGTGTCCTTGGATGAGGTCCACGACGTCGTCGAGGGGGATCGAGAGAGAAAAAGCCGCGGTAGTGGATATTGATGGGGATACGCCGGGTTCCGGCCCGCATACGCGAGCAGTAGCACCCGATGAACCATTTTTCTTGTACGGCACCCAGAACCTAGCATCCGCGAATGGGTACGGAGGCAAGTCAATTAACCTCGCCTCCGGCGTGAGGTCGGCAAAGACCTCCCGCCACTTCACTGGCACAGACGTGCGGTATAGCTGCGCCAACGTGCCATACAACACATTGAAAGCAGAGGTGTTCTTGCGCAAGGACGGCAAGAGCAGTGGTGCACCGTCTTGTTGAATGCCGCGCAGGAAGGAGAGGGTAGATGGGCTAGGTCCGATCTCAATGAATGCTGCGATCGTCGACATGTCAAAGCTGGACTGAAAGTGGGTGATTCCAGGATCGAATCGCGCAGGGTCCCGGCAGTGACGAGCAAAGTAGTCTGAGACGTATACACTCCGATCTCCGGGCTGAACCATGGCACCAGCGACGTTAGAGAGAACCGGGATCTTGGGCGCGGCGAAGGCGACCCCTCTACCGGACTCGCGAAGGCTATCCAAGACGGGGTCCATCGGTTCCGAATGGTAGGCGAACGGTATATCAAGTCGGGTGCAGTGGAACCCACGATCCGCACATGCCTGTTCGAACACTTGCAGTTGGTCGATTGGGCCGCCTATCGTCTGGTGTGATGCACTGCCGTAACCTGTGTCAAAATCGTGGAGCATAATATGGTGAAATTTCGAAGGATGTACCTGTTGAAACAACAAATCCCCAGGCCAGGCGTCCCAGCGAGCAGAGGGGTAATTTGTTCCACAGACGCCCGTACTGACGCCATGTTCGATACTCCCGAGGTGCACTTTTCCGAGATGAGTCGCGCACGAGTTGCCACAAGCTTCAGCGCATCATCCAGGGTCAGGACATCCGCGACGACCAATGCCACAAATTCTCCGAAACTGTATTCCCCCTTGGTCAGTGGTTGCAATTAGCCAACATGACGTGCATACCAGTGTCCAATCACGGCCCCAGGACGGACTCCCCACGAAATCCAAAGCTGGGCCAGAGCATGCTCCAAAACGAACAGCGCTATTTGCTGTGTCTGCAAACTCGGAGATTCACGAGGCGGGTGAGTTAGCGAGGCTACGCGGAAGCCGTCGAGGATGGTATTAAAGCCCCATTCGGTGAGCTTCCGGTCGCAGTCGTCCACGATCCTAGACACGAACGGCAACTCCCTGTACAGTTCGGCTCCCATCCCCGCATACTGCGACCCTTGCCCGGAGAACACAAACACCACCTTGTCAGCAGGGCGGACTTCAGTGACGGGAGCGCAACGGAGCCTTTGAATAAGCTCGTCCTTAGACGTCCCGGCCGCGGAGATACGAAACAGATGCATCTGCCTCCTGGCAGTGGCGGAGTATGCGAAGTCGCACAGAGAAGCGGGGTCTTCGTGGCAGACTTCCAGCTGAGCCACGTACGCAGCTCGAAGCTTCTCGACGGCGACGGCGCTCTTGCAAGCTATCCCAACCATGACCCCAGTCCGTAGTGAGACATCTTCAGACCTCTGCTGAGCCTCGTACTCTTCGAGGAGAAGAGCAGCATTCGAGCCAGACGCCCCGAAGTTGTTAAGCAGCGCCATTCGAGGTCTATCGCAGTTCCAAGGAACGCTGACAGTGTCTATCCGAACGTTGTCTGTACCGAGGTCAGGGATGCGGGGGTTGAGTTCCACGAGCGACGGGTGGCGCGGGATAGTTTTTTCGCGGAACATCAGGATGAGTTTCGCCAAGCTAACAGCACCAGACGCAGCTTCAGCGTGGCCGATGTTCGCTTTGACTGACGTGATGTGGAGGGGATTGTCGACGGCTCGTCCGAGGGCGAAAACCTTGCGGATCGCTTCCAGCTCAGCAGGATCGCCCGCCTGTGTCCCAGTTCCATGGCATTCCACGACGCTGATCTCGTGCGGGTGGACACCAGAGCCAGCGAGGAGTTTCTCGAAGAGTGCAACCTGGGTGGGGACATGAGGGTGGGTGATGGAATCAGCATTCCCCGACTGGTTGACTTCGATGCTTCGGATGACACCAAGTATCCTGTCGTTCTCCGCGAGGGCATCCTCCAAGCGCTTGAGGACGAAGAGGCCACACCCCTCCGAGCGGCAGTACCCATCCGCGGACGCATCCCACGGACGACACTGTCCGGCGGCACTGAGGAAATGGGCTCGCGACAACCCTACATGCATCTGGAAGGGAGTCAACTAAGTGTGTGAAGCGATAGTCGTAGCGGAATAGGAATAGGACGTACCTCTGGACTCGTGATGACGTTCACCCCGCCGGCCAATGCGGCGTTACAGTCTCCACTTTGCAATGCTCTACAAGCTTGATGCAGGGCGACCATGGAAGACGAGCAAGCCGTATCGAGAACGAGAGAGGGGCCACTGAAACGAAACACGAAGGCAATCTTGCCGCTCAAGAATGACTGCAGTGTGCCTGCCCGGGGGACACGGTAACCAGTAAGCGCACTGGGGAAGAACGTGGTGACAAGAAACATACCAGTGCTGTAATAGACATCAATGCTATTGCGGAGATTATGCTCGTAGTCGTGCGTTGCAACCCCTATGTATGTTCCAAAAGTCTCTCGACTCCATGACGAAGTAACATCCGGAGTATAGCCGGCGCTCTCGAGGGCGCGGTATGCCGTTTGCAAAAGGAGACGTTGCTGAGGATCCATGGCTTGCGCCTCGCGGGGGGATATGTGGAAGAAGGAGTTGTCGAATGAGTCGGGGTACGCAAGAAAATTGCCGTAGAGCTTGTGCGATTCGGTACTAAGATCTACGGTGTGTTCTCCAAGATCGGCAAGATCAAAGCGCTCAGGAGGGACCTTGTAAGTAGTCATTTGTCAGGCAGTTGTTGGGTGTACGACTAGAGCCCTCGCACCTGGGAAACCGGACTTGTCCCTTTCTGCAACAAACCCCACAGATCATCGACGCTAGCCGCACCGGGGAAGGTCGCGGCCATTCCGACAACAGCAATTGGACGAGTTGGAGTGCGAGGACGAGCAGCAAAGGTGTTCATTGTGAGCCAGCGTGGTTCACTTCAAGGCATGGATTAAGTGGCAAAGGTTTTAACCTCACAAGATCGCGCTAGGATGGGTGGGGCATTATATAGCATATCGCTACCAGCGACAATGGCGGGGGACGGATGCACGGAAGGGGCCCGCCTAGAGCACCGTGACAATGACGAATTTCTAACAGAACAACGTTAACATTGTCTGCAGCGCGCTGGACAGGGTTAGTTGCCTACCATTTCGATACGTATAGAGTGAAGAACTTACGATCGAAAACACAAGTTCGAAGCGACGGTCCCCGAAGTCCCGTTGCCCGAGCAAGGGTGGTCATTTATGATGAATGCCCATGCCGGTGAGTGCTTGAAGCTGACAATGGTGACGAGGCCTAGCATGAGGCCTAGTCAAAGGTCTGTCCAGGCCTATGCTTATGTAAGCACGTCATTCTCACCACTAGTAGCCTGCCAGTGCTGGCAAGTAGCGACTTGGCAGTACTTAGTCAGATGCCACCAAACGATTGGGAGACTCGCAGCCTTGTCTTTGACCACTACGAGTGCAACTAGTCCTTCGGTGTGTGTTCATATTAATCATAACTTAGAGTGAAATTCATTCTAGTCATTCATTCTGACGACTAAATATTCCCGGGCCGTTCGCACTTTAAGCTAGCATTCGTCCTTCCGACTTGTGACCATGGAAGATCTTCCATTGGGACGTGGACGTACTAATCGTCCATGGAAAAGCACCAAGCTTCGTGAGTGCATACGTGCACGTAAGGATTGCTAACCCCTTCAGGCTGCAAACATGCGCAATCGACTTCTCACGTTGACTTGGAAGCATCTTGAATGGCCCCCCCATCAGGCGTAGCCCGTTTGCGAGTCACTCATATCTAGACACAAGATTTTTTACACAAATTGTGTAATTGGCATCCTTTGCTTCGGGCGATATGGCAGGGAATCTGGCGCAAAGTCTTTCCACTGGTTAGGTGCGTCTAGTCCACGCTCAGTACTTTTATATGCTATATGAACCCTCCATATGCTTCTCTCTAGCATTTATATACTGATAGTCCAATAAAGAGTACCATAGGGCGTGGTGTACCGTGCTACTCCAGGGCATCTCACGAGGTCATGTGCGTCTATGTCCGGCGGGCGCCTACAGCCGCGAAGACTTTGCCCCATGCTCAGCCCTGCTGTCCGATAGTCCCCCCCCTCATGCAACCAATCGTGCTTTTCTTCATTCACGGGCTGGGCATTCTTCCTGCTCTATACTTTTCTATTTGTATCAGAATTGTTTTTGCTCCGTTACCACCAGCGTCGTTCCTTTGAGACCCTCGAAGCCAAGGTTAGTAATAAATTGCTTTGATTTCATTGCGTATCATTACGATGGCTGCTCTTCGCTCTGCGTAACGACGAGTCTTGGTGATTTTTGCGGGGGACACTGATTATTCGACGTAGAAAGCGCCATCAGGCTGCCGCGCCCCTACGGGAGCAAGCTGGAGAACCTCGAGAAGATTCACTCATGCATGCACGGATTCCGGACCGCCTCCTGCCCTTCTGCCCTGATCATGCGGTTCCTCCTGTGTATATTTTGTCGGGAACAGTTATGAAAGCAGCGCCTTCCTCAACGTCGCTGAGTGGGGAGGGTCGGAAGCTCATTTCCGAGGTGCGTGTCAGTCTTTGCAGATGCATGGTTGCGATCGTTCGATTTTGTTTCGGATTCAATTCCAGAGGATATGGCTGGCGTTCTCACTGTATTTGTGAAATAGAATACGCCAGCTCAGTGCCTTTGGCGGTCTCAGTTTCTCCGATGTGCCCCAGCACTCTTAGCGATAGCTTTGCTAGTGGGCGTTTTGCCAAATAGCTGTCGGCGTGGAGGGGAAAATGTTTCATCAACAGGATCAGCATTGTTGCCAACGCTGGGGCACGTTGAGGGCATAGGCGGCGCAGTGGACTGTTGCTCTCTCTTTCTTCAACGATTCATTGGGCGCCACCTGGCGTTTACGTTTGTCTGTAGCTGATTGTCTCCTATATGAAAGGCTGCAAGTCCTCTACCTATCCCCGCAATCTTCCACGCCAGCTGGCCGCCTTGTTCTGGCCCCGCGATCCTTTTCTCACGTCGCAGCCTTGAGGCTTGAGGCACATACATAGGTCAGTCGACACTATTAATATCGTCCCACACCGTTCCGCTAATTCCCTCCACTGCTACCACCACTACCCTACTCCCCCCGACCCACTCTCTGCTATGTCAGATCTGAAGCCCCCCTACCAGAGTTCCTCCAATGGCGACCTCATCATACGAACGTCGGAGGGCATTGAATACCACGTCCACAAGTTCCTCATTGCGAACATGTCCCCCATATTCGCGGACATGCTTCCCATACCACAGCCTGTCGCCGGCCCGGAACCTACTAAACCTGTCGTTGACGTCACAGAACCTATGCACATCTGGAGCGCCATCCTAGACCTCTGCTACTTCCAGGAAGCCGCCTTCGAGGACCCCTCCGGCACGGTTGAGACCGTCCAGGCGCTCCTCGAAGCAGGAAAGAAGTACGAGATGTGCGCGGTGACATCTCGCGCCCGCCGCGCTCTTCTCCACCCCCCGTTTCTGGCCTGCCATCCTCTGAGCGTGTACGCGCTCGCCTGCGCCTACCAGCTCGAAGACGTCGCACGGCGCGCCGCCCGCGAGACGCTCTCGCTACCTCCGGTTCCTCCATTCGTCCCAGGCTTCGAGCTCATCTCCGTTCGCACGCTGTGCCACCTGTTCGACTACCGAAAAGCATGTGCCTCTGCGGCTTGTGATGCGCTCAGCCTCGCCCGGGGCCGCATACAGCCGTGGATGCAGGAGAGCGGGTGTTGGGAGTCTGTTAGGTTCAGCTGCGGCGACAGGAATTGTCCTCTGCTCCGGGCGCGCCTCGACGAGAAGGTGCACGGCATTTGGAAGACGAAGGAGTATCCGCAGGCGTTGGTCGAGTACCTTGAGCGGCTCTGCGAGAAGCTCAATGGAGAAGTGCGGCCGTCGCTCGCGACATCTCCAGACCTCCTCATGGCGTTCATCGGGTCCGCCACGACGGCCTGCCCGAAATGCGCGGTGAAGGTGGCGGGAAGCATAGTGCCCTTCTCTACAGCAACGGAGTGCATGATTGAGAGATGCATCTCAGGGGTAAGCGATATCCTGGCAACGCTGCTTGGGGTTCACGGTTTTTGCAGATCACTTTGGAATTCGAGCCTTCCCTTTGACGAGTTTTTTGAGGATCAAATTGTAACCAACTGTAAGGTTGTCCGCCTATGAAGCTGCCTATCGCTGTTGAATCGAAGTTTAACCTGCAGATGAATCATCGACATAGCGTTAATCCCATATTGTAGGTACTGGACCACGAGAGCTTCGCCACAAGCGTTTCCCCACTCATCGAACTTAATGACCTACCATTTATGGCTTCATCACTTCTCTCGGCATATGCCGACCCAGTCCAACGCGTCGCCCGCCACACTTGCATTGAAGTGTATGTAGGTAACTGTTTGGTAACACTTGCAAACTCAACTCATGTATCGTAAGCGGCCACGGATGCGTTCATTGGATTTCAGGATATCTCCAAGTCGTTGGTACAGGTTGCATGAACTTCAGACCGTCTGTGAGACCGCCACTCAGCCTGGCTTCGTTACGCGAGCGGCCAGTCGTGGTCTACTTAGACTGCGCATGGATATTGTGGAAGCTTACAATGCATTACTAATCGTAGAGACCAGGGGTAATGGGTGGTATCGACTAACGTGCGCTAAATATTGCGAGCATTCTAATCGTGAGTTCGCCGTCAGAGGCCGTGACAGGGATACAGGAGGTCATGAAGCAACGTGTATCGTGAACGAGTCGACAAATGGTAACTCAGCTCCATAGAAATCGTAGCAGGTACTATATCGATGGTATGCAGGGCAATGAACGATTCTGATGAAGCATAAGGAGGGGAAGAATGCCTGTGCTGTTCTCGGCCACTGTTCTGACATGTTGAGTAACGATAGGGGGATGTTCATTGGAATATGGACGCAGGGTCCACTAGGTTCAAAGGAGCGACCGGCGTTCTGAGAGCATAGAGTAAAGGATGGTGAGTATTCTAGTCCGTTCAAATAGCATGAATAAGTAGAAGATCGTCTATGGGGAGGTATAGCAGGGTATGGATAGTATGTACTGCGCTGTAAAGGGCCCGCAAACAGTGCGAGATGTGTTCAATATGAGAAGACCATCAACCAGGGGTTGAGGACGATCTGCAAAGTAGTGAGCCCAAGAGTGTGAAGGACATGAGCGGGCCGGACGCACAGGGAAGAGGATGTGACCGCCAGCAACGACCGCGAGGGGGAAGATGACGGCCCAGGCCGAGCCGTCTATGCGCCACTGGATGGGAACGGCGGGGATGCTGAGGATGATGATGATGAAGACGAGGATCCAGGCGACGAGCCACGAGAACCAGAAGCGCTTGAAGATCTTGGGGATTTCCTTGAAGAAGTTCGACCGTTCGACTTCCTTCTTCGTTGCGCCCCACGTCATGTTGTACGAGAAGCAGTGGGCCAGGATCGCCTGCGACACAGGGATAGACAGTCCTCCAAAGAAGAAGAAACTGCACGCCACCGGAGTCAGCCACGGTCCGGCCCCGCCTCGACAGCAAGAGAAACAACGTACAAGAAGGGGATCCATGTGACATTCTGGATCAAGGAGCCGAACTGCACAAGGCGATTAGCAGACTGTCTGTTGTCGCATTCCGTTGGACTTACGAGAGACCTCTGGCCGAGACGGTACTCGAGAAGCGTGTATCCGACGTTCCCAGAGCCAAAGAAGACGACCGTGGTGGCTAGCCAGACCTCGAAACTGTGCTGATAGAAACCGTCGACGGGGAATTGGAACCCGAGCAGCACATAGTTCAGGATACTAATTGTGATCGCCCCTGCGATACCGTCTGTCGTGCAGACATAGCGATCAGAGAAGTTCCAGCGAGCACGCAAACTGAAACGAAAGCTCACAGTACGAGAACATGTAGGCCATCATCGAGAACTTATAGTGAAGGGGCGCGCTAGACCACATGAACCGGTGGATCTGGTGCGCGATCGGGCCCTTCCTCAACCATTGCACGAACGGGTTGAACAAAAGCTCGTTACACCCTATCCGCCACACCTTCCTCAGTGATCACATCGAACGGTCTTGGGCACAATGACTTACCATATGCGTACTTCTGCCACCGATTGAGCTCGTCGTCGACAGTGAGGGACACTCCTTCCTTGAATCCGCCCTTCGAGTACGTTGCCCAACGGATGATGTATCCACGCATCTGCAAACGGAGGGCCATATCAAAGTCTTCGGATACGTTCGACTCGGACCAGATCTTTTCTTGGCCGTCAGCGGGGTCTACGAATGCAGCGTCTTGCAAAGCCTTCCAGCGAAGAAAGGCGTTGTGACCGACGAAGGGGGCGACCTCGCCATTCGCGGCGCCTATGACGCTGGCGTCAGTCTCGCTCACCTTCCATCGCGCACGGATAACCAACAACTCACTAAGCGAAATGCACTTATTGATTCTCCTTGTGAAGTACGCGATGCCGTTCTCGAAGTAGTGATGCGCAACCTGCATGACGTCCGACTCGTGCTGGATGATCGCGACAGTCGGGCACTCCGCCATCTCCCTCGCGGCATCCCGCAGGCAGTCCTCGGGCACGACCGTGTCCGAGTCGACGATGAGGACGATCTCGCCGAGGCGGCACGCGCGCCCGTTCGCCGCCCACGGCCTGAAACGCCGTCCGCTCGCCTCGTACACCTCGTCGATCGCCATCTGGAGCGCCTGCTCCTCACGGTCGTCGAACTGGGACTCGGGGTCGTCGAGCTGCGAGCCCGAACCCGAACCCGAGACCGACTCGCTCCCGCTCCCACTCCCCGTGTGCGCGCGCACGCGCTGGCCTTGTCCGGGGTTGATGCCGCCCTGGTCCTCGCCGTCATGATTGCGGTACTGCATCCCGTAGCGCACCTCCCCGTGCGAACTCGAGGTAATCTGCTCCGTCGACGGGCGTGCGCGCTCCCGCGCGAGGAGGTCCGCGAGGTGCTTCTCAGCCTTGAGAGAGAGCAAGAGGCCGTAGTTCATATTCGACGCCTTCTTGAAGCGTCCAGCACGCTTGAAACCGTCAGCCGAGTCGTCGTGCTTTGGGCGCGCGACCCAGCCGATGCCGTGGTTGGCATAGAAGAGGATGCGCGCGTCGCGGTCTTCAATATTCAGAAGGCGGAGGCCATCGTCGTTCACGAAGATCGTGGAGGTGCCGCCCTGGCGGGCGTACGTCTGCATGGCTTTCTTGAGCGATTCGATGGATGGCGTTCTGTACGCCCGCTGTCAGCACGTGCCGTCTACGGACCATCTAATGAAGGACTCACAAAACAGTTTCGAGGCTCTCCTTGTAGACGGGCATCTGGATGGTGATGTGCGGCAGGTTGTTGTCAACCAGTTTGTTGGGCTTGGGAGGGTTGGCGGAGTAGTACTTTGAATTCTTGTGATACTGACCGACGGGTCCGATGCACATAGAAATATTCTGCACGATCTGGAGTGTAAAGAACTGCCGAGACACAGCGTGTCAGGGACGTCTTCACATAAAGATAGAATAACGAGAAAACCACTTACCCATGACACACAAAAGGACAGGGGTAGCAGCGCACACAGCGCGAGCCGGGTGTAGTTGCCATCGAGCTTTATTTCTCGCAGCAGGACGTTTACGCCGCTCCCGACAAAGACTATGCAAAATTCCATTCATCAGCTCCCAAGACCCCCAGCAACCACATTGTATGAAAGAAACGCAACTCACACACGCTCAGGCCCACCGCAAGCCCGTTATAGAACGGGGCCAGGAGCATCGCCCTCCTTGGTTCAGGGCCTGCCTCGACGTCTCGGCCCACAGGCTCTATCGTGACCGTCTTCTTCCCGCCCCACCATGTCCGCTTTGTCTTCGTGATAGGGCCCGCGGGTGCGCCTTCCTTCTCCTTCAGCGCCGCTGTGCTCTCGAGCGCGAGGTCCTCCGCACTCATGCCGAGCACGCCCCCTGAGCCGACGAAGAACCCGCGGGGCGTGCCGGGCACCGGGGTACCTCTGCCGGGAGTGCCAGTTCCGGTACCTGGGGCGGGGAGAGAAGCGCGACGGAGTTGGGTCGTCGACGCCTGCGCGTTCAGTTGTTGCAGCGAATGGCCCGAGAGCGAGCCTGTAAAAAATACCCGGGGGACATTGTCAGCACGGATGACGGTAGGTGATCGGAGGGAAGCGCGAAGGGAGAGCTAGAGATAGCGCGACGGCTCGCCGCGATACGCGACTCGCAAAGGTAAGAAGCGCAGCACAAACCGAAGGGGATATAGGGCGGATCAGGAGACCAGGAAGAGGAGTGGTCAAGGGAACCACCGAGGCGTTCTCAGACGCAAATCTAGGCGGGTTAAATGGATGGGAAGTCGAAGAAGACCCACGTCTGTGCGAGTGGGCTCATGAAACCCGGAGACCGGGCTCATAGATTGTCACGAGCGTAGGCCCGCTACCGCCGCATATAGCGAGGTTCGACATCGAAACACGAAGGAATGTCGGAATGTGGACGCAAGATAAGAGTTACTCACCGTTCACACTCGCCGGATGGCTGCTCGCACTCGGTGCGTGGGATCCCGAGAGTCCCGGCCGAGAACGCCAGAGGAGCTTGATGAGACGTTCTTCGAAGTCATGGCAGGTTGGAATGATGGTGTCTATTGAGTCTGACCAAACAACCAGGACACGCTCGTCGCGCTGAAAATCAATAGAATGGTTGTCAGTGAAACGGATTTAACAGGCTCATGATGCAAGAGCAGAGTGTATGCGCGAAAGTTTCAGAGCCTATGTAACGCGCTTCACGAACAAGTTAACAACCATCGTGGCCGAGGAAAAGAGCGACAGCACTGCCATCCCGCCACCACTGCAGATCATTGATCGTGTAGGCGCCAGTCCCGACGACGCAGATAACGACGGTGGCTGTAACTTGCTCTCCGTCGAGTCTCCGACCATGACCATGAACTCGTGCCTCGCCGTCCCCGCGACTGCCGCGCACCTTAGCTCAACGTATTCCACACCTTTCATAGATGAGCATCGCGAGGAACGCAATGCGGATGTCGGCAGGGATAGGCCAGACAGAAGCCGAGATCGTTGTAAGCAGCTTTTAGACGTCCAGGAACGAAGGTTACAAAGTTAACACCGATCATAGGAGATGTGTGGGACGCGTGCACCCAACATGGTTTGCGCGCGGAAATGAGTAGAACGTGCGGGCATATGACCATTGCGCATAGTCGCGAAGGCCATACCCGCGACCACACCGCGCGGTGCTCCACGACGGACAAGACGCGTTCTCATATAAAACGGGCCACTCACAATGAAAGCCGCGCTTTGCTCCTTGTCTGCAGTCGGCAGGTCTACCATGGTGTCCAGGATCTGGATACGCGTGTTCGCGTCTATGTAAATAGACCTGTCTTCTGGCGCACTGCTGGACGGTTAGTCCCCTCGTTCTCCGACCAGTGAAGGACGACGATCATGACACGCACACTTCAGAAAACGCCGCGTGGACGGCAGCGCTGCGGACCTTGACAGCGACGGCCGGGTTGAGAGCACGCACGGCGGCCTCGAAGGGCTCGAGCCCGAGGTTCTCGTAGGGGAACAGACGGTACTCGCCACTGTCGACACGGAGGGCCACTCCGACCGCGATGTCGTCCTCATTGGGGCGGAACCAGGCGTCGCCCTGGGTCTGCTTGAAGATGTGATGGAGAAACGCGTCGTAACGGTCGTAATCCATGGCTCGCTGAGCAGCAGAGCTCGGGCGGAGGACTACGGGGCGAAGACGGCGCCGGGGATGTACGCACGAGGACGGGAGTGGAAAAAGGGGACACGGTTGGGGAGAGGGGGGAAGGCAAACGCTTTGGAGGCGAGAGTGGGGGTAAAGAGGGCCAAGGCCGAAAGGGAGGGGAGGAGGGCGGACGAGCGGGAAGCTGCTGAGCTCATGCCGAATTCTTGAAGAATCCACCCCACCGCGACACTCTTCGCATGAAATTCAATATGCCACAGCTGACTAGTGCACCCTTATCGCCCTCGTCGGCGATCGAACACCAGCATGTAGGCAGTGGGAGTATTTCGTAGCATTTCTGTTTATTGCTACTCTAGCGCTTCCTCCTCCATATTTTCTCGGGCCCCGTAGGCTGCTGTAAAACATTCCCGGCCAAGGAGCCCTACGATACGTACCCTTGTCTTCTGCCCTATATCCTCTTTGATGCTCCTTCCTCCTGATAGAAAACGCAGACAAACACAAACAAATATGCCTGCATGTTCTGCGAGACCTCATTGCCGAATTGGGAACGCGATTTTCCAACTCGCATGCGCATGCGTTGGCGTGGCGGTAAGACCCCGGAACCTCGACAATGTGACCGTGACCTTCACCTGGTAATATCTGACGTCACGCCTCTCTTGGTCTCTTCCACTCACTGCGTTTGTTGGCACTCTGAGCCTATCGGGACATCCTGCACCAACTGTTTCCGCCATTAATACTACGGGCCCAGCATTGTGCCGAACCGCCGTAAATCCATCCTATCGGGCCAACGCCGGGAGTTCCTATCGAAAGCTGCCATGGTCGACCAGAAGACCGCGGTCAAACGCAACATCGAAGGTCGCAGCTCCCGCCCTCCATGCATTGCGGCAGATGCTACCCTAGCTAGTAAGTCCACCCTTGCTCCCTGGGTCTCTCAAATTGTTCGGGCCTGTGTTCGCAGTTTGCCAGGTGGAACCGTGAGCCCTTGATAACATCCGTGGCCCTTGATATACCGCCACAAGTAGTGTCAATCCCTTGCCTGGGCCCGGCGAGTTCAGTGGTTTGTACATTGTGCGGGCTTCAGCTCGATCAAACCGTTTGTCCTCTGCTGGAACGGATGGGCCATTTGTCTGGGCAAGAAAGGGACCGGGGACTGTGAAGGTTGCCTGATCCTATGCAGATAAGTGGGCGATATATGTCTTAGCTCTCAATACTGTCGAAGGTGGAGAACCCATTAGAAGGCTGGTTTGCGGGGCATATTGGTGTTATAAAGTGGTCTCTATCGCGTCGAGCTTGTGGACGACGACGCTGGCGCTGTTTCCCGTAAACGATTGGGCTCACATCTTGGTTCCGCGTTCATTAGCAAGATGCTGACTTTGTGTCCAGGCAACAGGTGGAGCCGGTAGGGCGTTGTGCGAGCATCACAGGGTGTGAGGCTTCTTCGGAGGACCCCGAGCACCGCTGTAGTTGCTGTAGACTGCGCGAGGACATCGCTAGCCGGCTACGAACATGGCTTATCATCAGGTCTGTGACAACAGCAGGACAGTGCATTGAAGGCTTCGCCCCGTGAACGCCTTCCATTCTTCGTCGGCCACCCACATAACTCCTCCCTTCTGCTCTCCATATCCTCGCCCACGACTGCCCCTGGCTCCCGTCGCTCTCCCTCGGCATCTTTCATTTTGCCGTTCACAAAACGGTCATCTTCGCCTAGAGCCCGTCCCTTCGCCGTCGTCGACCACCCCCTAGATTTCCCTTCCATCACCTTTGCTCTCTCCTGAGCAGCCGTCGGTCATGTACCGCAGACGCGACACTCAGAACGGCCCCACCTCGTACCGCTCGCTCAAATCGCAGGCAGCGTCTACGTCCCGGTCGAACTCGGGCCCAACCGACTCTAGTGAAGATGAGTCGCAACGCCGACGCCATGCCAGTACTCCTATCGCGGAGTCCTTTTCACGCCGCCGTTCCACTGAGAGCACGCGCAACAACGCTCCTTTGGCTCCTCCACGACCTTTCTTTTTCGAAGACGACACCCGCCAGTCCTGGAGTGGGTCCTCAGAGAGTACATCAGTTGCGGGCGAGCAGAGCGACTCGGACAGTACGCCTCCCGCGGCCACTTCCTCCCGTAAAGCAACGGTGGGCACAACACCTCGCACTCCCAGCCGTGATGCGTCCGTAAGGTCTCCTCGCTCCTTGGCTGTCCCGCCTCCTGCGGCCTCCCCATCTCCATCTCGCGTCCGCACAAGAAACCATCGCAGAGGCTCAGCGGTTGCAAACGAGTACGCTCACGAGCCCGACAGCGTGCAGATGACCCCCGTGACAACCCCCACCCTTCGGCCCTCGTCTCCTCCCGCTTCCACGGTATCAAACCCGTTTGGAACTCCTAGGAGTTCGCTTTACGGCGCGATAACGCCTGGTGCCACTTCCACTGTCATCCCGGGCGCGCGCCCTCCTCCGTCCTCGTTTCCCTTCCAATCACATCCTGGTAATCCCGATCCGGGAACCCCGCTCCCTGGCATGGCTCGCCGCGCTTCCATCGAGAACATACGGGCGCACGAGGCCGCCCACCAGCGCGACTGGAGCGTTGGCACGGTTTACCCCCCAGGAAGCGGTATTGCCGGTTATGGTCGCGTGGTCAGCAGCGGCGATTTGGTCGGAGAGTACGGGCCCCCGTACGCCCCTTTTATGGGATCTGGGGAGTATCTGCGTGAGGGAAGTGTCACACCGCCGAACCCGACGGGCAGCCGCGTTTTCATGAACAGCGCCGCGGCAGCGATGGGCGGGAGCGGGCATGGTGCGTGGACTTTGAGCATGTCGCCGACGTGGCTGAGAAGCCTGCTAACATCCATTCGTCGGCCTTGGGACAACAGGAAACGAGGCCTACCTTCCACGGACGCAGTCGAGCCCGGCTATCGTGAACATGCGTGCGCCGTTCCTCTCCCCCGCCTCGCGCCCGACGTCGTCCGTGTGGTCTCCGCCCCCGCACGCGTCCCCCTATCCCCCTGGGGGCTCGGACTCGTCGTTCTCGGCGCTTCCTCGTAAGATGAAGCCGCCGATGCCTTCGTCACGGCTCTCGCACAAGCTCTCGAAGGAGGACAAGCCGTGGCTCAGGCAGCGCGACTGGCGCGACCGCGCGTCGTGGTGGGTCACGTTCGCGATGATCGTGCTCGGGGCCGGCGCGGCAGGCGTGCTGTGCTTCTTCGGGTGGAACAGCGTGCAGATGCTCACGGACGCAGATCTGTGCATGGTGCTCGACGAGAACTTCGACTCGCTGGACTTGCAGAACACGTGGTCGCCTGACGTCGAGCTTGGAGGGTTCGGGAACGGGGAGTTCCAGATGACGACGACGTCGGATTCGAACTTGTTTGTGCAGGACGGGCAGCTGTACATCATGCCAACGCTCACGTCTGACGTCATTGGGCGCGACGCCATCTTCGATGGTGGATCGTACTCGCTCGACGGGTGCACGACGGATAACCAGGTCAGTCGCCCCTCCTTTGCTTCCTGGTCCGTGGATTTTGTCCGCACAACTGCTGACTCCAGTTTGTCCTTTTGCGACATAGACTGCGTGCTCTGTCACGTCGAGCAACGGCGACGGCTCTACGATTCAACCAGTCCAATCCGCACGGATAAGCACGATGAATTCGGTTACGATTGCGTATGGGAAGGTTGAGGTGCGCGCGAAGCTGCCTCGCGGGGACTGGCTCTGGCCCGCGATCTGGATGTTACCCAAGGATAACACGTATGGCCCCTGGCCGCTCAGCGGTGAAATCGACGTGCGTACCTGTTCGACTCTCGCGCAGGCGTCGTGACCCTGACCTGAGTGCACGCGCACGCACAGATCGTGGAGTCGCGCGGGAACGGCCTATCTTACCCCGCGCAGGGGTCGAACTTCGTCCGAGCGTCGCTCAACTACGGCGTTCTCCCGGCCGTGCAGACGCATCTCTTCGGCTGGTGGTCGCAGAAGCGCGCGTCGTATGACCAGGACTTCCACGTCTACACGCTCGAGTGGACTCCGAGCTGGATGCGGTTCTCCGTCGACTCGCGCCTGCAGTCGATGATGGATATCCAGATCACCGGGAAGCACGGCAAGGACTTCTTCGACCGCGGACACTACCCCGCGACCGCGACCAACGGCTCCTCCGTCGCCGTCGTGGTCAACAACATCTGGCAGGAGGCGGGCGGGAGTGCCGCGGCTCCGTTTGACCAGCGTGAGTTGTCGAACATGGTTTTTGAATTGGCGCTGTGATGGCGTGGTGGAGCCTGGAACCAGGGTACTGACGATTTTCCTGAACATTTTCCCATCAGAGTTCTACTTGATTCTCGACGTCGCCGCCGGCGGGACGAGCGGGTGGTTCCCCGATAACGTGGGTGGCAAGCCGTGGTTCGACGGGTCGGACACGGCCATGCGCGACTTCGCGAAAGCGCAGGATACGTGGGCGGCGACTTGGCCGTCGTCCGCACAGGACCGCGCGATGCGAGTGTGAGTCCCACTTTCTTTCCGCCGCCTTCTGTGCGTGGGTGCTGAAATGGTGCACGGGCGTGTTGCAGCGACTACGTCAAGATGTGGAAGCTCGGCTCTTGCTAACCGCGCATTCCCGGCGTTCTTCTGGTTTGTATGTGCGTCACGAAACACACGATAGGAGCACACGGAAGCGCTACCTGCCTCAGATACCTCGGACTGACGTGACCTGGACTAGAACACTTGTCTTGGACAGCTTTGATTGGTCCATTTCTTGATTTTATGGGAAACAAACGCGATGGCGACGCCGCTTCCACGACTCTGTTGAACTGCTACGAATATCACATACACTACTCCCTCTCAGTCTAGCCGCATGCTTGTCGTTCCTTGCTTGTTATTGCTCGGATCGTCGTATAAAGTACTAGTATGCTTACGCGTTTCGTTGTTGTCTCCGTGCGCCACCTGCCATAGTTGACCATGCGTCCGCTCGTTGCCCTATATCCCCACCGCGAACGTGTACACAGACCTTGCCTATCCTCCCACCGCCTTCGCACCTACCCTTCCCAATCGACAGTGCCCCAAAGTAGATCAGTTCATAGACCGGAGACATCTGGATCTGCACCATGACATCAACATATAATTATCAGACTTCGAATCTTGGACGTTCCAGCGGCCCGGCCGCCCAGTGCATGCGCATACTACGCAACGCCAACCGTATCCCCCCATTAATAGACCACGCTCTAGCCTGGCGATAGGAATGGCATATGACAACAGCGCGACGCAAGGGCCTCAGGTCATTAAATAACTCACGGCGCCCAGCACCCATACGGCTTGCGAATGGTCAACGGCCTAACGGATCGATACCGATCGAATGCGACATAAACGGGAAATGAATGGGCTTTTGAAGAGGCTGTTGAGTTTGCAACAGAGAAAGCATGTCTAAACTAGGCGAGTAAATACCCCGCGGCCGGCTGGGACGTGCTTGATAGAAAAGGGGCTATTGGCGTGCAAAAGCGACGCGCGGGATCCGAGGCTACTGCGGGCCTAAGAAATATAACACAAACTGTTGACCAGAGTACTATTCACGCCCCAAGTAATAGATGCTTTCCTGGACATTTCATATTGTTACCGTGGCTGGATGACAACTGGGCTACTGCAGTGTAAGTACTAAGAAGGTTGGGATACTGTGACGCGTGAGTAACTTCATTGCACGGGTTTGGAGTGTTCTGAGTCGCCCCATCCGAGTGGCGAACGGGATATGTATTGGTTTATGGACATTCCATACAGGCAGACACGGCACAGAACGCCGACGGCCTTAAACGGTGGTCCTTTCCTGACCCAGCGGTAGAGGGGTGAATTGTTCTAGCTTGTCTTCACCGATACATGTACAGCAGGCAAGCCAAGGCATACCATTTCGATACGACGCCCAAGAGTGATAGGAGACAATGCGGGCAGAGATGTCCCCCAAGAAGGTCGAAAGGAGTGTCCGGTCAGTGGGACTGAGGTTGACCGTGAACTGCCGATATCTCCTCTTCAATTCAAACGAGTGAGAGAGAAGACTAGGCTGAACCAGGCTTGAACATAGACGGGGAAGGGGAAGGAGTTGGGTATATAATTGCATCGTCAGATGCTGGTGCCGGTGTTCGACTTGAACGATAGATCGATAGGCATTCGGGCCGAGAGTGAAGAAGGCGCAGAAAGAGGGGCTGTAAAACAGCAAGTAAAGGGGTTGTATGCAGATCAGTTGTGTTCTCGAGATTCGTTGTCCGACCGCTCATGAGTCCGACTTGCCGAAGGCAAAGAGCGTAGGGTCTTTGGTTCGGAAATATCGGTGACGGTCCCACAGATCCCCGGATTGTCATATTCTCGACCGAGTGCGTTTGGAGGATCGCATGACCTGGAACGTTGCTCACAAAGATCCAATCAATGGCGGGAGTAGTTGGGTCTCGCCAAGCATCCTCTGGGATTGAAGAGTAGCACTCATCTAGCTCCCGACTGCATTTCCCCGATTGATTGCAGGCTTGAAGTGTGACTCGGAGGCTTGGACCTGAATTTGGGTGACTTGAGCAGGCTACATTCTTGGCCAGACAATTGCAAGGGGACCGGCGGGGTGGAGCAGGAAGCACGTAGCGCACATGACTTGGGGGCATGCGGTCTCGTACGATGTCCAACTATGGAGATAGAGATACTGTGGTTGGAAGCAGCCTAGCAGGGAGCCTGGGGACTCGGATCCTGCGCCAATAGCGGGGCGAGAGCCTGAGAGACTCAAGAGCAACTCGAGAGAAGCCTAATCAAGCTCAAGCGCCCATTGTGACGCGGGAACGCGTCAGGTCACTGGGGTCACGAGGGCGTCACGCGTCATTGACGGGCGGTAAATGTCACGCGGCGGTGCCAGAGCGACTGTGGCGACGGCTGCCACTCTGCTCGTCCCCGTCTCCCTCGTCCTTTGCCCTCTCTATTCTCTGGTGCCGGTCTGAGTCGCCGTGTTATACCACTGGGTGCGCAATACACGCGATGAGTGGACGTTCTTCCCATGCCAGTGCCATTCTCGGCCAGGAGCTCTTCGGTCGCCTTCCACAAACCAAGGTCCTCCTCGTCGGCGCGGGTGGTATTGGCTGTGAACTTTGTGCGTGTATATTTCCCAAGCCTTTACGCTCTTTCTGACACACTACAATGCATATTTCCCCATGAATTCGCTTCCACCGTCCCAAATACAGTGAAAAACATCGTCCTCACAGGATTTGGCGACATCACTCTCCTCGACCTCGACACCATAGACCTCTCCAATCTCAACCGCCAATTCCTTTTCAGGAAAAAGGACATCAAGCAAAGCAAAGCTTTGGTGCGTCCGCTTTCCTATTCATTCTGGACTAGAATGCCGACCCCAATTCCGTCTTCTCTCGGACTTGTATCACCCAGGTCGCTGCCAAAACCGCTTCTGCCTTCAACCCCAACGTCAAAATCACTCCAATCCATGCGAATATCAAAGAGTCCCAATTTGACGTCGCTTGGTTCCGCGGTTTTGACCTGGTCCTCAATGCTTTGGACAACCTCGGTAAGTACTCCTCCACCTCCCTTCGCATCAAACTGCTCTCGGCGTCTTCTCTCCATCTCTCTACCCCAGACTCTCGGGTATTCCTCTGTCATCCTCCGTGTCCCTCGGGGCTATCAGATGGCCCACCCTTGACGGCGTTCTGGCTTCTCGGCGCTTGCTACCGTCGACTCCGAGAGCCAAGAACGTCCATAGTCGCTACTCTGGGATGGCCATCTACGCTCTAATATGCTTATGGCGATCGTGGTTCCTATTTCTAAGGCAGGATAGGCATGCCTGATGAACGTGGTGACGTAACGTCCTTACCACACTATTCGGTCCAAGCATTCGCACTTCCCGAACGTCCTACAAAACTGCCTAATCCAATCCAGCGGGTCCCAACTGAGACCGCCTCACACGGTGGCTCGGCCCATGTTGCACTCTTGTTACTTTGGCTTTCCAACCTGGGATCCGGTTTCCTAACCATTGGTCGCCGCTGCATGCAGTGCATTCGAGGTGCGGCAGGACCGTTCGTGAGTTTGAAGCTGCTGCCCACTTTTTTAGCCAAATAGTGACTTTGTCGACTGGGGTGCAAGCAGCCGCCCGATTAAGACTATTAGCTTCCGGGGTAGATGTGGCCCTGACCTATTTTTCAATTCTGGTCGAACAGTCGGTAATTATCGGGCCATTGTTCAAGTCGGTGAAATGGCTACCTCTGAAGTTTGGCATTTTCGAATACTGCGTCGCGTGTTACCCGCCGTGCGCTCCCCATTCCCAAAGATGGACTACCCCTTCTGACCGAAAGTCTGTCGTGCCCTCCGAGGCAGACACCCCCACCCGATACTGGCTGTTTGATATGGGCTTAGGCTCAGGAGGCTATCGGTATTATCGGGTCTCATATCAGCCATGAGGCCCGCTCTCGTACACTCCTTCCACTGCGCAGCGGACTGCCGTCTACCTTTTCCTACATCTGCGCCACAGACTACCACGGAGATGTGGACTCGATCGTCGCGGTGCCGGCGTGGCTCACAGACGCCAGCTGGAAGGGTGGAGGACTTACGAGACGCAGCTTCTTTTCTGACTTCTTCGCGCCCATGTTTACTCGTCGGAAGCAGTCGGTAACTTGGTCTTCCCGTCCAGATGCCCGGCGGCACGTCAACAAAATGTGCATGGCCGCCAACGTGCCCCTGGTAGAATCGGGAACTGCGGGTTACCTCGGACAGGTTCAACCCATCCTCAAGGTACGGCAGACTCCTAACACGACAACTGAGGACGACGGAGTAACGAGAGGTATTGTAAACAGGACCGTGCGGAATGCTTTGACTGTGTGCCCAAGCCGACGCCCAAGACGTTCCCGGTGTGTACGATTCGTTCAACACCATCACAACCAATACACTGCATTGTCTGGGCAAAAAGCTACCTGCTTCCGTCAGTCTACTTGTTCTGTGGGTCTTTAGACGTTGATCACTGACGATGACCCGCATATAGTCAACTATTTGGCGAGGATGAAGATGGCAGCGAACTAGACGAGGCGGAAAAGCAAGGCGAGAACGGTATGCTCCTCCCTTGCATCTCTTTACATCCACTGTCCCTTCCCCTAATCACCACATCCATTTACCTCTAGCGTCGGAGATCGCGGCACTCCGTAAAGAGGCACAAGCCTTCAAGACCGTACGCGCCGCTTTACGAAGCGCACCCACACCCAACGACGTCGCGTCATCGTCCTCGTCCGCTGCGAAGCTAGTGTTCAGCAAGGTCTACCACGCCGACATCCTCAACCTCCTTTCCATGGCCGACATGTGGCGCTCCCGCGCACCGCCCACTCCACTCGACTTCGACGGGATCCGCGACGGCTCGTTCACCATCCCCAAGCCCCAACAGCTCATTAACGGCGTGCTCCCCAACGGAAACGGCGCGGCCCCCGTGAACGGGAACGGCGACGCGAAGTCTGCCCGCGCGGTCACCACGGAGAAGCAGCTGAACGGCGCAGGGCTGAAGGACCAGCGCGCGCTCACCTTGCAGGACAACCTGGAGCTGTTCGTCGCGAGCACGGAGCGGCTGGCTGCGCGGGTGCGCGAGGGCGAGGACACGATCGCGTTCGACAAGGACGACGACGACACGCTCGACTTCGTCACCGCCGCGGCGAACCTGCGCTCTGCCGCGTACGGCATCCCCGGCAAGAGCCGCTGGGAGGTCAAGGGTCCGTCTTCTCTTCTTTCTCCTCCTTCCGCGCTGCTGTTGGTGGATTAACGTTGACGCGCGATGTTTTTTTGGCTTTTGGCTTTCGGTTTGGGCACGCAGAGATGGCGGGGAACATCATCCCGGCGATCGCGACGACGAACGCGATCATCGCGGGGCTCATCGTGCTGCAGGCGCTGCACCTCCTACGCAAGTCGTACACCGCGCTCCGGAACGTGCACGTGCAGTTCAAGCCGTCGATGCCGCTCAGCGCGATCGCGATGTGCCCGCCCAACTCGTTCTGCGGCGTGTGCCGCGACACGTACACCGAGGTGCGCTGCGACCCTGCGCGCGTCACGCTTCGCGAGGTCGTCGATGGGGTCCTTGGCGTCGGCGCGGGAGAGGGAGAGGGGGAGGACGGAGAGGATGTGGAGAGGAGGGAGGTGAGCGTGTACGAGGACAAGCGCGTGCTGAGCGACCCGGATTGGGACGACAACAACGAGCGCACGCTCGAGAGCCTCAATGTCACCCGCGGCAAGTTCCTGTCGATCGTGGACGAGGACGGGGAGTACGCGACGATTCAGGTTGCGATTGGTGTCCTGCCGTAAGTGTTCCCGTTCCAACCACTTGGGTGTTTCGTCAGCTCCAGCGCTTACACAATTGCGGCGACAGACCAAACCACCCCGTAGATGCCCCGGCATTCATCCTCCCCTCACCCCTACCCCAGCCCCCGCGGAAAGAGAAGCCGCGTCCCGCAACGCCGGCCCCGCCCACGCCCCCAGTGTCGAAGAAGCGCCCCGCGCCCGACGACGACATCCAGGAGCTCGAGGGGCCCTCGGCGAAGCGCGCCAGGGTCGACGGCGTGGAAGCGACGGGCGCATTGCCGTTCACCCCAAGCAAGAAGCGGCGACTAGAGGAGGACGGGCTGATCCTGCTCGACAGCGCCGAGGAGAAGATCGAGGAGGACCCGGACGTCATCGAGATCGACTAGGAACTGCCGGCTGTCGCGTTCTTCAGGTTGGACACTGTTCATCACCACCGCCAATCGTGCTCTCGATTCCACATGCATCCACATCGCATCACTGCGCTCGGTCTCGCTGAGGAATTCGGAATCCGGTACTATGTAGCTTAGTTTAGACACAGACTCTACATGCACTCACCACTCAGGTCTTCTTGATTTTTTCTCTGTCTCTCCCGCGATCGTCTGAAGCTGTCGTATTCTTATCTCGCTATCGTACTACCCTACATATACGCACGTACGTACATATACATGTATGCTCATGTCTCTTTGCAACTACCAAGCATATATATTGCTGGTGCTCGGGTTGTTTCCTGACAGCAACCAGTCTTTCCGTTGAGGGGTCGTAGGACGCGAGGCCGAGAAGCTCACACCTTTTCCAACGATCACATAGTCCTTTCACGACCAGTCGAGCTGTCTCGACCCATGAGAGAGGGTTAACTACTAAGTACATGGGCAGGTAGAATGGCAGATAAGGGGGAGACCGAATTAAAAACAGTCCTATTCCCGCATTGTCCCGTCTACCACGCGTATCGCAAAACTTTAAGCGTGTGCAGAATGGCAGTCTACTGCCGTTTACTCGTCATCGCTGTCATCTAAATCGATCAAACTATCCTCGGTCAACCCGATGGGCTTCCCGAAGACCTTCCTCTCCTCCCTTTCCAGCTCGTCGTCATCACTATCGGGGAAGGCCAAGGGGGAACCAGGCTCCTCTGCATATTCGAGATCATCGTCCGTAGCAGGCGGACGCGAAGGGGTAGGAAGATCAGCGGCTTTCGGTGGACCATTCGGTTTCCGAACGCAGCTATGGGTCCTACCCGGACGGGGACCAAGATCGATCTTGCGCGCGGCAGAAAGAGCGGCGAGAGCATTCAACTAAGACAAAGCTGCGAGTGAATGAAACTGTACGTGGTAGCAGAAAAAGACCATACTCTGCTCTGGACCTCAGCATCCTTCACGGTCTTCCCGTCCTTCGCGCCCGGGTCGAACCCAAGCTGCTTGATCATCTGTGCCGAGTACGACTTCCTGTGTGGCTGCTTGTCTTCACTCGTCTCCGGCGCATCCGGCTGCGCTTTCGCCTTCGCCTTCTTCTCCTTTGCCTCTAGCTTCACCTCCTCTGCCCGCCGTTTCGAGGACTCTGCTGTCGACGGCAAAGATTTCATTTCCTTCTTGTTCTTCGACAGTAGCCGCTTCAGGTTCTTGTCCGCATCGGCCGCGGCGACCTTCCGCGCCGCCTTGGCCTGGGCCTCGCGCCCATAGTTCTCCCCTATGAACATGGATTTGGAGTCCGAGCCGGAGACGATGTGTCCCGAGACGATATACGTCGATCCAGAGGCCTGGCCCTCAGGCTTCAGACCCCACTGTCTAGCCGGGTCGTAGTCCTTCTTCTTGGCTTTCGCTGCGGAGCTCGACATCCCACTCGTCCTGTATCGGCGGTGTGTCATGGCCCGCTAAAGCATAGGGAAGCGGAAAGACGGCTCACCCTACGGCAAACTCGGGTCTCGCCGCTCGCCGACGTTCGATAGCATGCTGAATGTGGTAGTCGCACACGTCGCTGACGCGCTTGTCGCACCACGAGTTGCACCGCGACCCGTCACGCTTCGTAGCCACACACATCCCCAGGTCTTGTGCATAGCCGATGATGGCGATGGACTCATCCGACTCCGGCGTAAGAGCCAAGATGTTCTCCGTTGGATGTGGCTTGTCTGCCGAACGCTAGATAACAAACCGCCGTCAACAACAGCTCCAGGCGCCACAGCGCAAGATTTTAGTCGCACCTGGAACGGTTTGAGGATCTTCGGGTTCAGCAGCGCGACGACCGCGCCCTCTCTCAGCTTCGACATCCGCTCGAACGCGCCCTTGCTCCCGCCCCTGTACACCTTCTGCTTCGTCCCATCCTCCTTCGTGAGAATATCACACGTGTCCGACTCGAACAGCAGCAGCGACAGGAAGGCGTCCCCGCGGATCTTCGCCTTGCCGCCGTCCGCGGACGCGCCGCGCGTGCGGCACCCAAAGTCGATCAGCTTCATATTCACGTACTTCTTCCCACCCGGCTTGAACCCGTCGTCCTCTGGCTTCTTGCGCTTCTGGAACGGGGGCGGGCGCGACGGACCGGATTGCGCGGAGGAGGGATTGTCGAGGCCGGCGGGGAGCGCGTCCATGCGGTCCTGGTCGCCCTCCTGGTTGATCTTGTCGTCGCGGGTGACACCGACGGGGGCCTGGGTGTACTTCATCTTGCCGCGCTCGGCGACGACGGCGATGGTGAGCCAGTCGCCGGCGACGGGGACGTCGTAACCTTGCTTGTTAGGCAGGAGGCGGACGACGGAGTAGAGCTTGGAGGGGGACAGGTAGTAGCGGCCGCGCAGGTGGTCCTGAATGTCATCGTGCAGTAAAACGCGTGATCTAGAGCAGCATTGGGTACTGAAAGATTAAACAGAGAATAATCAACGAGTGCTCACGCTAGACGGATACCGGAGTTGGGTTCTAGTTTCTCGAAGTGGGGGTCATCGAAAGGTGGCTTGTGGTCTGCCGGGCCAAGGGTGAGATCTTCGATGAGCGTCATGTCATCATCCCGTTTTGTCCCAAACTCGTCAGATGGATCGTGACTTGGCGCGGGAGGTCGCGAGGAAAACGCTGTAGAACGAGTAATTGCAGCCTCCCGCTCCGAAGAACCGGTCTTCTTGTTATGAGCCTTAGCTAGCTTCTGAAGCACAGTAGACGGCGGTGGAGGCGTGGCAGACGCATTGGATCGCTGAAGAGGGAACGAGGGCCCGGCCTTCGGTAATGGAGCGGATAGGCCAGAGACGCGAGTATGTGTTGAAGAAGGAGCAACGTATGCATGCTTCTTCTGCGGCTCGGCCGCTTTCTTCTTCTCTACAGATTACTGAGTTAGATAACGGAGACCAAATAAGAAGCACGGATAGCACAGACACGTACTCGAAGGGGTATCAGGGACTAGAATGCTTGTGCTTGGTCGCTTCCGGCCAGGAGAAGGTGGCAAATCAAGTACCGGATCGGACGTGGCACCATCGTTCAACTGGGCTTGAAGCAAGGCAATCTGCCTGCGTAGGTCGGCTTGCCTCTGCTCCTCTGCGACGTTCTTGCTGGTTGCGGAGTCCATGTGAGGAGCAGAACGGGGACAGTGGTCGGAAGCGAGCTGAGTCGCGTCGTGGAGCACCACCACGCGTCGGGCGCTTCCACCGACGCGTTCTTTGGCCTTGTTTATTTGTACTTGTGGTAGCCGCTCGCAGCCCAAATCTGGCAAGTCGTTCCGAACTTCGGCTTGAGGTCGTCCGACTCGAAGCGGGCAGCCTCAGCAACGCCGTACTGGAGGTGATACTTCAATGCTTCAAGTGCAAGTTCTTATTCTCTAAGCAAACAGACAACCGAAGGAAAATTCTACATAAGTTCTATCCTATCGATTACGTTCACTGCTTCGCGGTGAGTCCTCTGAATCCGAGATCTAGTACTATCTTGGCCGGCCGGTTACCCTTGATGCGTTTCCTCAGTAGCCATGGTTAGAACATCCGCTTCACCTTCATAGGCATCCGAGCTTCCCCTCGCTGTGCCGTATACGGGTACTGAATACTTTCCAAACACCAATGAACTGGAGTTTCGGAGAGGTCGAACGAAAATGACTCGAGAAGGACTGAAAGGAGGACCTCTAAATTACTTGTGAGTATTATGTCGAATAGGCCTAAACAACTTGAAAGTGACGTACTCATTTCGCATTGAGAGAACTTGAATCCACTGAAAAGCAGTCAATGCTTGGATATCACAGATTGGCATCAGAACGTACATGCAGGCCCGTCCTCCACCAAGGAAGGTCATCCTACCAAGCATCTGTAAGTGCATGCAATGTTGAATTGCGAGTTGTGCTCACATGTTTGAGTATACGCCAGGGATATGAGCCTGCGTCACAGCTTCAGGAAGCGGAGATAACCACCTGTCCGGTTTCCACTCGAGAGCGTCGTCTCCCCAGAGTGCCTTATCCTTATTCACTGCCGCGATGCCGATGAAGACAGTAGTGCCCTTTGGGACGGGAACTCGATGCATTTCTTCACTTCGAACGCCTCGTAGTGGTGTTTGCAAGGGCAGTATTGTGTCTTGCAGGGCACTTGACCACGATCAGCAAGAATGAACGCAAGAGTGGTGAATCACTAACGTTTTCGACAGCATAGCTACCGGGGCATAGCTGTGTGTGCGTGCCGTAGTTAGATACACTCGAGCCGTCAAAATACTCTCACGTACAGACGCAAAGTCTCGCGACAGACAGCCTCGAGATATGGAAGTTCAAACAAGTCGTCGAACGAGAGGTCACCATGCTCCCGACGAGCTTCGACGATTTCCTTGCGGAGTCGCTCTTGCACGTCTTTGTGTTGCCCGAGAAGGTGCAGTACTCGCGAAACCGCGCTAGAGGTGGTATCTGTGGCAGCAAACACCAGGGTTCTGTTGTTACACGCACTGTGGGTAAATAGTAGGAGATAGAAACAGACGTCAGAACGCACGAGACCTGTCCGACGATCTCCTCATCGGAGAGCACATCCCCTTCAGGACTATCCATATTGGCGCGGACTGCGTAAATCGTCAACCACGGTCAAACAGAGTTTACGCTTGTGCTTACGAAGTCTGCTGAGAATATCCTTTCCTTCACCGATCTGCTGCAGAACGGCGTCTTCTCCGGACCGCAGTGCTTCCTTCCTCTCGGCGACGATGCGTCTTGCAGCCTCGTCCATGATATCTATGATATCGCGGAGTTTCTTGACGGAATGGAACGGTACGAGGTCTACAATCAGCCTCCTGAACCTGGGAGAACCGATGTCGGCTAGTCGGGGTAACAAACGGCGACCAAGAGCAAGCGGGACAAGAGAGGGGCTGAAGACCCCACAGCTTTGAGCATTTTCATGGTGCAATGCAAGGGAGGATAGCAATGCTCACACTAGAGATTTGAGTGCCTGTCCATATGCGCTGATATTGCCGTCTCTGAGAGAGTCGAGGGAACAGCCAAGTCCGGCCTGCCCAATAAGCTCCAGAGATGCGCGGCTGATCCAGGTTAGCATGTCCACCTCAGTCCAGTTATCTCTGAGGTGCGATGCGATCCCATCGCGGAGCTAATGACAAACTTCCAGTCAAAGACCTGCGCAAATATGACGCAAACCCAGGGTCATCTACCTGATATGTCACCCGATACATGGTAGGCAACGTCTGGCGAAGATGTGCCGGTGAGAATGCGGGGTTGAGCAGCTTTCTCTGTCTTTTGTGGCGCTCGCCTGACGCGCGGATGAGATTCTAGAGCGTCCAACCGTGGGACCGGATATAGTTTTGGAAAAGCCCTCACCCGTGACAGCGATTAAACCCGGTCCAAAGAGGACGTCGTTGCCCCTAGATGCTCGGTGAGGGCACGAGTCGTACGCAAGGGAAAGCGGGACGCTCACACAAGGTGTGTGTCAGGCTCTTCGAATATGTGGTGCTCCTTTATGAGAACGGTATGCAGCGCGGTAGTGTCGAACACGTAAAGTTGGGGTTCCTTGTTCAGCCAAGTCCACAAGCACGTCAGCCCGCAATGTAGCACAGAAATAAATAAGGCTAACATTGAAAAGGCCTCTTAGCTTAACAACTTTTCCATACTTTTCCGTGATATCTTTGCGAAAGCGTTCAGAGTTAGCGTCGAACAGCTCGCCGATGTGTCCTACCAGGGTGGAGCCACAAGCCGTCAGCAGGGCAAAAAAACGAACGCAGACAACAGACACGCGCCTTTAATCCAAGACTTCGAAGGTGGTCCAGGAATAGCATGCAGCGGAGAGCACGAAAATTTTCTCATCTTCCACAGCACTACAAAGGGCAAATAGAAGAGGATTCCAAGGGCGATGATTGCAAAGGCGGCCATTGTGAGCTATGCGGTGAGAGTAGTTTAGTCCCTCCGTTCCTGAAGGTGTCCCCCTTATATGAAGGATGCCTTCTGCGCCCGCACTAGGAGCTCCCCGTCAGTTTGGCTTCTCGCGGCAGTGCATGCTCGGAAAAGCACCGTAGGTCGTCATATCCAATGACTTTCAAGAGCCTGAACGCTCGGTATACCCACTCCGGCGAAGAAGATCTACCGCCCACGGCGGCGAAGAGGACGATGAGAAGCAGCGAAGGGAAGTTGGTGTTCTAATGATAACCGTGGAAGCCGGGGAGAGTTACGGATGAGCGCGAGGCCAAGCTGCGCCGGCGTAGGATTTTCATGAGATAAGGCTTGAGCTATAAAAGACCTACGATTGCTGGACACCACCGGGCTGACTGGAAGTTTTCGCACTCACCGCTGTGACGGTCGGTTACGGCGAGGGCGTCGCGGGGCGCTCGTACTCCCTCTTTCCGAAGCCCATATGGTATGCGCAGCGAACCAACCTGGCCGCGGCGTGTGTCAATGAAGATAAGTCACTGGTCGCTTTACCACCACAGGATCGCTACGGTGACAAAGCGAAAATACTCACCGGTGAGGCGAACCTCGCCTCGAGCTCACCGACTCCACGTTCAAGGTCCTTTGTAACGGCACTGAGTGGGAATTGGAAGCTCCACGGCGCCGGTGCGTCACCCGATGCCCAGATAACGCCCGTCCGCGCACTAGAAACTAGACAGAGACGTTAGTAGAAACACGGGAAAAGACAGACGGTATACAACACTGACAAGTTGGACGACTAGATGCTATGCACTTCTGACCAAATACCATGCCTTTGTGGCGTCGCAATTCAAGTCAGCGGCCGGCTTAAGCCGGCAATTCAGATTCCAACTGCAACTGCATGCAGGCTGCATGTGCGCTGTCTGGATGGCGCGGACGCTCTAACATTGCATAAGCGGTCAATGAGGTATTCCAAGAGAAAAACATGCCATGACACTAGTCAAAGAAATCCGCGTTCCTCAACAGCCCTCGATTTGGAGTCCATCCAGCTGTGGACTCTGGAAAGGATCGAAAGAAGAACTTGAACGAAATTTCGAGCTAGCGCCGTGGCCGCCATAGCCGTGTTAGTCGTACGGCAGCCGCCGATGACTCTCAGTCGCTCTAGTCACCAGCCACTCAGAGTGGCTTCGGGAGAGAATTGCACCTCCCGCGACCCGATGTTGTTTGCATATTGCGCTTACGCCAATAGTGCGACATCGTCAGTGATATTCCATTGTTGTATGCTAGAACTGATACAGGTTAGCTATGATAACTACGGCAACGTACAAACACAACGGGGCAATGCAAAAAACTAGTGTCCGTAAGAGCACAACAGGGAACTAACGATATAATTGTTCGGACCAAGCTCGAGAACGTTAACGTTAGACCTATTTCATCCGAGCATCCGCCAAAGCTTGAAGGTGTAGGGGGTCCGGATCCTGGTGTTCAGGTTCCTTACCCCCACAGTGCTGAGCGACTCTATCCGCCCTCTTCCCTTTCCAGTCGCACGGGGCACTCTGGTGATTCCACAGCAAACACTTCCACTGGGCACCCAGATGCACTTCTAGAACGTGTACCACGAAGGTGTCCCCTCTCATGTTCTTCAAGCACGCTGGGCATCGGAACAAGTCCTTGGCCGTGGACTTGAGCACTGCCCTTCCCCCCGAAGCCTTCACGTGGGTCACAAAATGGTCCCTGAGCGGACCATGCTTCGTGCCACGGAGCTCGTACTCGCACCCAGCCCATGGGCAAGGCCCTCGAACCTCCCCAATGACGAGGTTATCGAGGATGTCTGCCTTTATCCGGGGTTGCCGCGGCGTCTTGTTATTCGCAGCGATGTGATCGGCTGCAGGCTCCATCTTCTGGCGCTTCGCAGGATGGTGCTCAACATATTCGTCGTCATCGTCGTCGTTAGACGACGGACGCTTCGGCGGACGGCGGCCAGTGGGCGGAGAGACCGCGGGCACGTTCTCCTCGTCGCTCCCGGAGGTAGCTTCCCGGAGAGCGCAAGGCTTCTTGCCCTTAGCCTTAGCCTTGGACGGGCCGGGGGTCGCCGTCGATACTTTGCTCGGGCGCGCCTTGCCCTTGGCCGTGGCTTTGGCCTTCGGTCTGGTCCTCGCTTTTGCAGGGGCAGAAGGCTTTGAGGTAGACGGTAGGGTCTCCGCGTACGTCGCCGGACGAATACGGACGCGGCATGAGCGCCTTACGAACTGAGTGACTTTGGCGGGTGTAAGAGGATGTAGGGAGATGGGGGTAGGAGGAGGGAGGGCGGCCGGGGTAGGAGAAGGGAGGGCGGCCGGGGTAGGAGAAGGCGGTGCAGAAATGGCGGGAGAAGGTGGGGTGGCAAAGGTAGAATGAGGCCGGGTGGCGATGGTAGAAGGAGGTGTGGTGGCAGGGGTGACGGGGTATGAGCTTGAAAAAACGTCAATATTGAGAAGGTTGAGTGCTAAAAGGGTGTTAGGGCGGATAACCTTGGGATGGTAGTTTGAAGATGGATGCTCACCAAGAATCACCGTATCACGCACCTCCTCGTCAGAAGCTGACACGTCCGACGATCCAGCTGCCAACCCATCGATAACGCCAGGTGTCGACTCTGGCGTGGTAGGAGTATCAGAGGGAGATAAAGCTGAGCGGCATCATGGGTTTGAGAGATGTGCTTTGGATGGAAGGGCGTTGAGAATCCTCACCGTTTTGCGACAGTCCCTCGCCAGTCAACTTCGATCGTAGACCTTCCTGTAATTGAGTGAGGCTCCCATCGGCATCTAGACGCATCATCCTGCTTTTCCGGGGATTGTAGAAATCGGCAACCGCCAAGGGTTTTGGCTTTGCTATCTCAAAGATGTTGGCGACTGGTCGAGCTGGAGAGAAACATTTACGCACGTGCATTAAGAAAATCTATCATCTGCTCCTCGGAGAACCACCCGGCCTTGACAAAGGTTAGAGGTCAACTCCGGATGCTTGAGTGGTTGGGTGATCAGAAAGACATACCTTTCGGAAACGTTCGAAGTTCTGGATCATCGCGGGTCCCAAAGTGGAGCGAGAATAATGAGACATGAAGAAGAGCAGGTGGAGTTGTGGAACGAAATGGCGGTGGATGAGTTGGGGAATAGTGGCGTAGACGGTCGCGGAAAGCGTGCCGGTTTTTGTAGTGAGGAAAAGCATGGGCGTCTGCCCCACCGCGTCGCGTGTGTTGAATGCCCTCAACGTTGACGCGTTTGTAACGTGACGAACGCGAAGGACGCGTCGCGCAAGAAGCTCGCTGGCAAAGGGAACATCAGCGCCGTGTATGCTTTAGCAACGCCAGAGTTAGCAACCAACTCACACCTCGACTCAACCACCGACGCCCTTCCCCGCAATGTGCCCACCTTCGGCTCGTCTCCCCCACACTCCTGTGTCGCAGGCTCCCCAGGTCCATGAATGCGTGGAATGTTCATCACAGGGACGCGGCGAGTGCCTCACCTGGGCCGGAGAGAGGCGCGTTTCGCTTGCTGCACCGCGACATTATCCGGCACCCTCGTCAGCTTCGTCTTTCGCCCGCAAGCGACGTTCCCGGTGCTCGGATACTCCAAGGCTCTTGAATGGCAAGTCTTTAAGGGAAAGAGGAGGATGCGGAGAGAGCAGGGGGATTTGGCGTTGTAATGGTGCGTCGCATTATCATGCCGCTTGAGCCACTATCCCGACGCACTAGGGCAGTGTCGGACCTCCTTAGAGGTCTTTGGTCGTAGGGCATACTAGCTCAGTGGCGAGGGCCCTATTGTTTTCTTGTTGCTCGGCCACACCGTGCACAACGACGGCAGGTAAGCTATGTGGAACGCTTACTGACCCATTGCTTTTGGACACTCTGTCACAACATTATCCTGTACCTGCAGTGACATTGAACCCGGTCGAGTCCATCCCAAGACGGAGGAACTCCAACACCTTCAATCTCATCAACACCGGTCCCCCCCCCCCCACCACACACAACAAGATCAACAGTACGACCGGTCCGCTTTAATTCGAACGGATGCAGTATTCGCACGCGTCTACACCTCCACTACACGCCGATGGACCGAATTATAACGGTCCATGGCGAGGGGAGACTCGACCTCGCCGAAACCGCTCTCGTTGCGATCGAAACCTCCACATCGGGGCTCCTCGACAGGTGAGCCCTCGACTATGTTATTGCGTTTCGAATGCGACGCAAGCAGCCGCAAGTGCGTCCACGCCGTTGCCGTCAATCTGTCAGCTCAACCGCAAAGCAGACCGTCCTGCTGGTGCTGCGCAGATGAACGGCTTCCTGCAAAAGACGCCGTCGAGAAATATACCGCCACAACAATGGAAACGAGAACGGTAGTTTACTCGAGACCCGATTGCGTAAATATATGCGGTGAGTACCATCACCCAACGCTCTCGTCGTGTGAGGACACTCATCGTTTACTTTGAGCCCATGTCTGTTAAGCGCCCGGGCGCTCAAGTTGCAGCCGGCGAGACAAAGGAAGATGGAACGGGCATATCCCCCTCACAACACGCTCGCAGGGACGGATCATCAAAGTAGTACGTACCTCTAAACATGAGACGTGGGTTAACTCGTCCTTTGACGAATTGAGGCCACGGATGGGGACGGATTTGGCGCCACGTGGTTAGCCCTCTCCACGGCAATGAGCTGGCATTTTCTCTGCCTCTTGCAGCAAGCTGACGAGACCGCCGACCATCTCTAAGACCATTGTATTGTGTAGCCGTTGAGGAGACTTCGAGCAATGATCATAGAACCTTTGTCTTTGCCTGGTGAAGAAGACCGCGTCAGCCTCGAAACCTCACCGAAATGGCGACTTGCCTCCTACGCTTGCACGTACCCTTGAAACCTTGAATAAGGATAATTCGTCTGCCCCAAGCAGAGCCGACAGATTTTGCGACAATATTGGGATGGGGGTCCAGGAAAGATTTGGCAGAGTCCAATCAAGCGCCAACCCTGTTCTGTTGTGCTACCACCATGACCCTCTCATCATTTCGTATCGTCGTGCATCCTTGGCGCCTCGAAAATCTCTCTGACGTCTCTTTCCCTAAAAGTGGACCCCCCGGAAATACGTTTTGCCGGGCCAAAACAATATCGCAAAGGCCAACTGAACGTTTGATGTGCTCGTCTATCACTTGGCCCTCCAGCCTCTCTTACTTACTAGGCCTGCATCTGCTCCCCTCACTGCACACGCTATCCTCAATGCACACCTTATCGAGACTCGAGTTGTTGTAGAGGTTGAGCCAAGGGGCACTGGAACTGGAACGTGTGGATGGTGCGTTTACATATTTTGGACCCATTCGCCCAGTGTTCGCCTACTAGAGTTCCTGCAAACCAAAGTGGGATGCAAGCACGCCGAGGCCACGACGAACGATCCTACGTGTCAAACAGCTATGGACCTCAACATTCAATGGAATGTAGCGATATACAACGGCCGCCAGCTCCTTTTTCATTTTCATCATGCTGAGAGGTCTCTATGTATCTTTTTCCATCGCCATGAAAATCTGCAATTTTGATTATATCTTGAACATTTCCGGAACTGCATAAGTTAGGAAGCGGTGATGCTACACGAGACACGAGATCCATTCCACGGCAACACGCCGATCCGAGCGGACATGAACAAACGCCAGCTAAGTAAAATACATGCGCCGACGGCCTCGCTGGAAGGACGTGCGGCCCCGAAGCATAGAAAAACAAAATCCAAGACGAAGAATGCATGTTCGTACGTGGTCGTCAGCCGGCACCTCCTTCCGCAAGATCCACCTCGCCTTATTGTCCGTCTGTCTCCATGCAGGAAGCTTGAGCCTAGAACTTCTCGAAAGCAGAGTGCCCGGCGTAACTGGGGGCAAAGTAGTCGGTGAACGTCTGCCGGACAGACTCGTTGCGCGAGTGCCGAGGATCGTAGCGCGAGAACGGACCGCTCCAGACGTCAGTGCGGCCCTGCTTGTGCTCCGAGAGGGCGTAGCCAAGGATCCACGATGCCGTGACGAAAACTATGAGACAATCAACCGCAGTTCAGCTGTCCGCGCCCTTGAGATGATCGGAGACGAATGGAACGCACTTGCGACGAAGTCGATCCAGACGAACGACTTGAGAGCTTGGACATCGCGACACCATCCGCGCATGTCGGCGTACTCTACGAAATGGCTTCAGATGAGTTGTGATAGGATTGCAATAAGAGGGAAGCGCACCGTCGGGGATAGAATTGCAGTTCATAGGGATTTGACTCCAGCGCGATGTGGAGAACGCATTGAAGGCTAAGATCATCTCAGCTGCCGGCAACGGAGAGGGTGGAAAGGGTATGTACCGAGCCAGACAATACTCAGTACATAGAGGACGCAGACTTCAACTGCGGGACGCGCAGTGGGGATATTCTGGATGACAATGTCGAGGGCGAACCTGCACGTCTGTCAGGTCAAAAGCGGCCTCATAGGAGAACGGCAACGTACGTGAGGAGCAAAATGACCAGGGTAGCAACAGCAAGACCAAGAGGAAATAGGTCTGCGATGACTGTATCGACATAGCGATATTAGTTCTATGCTCTGAACCTTGCAAAGTATATGATGACAATGGGGTTTGTGTCGCAGTGACCTTTTTGACGACGACATACTAAACATCCTGAATGTCCTCGTCACCGCGCGATCGTCTCTTGACCCCTCCGACAATGCTATCGTTGATCCTGTCACCCCTATCTGTCAATAGAAGACACTCACAATAATACTCCTGGAAGTTGTTCACTCGCACGGCGAAGACAAGTGCAAGAATCGTGAAGATGATTAGCAAGACTGTGGGCCATGAGATGACGTTAGCACGGAGTTGAAGATGGTGACGAAGCAGGGACGTAACAGACCATGAACGCCAAGCTTCTTCTTCCCGATAGACGAGAAAGCCATCTTGGTGAGTTCACCCCGAGATCGGAGACCTAGAGGTGTGCCAGAAAAGCCCTAGAAGTCGCACAGCGAAAGAGAACGACGAAGAGGAAAAGAACGAGGTGTAATCGCCACCGTTCGCGATGGCCAGCAGGCGTAGGGAAATGGAGAGTAGTACTTACTTGCACGCGCGGTTTGCCTATGCATGATCTAATCGCTGTCTTGACGACCGCATCTCGCGATTCCCTGCGATTTCCCAGTCATGATAGCGCCGCCGCGGCGGCGAACGCATGGGTCTCGACGAGCCGCGACATTTTCGGCGACTTTGTATTCGGCCGTGGGGTGCACTGATAGTACGTCAAACCGCTACCAAACTCCAAGATGAGGCCGGCATTGGAGTCGGCTCGGGAAAGGAGTGGAGACCTGGTGGATGAGCGCAGATGTCGTTGCAGGCTGCGCGTGCGATCGCGCGGGGTCGCGATGCAACTGCACAGGCGCTTATCTGAGCGCTCAAGGTGGTGGGCAGCCCGAGTCGTTCATTTCCGCCGCGGTCTCGGCCTCAATTGAGAACGACAAGGTACAGGGGGTCAACGCATCCAAACTCGTCGAGCTCACCGATTCAACACCGTCGGCAGGCGGGACGCTGGAGCCTTGAAATACGCCGCTCAGTGGTCCTGGCGTCCTCGTCAACCCGTGACCGACGCGCTTAGGCCGTGCTGACCGGTCTAGGAACAGCCCAAACGCCTCCCAGGACGCTTTCCACCCCCCCAAATACAGCCTCTTTCCGTCCCGCCGCCTCTTCTGATGTTCAGGTCCCCCACCTTGCGAATCCCGACATTATGAGCTATATGGAGCTATGCCGCGACCTTCTTTCATCCGGGCATGGCTGTGATGGTCAGTTATCTAGTCTGCTGACCTTCCTTACGGCAACTTACATTTTCGTATTCGTGTGACATAGCGAACCTAATAGGCTCTTTACCAGTCAGTTCCTCATATCATCCGCTCAGATTCGCTACCATGCGCTCACCCAGCACCTGTTCTCCTTTAGCCCGAGTTGCTCTTCTCCAGCGGCCCGCCAGTTCTTGTGGACCAGGCACAAGAAGGGTATCCGGCGCTGCTTGACCAAGTCCAAGGCAAGTCATCCACTCTCCTCGGCCACAGTTCGACGTGTCACGCACCAATGCGCTCCACGACGAGATGCGATGATGTATAGCGAAGTGCGTCATGTGGAAGGCCCCGACCGCCATGTCCGCTTCTCTTCGTGAGCTTGCCACCCGACAGCCGAGTGGTTTTGGGCCATCAGAGAATTTCTGCGACCCGTCTCTCGGGGCCATGAATTTTCGTGCCCCCATAAATACGCCGAGCCGCGGTGCAAGAACGCTGACCTGCTCTTCGACTCCTCGACGCCGTCGACATGGTCTCTCGACTAGTAGGTGCGGCCATCGGGCTTGGCTCCGCCATCTCCGCAACTGTTGCGGCACCCTCGGCATTCCCTTCCTCCGGAAACGGGATATGGTACACCGACCCCGGTCGAGGCTTCGAATATTGGGCCGATGACTGGTTGCCGGTAGGCAATGGCTACCTCGCAGGTCAGTTAATAGCACCATGCAGAGACCATGCTTCTGACCGACTCCACAGCCATGGTCAATGGGCGGACTACCCAAGAGGTTACCCAGTTGAACATCGAGTCTCTCTGGTCGGGTGGCCCTTTCCAAGACCCCGTAAGTGAAACAGGCTTCCGACCACATGTCGTCACTAACTCCGTGCACCATGTGGTATTGACGGCTTCTTTCTTCCCAGACTTACAACGGAGGAAACAAGGTCGCTTCTGATCAAGCAACAATAGCCCAAGAAATGCAGGTGATCCGTCAAGCTATCTTCCAGAGCCCCAACGGAACCATCGACAGTGCGTCTATCTGCCACTCGTCAGAATGGATGTAGTCGGAACTCATATCTGGTTGCAGACGTTGAGCAGCTGACGACCGATGCTGGCGCATACGGTATGCCGCATCCCTGTATGCCAAGGAGGATGATTATTTTGACCGAACATTCACGTCTTCTAGGCTCCTACGTCGGCGCGGGATTTCTCCTGGCCACACTTAACGTGACCGGCGACTCCTCGGACTTTGTTCGATGGCTCGATATGGACGCTGCAGTGCAGCGTACCTCTTGGACTCAGGGCAACACCTCTTTCTTCCGGTCAGCTGCTTCCCGTACATAGCACACGGCAGGTACACTCAACGAATCATCACAGGGAGACGTTCTGCTCGCACCCCACCCAGGCGTGCGTCCAGCACATCAACACGACCAACTCCAGCCCCCTTCCCGGCCTGACATACGCATACTCCGTGGATGCCGAGTCCGGAATCCCCACTCCGACGGTCTCATGCTTCGACAACTCGACCCTGCAGATCACCGGAACGGCGTCCAGCCCCGGCATGGCGTTTGAGATCCTCGCACGCGTCAGCGCAAGTGGCACCAACGCCTCCGTCACCTGCACGCCCGCTGGCAAGAACAACGCTACGATCAACGTCAACGGCGCGAGCGCATCGTGGATCGCTTGGGTCGGCGGCACGGACTACGACGCGGACGCGGGCAACGCGGCGAGCGGTTTCTCCTTCAAGGGTGCCGACCCCCACGAGTCGCTCATCGCGCTCCTCGGTCCTGGCACAGCCATGACGTCGTCGGCGTACCACGATCTCCTCGCGTCGCACATTGCGGACTATTCGGCACTGATCAGCAGGTTCCACCTGGACATCGGCCAGAAGCCCGACTTCAGCACGCCCACAGACCAGTTGCGCAACGCGTACCAGACCGACGTCGGCGACCCGTACCTGGAGTGGCTGCTGTTCAACTTCGGGCGATACCTCCTCACCGGCAGCGCGAGGGGTGCTCTCCCTGCGAACCTCCAAGGCAAATGGGCGATAGACTCTAGTAACCCTTGGGGCGCAGACTATCGTGGGTGTCTCCTGAACAACAACCAAGCTCGCGTCAACTCATACGGTCCGCGTAGACTCCAACATCAACATCCAGATGAACTACTGGTTCGCCGAGTTGACCGACATGGATGTCGTCACGCCCCTATTTGATTACTTCGAGGTTTGTCTGCTTGTATTCGGCTGATGTGCCTCCCTGATGGTGATCATTGGCAGAAAACATGGGCACCTCGCGGCGCGGAGACAGCCCAGTACCTCTACAACATATCCGAAGGATGGGTGACGCATAACGAGGTCCGTAGCTGAGCACTCACACTTGCATGAAGTCTCCTCTGACCTCGGATGACCTCTCCTCAGATGAACGTATGTCTTTCAAGTCCGAGTTGGGTGACAGAGCGCTGAGTCGCCATGTCATTAGATTTTCGGCCATACAGGTATGAAGGGAGGTGGAAACACGGCATCTTGGGCGGACTACCCTGGTACGTCGGTGAAAAATACTCCGTGATGATCACGGTCTCAAGTCCTTTCGGCATTCCAGAATCAAACGCATGGATGGTATGCTATTGAGTTGTTTCACTTGAATTTTCAGCTGATCTGTTTCTGAAGATGTTCCATGTCTGGGACCACCTTGATTTTACTCAAGATGTTGCCTGGTTTAAGTCTCAGGGATGGCCCCTTCTCAAGGTCAGATACCGTTGCTCCATCGATTGTGGCCGCTGAGACTCACGAGGCGTCTTCAGAGCGTCGCGCAGTTCCATTTGCAGAAGCTTGTCCCCGATGACCGCTTCAACGACTCGACTCTCGTCGTTGTTCCCTGCAACTCTCCTGAACAAGTGCCTATTACCCTTGGTGCGTGTTATTCTGACGTCATTGAGAGAGAGCGCGGGAATTGATATGAACCCATAGGTTGTGCTCACTCTCAACAGGTCATTTGGCAGCTGTTCAATGCTATTGAGAAGGGGTTCCCCATCTCCGGCGATACAGACACGGCGTTCCTTAACGGTACGTAACCTCGATTTTTCCCTGCCACCGTGCCACTGATGTGATCTCATGTCGCATCGACAGAGGTCCGTACCAAGCGCATACAGATGGACAAGGGTATCCGCATTGGATCCTGGGGTCAGCTTCAAGGTTCGTCTCCCCCTCCCCTCCCCCACCCCTGAGTTCCGCTGTTTCTGATCCCGCGCCGCATCATAGAATGGAAGGTCGACTTGGACCTGCCCTGGGACACTCACCGCCATCTTTCGCATCTCATCGGCTTATATCCCGGATACGCCGTCACCGGATATAACCCCGCCGTGCAGCAGACCGCTCAGAACTATACCCATGACGAGGTCATCGCTGCGGCGACGATAAGCCTGATCCACCGGGGCAACGGCACTGGGCCCGACGCCGACTCGGGCTGGGAGAAGGTCTGGCGTGCGGCGTGCTGGGCACAACTCGGCAACGCTAGCGAGTTCTATCACGAGCTCTCTGTGCGTCTTCCTATCTTACGTCCTAACAGTAATTGTTGACATCCGCACCCGTGCAGTACTCTCTCGAGCGCAACTTTGCGCCGAACCTATTCAGTCTTTACTCGCAGGGCGAGGGCGCGATCTTCCAGATCGACGCCAACTTCGGCTTCCCCGCCGCGCTCCTTGTACGTACACCCGCGCCCTTCTTTCTTCCATCCTGATCTTTCATAACTCCGTTTGTCAATTTTAGAACGGCCTTATCCAAGTCCCGGACGTACCCTCGACGTCCGACGTTTACGACGTTTTTATCCTCCCCGCGCTTCCCACGAACTGGCCTAGCGGCTCGATCAAGAACGCCCGCCTTCGTGGCGGCCTCGGCATCAGCTTCTCGTGGGGGAACTCCGCGCTGACATCGTTGCAGGTCACAGGAGAGTCTGTGACGGCGAGGCGGCAGATCCGCTTCTGGCACCAGGGGGAGGTCATCCGGCAGCTCACGAGTTCGCCTGGGATGAATGTGCAGCTGGTGTGAACATGAACATGAGCATGTACATGAGCAGGGACTTTGATACCCTGATACCAGCCTGTAGGTAGTTTACGACGGGCACGGACAACAGCAAGATCGATCACAATGTTGGACTACAAACAATCGTGTAGATTTATGAATGATATTATTGTACAATCGCGCTCGGAACGCAAAGCGAAGTTGACCGTCTCCAGCTTGTGAGGACATGTACCTCACTAAAGCTCCGTCGCTTATGGATAACGCATGGGTGCCGGTGAAGCCGGTGAAGCTTGAAGTCTTGGCCACGGTGAAGTCCAAGCGATTCCCCGGTGGCGCTGCAGACTGGAGCCATGCGCGAAATCGTGGCTTATCTTATCTTTCCGGCCGGGCCGTACCACCCAAATTTGGGTTCCTTGCAGGGAGACGCGCGGCAAGTTCGCGACGGCCCACGGAGCGACGGCCTGCGCAACGGTTCATACAGCCCTTCCTTGCCTTTCCTCCACGACCTCCACGACCTCCACGATGAAGGCGTTATCGACGACACTTCTCCCTCTCCTCACGCTTCTCGCCTCCACGGCTGTGCTCGCTGTGCCTACTGGTGAGCAGGTCGTGCTCGACGATCTTAGTCGCGTCGCGAAGGACTGGCAACATGCCGCCGAAGACGTCTTCCACAAGGGGGAACAGCGCGTTCAGAAGTGGATGCAGGATGGGCGCGAGTTTATCAAGCAGCACGACATGACTTGTGAGTTCTTCTTCTCCTTCCCAGATTCATTGCATTTCTAAGGAGTCGCAGATGAGCTCGTGTCCCACCCTGCGTTCGGGGAGCACAAGCTCCGGATGACCGAGCCCACCCTCTGCGACCCTACCGTTCAGCAAGCGTCAGGCTACCTCGACATCGCTGACGACAAGCATCTCTTCTTCTGGTTCTTCGAGGCACGCGAGAACCCGGAAGACGCGCCGCTCGTCCTCTGGCTCAACGGTGGCCCTGGCTGTTCATCCACCACCGGCCTCCTCTTTGAGCTCGGTCCCTGCCGCATCGCGGATGAAGGCAAGGGTGTCACGCGCAATGACCACTCGTGGACCGAGGCTGCCAACGTCATCTTCCTCGACCAGCCGGTCAACGTCGGCTACTCGTACGCTGACGACGGTACCTCCGTGAACACCTCCCCCGTCGCGGCAGAGGACGTCTGGGCGTTCCTCGAGCTCTTCATTTCCCGCTTCCCCAAGTACGCCAAGTTACCCTTCCACATCGCTGCGGAGAGTTATGGTGGTATGTATGCGCCGAGCATCGCGAGCGTCGTTCACCACAAGAACCAGGATCTCCTGCGCGGCGCCCTCACTGCGCCCGGGCTGCAGCACATCAACCTGGCGTCGATCCTCGTCGGAAACGGCTTGACGGATCCCTACCACCAGTTCGCGAGCGTGCCCGACGCGGCGTGCGAGGGCGAGTTCCCCGTGTTCAGTGACCCCCAGAGCGCCCAGTGCCAGGCTCTGCGCACGAAGGTACCCACCTGCCAACGTCTCATCCAGAGCTGCTACAACTATGACTCGCGCTTCACCTGCGTGCCTGCGTTGATGTACTGCAACAGCCAGCTCATGGCTCCCGTCGTCCGTACGTACCTCTGTGGAGTACCCTCGCAGTCATGACCACAATGCTGACTTGGAGTTCTGCAGAGACCGGCAAGAACATCTACGACGTCCGCAAGGACTGCGATCGCTCCACCGACGGCCAGTTGTGCTACAAAGAGCTGCAGTGGATCGAGACATGGATGAACCTGCCCGAGGTCAAGAAGGTGCTGGGTGTGAACCCGTCGCTTAACTTCGAGAGCTGCAACATGCAGGTGAACCAGGCGTTCGCGTTCCAGGGCGACGGCGCGCGTAATCGTGCGAAGCTCCTTCCCGAGCTCGTGGAGAACGGCATCCGCGTGCTCATCTACGCGGGTGACGCGGACATGGCGTGCAACTACCTTGGCAACGAGCGCTGGGTCGAGGAGCTCGAGACGAAGTTCCAGCCCGAGTTCAAGAAGACGGTGAAGCAGCCGTGGGTCACGCTTGGCAAGGGCGACCTTTCCGGATGGGTGCGCAGCGCGGGTGGAGATGGCTTCACTGCCGGCAACATTACCTATGTTCAGGTTCACGCTGCTGGGTACGTCCGTCCATTGTTTTGTGAGGGATGTCAAGCTTATGTGTGTACTACTTCCAGTCACATGGTGCCGTTCGACCAACCCGAGGCGTCGCTTGACCTCTTGTCCAGGTGGCTTGCGGACATCCCATTGACGCTTAATGTCACTGAGGCGCGTACGTATGGGTGGTAATTAGAATCTAGAGCTTATACCAGCTACCTAGATATTCTTCACGGACTACTCTGTAGGGTACAAGGATAACGGACTAGCTCTAATACGCAATCGCATGACGTTAGACATACCTTCCGACGACTCACATGAACAACATGCAGCAACTCGATCCCGGATGAGGCTTTCCTCTGGGCTAGTTACTACTTGGTGTACGTCCGTTCCGCTGGCCCGGGTACTTACACTCGATACTGATTTGGTCTCCCCGTTTCCGGTCCGTGCGATCGACTTCCTACCTGAAGTTATTTCCAGTTTGCTGCATCATTCGTGTTTATCCTTAGCGGGGCTTTCTGCGAGGTCTCGATTCGATCAAGTGATGAGCGTTTTCCTACAGGCTTGGAATAAGTAGTCGTCTTCTCAAATTGGCCTTGCTCAGATTAGGCGCTCGTGCCTCTTCGCGGCTCCATTCATCCTTGTTGCCATGAAAGTACACTCCGACCACCAACGTGCAAGCAGGAACTCTGTTCTCGGTCCATCGACTGTCATATTACGCACATGTTTCCCATCGTTCTACCCCGCCTTCCGGGGCGAGCGACGGCCGACCTCGATGGCACGGGTCATTCTGCGCCACAGATCGACTCGGCCGAGTCTGACAACATTCCCGGTCCTGGCACCTGCCCCTGCATCTTTCTCGCATAAAGGTCCTTCCATTCACCCTTGTCATCTAAGTGCCATCCCTCACGCCTCAGATGGACAACGATTGCGCCATCTTCGGCGAACCTTCAGTCCTCCGCAGCCCATCCTAGCAGCCCATCGGCACGTATAAAAGCCCACAGTGGAACGGACGACGGGCTCCAGCACGGTGCATACCAGCCCAGCCCACTTCCCTTCCCTCGCATCTCGCCACCTAGCCTCTCCCGATACACCATGAGCGGATACGGAGACAACAACGACTCGTACGGCTCCTCTGACAACTACGGGTCGAGCCGCAACGACTCATACGGCTCCTCCGACAACTATGGGTCGAGCCGCAACGACTCGTTCCGCTCCAACAACTCCAACTCCAACGACTCGTACGGTTCCAACGACCGCGGGAACAACAACGGCAACTCGTACGGGTCCAGCAACAACTCGAGCTCGTACGGGTCGAACGACTCCGACAACTACGGTTCGTCCGGCAACCGCCGCGACACCGACAACAGCTACGGGTCGAACAACAACAGCAACAGCAACACGTACGGCTCGAACAACGACTCGTTCGGTTCGAACAACAACGGCAACACGTATGGTTCGAACGACAACTCGTACGGCTCCAACAACAACAACAACCGCTCGAACGATTCGTACGGCTCCAACGACAACGCCAGCGCCAACAACCGCAACGACTCGAACTCGTACGGGTCGAGCAACACCTACGGCTCGTCGAACGACTCGAACAACTACGGCTCGTCCGACAATAACAACGGTAACAACAACAGCAACAACAACTCTTCTTCCGACTCATACGGTTCTAATTCGAACTCGAACTCGAACTCGAACTCGAACTCGAACTCGAACTCGAACTCGAGCAACTCGGGTTCGGGCGACTGGGTCAACCGGGGGGTCAAGGAGGTCGCGTCGCGGGCTGGGTACAACCTTGTATGTCCTGTCCATCCCCTCTCTAGTCCTTGTCGTCCTACCGCAATGCACGGCCGATTCATGCTCTTTTGCAGGATGATAACACCGCTAGCAAGATTGGGGAAGGGCTCAAGGAGGGTTTCAAGAAGTTCGGTGGTGCGTCGCTCCAGCTTACGATCTTGCAGCTCATAGCGATACTAAGCATGTTCTTATTTATTTAGGTGGTACCTTTGGGAACTGATCTGGTCGTAAGACATGGGCACCGGGAAGGGGGACGTTGTCGAAGAGGTTGGGACGAGTTGAGGCTTGAGAACGACGCCGAATGCACAAGACACTGTAAACTATATATCAATTGTGACACCATCACCGTGAACGTCTTCCTTTGTGCACCTGTGGTTACTGCGAATTTCTGTCGGAAATAGTAATAACGAAGATATATGGAATCTTTCTAGCTCTTAAGTATTGATCTTTCTCGAGCTCCTCACATCCCACGACTTATTGTTGTCATTGCCCTGGACGCTGCTTGCTGCTTCGCGTGCTAGGCCTGTTACGACTGGGGTTGTATGTTTGTTGGAAGCTTTGCCAGTATCCATCAAGCTGGTAAATAGAGAGACCGTTTTCGATTACTGCGAACCTTGGAGCAACTCAGTATCCCGAGTGTAACGCACCATGAATTACGACGGGCATCGCCCCACGACTCAGGAGAGCAGTGGACAGTGAGCCGCAGTGCATACTACATTCATTATTCACTGCATCTTTGTATTATTTATGACTGAACCTTAGTACTGGTTATCGAGCATACAGTATTCTCCAGATAGAACAACCACTCCTCCTTCAGTGCTCTTCCTGTCTCTGTATCCCACCACTCATCTTGAGGCCATTCCTCTGCTTTGGGCAGTCCTACATCCTGGAGTAATGTCACCAGCATGGAGCTAATTCGGGCACTGCTGGATTCAATCTGGTCTTTAACATCTTGGCAAATAAAACCCGACATAAGACATTGGTGAAAGTGTTCTCGAAGAAAGGCTTGGCTCTTCTCATCCTGGACGTCGATTGCCAGAGATGAACGGGGCACCTTCTGCTTCACTTCTCCGGAGCTGTGGAAAACACAGATTTGGTCCTGGGGGGACGCCTTGGAAGCGTTGTTAGTTCAGCTAACTTGTTTAATACTTCAATGCTATTGAAAGACCTTACGTCCAAGTCTATCCCAAACGCGTGCCACATCCATGAAAAGGTCATATATCTTCACGCATCATGATCAGATTCTGGGGGAATTCAAATAACCCTTTCCTATCCCAAGTTCGATTGGTAATACTATATGCTGACTGCCATAATTCCGGGCAATGCGTTGGACACGGGTCCTGAAGTGACAGAGGTAAGCCAACACCGTAAACCTTGAAGGATTTGATGAGATGACCCACCCAAACATTAATAGGGGGCGGATAGTAGATCCATCGAAGCTCAGTGGGTCCGCTTGGGTCTTCGCCTCCAATTCCTGGCTGCCTACTATCACAACACACAGTCCTTGGTTATGAGGGAGGAGGGCCTCCTCCTTCACGTCTTCCCGAATTTTTACCTGTCACGCATCGAGGGCGATAAATCATAAATTAAATTCGCTCTAAGACGCTGATCATAGGCTTATACAGTAATGGGAGGAAGGTCTATGTCGGAGAATGATGGAATATATTTAACATTCGAGAACTTCGAAAACATCTTCGAAGTATGGCGAAGCTTGCCACGCTTGGCAATGGGCTTGTATACCGCCGTACCCAGCGCCTTTCCTTGAAGGTATGAAAATGTCTAAGTGAATGTATCCGGAGTTGAAGACAAGCGGGGTAATTGGACTACCTTCCACGAAGTATACAAGATAGTCTCCTGCCTGAACATGTGTGGGCACTCAACTTCAGCACCACTGGGTGGCAACGGTGGCCGGCATCTGATCATTTCATCCGAGTACGCGTCGCTCACGCCCTCAGGCTCCAAGTCGTTACCGAGGGGTCGAAGTAGAACTGGTGCCATCGCAAGTCGTGTAGTAGATGAATCGTCTGGGAGCGTCTGGTAACAACGCTTGATTATCCTAAACAGCGCCTCGACGGTCATTCGGTGTTCGGGGCCGCTGACGTAGATCGTGTCGCAATTGAAGCCTGTAGGTAGAGGCTATCATGCCGTCAGTGCCCGATAGAACCCACAGAGCATGCAGTGGAAGGCACACTCACAGATTATAAGCCTGTCGTACTACAACCACAAGAACCGTGACGTCGTGGCATTACGCTGCTTCGCCAACTCGGTACGGTGTGCAAGTTCAAGACAAGCAGTGGAATAGTTGGTATTGTCGATCTGCACCATTGTGCTGGAAGAATTCGAACTGCAGGAGCTACTTGGATGGATCAATGAGATGTGGTGTGAAGGTGCACGACTCAGACTGCCGAGAGTGTTTAGGGCAGGGCATTGTGGCCTAGCGAGAACACATGCAGTTCGCCGCCGTCATGCCGCTGCTGTGTGCCTGATGCCATACGAATGCCCCAACCCCAAACCACTATACTGATAAAAGGTAAGAGGATTTCAGTACTTAGATTCCAGAGAATAAGTTGGTTCCTAGTGGCATCAGTGATCAATTACAAGACGTTTAGCGCTACTAACTTGTAAGTCCGTTTAGGACGGATTCCTGATTACAGCTCGTGGAGCCAGTTGCTAGTGAGATGCGTCGGATTTTGGACGCATACGTGCTGAGAATTAATTTATACGAGAGTGGACATATACCAGTGAGAAGAAATGCACTTAAGTTTCGTAATGTACTTACCTCCTGTTGTGCAAGGCATAGCTTGAATCGGAGGCTCCGAAACTCCTCATCCGAAGCTCAGGCTCGAACTTCGACGCTGCAACCATCTACGATTCAGTATAGACCCTGCACTCATTTCGCCTAGGCACTGAGAGCCATCTCGGCATCCCTGCGAAGCACCGATGGGACAGTCAGGTATTGAAAGTATAACGACCGCTAGAGTAATTAAGCACGAGAGACCATGTAAGTACACCATAGTAAGGTAGTTTTTTTCGAGTCCGTTTTATGGAGTCCGATAGCATGTAAACAACAACCGAAAGCCAAACGAGTGGTCCTATACAAAGTCACGGTCAGTCGCCCGCTCCGAAGGATGATGATGTGCGGTGGGGCCAGCACAGCTAGCAGTATGCGATCCAAAAGTCCAAACCGGCAAGTGTTGAACTGCGTACTCAATGGAAGGGGATGAAGAAATGGTCCATGGTAGCGACGCCTGCGATCCGAGCCGCTTCCTCTTCGACAGGCATCAGCAGTGGCAATACTTCAGCTTCGAGTTCGGGACGCGGTTCCTCTGGTTCCACTGTCAATGCCCCGCGGCAAGCCGAGAAAGAAAACACAAGTCAACGCACCCCACCAACGCAATCACAGGTCCAAGATGTGTTTACCGAAGTGCACCTGGGTGAGGAGGACGGACGCGTCGCCCTCGGGGCCGTCGCCGAACGCGGCAACGGCGAAGTACTCGTAGTTGTCCGCGTTCGCAGCCGCGAGGTGGGGATGGCTGCGCGCGAGCTCCCGCCCGAGGCCCTCGCCGTGCGCGTGCTCGTCGACAGCGCCGTTCTTCGCGAAGTGGAGGGCCTGAAGTCAACAAGCATATTAGCAATTCAATCCTCGCCAGGCGTCTAAGCAACGCTGGAGCTTACCTCGTGGATGATCGTAGACGCACGGGAGTTGTGGCCACCAACTTCAGCGTCGAAGAACTGGCCGCACAGATGGACAGTACCGAACCTAGGGCACATTCCTTCGTAAGTAATGAGGGCACCCACGGCCGTCGGAGACACTCACTTGTTGGGGTACACGTAGCCGAAGAGACCGGGGCGGTTCGCACAGAAGTGCGCGTTGCACGCATACGTGTACTCGGAGAAGTTGTTCGCGGCCAGCGTGTGGAAGTGGCCGGAGACCGAGGTGTGCCTATCGCCATGGAGCGCATGCCCGAACCACCGCTTGTACTCAGTACCCTTGGGGCCATTCTTCGCGAGGGACCTGAGAATGACCGTGACGTCAGCGAAGGAAGGCACCCGTACCGACTGGGATAACTCGGCACTCACTCAATGGCGTGGGTCACGTATTTTTCGGCGAGAGGGATCGCCGCGTCGATCGCACGTTCCTGCCAGGCTTCGCAGAACCCGCCGATGTGCTTGTGGGCGCGGTCCTTGTATGACCTGGCGTTGCCGGCGATATTGACGGTGTGGAAGGCGTGGCCGCTGCCCCCGACGAGGGCCGAGATCTTGCCGTCCGCGGCGTAGTAGAACGTGTTAAAGTTCTTCATCATGACGACGTATTGACCGGGGCCAGAGGTCGAGAAGTCGTACGCATCTGAGACTAAACCAGACGTTAGAGAAACACGCATACATTTTGTGACGAATGGAAACGCACTGTCATGCTGCACAGAGATCGACTCGCCGGGGTTGAGAACGGTGTAGGCATGGTAGTCCTTGGACGCAAAAGCCGCTGACGGGGAGTACTTGACCTGATGTATGAATAGAAGGATGGAGTTTGAGGTTCATCAGCGCGCACTCTTCGCTCAGCGTTCAACAACATCACTTACGGTAATGCCAACGAAGTCCGGGCTGAGGCCGTGCCGGTTAGTAATGGTGAACATGTCCGTCGGGAGGTCAGACAGAGGCCCCCGAGGGTGGTTGAGGAGCCTAACGACCTCATCGCCTGCGTTCTTCACTGTGGTGGTAATGTTGAAGCTGTCGACGCCATAGACGTTCGAGGGTCCCGACACCTCGAGCAGAAGCGAAGGAGTCGCGAGAGCGGCAGCGACAAAAGTGAGAACGGAGAGGAACGACAGACGGAACATTTTGACACCGAAAACCCGTAGATGGAGGAAGAGAAAGAGCAGAAGTAGGACGGACGCGACGGCCAGCGAACGTCGAGCATCGTCTTATGTACCTAGACCAGGATCGTTAGGAGCAGTTTAGCTCAGCATCGGGTACCTACCGAGATCGCGGTGAGCATCAATGTCCGGTCTAGCGCTTTCAATTATGGGCAGTTATAGGTCGGCTAATACCTTCACGTACGCGGCCATCGACGCGGCGATTCGCACTGAAGGGAAGATGGGTGCGCCAAATGGGGGACGTTCAGGGCCTGTTCAGGGCCATTGAATTGCTGGACCAGGGGAGTGGCTCGAGTAAGGCTTGGCTATACCCGCGGTCTCATCCCCCGCCCGGCACAGGCAGCCCCGCAGCGCGCGTAATATACACAACATGTGCTGGCAGGATGCTCGTGCCTGCTCCCGACTTCTCGCTCGGTGCGGGATTCGGCCTAGACTGGGACACGCAGGCTGCCGAGCTCTTCACATCTGGGAACAATCTGGACGAAGGATGAAAATATGGATGAGTTTAATATATCGTACAACAGACCTATACACTGAAACTTTTAGGGTTTTAGGTGGACGGAAGACGGCGTTGAGTTGGCGTCCAGTCTCAGCGCTCCTCGGAAATACGCTTCGAGTCGCTTTCGTCACGTTAAAGCTACCATACTGAATGCACAGTGGGTTGTCCGCAAGGGGAGGAAGGTAAGGACTATGATAAGTTACCGCTGGGAGCAGCTTTGGAGACGGTAAGCAGAAGCGAGCTGATCCGCAGCCTGCCAGCGAAGCACTGATCAGCCACAGCCAGGACGCGTGACGTCACGCGTCTTCTGGGCGCCTCATCCCCGCGTTCCGACGCGTTCTCGATCGACACCTCGACATCGTAAAGTCGCTCAGCAACTTGGGGGAACATTATATTCCGACCCTCCAACCAGTGACAAGTGATAGTCCAAAAAATACATGTATGCTACACTTCTCCGCGTAGTACATACATACGACAACCTGAACGTAAACAAGCTCGAGGAAGCGTCAGTTGTATGACCCTATGAGGCAATCTATGCGCTGCATGATGATAATTACATATGTGGCATTGGCCCCTGCAGTCCTAGTCCATGTTCGAGTCCGTAATAAATGAAAAAGTCCTATCCTGCTCTGTAGTGTCCCGTGGCAATTCTGAGCAGTGTGTTTTCCCCAATCCGTGATTTGAGTCCGTGTCTAATCGTTAAACATGTGCACTAAAGCGACAGTCAGCACGACGACCGGGGTGATTGACGAGCAAGTACTCACCCTCTTCGTATTCCTCCGTTCTCGCCTTGGTCTTCTTCTCATTCTTCCGCCTCGTCCCCGTCCCGTCCGTCCGACACAGCGTCTTCATATGTCTCAGCGCCGCGTCCCTCCTCGCGAACGGCCGCCCGCAACGGTTGCACTGGTACTCCTCCGCGCGGATATGCTTCGAGCTCACGTGTCGCCCAAAGTTCGCGCTGTCCTTGAACGCCATCCCGCAGCACCCCCTCCCGCCGCTCCCGTCCTCAGCGGTCGTGTCGGCCGGCCACGGGCACTCGAGCGTCTCGCCGACGGCCTGCAGGAAGTGCGAGCGCATGTGGCTCGCCGTCTCGCTCTTCTTCCCAGTCAGCACCGCGCCGCACCCGGGGAACGCGCACTTCAGGGCGCGCTCCGTGTCGTAGTGGTACGCGGGCACGATCGCGCCTCGCGGGCTCCGCACGAGCCGCCCCCCTTCCCCCGCAGCCCCAGCCCCAGTCCCAGCCCCGGACCCTGCCTCCGCCGGGAACGCGTTCTCGTACGCGAGCTCCCCGCCTTGACCTTGCCTGCGCTTGCGCGGCGCGCCGCTGTCGTCCTCGTCCTCGGGCGTCTCGGGCGGCGTGAGGGGCACGTCGATGCTCGACTCGGACGACGCGCCCGGGTAGCGCCGTTTCGTGCCGCTCGGGCTGACGGTGACAGCGCGGCGGCGCGCGTCAACGTCTTCGTCGCGGTCCGCATACTGCATCTCGGCCGGCTTGCTCGTCACGAAGCGGTACTTCTTCGGCGTAGGCGACATCACCGGCAGCTCAGCAAGCGCCGCCCCGACAGGCGGGAGGTCCTCCAGCGGCGCAGGGCGCGCGCGAGTCGGGGGGGTCCCTGGTGGACCCTCCACTGCGTCTGCTGGCGTGCGCTGGCGTTCGCCTTCGCGTGGGTGGTGTTGGCGTTCACGGTCGTCGCAGGACGCTCGCTCCGCGCGTGCGAGATATTCAGGTTCGAGCGGACGTCGGAGACGAGGCCCGGGAGCGCGTCGTCCCCCGCGCCGTCGTGTCGGAACACGGCCGATCTGGGGCCCCAGGCCGCAGCCACTGTCGATCCCGCGCTCGCGTACTCTGCGCTAGAAGGCGCTGGGGAGCCGGCGGCCGAGCGGCTGCTCAACGGACTCATCGCGTCTCGGCGGAGGAGGGCGGGGGACGCGCCCGTGTCCCAGCTGAACGGCGTGCGCGGGTGCGAGGGCGAGGGCTGGGAGTGCGAGTGCCACATCGGTGGGGCGCTCGGGAACGCGCTGCGGAAGGATGGGAGCGTGACGCCCTCGTGCCCTTGCTCCTGGTCCGGCTCGACCTTGACATGGTCCTGGGGCTGGGGCTGGGGCTGGAGGTCGTCCTCGTCGGTGGGGTCTGTGTCCGTGCGGCCAGACGCGCTGTACGAGCTCGTGCTGGGGCTAGGGCTGGGGGGCGGAGGTGGCGCCCAGCGCCCCCTCGCGCGCGCATAGCTCGAGCAGCCCTGGACAAACTCCGGGGAAGTTCCGCGGCTTGGCTTCGGGTCCCTGCAGCGGGAGAAGCAGACGCGGTCAAGTGAGTATCGGCGGTGGCGCTCGTGTGCGAACGGAAGCGCGGGATGGACAGACGTACCACATCGGGGGCAGGGGCAGAGGCTGCCTCGCGCTCTCGGGCGACCAGCTGTCCTGCCGTTCGCGTATGCGTTCGGAATCTCGGTCTCTGTATGCGTGGCGCTGCTCCGCGGTGAAGGGCGCCGCTGCGGGGGACGCGCCGCGGGAGAGATCAGGCGAGATGCTGCTCGCGCGCGGGTGGTAGGTATGTGCGTACACGGGGCCGTGGCCATGGACGGCATGTGCCTGTGGGGCAGGGCGCGAGGGGAGAGGGAGAGGATCCGGAAAGGCCCTGCGGTGCGAGGCCTCTAGTGGATAGGGATCGCGATCTTTCCGGGAAGCAGCACCACCCTGCTCGGACTCGATCGCGCGGTGCGGCTGGGTTCTCGTCCGCGAGAGAGAGACCGGAGATGAGGAGCTGGTCGAGGTGGGCGCGGACGAGTACGCGGAGGGGGACATGGCCCAGGTCGAGGTCGCGGAGATGGTGGTGGCAAAGCTGATGCTCGTGCTCTGCATGGTGGACGCGGCGGTCTGCGGGAGCGACGACCGTGCCTCCCGTGGAGAAGGGCTCTCGGATGAGGACTCCGGGTAAGGAGGCGCGCCTGCCCGTTCGTAGACGTACGAGCGGGTGCGTCCATGACTGATGAATATGTCGAATTTGTTAGTCTGACATGCATGGATGGCTTCGCGCGGAAGAAGCGTGCGCACCTAGTGCTGGTGTACTCGCTAGTGCGAGTATGGGAGAGCGGCGGAAGATGCCGCGAGTAGGTGTCTGGCCTCCGAACCCGCTCGAACATGGCTGGTGAGTAGGACGCGTCTCCGGTCGAGGTCGCGAGGGGGTATGACCTGTGGATGTAGGGCGCGCTGTGGCTTGTGGTGGCTGCCATTACGCTCATGAGAATAGATATAGTCCCGCTCGGCAGGCGTCGAGGCCTAAGCGAAACAAAGGATTAGTGGCGAGTGGGCCACGATGGTCAAAGGAGTGCTGGGAACGGATGGTGCTGGCGGAACGGGTGCAGCCTGCCTGGCGAGTACCGATCAGATTCATTCACGTTTTGCAGGTGAGACAGGCGGCGCTGGCCACACACGTACGCAGCAGACGGACGCCGAGCAGGATGGAGGGAGCAAAGTGGTCAATCGTTGTTCGCAAGGCGAAGCCTTGGGGAGGACTGATCGCCCGGGTTGGTGGTGCGGCGGTGGAGGGTTAGCGAACGGATATATATACGCTGCGACCGCAGGGCCTCCGCCACGACCGTTCATATCTCGAGATTCGGGCGTGGGCAGTGGCCATTGCGCGCAAGTGGTGGCAGCGTGTGTGTACTATGACAACGGAGCCACGTCCGCGGGCGGTCTGGGCCCAGACCGGAATCGGAGAAGAGAACAAAGGGCCCTGTTTTGGACAAGGCAAGGCAAAATAGAGGCGCGACAGCGCGCGACTGTGGTGGTTGTGGCTGGGGATAGGCTGTCTCGATTGGCTTCTCACCGCTCGGAACAATTACGCCTGTGGCCTGGATGAACGGTTTTGCAAAGCGGCTGCTAGCCACCCTGGGCGAGCCTGCACGGCCGCTGACGTTCCCGGGAGCCCCGCGTGATTATCGAGGGCGCGGTTGGGGCCATCATCGCGCGCTGGATGTCGAGTGGGCCGCTGTGCGGACTGCGATTCGCTGTTCCGGCGGGAGAGGGTGGTGAAGGACGCATCGATCCGACATCGACAAGGGACGCGTGCCTGGGGAGGACCAATGTCGGGGTCCGACGGTCCTGCCATCAGTCGGGGCGGCTTCCATCTGAGCTGTCGGAAGCAGGAAGGACGGAGACGTGTGGCCAGTGGACGATCCTCGCGGAACGACTGTGAGTGGCTCAGAGACGGGGGTTCTACGATGGGCTGGACCGTGGGGGCCATCTCGAGGGTGGAAGTGAAACGGACCTCTGAAATGGAGGGTGGTCCCGCGACCCGCGAGTCGCCTGAAGGTTACAAATTTGGGAGTGTGGCGAACGCGTGCATGTCTCGCTGCTCCCGGTGATCCCTAAATTCCAGGCCCGCTGTCTGGAGGCTGCGCCGGATTCGACACTAGGAGGCCGCTCACGCCTTCGGGCCACACTGCCATGGCGTTCCGCTAAATGAGAGAAGAGGAACCGCCCCCCAGAAGCCAGACGTGAGAGAAGAGGAATGATCGAGTGCACGCTCTCGAGCTTCGCTGGCTCAGGCCCGGTCCGCACAATTAGCCTATGTTGTCACCGTTCCGTAACGCTTCACATTGAGACGAGGGTGCAGGGTGGCCCTTAGCCCGATGTGGATGGGGCGGGCGAGCGATGGTCGGGTGCGTGACGAATCCGGGGAGAACTCCCAACGCAGGCGGACTGCGAAAAGCCTAAATACCAACCGTATCAGGCGCCGGACGGCGAGTACGAGCCTGCCTATTCCGGCGATGCGGAGCAACCGGGCTGCCTCGAGGCCATTTGCCTCCGCGCGCCCGGCGCTCCGGCGGCCAGTGTGGCCTGTCGCCCATGCACTCAGCCTGGTCCTCGGCCTCTGTCCTCGACCGATCGTGCTGGATCGCCGGGCTCTGACGTCCTGGCAGCGTCCTGGACTGGCCCCCAACCATTAATATTCACCCGCACCAGCCCGGCCCACACCAGCCTGCGAGAGCGGCCAACAAGCACCGAACCGCCTTCTCGTCTCCCGCCACCACCCTCGCCCTCGCCTCCGGCATCTGTGTCCGGTACCCTCAAATTGCAATCGCTCGTTTCTAGGCTTCCCGTCCGATCCCCTCCCAGATGCCCTCCTGGAGCCACGTCCCCGCTGCGGGCGCCGTCCCCGCGTACCGAATGTTCACAGGCAATCTTGAGAAGCCCGAGCTCGATGACAGACAATACCGCGTGCTCCAGCTCCAGAACGGCTTGCGCGTCGTCCTCATCCACGACCCAGACGCCGACAAGGCCGCCGCCTGCTTGGCGCTCTCTGTTGGTAACATGTATGATCCAGTGGGTCTCCTTTTCTTCCCTGCTTCTGTCTCAAAACACCCGCTGAACAATGGCTTGTGTGATCTAGAATGATGCACAGGGCATGGCACATTACTGCGAACACATGATTATGAAGGTTACGTATGCTCTTGTGCAGTTCATTTTCGAATACAGTGCCGCCTACAATCTATTTTGGAATCTTCTCTTCCGGCTTTGTGCTCTCGTTTGTGGCCCCCTTGCCCGGGCGTTTGTGCACCCAGTCGTCGTTCTCACTTTCGGCAAAAAAATTCTCGTGGTCACCATGCTGATGCTGAATCGATCCAGGGCTCTGAACCATACCCGGACGAAGGCGACTTCGCATCTGTGAGTTGCCCGACGTCTCCAATTGACCGATGCCTCATTTCTGCAGTTCATCAATGCCAACGGCGGCGCAAAAAATGGAGTGACCGGCCCAATGTCCACCCATTATTTTTTCTCCATCAACCCCACCCAACTCCAGGGCGGGCTCGACCGTCTCGCCGCGTTTTTCTACGCCCCACTCTTCACCGAGTCCCTCGCAGCCCGCGAGATCAACGCAGTCGACTCAGAGTTCAAGCGCAATCTTCAGAACGATGTCCGGCGCCTGCTCCAGATCAGGAAACACTTGGGCTTACCAGGGCACCCCATACGCAACTTCGGCACCGGAAACTATCAGAGCCTCACCGATATGGGGCGCAAGGGCATCCCGGACGAGGACGAGTCCACAGTCTTGCTAGAGACGCGCCGCCGCGTCGCTGAGTGGTGGGAACACCAGTACTGCGCGGGCCGCATGGTGCTTGCCGTGATCGGAAAAGGTCAGTCTAGGGTCAGTGCCATCCGTGCTTACGGTGTAGGACGGAGTTCAAGTTGTGGCCTCGTGTTGCTGTCTATAGCCACTGGCTAGTGGACTCTAAGTGGCGGAGTGCTCCCCGTTGGCTCCTTGCCCGCTCGCCTCAGCTGCGAACGAATGCCGCGTGATGGTTGACATGCTGACGGTGCCCCAGAGCCGCTCGAGTCCTTGACGTCGCTGCTCGTGCCAATATTCTCGAAGATCGCCAATCGTGGTTACGAACCCAACCCCTCGGTCAAGGAGCCTTTCTGGGGTTCGGAGCAAAACGGGGTAAGTGCAGCATTTCCGCCGGCGATGTGCCTCCCTCTACTCCTCCTAGGCTCTCCCCCCCTCCCCCCTCCCCCGTATCTCTGATCCTCTTGTCCGAGGGTTCGTCCTGGTTCATCTTCCGCTATGAGACGCGCTGAGCACCATGCTCCCAGACCGTCGTGTTCGTCGAGACCGTCAAGGACTTTTACGCTTTCACTTTGGAATTCGAACTCCCCGATTTGCGGGCCTATGCGACCTCCAAGCCAACATCGTTCCTTGCCCACTTCCTAGGCCACGAAGGCTACGGAAGCATCTACGCCTATCTCAAAAAACAAGGGTGGCTTCTGGGCCTCACCGCGTCGATCTCTGGCCACACTCGCGCCTCGCAAACGTTCGCCGTCTCGGGCAACCTCACTCTGCAAGGTTACCGTGAGCATTTTATTTTTCGCTCCCTCTTCCAGATAGTCGGCGCCTGACGCGACGTCGCTGTGCCCCCGCCCACAGTCCATTATGACGCCGTGTTAGAGACCGTCTTCAAGTACATCTCTTTCCTTCGTCGCTCGTTCCCCCTCCCCGACTACCATTATGCCGAGGTCGCCAGCATGGCGGAGACGCGCTTCCGCTTCATGCCTAAGGAGCAGCCACACTCCTACGCCGTCAAACTTGCCCGCGTCGCGTCAGAGCCGTACTCGACGGAGTGCCTTATTAGCGGCCCAAGCCTATACCGCGGCGACAGTGACGCGATACAGAAAGAGCTGTTGGATAGTTTTACACCGGAGCGTGCCAGGGTCTTCCTTCAGGCGAAGGTCCACCGGGAGGAGGTCGTCGGGAAGGACGTGCAGTGGGAGACAGAGAAGTGGTACGGCACACAATATGCCGTCCGCAAGATGGACGAGGCCCTGCTGGAGAGGGTGAGTCGCCGTTGACCCCGCGGGCAACTTCTAGCCTTCAGCGCGTTCAATATGTGACCCTTTGCCCCGCAGCTCCGCAACGCGAACGGCAACCCTGAGCTGGCCTTGCCACCGATGAACCGTTTCATCCCCACCGATCTGTCCGTCGATAAGGTCGAGGTCGCTGAGGTGCGTATCGTCGAAGTGCCGGCTGACCCTCGCCCTTATCTGACGTCGCCTTTATCGCATCCCAGCCCGCCAAATACCCGGTCCTCGTCAAGCGCACGGAGCTCTCGCAACTGTGGCACAAGAAGGACGATCAGTTCTGGATGCCCAAAGCCCACGTTCGTATATTCGTGAAGAGGTGCGGTATTTTTCGCGATAGACGTGCCACTAGGGCATGCAGCGTCCCTGACCTCGCTGATCACGGTTCTTCTAGTCCGCTCGCCTATGTAACGCCTCGCCATGCCCTCCTCACACGGTCAGTTGCTGCGGCTTCCTCTCCCTTGCATGTCTGCTTAATTAGATCTCGATGAAGGCTGCTCGTCGACCACATCGACGACGCCCTCGCGGAAATTACATACGACGCGAGCCTTGCAGATTCTAACTACTTCGTCTCCGCCGGTGTTGACGGCATGTACGTTGGCGTCGCGGGCTACAACGACAAGCTGGATGTCCTGCTGCGGATAGTCCTTGAGAAGCTCCGTGATCTCGTCGTGCTGCCGGATAGGCTCCGAGTGCTTAAAGAGAAGGTTCGTCGGACACTTAAAGATCGTCGTTGTTCGTGCGTTCATTGAATAGCCTTTTGTCTTGAACGTAGCTCAAGCGTCAGTACGACAACTTCTACCTCGGCCAGCCGTCGAGCCTCGCGAATACGTTTGCCACATGGTACCTCCGGCCCAGGACGTGGACGCCTGCAATGAAACTGATGGAGCTTCCCTGTGAGCGCAGTTTGAGTCCAAGATCTACTGCCGTAAATGACATCGGTTTCTTTAGCGATCACTGAGGCTGAGATTGAACGTCATCGGGACGCGCTGCTGTCCAAGGTGGCCATAGACGTGCTTGTCACGGGCAACTTTACTCGAGAGGTGCGGATAGTCCACCCATTCTGCCCCAATGAGTCGCTTACCCATGTACACGTACAGCGTTCCTTGGAGTTCCTCTCCCTCACTGAGGAGTGCCTCAAGCCACGCCCGCTTCTACCGAGCGAAATACCTCAACTACGGTCCCTTATCCTGCCTCCAGGTCAGTGTCTTGTGATTGTTATCTCGGCCACAAGGCTGATGTATGAGATACGCGAAACCCCCTTCCCTTCCCCGGAACCCCACTGGCAGGCTCGAACGTCGTCACGCGCAAGCGGCTCGCGAACGCGAAGGAGGTGAATAGCGCCCTTTCCTACTTCTGCCAGTTTGGCGAGTCCTCCGACATCAAGCTTCGCAACATCGCCGCGCTGCTCCATCAACTGATCCGGGAGCCCTGCTTCACGCAGCTCCGCACCAAGGAACAGCTGGGGTACGTACAACGTTCGCCAGCCGGGCCCTTCTTCTGTCCATCCGATCTCGCACGCCCTCCTCCACTATCCCCAAAACAGACATTTGGTTACCAAGGACCGAGTACCGAGCACTGACCCGGGCCACGCCCCTCTCTTCTCCCCTTCCCTTACAGATATGTCGTAATCGTCGCAACCTGGTCCGTGGCGCACAGCACGCACGGGCTCGGAATCCGGGTGCAGAGCACGCGCGCCCCATGGCACTGTGAGGCGCGCGTCGACGCGTTCCTCGAGGCATTCGCGGCGCGCCTCGCCGCGCTCTCGGACGCCGAATTCGCGATGCACAAGGACGGGCTGGTGGTCAAGAAGCTCGAGCGCGCCAAGAACCTCGGCGAGGAGACGTCGCGCTTCTGGGGCCGGATCCGCGCGGGGCACTGCGACTTCCTCCGGCGTGAGTACTTGCTTACTTGGTATTGCTATCCATCTCGCGTTCTTCTTTTCCGTCCCGTCCGTCCACCCGTGGCGCTGGCTCGGAGTTGCGCGCACGCGTTCTTCTTCTTCTTCTAGATCTCCTTATCACAGAGGGCCTTGCAGTGGGCTGTGACCCCACCCTCGGGCCTCGGGCCCCCGCGTTCCGCATTCTGCGTCTCGCGGTTCGCACGTCCAGGTTCCTCGCCCGCGCTTTCGCCGCAACCGCAACAGGGGACGCGTGATGGATGCGCGAGTGGCGTGGGGCGTGGGGCGAGTGAGGGACGAGGGTGACTTTGACAATGGACCTCCCATGCGTACCCTCGAAGTCAATCGTGGTTGATGGGTATATGCGCGAGCTGACATGGTACTCTCGACTGTGCAAATATTGACAGACGAGAAAGACGCGGAGGTGATCCGCGCGCTCACCCTGGCCGAGGTCGTCGACGCGTACAACAGGCTCGTGCGGCCGTCCACCGGCGCCCACACCCGCAGGAAGCTCTCGGTTCAGCTCGTCTCGCAGCAGCTGAAGGAGGACCCTCCCCTCTCACCCTTCGCACCCACCGACATTGACGCGAAGGAGGCAGTGGCAGTGGCCGCCCCTCTGCAAGTGTTCTTGGATACCCAAGAGGTGCTCGGCGTGCTGGACCGCAAAGCGGAGGAGCAGGAGACCGCATTCAAGGCCCGCCTCGGATGCGCGCCCTCGACGACGCCTATTGTGTCTGCGGCGTTCGGCGAGTATGCGGGTCCGTTTGAAATTGGTTCTCCTTCCGGGGACGCGGTGGGCGATGAGAAGGTTGGTCAGGGCAGCTCAGGCTCAGATGACATTGTCAATGCTGTGGCGTCTCCACGGTTGTAGGTGTTGGCAGGCTCCACATAAGCGACGCGACGGCAACCCTCTGATAGATGATAAACCGGAGATACAGGATACATACATGTATGTATAACAGAGCGATGATCGCACGACGACATAAGAAAGCGGATTAAGACAGACCCAGCACAGCTCCAGAGTAGAGTACGAAGTCGAGGCGTGCCTTTCCGCGGTAACGAAATGTGGTAAGTCTCTGCCCTTGATTCCTAACATTCATGTCCCCTGGAGATTCTGTGGAGTCTGTGCATGGGAACTCACGTAAACGTTTAGGCTGTTGCTACCCAAGCGTAGGTATACGATGGGCGAGGATCCCGGCCTGCTTCCATACAGCTGCTTGCATGTTGAAGTGTGTACCTCCAGGCTACCAGTCACCGTAACAGTCACTGTCTGCCGCTGCATTCGGAAGTCTATGCCACGCATGTCAGTTCCCCGACAGATATTATTGAAGAATCCCGCAAGTAGAGCTGGCGGCGACAGGGCGAAGTGGGAACGCAGCCCACGATCCTCGTCGAACATCTTCGGAAGTCGCGCCCAACAACGTCACCCGAGGCTTCGGGAGTTCGAGGTCCCACCGGTCCCGGCGGCGTCGGTGAGATGTCTGAATGGAAGATCCGAATAAGTATAGGTAAATGCAAGTTGTGAAGGAGAGTACGTGAATATAATGTGGGTAACGTGCATTGTACACAGTACGAGCCCCGTATGACGATGTGATGGAAGGAACGGCGAGCCAGTACAACGACGATCCGAGACATGAAGATAATCCTACACTGGTCGAGACCTCGTATTACAAACATACAAGCGAGTATTCATGGCATGTATGCCTTTTAGGCTATGATATACATAATATGCTAGCATATAAATGGGACGCGGAATGCACCAAGGCGGTTGGTACGGTCTGTATCGTGATCAGAGTATAGAAACAGTGAGAGCAGGGAGCGGGGTTGGGGAATGAGCGGCGCGCACAGAACACGGGTCCGGGATGGCGATAGCAGCAACAGTCACTAGAAGGCAAGGGTCGTCGCCAAACTCTTGTTCAACAGCATACGCAGTGTTTCGTCCGACCGGGGGTAGAGTGGGCAAGGGCGCAGGGTCCATGGCCAGACTCATCCTGACGCCATGCCATAATCCCATAACCCAAATCCAAACCAAATATTTTCTGTGGCAGCCGCGCGCCCCTCCCCCGCCGCGGCGTCCCCGCCTCCGCGTCTTCCCTCTTCCTCCCGCGTCTTCCCTCCTCCTCCCGCCGCTTCCCAGCCCGGAAACGTGCCCGTCCCGGTGTCCAAGCCTCGCGCCTGAAGCTAGTTCGGACGCGAGAAAGGGAAGAGGGAGAACAGAGAAGCGAGGAGCTCACGTCCGGAGCTTTGACGGGAGCTTCAGGTCGCGCAGCTTCTGAACGACGTCCTCGACCTCCATCGGCACCCACACGTCGCCCTCCGGCGTCCTTGTTACCTCCGCAATCTCCACGCGCCTCGCCCCGCCGCCAAATCCGTACCCCTTCTGGATCTCCGGACCCCCGTGCCCGGACCCTGAGCCCAGCGTCGACGTTGAGTCCGTGCCCGATCGCGCCTTGCTCCCGGGGCGCAGCGCCCGGTCGTCGAGCGAGTGCGAGCCCTGGCTGGTGCCGTGGCCGACGACCGTCTCCTCGTCGTCGACAAGGTCCCATGGCTCGGACGCGGACGAGAGTGTGCGGCGGCCGAAGAGGCGTGCGCGGGACGTGATGCGCCGGAGGGTCGTCATGCCACCCTTGTTGGCTACAGAAGCCGTCGAAACGATGGAGAGCGAGAGGGACGGTGCTGGGGACGCAGAGCGGGCCGGGATGTCGACACCGATGCTGATGTCTGGGGTGAGGCTTCGTGATGGAAGCGCAATGCTTACTGCACGCGGGTCCTGCACCTGGACCGGAGCCGCCGGGTTAGCGTGTGGAGATGCGATGACGAGCGACGTCGAGGAGAGCGAACGCTGCCGGGCAGTGGAGAGGGTGTCGAAGAACCGCTGAGGGGGCAGAGGCGAGGCGGGGGTGACTGAGATGCAGGGGCTCGTAATATGGGTGGGGACGACGGCAGGGACCGGCACGGGGCCTGTAGGACCGGGCAAAGGGTAGGAGTGAGAGTGTGAGCGCGGCGGGATGGTCAAGGGAGCGAGGGCTTTGAGTTTCGTTTCCGCTGCGGGGAACGCCTCCACCGCCCTGGAGCTGCCTATGGAATCGGAGGAGCCGGAGAAGGGTATTGACGTCGCTGAACTCCGCGAGGAGGCAGACGCTGGTGAAAATGCAGAGACGCTGTCACTGTCGCGGTCATCGCTGCTTGATGGTGAAGGGCGCGATGAGCCGCTGTGCGCGGACGTCGGGCCTCCCGGAGACACATAAGCGGCGTCGTCATCATCGTCGATGACGTCCCCGGGAAGCGGTGGGAGTGGGCGCTTGAGGCGAAGCGAGAGGGAGTGTGTTCCGGCCGACGGGAACGCGGGGAGCGGCTCGTACTTGATGGACGGACTGCTGAGATTTGGCTGAGCAAAGATGACGGGGGAGATGGGCGAGAGGTTTGGCGCGCTGATGGGGGTGGTGGGAGTGGATGCAGAACGCGGGTGTCTGGGCTCAACGTACGAGAGGCGCAACCGCTCGTACGCTTCGTTTCTCGTGAAAACAATGGGACTCATCGGCATATCATCTTCACTTTCTTCCGGAGAAAGGGGAGACGAGATCGGGGAGAGGCCTTCGTAACCATACAGATGTGCGTCACGGTGGCGGGGGAGGACTTGTGAGCGAGGGTCGGAGGAGATGACGGTGCGGCAGTCGGGGTGAGAGGAAGGCTGTTGGGGCGTGAATTCAGCGAGCGTGTGTGTCGGAAGAATGAGAGCCATTAGGAGGAGTCAGGGCCCCAGAGCAAGTGCGATTAAGAAGGGGTATAAGAACGGAAGCCAGGTGGAGGGGTATAGATGGGAGAGGGAGTGGAGACTGCATGCGCCGAAGCGTTTGAGTATATGAGGCCCAATTGAGGCAAAAGGCCGGCGCAGTGGGGCAACGATTGTTAGCGAGAACGATCATCCCTGTCATGGACGCTCCAGCCTCCGTCGCGCGGACGTTTGATGAACGCAATGCAACCGGCCGTCTGACGTTGGACGAAATCACCCACAAATCAACACATGCAATCAGCCATCCAGATGCTCAGATCATGCACCACCTTAGCTGGGAAGCCTTCTCATGCACACCAATGCTACCGAGCCTCAGGGAACCCGCCGACACCGGATTCTTGTCCGCGAGTGCCTCCAAGAAGCTGAACGTTAAACTGAGAGCGCGTTCAGATGGCAACGGGCTTGTGCACCGTAACCGCTCTCCTTGTCACCCCGTCGTACTACACCAGACTCTATTATATCACTGAGAGCGCAGTGCACCGCCTTCCTGCACGAGGCATGAACGTAAATACTTAGTTAGACTTAGTTCCACTGATTATCTAGCAGTACATAAGTGTGGGGCCAGACCGAGTGTCATATGGTAACGATTAATATTGATGCTACTCAGGACACCAACCTTCTGACAGTGGCAACCTCTTGACTGACGGCCTGTGACCTCTTGCTGACCTCCTCTGACAGCCAGAGCTAAGTCGTTTGCGGACAAAAACAGGAGTCGGGGGCGGATCAAATTCGAGGCGAATTTTTGTAATGCCGGACGTCGCAGATTCTCGAGATTCAAGTTCATCGTTTTGCAGCCGTCGCCCGACGGCTGCAGACGGCGCACACAGCTGCGAGCAGTGATGCATGATGGATGATGGACGAGGAGGCGATGAGGAATGTCGCAGAAAGAGCCACACGGCGCCGCGTCACCTGCCACCGGATGGTGACAGAGTCACTGTGACCCCGTCGTGACATACTCTTGCAACGTTTTGCGGCTCCTGTTGCCGTCCACGAGAACGACGACGACGACGACAGCCCTGCCCTTCATTCCGCCCTTCGCTCTTTTGTTGCGCCCTCCTGCTCCTCCTCATCTTCCTCTTCCGAGCTAGTTATGTCTCAGAGCACCTCGGCGTCAGCCTCAGGGCAACAGAGCACCTCCGGCTCCGGCTCCTCGTCCTCCAGCGCCATCCCGCAGACTGCGCCCGCCGGTGGCCTCACGATCACCAAGCCCCCGCAGACGGCGACATCGTTCTTCAAGATCGCACCCTCCAACACTATTACCTTCGCATGGAACTTCACCGATGTCCTCTCCACCCCAACGCACCTTACCGTTTCCGCCATTGGCGAGAACGGCAACACCTACCCCGTCGGACCCACCGACGGCATCATCGATGGCACTGCGACGTCCGTGACGTGGGACCTGTGGTCGTACCAGCAGGCGCACTCAACCCTGCCGCTTGCCCCCGGATCGTACGTGCTGCACATCTGGGACGACCGAGGGCCGGGCGCGGCGAGGGAGCCTGGGCTGTTGCAGGAGAACTCCGCGCTCAAGTTCGCACTCTACACCCCACAATCGTACACCCCGCTCGAGAGTACGTCTGTCTTCTCTCTTTCCTCTCCTTTTTCGAATGGGTCGCTGAGCGGATGCCTGTCCGCCTAGGCTGGGTATGCTCGACATGCAGTGGAGCATGGACCGACTTTGCCACACATCCCGCGTTTGTCAGCCTGACGGTGACATTTGTGGTGATGTTCCTGTCCGGTTACTCGCTCATCAGGCAAGCTCTGCGATAGAGGGGAGGCTCGCCGCCACCCTCACCGCCGTCACCCCGGCTCCGCGGTCCAGGTATGGAGGGTTGGGCTGGGGCTGAGGCCGGGGCAGCCCAGACGGAATGTGTGGGTGGTGGTTGTGGTTTTGTTTAGGTATGGGGGCTCTCACGGATGACAGTCGCAACGCACGGACTACTTTGGACATCATGACGCTACGTCTGCAGTTTGGCCGCACATGTTTTATTCCCCTCCAGTTGACTTTCGTTTTCGCACGGACTTGCTACGGCCGCATACCAGACTCAGTACCGATAATGTGTTCTCGTCGCACCATAGACTCGATGGCGTGCCATCTCTAACTTTGAACCGTCCCACGCTGGCGATATTAGACCACCGGGCTATTCCCGGTACCGCCTGTCGGTGTAGCGCTTCGGAATCACAGGTGAGAAGTGTTGTATACTTGGAGAGTGCCTCCGAGTCTCGACGTCGGGGATGCGTCGATGTCAACCCCGAGGGGGCCCCTTCGCAACACTGCCGCCGGGGAGATGGAGGTAACGGGAATTGCAGTGGTAAGGTTCATGCTCACTGTTGCGATGAAACTTCTGATAATTCGTACAGGTCGTCCTTCTCTTCTGTGTTTCGGGCTCGCACACCGTGTCCGTACCGGGATCTGAGCACTTCCAGCACAGCACAGCACCCCTCGGAGGCAATTGGCGATTTTCACCCCGACTAGACAGCCTTGCGTCTCGAGAAGAGATCTAGGGGCCCGGTCCGGGTCCAGCCCAAGTTGCACCCCAGGGTGACATCCAACCATTCGACTGTGAAGTAAACCTGCAACCTCCCGTGCGGGGACAAGGCGGCATGGTGTCATGCACAATTTCGGGAAGCGGCTCAGGGAAGAAATTGTCAGCAGCAGCGCTCGGTGCAGACCAAGACAACTATGTCTCAAGGCGATTCGCCCGCGGCGGCGATAGGAGTCATGCCGTGGGGCAGAGGATGCAAACGTCCACAACATCGACGATGTGGTAGGCTCCGTTGTGTTGGCCGCTGGCGGGGATCAGGTGTGCCCGGAGATGGGAAGAACAAACCCTGCCGGTGGTAAGTACGCCCTGGACATAGTCAGTTCGCGCCACGGTTTCGCTTGGCCGGCTACAACTATCCCAGCTTCGGGTGGACGATCGACTGATTGTGTCGACTAACCCAATCATGCTCAGGGTATACTTTCAGGGTTCTAGGTCGTCATGGCGGATTTGTGCGTCTCGTCTGGGATCCGGACATCGCGGCGATGCCGGACGTAACGTCAGAAAGACCAACTTCCCTCAACAAAGGCAAAGGTCGTCAAGGGTCCCTAAAGGACCCGGAAAAATTCCTTGAATTCGTAGTTTCCTCTGGTGCGTGCTGTGTCTCAGATGGGCAGTTTTCTGTGTCGCGCTGAGGATGCTGAACACGGACCGCATCGAAACTGGATCCTGTCGCCCGCATTCAGTCTGAGCGTGGGAAGCATGGAAGCATAGCTCCAAGTACCGTTGTTCCGGACGAAGACGCGACTTGGACCTTGCTCCAAGCACGCGCAAGCCATGCGACGCCACTCTCGACCCCTCGCGCGCGTCCCTTGGCTGGACCACGCAAAAAGCGCATGGTCGGTGGATGGACGGACACAGTTGCAGTATCTTACGCCCCTACCTTCTTATCACATAGCTCGCATCCTTCGAGAATCCTCCTTAGCACGAGAAGCCAGGGTCTGCTGACGTCCCCCGCAAGCGACAACTCGTCCCGACCCCCGATAATGCGAACAGGCATTCACGATGGCGGGTGCACACCTCGTCCTTAGTCCCAAGCGGCCATGCTCTCGTTCTTGGGGCACCGCCGTACATGGTACGTCCCCCATTCCCTACGCCACCACTCCCACTAACCCTCTCGCCCCTCTCGCATGACCTGACCACCCAGCGCCGCGAAGCAGAAGGAGCGCGACGAGCGTATCCGCAGCCTCCCGCCCGAGTTCCACGCCCCCCTATCGCTCGATGAAGAGCGGCTCCTCGCCCGCCCCGTCTCCGAGATCGTCGCCGGCGTGCAGGGGGGCACGCTCGCCGCCCCGCACGTCCTGCTCGCGTACGGCAAGAAGGCGCTGAAGGCGCACGCCGCGACCAACTGCCTCACCGAGGTCTTCATCGCGCGCGCCTGGCACGAGCCCGACGGCTGGGCGCGCACCTGCAACACGCAGGGCCCGCTCGCGGGCATGCCCGTCAGCTTCAAGGACACCGTCGGCGTCGCGGGCGAGGACGCGTGCATCGGGTACTCGGCGTGGGTCGGCAAAACCGTGCAGAAGGACGCGGCGATCGTGCGGCTACTCAAGGACGCGGGCGCGGTGCCGTTCGTCAAGACGAACGTGCCGATCACGCTGCTCTCGTTCGAGTCCGCCAACGACGTGTTCGGGACGACGACGAACCCGCACAGCAAGGCGTACTCCCCAGGTGGGTCGACGGGTGGGGAGGCGGCGCTCCTCGCATACGGGGGGTCGCGCATTGGGATAGGCACGGATGTAGCGGGGTCTGTGCGTGCGCCGGCGTCAGTGGTTGCTTCCCGTCCTCGTATGTCTTCCTCTGGTTCTCGGTGCTGATGCTGGCGTTTTCGGCGTGCCAGACACTTCTCCGGGGTGTATTCCGTCAAGGCGTCGATGCACAGGTTCCTGAGGACCGGGAATGTTACGAGCATGCCTGGTCAAGAAGGCATCCCCGCGACGTATTCGCCGATGGCGCGGACGCTGGAGGACCTTGAGACGTTCTGGAAGGCGATATTCGCGATGAAGCCGTGGGAATACGACCACTCCGTTAGTGCCACTTCCCCCGGAGTGTTGAAGTTTCGTTCCGTTGACTGGTAGAATAGGTCTTGCCGATTCCTTGGAGGGAGGTGGACCTCGCTTCCGGGAAACCGATTCGGTGGGGCGTTCTCTGGGATGATGGTGAGGCCATCCGATCCCTATCGGATTCCCGAGTAACCTCGCGTCGTTAGGTGTCATCGCTCCCTCTCCTGCCTGCAGACGAGCGCTAGAGATCGTGGTCTCGGAGCTGAAAAGCCGCGGCCATGAAGTTGTGCCCATGTATGCGCCACAACCGTTCACAAACGACTAACTAGTGGCATACTGACTTCCCTCTTGCCCTCCTAGCGATGCCCCGAGCCCGTACGAAGGCCTGAAACTTGGCTCTCAGCTCATCTGGGCAGAAGGAGGTGGGTCCTCCGATTACGACGCCTCCCAGTATCCCCCTGACCCTTGCAACCCAGCGAAGCTGTGCACGCGCCCGATCCGGTGGGGCGAGACGAACGACCCGGGCGTCCAGCAAGCACAGATCATGTTCGCTATGCCACGCTTCCTCAAGGGCATCTACGCCTGGTACCTGCGGCACATCCGCAAGGACGAGGTCTACGCGGGGCTTGTCGAGTGCTGCACCGAGAAGACGACGGAGGAGTACCTGGGGCTCATCGCGCAGCGCGAGGCATACCGTGATCGCTGGTTCCAGGCGCTGCGCGCGGACGCGTTCGACTTCATCCTGACGGTGCCGAACGCGCTGCCCGCGACGCCGCATGGGGGCATGAAGGACGGGTTCAAGGGGTCCGGCTATACGTTCCTGTGGAACATCGTGAGTTGGCTCCGCCTGTCTAGGTTTGGGAAGCCTTTTCGCTAATACGTTCCCGTTCCCTTTCCAGCTTGATTATACGGCAGGGGTGTTGCCCGTCACGCACGTCGACAAGGAGCAAGACGCGCTGGGGCCCGGGGAGTTCAAACCTCGGAACGCTGTAGAGCGCGATATTTACAAGATGTACGACGCGCAGAAGATGCACGGTCTCCCTGTGGGCGTGCAGGTCGTCGGGAAACGGCTTGAAGAGGAGAAAGTGCTGGAGGGGATGAAGCTCATTGAAGGACTGTTGAGGGATGCGGGGAAGGCGTACACCCTCCTGGACCCTGTTGATTGAGGCGCATCAGGGGAGAACGCAACATTTACAATGCTTCCAAACTTGACTACGTATCGGCAATGTATCACTAGCTAGTTACTGATGGTCGTTTCATCTTGCATACCTAGGCTCTTTTTACGGGGGCCCGAGGGTTACTCGTGTTGGTGAGTCCCGGTTTCAGAACTTGCATAGGTCAACTGCAGGCATTGGAGACCCATTCGTTCCGTGCCTCGTCCTGCAACTTACCCACCCTTCCGGTGCGACCCCAATTCCATATGCCACCAATGGCATCCTGAATCCGCCTCAATGCATTCATGTTTTACATTAGACCGGTTGCTATGCCCTAGTACAGGTAGAACGACAACCGGCGCCAATCTACGGTCTAGATACCTCGAAGTGCTAGGGACAACATCTACGAGTGGCAGGTCATTCACAAATATCTTGATAGCCTGGACAACCTCGCAACCTTAGAAGTTAAGGTCCGACACATCTATTGAACACAACGATAGGGCGGCCAACCAAAGCTGGTCATTTTCCCGGACCGCACACGACGGCGTGAGGGGCCCGGGGGGGAGGATATTGAGCGACGACCTGTACTCATGGCGGGACGGCATGGACCCCCTTCTGTGACGGCGACTGTCGATGCGACCGTGAGTCAGACAAACTCACGATTCCAGCTTCGCCATTGTTCGCCATTTCGAGCCCTGTTTTGTACCCTATCCAAGGCAGCTTTGAATCCCAGGTTGGTCGAACGTGAACGTCTTCGCATGATGTCAGATCGGAGTCCAAGCATGCCGAAAGAGTTGTTTCGGCCTTGTAGGCCGCGGCGATATCTTCAAAATGGATAATGAATGCACTTGCGGTTCAACTTTAAGGCCTGAGGTAGGAGAGCTGGTATATTTGGTTCAAGATGGGATGGCAAGGACAACAGGCACGCTTGCCGAATACTGAGTTATTGCGTGTTGTCGGAAGCCTGTGTTCTATGATCGCGTGAAAACGTCAGTCTCGGGTACACCACAGTGGAGTACAACTAATGTCAACATACAAGGACTGTCTGCACCTGCAGTGCGTTCTCAGACCGAGGTCAGTGGTACCTAAGCCGCGTAGGCGACGGGCGTCCAATGGGAAGCATCTTACACATTATGTAACGTGTGGCCACAGGCTTCAATGGTTGAGCGCCCGCCGGATGGCACCAGCTGGAGGCTGTCTCAGCCTCTTCGTCTAAAATTCATTCGGGCCCGTTGTACTTCCAACTTAAACTTTCTCGTATACACCATCCAATATGCTATCCTTGACATCATCCCCACATTGCCAGCTCACCACCGGTCGGCAGTAGAACTTGTCGTAAGTACTAAGTATCTCGCAGGGCCGAAGGTATGCGAATTGAGGCGACGTGGCAACTCTACTAGCCCCTCATTGGATAAAAACGATTGAGGGACGAGATCTTGAGGCGACAGACTGCCCAAAACCTCTCTGGAAGTTCGCGTTCTGCGTCAAGCAAGGCAGAGTCCGGAAGATAAAATAAGGTATGTTTCTCGTTCGAGCTTCTCATTGGGTGATACTGATATAGCTACTGTACTCGTACTGCAGAGCCCCAAGTCACTTTCATCAATAAGGATGGGGCAAGAAGCCACGATGTGCCATTGTAGAGGCACGGTCAACGTGGTACGGTAGGGTATCAGACTCCCTTCCTGGGCCGCCGAGACCCTCCTACGCTCGGTGCTTATGCCTGGAGTCCTTCGAGGGGCGGCGATATCACGAGCAAACGAAATAATATTTGAACGGCTGAACGCCGACCAGTAGCTTACTGTGGTTTTACCGTGGTAGTCCGGAAGACGGACTGTGGGCGACGGAACCCATGCATGTGAGAGATAAATTATTGTAGATGCCGTACAAGAACGTCTTACCCTGGTTTCTAGGTCAACCTTGCGGAATTTGTGCCAGCGGCACCAAACAATCCATCCACCCACCACAACTTCAGCAGTAGTGCCTATCAGGCTTGCTGCCCTTCTGTTTGATGGACCTGAAGCGTAATTTCGCCCTCTATACGTCGGGCATTTACTTATAAGATGCCCTCATGCCCGTGAGGTGGGTCTCGATTCTGTTTCTACTTCGTCCAAGCTTCTGTGCTGAAAGGGCGTGCACTAGTCCAATGTCAGGCCCAAAACGGATTCCCAAGGCCACCGACCCCCGCCCTAAAAGCAAAGTTTGAATGAGCCTTTGTCCAGTGGCGGAGGACAACCAAAGCAAGCCCCGCCCTACGCGGAGATCGCGCTTAAGATCATGACCCGGGTCGCGTACCCGGAATGGCAAAGAGACGCCCCCCGTTAAATTCGCGTCGAGCTGCAGCTCCTCTTCCTTCCAGCTTCCAGTCCCGCGCATCACCATCGTCACCCTCTCGTCCCGCGTCCGGCACGCGCTACAATATCCTCGTCTTCGTCACTGTTTCTTCTACTCTACTTCCCTTCAGTTATCATTAATCATTATGCCCGCAACCCGGACGAGACGTGCCCGCCGGCAACGCCAGAGCAACAGCACTGTCAACAGTCGCCCAAGCCGGACCGTCGACGAGAATGTCGTGGAGATGCCACCGGCCGACGCGTCGCATGCAGAGTCCCTTCATGGGACTCTTCGCCGCTGCCTCGGATCGTATAATGGTCCGCTCAGCCTGCCCCCAACCGCACCACCAGTCCCCGTGGCCCCGCAAGGTGTAGTGGCGTAGTCGTTCAGTACCCACTGCAATACCTCATTCGGTACGTGTCCCCCGCCATTCGAGTCGCGCTCTTGTCTAGCCTGACACGTCCCGCAGACACAACATCATCATCAAACCATCCCATACATCGCTCCACGACACTAACCTCCGTTATTTCCTCTCCGCTTTCACTTTCTTCACGTCTACAACCACCACGCGCCGCGTCCACGATCGTTGATGTATATACCACGGCTCGTCCCATCCCGTCGTGATCCTCCCTGCTCTATCAATAGGTAATTGTTATCCCCTCGCTCTGTATCTTGTCGCCGCCATCGCTATACGCACTGTAGCTGTCTCTGTAACTCTCTTCCATGCTTTCCATCATCTATCGCCTCGTATCGGTCTTGCACCGCGTCGTTATAATCACATCGTCGTTGATTAATTGCCCGGGCGAAGTGCGCGGTGCGATCCATTCAAGTCTTCATGCTCTTCCTCCAGCCTTCGTGTACGCCGTCAAGGCTTTCAAACATCTGACCGCAAGTCTGGCCATGACTAGAAGGATCGAGACGTCCTGGGAAAGGTACTCACCGAACATGGTGGTGATCAACGTCTTCATGCCAGCTTTCAGGGAAAGCACGAAGAGAGTCAGAGGCCAGAGATGATGGTACCAGAATAAGGTGAACCTGTCCCCTGATGTATTGTGTCGTCCTCTTATATTAGAGATGGTGTTGCGCCACACGATGTTGCTCGGACCATATCACCAGGAACAAGACAATAAATAAGTACATGCGTGCCACTGCCCGCCGTTTCATACTCGATCTGGCTATCTGGTAACTATATTTCAAGGCCACATAGACTTCCCGAGAATCGGAGTTTAACACTGCAATGATTTCTTAGGACTGGTGAGAACGGAAGTTAACGGTCGACAGACAAAGTTCGCCCTCCTGTACGGTTAAAATCGCAGATGGCAGTGAAAATATTCTCTTATGTCCTGAGACTCGAGTCCTTTTTCTGGATTGAGCTTCAAGCTTTCAAATCATGTAGACCCATATGCTCTGGCCGACATTATGATATGGTTTAACTTTGAGCGGCTGGTATGTTTACCTGATTAGGCACGTACCTAAGTTCGATTCCGCCTCCGCCCGAAAATCAGCCCAGCCAGAGGTGACGGCGATTAGGAGGATCAGATCTTCAGAGCCCGACAAGTCGGTGATCGCAATGATCAAGAGCAACAGAAAAGAGGCATCTTGACACGGAAAGAAAATTGTACTTAATACATGTCTGCTTCTTTGTACGATAATACACGGAGCATTCCTTCGGGTTGACTTCTTTACTTCATTACAACAGACATGGCATAACGGCATCGAAAGTCCACATGGAAATGACGGAGCGGATAGGGCAGTAGATTTCCTCCAAAGCACGAACACGCCTTTAGGGACGGTGTGGGGTAACGCAGATGACAGGGCTTCTCGATTTACTGATTGTCGAGGGCCATCAGACTGCCGACGAAGGTCATGATCTAAACATCGAGGGGTCAATACGGAACTTTCCTGATGAAGGAAGCGAACCGAGCCCACCAAACGAGGGCGCACGTCCACGATATCCTCGGGCACCAGGAAGATGAGGGCGTTCAGCTTCCGTGAAATCGAAATCGCAAGCTTGGCTTTGAACGTGCAAAAATAGTATCAGCCCTCCGCATCCCCACAAATTACGGCCACAAAAGTATAAAACTTACCGTTCTGCTTGCGGTCCTCGTAATCGCTGGTCTCGTTGACGTTGAGGACCAGCGTCGGGTCGACGATGCCCGGACGGAGCGCCTCGAGCAGGTCGAGGAAGAATATACCGGTCGTAAGCGACGGGTCCTTGAACGACCTGACGGGCCGCACGCCAGGCTTGCCCTTCTGTGCGGTCGTGTTCGCCCATTTGAGGATCTCCGTGTCGCTGATCGGCCGTCCCTGACTCGCCTTGGACAGGGAGCTGAGCGTCTGTGTGATGTTTTTACTGAAACCTCATGAGTATTCCAACCTTAACAAAACGATGCAAGGAGGGTTGACTCACCGCATAAGCTGCCACACAAGGCCGAGAACAAGGGTCTTCTGGCCGTCGACAATATCGGCGCCTTGGATACCTACGAGGTGCATGCCGCTCTGCTTCGAAAGGTCCACAACGTAGTTGCAGTTCTCGACCTGCTTAAAGCGCGACAGCTTCGACTGGTTCGGGGTAACACCGATATCCTCCTCTTCCTCGCCATCCACGTTGACATGCACCTCGTGCTCCGCGCCCGCCTTCGGTTTGCTGACGCGACGCCAAACGACAGACCCAGGCATGATGCGGTCGAACGCCTGAAGGATGACTATGCCGTCCTTGAGGTTCTCGAAGAAGTTGAAGACCGCGGGCTCGACGCCGAGTGAGTTGAGCCAGAGGGTGAACACACGAGCCTCACGCTCCCCTTCGGCATCGAAGTCCTCGACCACACCGTAATCCTTCGCCTCCTGCTCGTCGAGTGGCGCGAGACCGGGGTAGTTGTTAAAGAGGTTCGCCACGAAGGCGAGGTTCAGGCGGGGATTTCCGGAAATGAGGGATGGAACCGTGAGGTACTTGCGGCAGCCAATTGCATCTGCGTTTTGAAGCACCTGGAGGATATATCAGAACGACAATTCTTATTGAATAATCGGGAACTCCTCACCTGCTCTGCACGCTGACGATTGTCGCGTGCCTGGAGGGGTGCCAATGAGCACTTCTCCGGGACGAGCTGGTTGAGCAGAACAGTGTAGTTCTCTCCATCAGCCACGTCTCGGCTGAAGTTGTTCACTCTGTATGGATGCGCACATTGAGCATTCGACCAACCCACTTCTCTCGAGAAGACATACCTCCGCTTCCAACCGGCAGCTTTCAGGTGGTAGTTGAACCATCTCAACAGGATCTGGTCTGGAGTCAACCGGAGCAAATCTTCGATGGTCTCGCCCTCCTCGCACAATCGGTAGAGTTCAGGGTGAAGCTTGATGTCAACTTGCGCGAGCAGTCCTCGACGTATGACCTGCCATATGAGACCGAGAATAAGGTGCTCCCGGCCCTCTGCAATATCGGTCGGGCCAATGTTGACAACGGAACAACCTATGGCCTTCGCTGATGTGATGACGATGTTGTTGTTCTCGGTCATTTGGAAAGCGTTGAGAGGCTTCTTTGCAGTTGGCTTGTTCAAGACACGAACATCGATCGTGTCTGGTACGGAGTCGTTGATGAGTTTACAGAGGATGAGACCATCTCGGCACTCGTCGAAGAGCTGCATGGTGTCTGTTGGGATGGGCAACCGGTGGCCAATATCGGCGTCTCCCTCGAGTACCTGCGACAAATGTCAGGACCATTCATGTGGCAAGCTCATGCTGTTGCAGAGCGATTGCGAGCCCATGAGGACTATTGTTTTGAGTCGGGCCCTCTGGAGCAGCGTGAATACCAGAGACATCGCGAGCCGCGACATGCAAACCATTCCGGCCCTCCCAAGCAAAGGATGACTCAGGACCACAGGCGTGTCTCTACTGCGGTGCATACACCCTGGTCCCATCGTCTCACCCCTGAAGCAGCAATTGCCTGGCCTTGCGAACCCGCGGCATCCAAAGTCTCTCGATTTGGGCATGAAAGCAGCACTCACAGCGTTGATGTGGTTAGTAAATTCGGCACGTTCATCCTCGTTGATCGTATGGCTAACGTTTGCGTTGGAGCCCTGAACAGTAACCTTGCCAGCCCTTGAAGGCAGGACGTCTTTCGCTTGAGCCCGAAGTTTCACGTTGAGCTGAAGTACGACGTGCAAGAGATCAGCTCTCCGATCTTTGACTCGCTAAGATCTGTGGCGATGTGCGCACCTCGACCCAGTCCTCAAGCTCGACCTTGCCACTGGAGTCCACACTAACGTGCTTCAAAACCTCTCGTGCACGATCGTACGACTCTCCGCTGGTTTGTAGTGACTGCAGCACGCGCTGTTTGTCGACACGCCCGGGCGTGTCAGTCGATATGCCACTATAGAAGGAGGCGCATTTCAGATATGCCGTTGTTCTCCACCTCACAAACGCGCGCACGTACTTGAAACGATTGATCAGGTCGAGCATCTCATCGTTGGAGACCTCGGGGAACTTCTTGCGCAGTCTGAATGCCTCCATGGTTGGCAGCAAGGGGAAGAGGATAGGGTAGATGGGAGAGATGTGCGGACGGAGGCTTGAGCGGCGCCCACTGACGTCGTTTCCGGATATATACGCAAATGGCCTCGACGCGCGATCGCCCGCTGCTCAGCCACCCTTGCCTCCGCCCACTGCGCCGCGCTCCCCTGCACTGCCCGCCCATACGTTTCCTAACCGTTTGCTGCGCTGCAGTCTCTGCTTAGCTTTTCTGGATGACTGACTCGACGTATGTGGCTTCGGCCCCTTCTCGGAGACCAATTTTTCGCCGCGCCGCAACCCCAATGTAACCGTCACGATCCCAATCGGGAAGGTTGCGGTCACACGGAGAGAACGCCCAAGCAAAAGACAGCCGTAAAGTGTCTCGATTGCGAGAACGCTGCTGCTACAAAGTACAACTGTGGGCTTTATATACACAACGAGAGGTGGTCCGTGCGCAGATAACCGGGTCAAGTCGGCATGAAAACGGACGGACGAAACATAGACCAGAAAACGAGTGGTGTGGGGCCCAAGGGCCTAAGACGATCGGGGGTGGTAACGAAGTGACCGGAGGGTGACGGTCACGCATGAAGCGTACCCGTTACAGACGCCCTCCGAGTGTCGTGCCACCATGAAACGACACTCCTCTACTCCTCGCTCATGCGTGCATCGGCATCCTGCTTCCCATCCTGCGCCTTCTCGATGGCCTCCTCGACTGCTCCTCCAGGCTCCTTCCCGGCCACCTCTTCGGTCTCCTTCTCGACCTCCTTGCCCTTGCCCTTGCCAGACGGTCCGGCCACGGGCACGGAAGAGTCAACGCGCCGCTTCTTGAAGCCGGCACCGAAGGCGCCCTCGTCAAGCCACTCCCCGTTGATAACGCGCCCCTGCCTCTCACGCTCCTCGCGCTCCCTCTTCGCCTTAGCCTGCGCCTTGCTGCTCTCGATGCGCTGGTCCCGACGGCGCTGCGCCTTCACGTTTGCCCAGGTCATCCACTCGATGATCTCCTGCTGGTCCTCGGAGTATTGCGGACCGTTGGTGGTAGGAGTGGGAGGAAGGGGGGCGATGAGGTCGGGATCGGGGTGCTCACCATGAATGACGGTGCGATCCCTTTTGTCGAGCGTGCAGAACTTGTAAGGTATGTCCTTGGCGCGGTTCCAGAGGGTCGCGAAGTCGTCGTACCCGCCCGGAAAGGCCATGCTCGAGCGGTCGAACTTTTTCGAGCGCAGGGTACTGTCGAAGTTGCAATAGAGGCGAGCCTGCGGGAGGGTGAAGCGGAGGTGGAGGTTGTCGACGGAGGGGTCGGCGAGGATGATGTCACCGCCTCCCTTGAGGCGGCTGAGGTTGGGATGGTTGATGTGGTCGGGCATAGCAGGCAGGGTGCGGTGAGAGATGGGATGGAGGTTCAGGGGGAGCTGAGAGTCGAGTGCGGGATACGGGACACGAGAGCGAAGTTCGCTGACATTCCCGTTGCAGGTCCCTGCTGCTAAATACTCGACTCCTCCAAGAGTGTCAGCAAACCCGATCACTCCCAGGAAAACTTGCGGATCGTCAGGGGGCGGGACACCACTTCCGTCCTGCAGCCTGTCAATCCCGTCTACGTCGACTAACTCGAAGTAGGTCTTCATCGCATCCAGATGTGCGATGGTGTGGTATGGAAGCCAGGTCTGATCGCCCGAGCTCCACTGCACCTCGAATAGTGCGTTTCGGCCATGACCATGGTGAGTTAGGATCTTATTTATGGCCCATTCATCCCCTGAGTCTTCTAGGCCTTCGATCTGGCTAGCAAGACGTCCAGGGAATAGCCGGTCGTCGTTTGGCTCATGGACACGCAGAAGGGATGCATGGAACGTGTCATGGATGCCGCGTTGACGGAGGTCTGCAGGTATGTCCACCTTGTATGAATAGTTGCCGTAGTCCCGTAGGATCTTGTACGGACCAATAAACTTAGGGGCCAGCTTGCGAGACTGGCCCTTCTGCAAGGAGATATTTTTCGTGGACAGATAGATAAGGTCCCCTTCAACAAATGGGGCCGGACGGCGCCGCCTATTAGCATCTCGAGTCTGCTTAACACGGGCTGCAATGATGCTGTCGTGAGCGGCCACCACCGCATTTTTGACTCGCTGCGCATATGCGCGTACACCTGGGTACTCGTCTTTTGACGGATCAGCCCAGATAAGAGAACGGGGCATGCGCCCGCTATTAAGGAAGAAGGGCGCATACCCTGTGGTGTCCGAGCGAGCCACATTGATTGCAAACTCAATCGCGGGCAGCTTCGAGACCCAGTCCTTCTGGGTCTTACCAATGCACTGACGGAGCATCTGCCCGACAGTGCGGTGAGCGCGCTCCGTGGAGCCGTCCGACTCAGGATGGTACGCGCTCGACCGACGGAGGTTTATACCAATGTGAGCATTCAAATGCTCCCAGAAGGTGCTCGTGAAGAGTGTGTCACGGTCACTAACAATGATTTTTGGCAGACCATGGTGCTTATACACCTCCGAGAAGACAAGCTCAGCCACATCTTTGGCTGAATAGTTTGTCCTGCTCGGGACGAGATGCACCATACCGGTGAGTAGGTCAATTATGGTTGTGATTGAGTCATAGGTTGCGTCTCGGTCCTTGGACTCAGGCAGCGGACCCACGAAGTCAATCCCGATGGCCTCCCAAGGTCTGCTGGGGACCGGGAGCGGATGCAACAAGCCGTAAGGCCTCTGATTATTTGGCTTGCTGCGCTTACATGTCTGACATGTGTCGCAGTAGGCTTGAATATCCTTGACCATCGTCTTCCACCAGACGTGGTCTCGCAACATCCCGAGCGTCTTGTGGGACCCTAGATGAGCCAACAGCGAGTGCGCCTGGGAGATTATGATCTCCCGCACGCTGCGCCCATTGACCTCGACCTCCGGTATGCAGAGCATCTCCTGGCCCTTGTCTTTTAGGTACAAGAGCCCATTGCATTCGCGAAAGTTCTTATAATTCTTCAGATCCTTAAGGAGCTTTCCGAAGACTGGGTCCCCTTGGTAACAGCCCTTGAGCGTGGTAAGTAAATCCACACCCTCCGGAGCTTCAGCCAGGATGCTGATGAGTGAGTCCCCAAGTGGGACTGCAGGTGGCGGTGTGTCTGAACCTGCACTGTCTTGTGTATCTGGCTTATCCAGCTCTGGACCCACGCCCTCCCGTCCTTCGTCTGGCACACGAAGGACGACCCGTTTGATCCGCTTCGCGAACTCACGCGAAGTCTCTGGGCGTCCCGACTCAGGAGGGAGTGAAGGGCGCGGAGCAGGCACGCGTGCGGGTGGCAGCCCTGCCTCTTCATCCTCTACCTCCTCGACAGTGACACGGCGGGGAGTCGATGCGGCACGTGAATGAGGCCGAGCAGCAGACGGATGCGGAGCGGACTTAGATCGTGCCCGTGAGCGGCTGCGGGATGGACGGTCCGCCGCTGGAACAACCGTTTGTGGACGAGACGCGCCCTCCGCAACTGGCTTTGGGGTGCGAGGAGAACGGCGCAACATCTGCGGTGCCGCTGCCATGGCCTCGAGACCGACGAGCACCGGCATGGATATCATGTTGGCAAGATCCTCGGAGGGTGCGCCCGCTGCGGCGACGTCGTGCTGGGCGTACTCGGAGGGAGCACGCACAGTGCCCGGTGCATCGTTCGAGTAGATGCGCGACAGTGCGTCAGCAAGCACGTTGTCGACACCCGGGACATATTCGACACGAAAGTCGAATTCGGACAACTTTTCCATCCAGCGCGCCTGCCGCCCCGACAGCTTACGCTGCGCCATTAGGTGAGTGAGTCCCTTGTGGTCGGTTACCCATGTGAACGGGCAGCCGAGGAGGACATCACGGTGGCGAAGCATGGCTTCCACACCTGCGAGCATCTCAATCTCGTGCACGGGGTAGTTGGACTGCGCTGACGACAGTTTTGCAGAGAAGAAGGCTGCAACGCGCCCGGAGCGGAAGTCAGGGCCCTGCGAAATGACGCCAGCAATACCGCCATGTGAACCGTCGGTCACCAGCCAGATCGGGTCTGCCGTGGTCGAGTAATCAAGTGGCTTGCGGTGGTGCTCACGGTGAGCATGAACCAGCTGCTTGATTTCGTCGAAAGCACGCTGGTGGGTGAAATCCCAGACAAAGCTCGCGTTCGAGCCTGTGAGGGAGGACAGGATACCCATCGGGATCCGGACCGTGGCGATATCGTCGGCCAGGTACCCTACGGACCCGAGAAAGCCGCGAAGAAGCTCCTTGTTGGTGGGAGGCTTCCAGTTCAAGACGGAATCGACCTTGTTCGGATCCATCCTGATCCCATCATCGTCTACGATGCGTCCAAGCACCTTGAGCTCGGGACAGAGGAATTTCAACTTTGTAGAGCTAAGGTACAGTTGCTCCCGCCGAAGCACGTCTATGACTGTTTTGCAGTCACGAACATGATCCGCTAACGTGTCTGAATGAATGTAAACATCATCCAGGTACACGTCCATGAAGACCCCAATGTAGGGACCGAAAATATGGTTCATTAATGCCTGGTAAGTTGCGACCGCGTTACAGTCTCCTTGTTGCAACACCAGACTGACCATGTTCCCATCAGGGGAAGTCATAGCTGTACGCTCGACGTGTGCAGGCTCGATCCTAATCTGCTCATAAGCATCTTTCCCATCAATCAGGGATCGATACCTCTTACGCGACAAGCGGCGCAAGATGCCTTCAATATCAGGCAATGGTGAGGTGAGCTTGTGGGTGTTCGCATTGCGCTCGCGAAGGTCACACACAACGCGCAGACGAGGTGGCACGCCATTCACACCCGTGCCAGGCTTTGTCAAGAGTAGCATAGGTGCGGTGTTACGGGCATTCGTCATACGCCAGCGGCCAGACTTGAGATAAGCGTCACGCTTCTCAATCCAGCTAGCGAGGTGTGCATCCGGACACCGTGACCCACGCCAAGTGTACACCTTGCTCGGGTCCTTGAGCGGGATAGTGTGATTAATTTCACGGAGCGGAGGGAGCGGAGTGTTACTAGCTTCCGCGCAGATGTCCGCAGCGTACTCACGGAGGTGCTGACGCGCTTTCTCCAGTTCCTCCTCTAGAACGTCCGTCGCGCGAGACTCAAGCGCACGAACTGATTTGCCCTCAATAGGCAAGGCCTTGTCACTGCCCACCACAATGGTCACTGGGTTCAGTCCCACCGTGACCTTGTGTTGAAATAGGAATGGAGTTCCCAGGATGAGATCGTAATTTAGTAAGTTCATGATGTCGAAGTACCGCGTGTCCGAAATACGCTGATACTTCACATGGGCAGTGCAGCCAGTGTTCACCTTCGCCCGGGACCCCTGAACAGCAAGGTGAACGGGCAAGGGTTTTTCCAGCTCGTGCACATCAATACCGAGCTGGTGAGCGAGCCTAGTGGACATGAAGTCTGCCAGGGACCCGGAGTCGAGGAGAGCCCTGGCTGGGTAGCCATTTACTTCCACGACTACAATTGCTGGTGTAGGAATGACACGCGTAAAGTCACGCGGCGTTGCGGCATTCCGCTGCACTGCCGAGATGGGAGCAGTCGAAGCTCCAACTGCATTCAGCTCGAGTGGGTAAGTCGACTGCTCGCACGGGTCTAGCTGCGTCTGAAAGAGAGATTCCAGCTCGCCCTCCAGATCGTCCAGGGAGAAGACAGGTGACTCGAAGGCTAGCATACACTCATGCGCGAACCAATCAGGGAGATTGAACTGCGGCCGCTCGAGCAGTGCGACAGGACAAGCGACTGTAAGTGACAAGTACTCGTCTGCGATGTACACATAATCCATGCATTGGATAGGGTAGAATCGGACACTAGGCTCATCGCAGCCAGGCCAGGGGAAATACAATTCCAGCAAAGCGACAGCTGCATCAGCCAAAGCCCAGCCCATAGGTTCGGGATACACTGACGCTGCGCACTCGCCGAACTCTGCAAAAATGCAGCCCCGGAACCATTCCGCAATCGCAAAGTCTGCATCTCGCAGCCAATCCCGACATAGCAACGGCGGATCATCTAGGCCCGCCCCCCAGACTCGATAATCGCCGTCCGGCAGAGGCTCGACCCAGAAGTCGATATCGGCGTCCCGAGCAGGATCCAGAAAGTAAGGACCCAGCATGCGCAGCAAGGCTTCCGCCTGGGCTGCGTAAAGATCCACCGGCTGTGCACGGTGGGAACACCGAGCGGGCAGGACTAAGGAAGCAGGGCGCTCGAGCTCCTCCCACGAGTCTTCATCCCCGAACAGTACTGACAGTTCATCTGTCAGGTCATTTAGGTCGAAGTCCGGCACGAAACAGTCGTGCACTTGTCGGGCATACCACTGCTCCAAGTCGAGCAAGGGATGTTCGACAACCGAGTTGGGGACCAACAGATTGAATGACAGGTAATTGTCCAGCACCTCGATAAAATCTTGATGCTGGATACACATAAAACGTTGACCATTGGCTGTAGGCTCAAGGTTCCGAGGTGCTCCCAGGGGGAAAGGGCACACAGCGTGCAGTGCCGCACACAGCCCCTCGGCGAGCGCGTCCCCAGGTTCCACACCAGGTATGGCCTGTCGGAGGAAGCCAAGTGGCCGGCGGATCGTACCGCGTGGACGCACAGCCGGTAGGACCAATGAACCCAAAGGTTCGTCAAGATTATCAAGCCAGTCTGCATGTGCCGCTGCACCTCCCATGCATGAAGGAGACTCTATAGTGTCCAATTCGGGAGGTACGTCGCCTCCACCATCCGATCCTTCCACATGGTCCGAAACTGATGGAGCGGGTGTATCAGAGGAGGGCGCGAGCACACGGACTTGCTGCTCATACCACTCCCGCACCAATGACGGGTACTGCCCGAATGGGTCCTCGTCTCCGCCGAAAGCAGCATCCACATCGGACTGAAAGTCGAGGTCCGAAGGTCTGGCATCCGGCTCGGCGAAGGGGTCCATCAGTTCTGACAAAGAAGATGGAGCCACGTCCGAGGCTTCTGACGACGAGTCAGATACTGATTGGAGTGACGGAGGGCCACTGGACTCCTCATCTGAGAACAAGGCAAGTTCAACATAGTTTAACTCGAGCTGGTCAGAACGTGCCGTTGACTCAGCCATTTCACGCAGCTCTTCGGCCCGTCCGAAATCAATCTCGACATTAAAGTTGGTAACACCAGGAGGTTTGCCCTTGGTGTTTGACTGCACCCGGTTGAGTTGCGGGCAGTTGCGACGGAAATGTCCCGTCTGCCCGCACTCAAAACAGGTATCGGTCGCGGTGGGCTTACGTTGCCCAGAGCCGTTATTGGCTGTCGGTTTTTGTGCAGGTTTGGAGGACGAGGCACCCTGCTTGTCCGAGCGAGGATTGGGCCGAGTCGAGGTTCCCTTCTTCTCGGCTGCCCGACTCGTGTTTTTGGACCCCGATGCAACCGAGGTTCCTGGGACACGGTTGCCTGACCGTGAGGTCACTCCCGACGTCTTAGGTTGCATCCCTCCCTGATGGGAGGAGTCTCGCGTCGCTCGACGGGTGGCTCGGTCTCCAGCGTCCTTGGCGCGCTCCGCCAATTCGGCTGTGTGCTGCACTTCCGCCCACGAGGCGGTGTCGGGCGTAAGAGTGGCCCACCAGAGATGGGATTGTATCCACCCCTCAAGACCGTACCATAGTTTCTGTACCTTAATAGGTTCCGGAACAGGACCAATCATAATATATAACCCGTTCAGTTCATGAACGAATTCCTTGACTGATCTGTTTCCTTGTGTGGCACTCTGAAGCTTATCACGCATCCGCTGCTTGAAGTCCAGCGGGAAGCAATAGTCAAACAGGCCAGACAGGAACTTAGCAAGTTCCGCCTCGTCCGCTTCGCTTGATGTCATGCTATATTGATAGTAGTCCCAAGCTTTCCCCTCGAGGAAAGAAGAGATACGGAAGACCTGACTTCCGGGTGGAATAGCATAACCGGAACAATAGGCAGTTGCTTCCTGCGCGAATTTTTGGAATGCTTGTACATTAGCGTTCCCCTTGTACTTGTCAGGGTCGCGCGGCTTCAGGACGGGCACACGCGGTTGGCCGGTGCTTGCAGCAGCACTCATGCCCGCAGATGGGTCACCGCCGCCACCCCCTCCACCGACAGAGGAGAAGGCCGGAGCAGCAGTCGATTGCCCCAACAGTTTACCCAAAAGACTAGTTGGGTCAATCTGGGCTGAGGGCATCATGCTACGCGAAACTGCCTCAGCGCCCTGCTGAGACGGGCCACTGATACTAATACTATAGTTACGAGGAGGCCCCGCCGACTGAGGTATAGCAGTCGAAATTGAGGGCCCACCAAACACAGGCGGGGCCGAGGGCCGCACTTCGGTCTCCTGGTTTTGCAGAGGCTGAGAGCCACCCCGTTCGGAGGCGCGGTGCATCATACTGAGGAGCGCAATCTGCTCCCTCAGCTGAGTGACCTCATCGCGCAAAGCGGTGACGTCCGGGTCCACAGCAGGAGGCTGAGGTTGAAACCGGACATGCGCCAGCGAAGGTGCACGCATGCCGGTCGGAACAAAGGGAGTAGGCCCTGATCCAGCCTTTTCATTAGCCAAGGGAGAACTCGGACGATTAACCTCGTCCCGCAATTGGTTGAAGGTCAGGAAGGCCTGACGTTGAGCTTCAACATCAAGTTCCTCCGGATCCATGTCCGCGACACCGCCCCAGTTGCGCGGGTCGGGACCCTTTCCTTTGTCTAAGTTCGATGGACCCTCACCACGGGATGCCACCGACTCGCTGTCGCTAGTATCCTCCTGACGAGGAGCGACCGTCTCAACGGCATCCATACGACGCCGGACTAAATCTCGCTGGGCCGGAGTAAGGCCCATGATTGCTGATTGGACCGCACTCAACTGATCCGCAGTCAATTCAACACTACCAGCACGCCCTCCAGGGAGTGGCGTGCTCTGCAAGATGGGGTTGGTTCCTTCATTGGAAGGAATGGGGGAGTGCGCACTCGGAGCCAAAGCTGCCGCCGGCTCACCTAATTCAGAGTCGGACTCACTCAGGAGCCCCGACAAGGACCTGCTAGGCTCCGACAAGGGGTAAACTCGGACACCCCCGTCGCTGAGGGAACCTGTAGCCAATTCTTCCTGCACCCGGTTGACCGACGTCTCGGACAGGGGAGAAGGGTAATGAACAGAATTATCATTGTTCAACGTGCTAGCCGAAGCCAACGGACTGCCCTCCGTGTAAGGTGGAGGGACTTCCTCCTCGGAGACGGCGGGATGCCGCTCAACCGAGGGTCTCGAGTCCGCGCCCCCGCCGTCAGACGACGCGGGACGCTCCTCGGACACAGGACGGACGCCCGTGTGAAGGGGGGAAGCGAGACGGACGCTCGCCATGTGGGAAGGGAGACTCGTCAAGGACGAGTTGAACGTGGCGTCAGTTATCTCGTGCGAGGTGTTCGAGTACTCACCTGGTAACGCGCCCGGGAGCGATGAGCTACGGCCGCGGGCACCACGAGAGTTGCGAGACATCGCGGATGAGGGGAAACGAACGCCGGGGTTTTGAGGTTGTCGCCTAGTCGGAAAGCCCGAGTTGATCAGACTCGAGGGGTGCCCAGACAGAGACGGCAAGTTAAGCAAGAAAGCGATAAGAGTTAAGCCAAGTGCTAGTTGGTAGCAGCAGACAGTAGCGAGCTGTCAAAAAGATGTAACCGTCACGATCCCAATCGGGAAGGTTGCGGTCACACGGAGAGAACGCCCAAGCAAAAGACAGCCGTAAAGTGTCTCGATTGCGAGAACGCTGCTGCTACAAAGTACAACTGTGGGCTTTATATACACAACGAGAGGTGGTCCGTGCGCAGATAACCGGGTCAAGTCGGCATGAAAACGGACGGACGAAACATAGACCAGAAAACGAGTGGTGTGGGGCCCAAGGGCCTAAGACGATCGGGGGTGGTAACGAAGTGACCGGAGGGTGACGGTCACGCATGAAGCGTACCCGTTACACCCAAGTGTCTCCGAATGTCATGACGCTTGACTGCGCGCGGAGCTGCCAAGATCCATGGTAAGCAAAGTCCTCTGGGAACCACAACTCCTTGCATCCAAACATTCCTTTCATGTCCAGTAGGCCATCTCTCATCCGTCTAGGACGGCATTGCCACGCGCAGCATCTCTTGTTTTCAGCCTGAATTTTCGACCAAGCTAGAACTTGCTGTTGGCTGTGGCCAACCCACCTTGCCCTGCCCCGGTGTCCAATGGCGTATGAAGGCCCAGATCGCGTACCTGCGGTTGGTATATGCGCGAACGCTTGCGGACAACGTACGAGAACGTATTCCTGACGCTGTCACTCCGAAAATTGCTGGCTCACATCTTGAAGCGGTCCGTGCACGCACCTCAAGTGCGCCTGTCCCACCAACCGGCCCAGTATTCCACATCTTCACTCCCGGATGCTCGTTATGGGCCCGACCCAGGCCTTCGCGTGGTGCGCCATAGGCTAACTTTGGAGAAACTTCTCTCCCAGCCCTCTGCGGTCCGACCATCTCCAGCCGTCCCCTCCATCATCACGATTGGCGTCTTCCGGATCCCGAAGGAGCGCTTCGGGTCTGGATTTTGGATTTTGGATGTCAAGGTTTCTCGCACTAGAAGTTCATATGTCTCTACTAGGTCCCTTCGACCCACCGTTCGCTGGGGACAAAATTCCCGCTCCTCGAGTCCGGGAGAACGCCCTATTCAGTCCCCACAACCGGCCTATCCGGGTGTCTATCTCAAGCCTATCATCGGGAAGTGACATCCAGAGCTGACATGCACGACGTCGGCTCTTCGTTCCACATTGCGGGAGCGAGTCCAGGGACCTCTGTTCAAGCCATGCCGCTTGACGGTCCGAACCTCCTCCCCTGGATGTCTTTTTGCAGCGTGGTGTGGCGTTGACACCACCCTCAATCCTTCGGTCCTTCAGATACTCAAGAAACCTGGACGACTGGCGCTCCGTCGTCGGTAGTTGTATGGACTCCACGCCACCGTAGTCTCCCTCTTCCCACCGACGGCGTTCATGCATTGCTGGTTTGGCGACGCCCTCGGTTTAGAATCTATTGAGTTAGCTACAAGCGCCTTACTTCGGCTTCCCAGTAGTTCCCAGTATCGACACGCTTTCAACGCATGCTGCGCCGGCTTCTATCGGGGGAGCTCCGAGGGAAATGCGTCGCGTACCGATGTGCTCGGTCAATTGGCCTCTCCCATTACTCGCGTCAAGCGATCATACATGGTAAGTCGCCTTCTACCCCCATTATCACCTCCATCCTCTTTACGTATCACACAACCGGCGCATACAATATGGCTATCTCTAGCTAATCCCGGACGGCAATACGCCTATCTCCCGCGTTCATGCCCAACGCGATGGCTAGTTCTAAAGCCGCACCTCGCCTCGGGATCCCCGTTCGAAGGTTCCCGGCGTATTCTACCCGGAGAAGGCCACGACACCGGGACGCCTGACGAGACGACCATCGATGGACATGCGCGCGACGAAGGGGGGAGGGGAGAAGATAGCCGTGGATGATCCAGGCCTTGTCCCTTCTCCCCGCGTTGACTGCCATTTAACATTAGCGACGATCTTCTTGAAATCCATTGCGGCGCCCTCTCGAACCCCCTCCAGCGACGCCCGTCGCACGCACTCTCCCACTCTCAGGCGAGGACGAGCCTTTGCAGGCAGGTCTTACCCGCGGGGCGACGGTCGATGAGGTCAGAGGGGGCATCCTGCTTCCACGCGCAGTTCGCACGAAGAGAAGGCGTCCACCGTTCATTAGAACTGCAGTCACCGATCACCATCTTTCATATTCAGATCGTATCAGATGCTCGTCCCTCGTCCCCCGTCCCGTGGCCACAGCCAATCGTCCACCGCGAGACTGGCCTCTGGTTGGCTGGGGTGTGCGGTGAGGTCCAACGCACTGCTCGATGGTCTGGACCGCGGAGGTGCTGGCACCCCAGTTTCGGATGATGTATGCGACAGGGTTGCGAGGCGTAGGATGGACGCCATCGCGAGCAATCCACCTGCCCACTGCGCATCGCGGGTACACTTGGCTCTCGTTCGCCATTCTGCGGGCGTAGTATCCAAGTGCACGTCACATCCTGGGGCGGCGAGGAGTGCGTGGCCACCCTCGGGGACGTTCTTGACCTCGTTTTCTGGCTCTTCAAGGTGTCCATCTCTCATTCGCTGTCGAGCTATCACTCGCCCCGCCGAATATCTGGTTACACGTTCACAATCTCCCGCGGTCATACCCTCGCAATCCAGAATGCGCGTCTTTCTGGTGGAACACCGCTGGTACGGACCCTCAAGCTGGTTCCGATCGCCTGGCTAGGACTTGCCCTACACAATATATGGTATTTACACACGGCGAAACGAGCGTCCCTTTCCGGGACCTTGTGCCTTCCCCTTCGAGCCGAGTGCACGCTTCGTTCATCGTATCGTGTTGCCCGGATTTGGTCTGTGTGCGTCGCTTCTTGGCTTCCTCACTGTCGTGCCATCTCTTTCTTCGAGCCTACACCCAACCCCCCGCGAGCTTCGACGTCGATATGCGACATTGACCAGGCCATCGATATCGGCTCTCGGATAGAGTTCTGTCCCGGGGACGCGGGGTGGCAGTCTTCTCCTTCTGCTCGCACGGGGAAATGTTGGTGCATCGCATGCGGGTATCCCCTTCGACCGCCACTAGCCACCCTCGTATTTCGCCCGGTGAGTCACAAGACCTGCGCAGGGGGCTAACGCCTCCATCCTTCAGATTTCAACACGACCCTGCGCGCTGGAGTCAGGTCTGAGGCCTGATGCTTCGCGGCAATTGTGCCACAATTGTGCGGGCGCAATTGGAGACTCCAAGTCGCCGGGCGGTGGTGCCGGTGCGTCCACAAAGCCTGTCGTGCGATGGCGAGATGACGGGCCCGAGGGATCTCCGAAATCCGACTGCGCGCAGGCGGGGAACTACATCACAACTCCCTCAATATGGGCGCGATACGCGCAGAGAGAAGGGGTCGATCGCGGCCGCGTTCGAAATCCCGTCCAGAAACGTCGGTCGTTCTGGTTGAGTGTCAGGGCCAATGGCGGGACGTGCGGGAGACGGGGTGGCTGACAGAGAGGTCGGTTCGCAGGAAATGTGCTATCGGATTGCAATCTACCCAAAGGCGAGAGGGGATCTGTACCCCCGAATCCTCGCGGCAGCAGTGCGAGCAGGGGAATCAGCCAGGGGATCGGGGCGGGCAGGTGCACATACTATCGCAGCCCGGGAGTGGCAGGCGGTGAGTGCGGTCGCGTGGCGGCCTGGGAGGCGTGCGGCGCGGGCGAGCGGGTGCGCGCGGGTGGGGAGGCCTGGAGGAGGCAAGTGACAGCGTCGCGAGTCCGGTGACGCGGGCGCTGGGGGAAGAGGGGAGGCGCGGATGGGAGGAGCCATCGACATCGATAAAGCGGCGTTCTAGACGGGCTCGCCACTCGTCCGCTCGCGAGATCGAAGGTGGATGCCGGATGACGCTAGATCGGATCAAGATCCGTCCTCTCTCCCCGGACTAGTATAAGTGCGTAGCCACACCGCCAGTCGCGGCTCTCTATACCTCCCTGATTATCGCCATAATCGTCCATCTCCTCCCGCGACCATGGTCTGTCTCCGCTCCCCACCCTCCCCACCCTGCCCGTACTGAACACACGCTTTGTCCTCCAGGGTGTCACTGTCGAAGTCATCACTCCCGGAGACGGCAAGAACTTCCCCCGCAAGGGCGGTGAGTCCTTGCACCTTCCCCCGTCTCCCGCCACCGTTTACTGAGATCGCCACCGTCGCTCGTCCAGACAAGGTCACGATCCACTATGTTGGCACTCTTCTCGATGGCAAGAAGTTCGATTCCTCAAGGGATCGGTGCGTTCTTACATTCCTCCTCTCCGAGCCCTGCAGCATGCTGACCCTCGTCCTGCAGCGGAACACCCTTCGAGACAGAGATCGGCGTGGGCAAGGTAATCAAGGGCTGGGATGAAGGCGCGTATTCACCTCTGCACATCGTCCGAGCGCTGTGTCTAATCGGCGACCCATCGCGGTAAACAGGCGTCCCACAACTGTCCGTGGGTACCAAGGCCGTCCTCACCGCGACGCCAGACTACGTGAGTTTGCGCCTTATGCTACCCGTGTCCTCTTCCCCATTCGACCCCTGCTTCTCGTGCTTCTCCCATTCTCCCCGCGCCCCAGTCTTCTATTTCCTAATGCCTTTATGGATTCATCCGCTGATCACCCATGTTTATACTCTATTCATAGGCCTACGGCGTACGGGGCTTCCCGCCGGTGATACCCCCTAATTCGACTCTCCAGTTCGAGGTCGAGCTTCTCCGAATCAACTGATTTGCGAGCTCTTCCCCACTCTTCTTCCTCCTGGGTCTGGGTTCGATTCGGTCACGTCGCCCGCGACCTGTCCTTCCCCCTCCTCCAACGTTGGGTTTTAGCCGCTTGCACTGTTTGCAACTGTACATATTGTGGAGTATTACCATTGTTCTATAGCACACGCACACGCTCTGTCCTCTCTCCGTGTATGTCTCTTGTCTCGTGTACTTTTGCTCTCTCCTCCCCGCACCACCACTCCCCACTCCTCCTCGCTGCATGTTCTCTCTTCTGTTTCCGTGCCTTTCTCTTTGCCATCGGCGCGTGTACGTGTTGGGGCTTCCTGTCGAAGGTTGGATGGATGGATGTGGATGTGGTCGTTGTCGGCGGTGTACGATGTGTTCGCCTCCTGTCTGTGCATGGACGTTTCCCCCTTGCCATCTCCATTACATGCAATCGATAGATAGCATCCTGCATCCCTCATCGCGCCATCGGACATCGATGGCAAGGCACCAACATCACCGCCGCGCACTGGAATCTGGATGGACCGCTGACGGCCGTGGAGGACATCGACGGGCACCACAAGCGGCGTCCATATCAGGCTCGATCGCGCTGCCCCTTCTTTCCTATCTCAGCCACCGCTTTGTGCCGCTTCAGCCACCTTGCGCGCGTGGCGCGTCCTGCGAACGCGAACGATGTTGACACCGTTGTGCAGTGAGACCTCTCCCCCCAGCGCGACTTATTACCGGACATAGAATGTCCGCGCCCGCGCGTGCGAGAGAGGACCAGCAAACGCGCATCCATTACGAGTATTAAGTTAAGCTTTAGGTCACGGATGGACGCGCGTGGGTGATCACCCATCGCTGGTGTATTCAGTGGTGTACATACATAGCGCTCCGCGTTCATTTCCGCGTCGGCTTCTCGCCGTCCGCCGACGCTCCAAAGGTCACAGTGATTGGATCACTGGAGGGACAATGCCGTTCATTTCTTCTTGCGATGCATTATCCGTGCTGCAAGCTTGCATTACGATGAGCTGCGGTCTGGGCACATGCAGGTCCAGAACGTCATGGAGAAGCCGCGAGTGCGTATCTTCCGAAACGTGCCCTAAGGTGCCTATGGGACCTTGTGATCAACACGAGATAATATCTCCTCTTAGAAGCCTTCGAACCTCGGACTTTGAGAGGGTGCGACCCGCACACGATTGTGCGTTCTGCGTGCTTCCGCGTTTCTGAGCTTTCTGTATGGATGCACTAGCGATTCTACAGCACGCGAAGGCACACACTGGGTATCGCGATACGTCAGAGGAGGGTCATGGTGTGCCTCAGGCGATACAGCACGAAGAAAGCACATCAACATTCACGAATAACTTCGGCGCGTTGTCCGAGGGTGGCGCTAGCCTTGACGACAAGGAAGTACACGAGCAGACCCCGATGGGAGCGGGATCACCGAGCAGGATCGGGTGTCATCGACAATATCCAACATCTGGCACGGCGTCATGGATGTTGGACGGTGGCCGGTATCGTGACCGCCACGAGCCCGTCAGGTGTCGCATGGGGTCCGCTTCCGACGCTTCCGCGACGATCACTCTATGACATATAATATTGGGGTCAGTACGATTCGAGGGTTTGCGGCGTGCGTGTGCGAGCGGCCGAGAGCGCACGCACTGACACGTCAGGACATACTTGCCTAGTACCTCCGGGCGACACCTCGACTGATAGAACAGGTCCAGGATAGACCCCGTGGCACGATATCAATCGCGATTCAAACCGTCGGGGTAAGCACTAGCACTTACTCAGTGTCGACGCTCGATGCATTGTGTCACATCGTTGCAATACGCCGCGATGGCATGCCTTCGTCGTCTTCCGGGTTCTGGCCTTCTGGTTCGCTCGGCTAGCGGGGCCCCACCTCGCCTGCAGCGGCTTCGTGGCGTTCTGCGCAGCAGCGTTGTTATGCCGTGTTTTGATGAATGGACATAAACTGGCACGGAGGGCGAGCCGATATTCGATTCTGGAGAACGCCCCGAAGGTTGCCGTGCGGTGCGGGGCGCGTCAGGTAAGCTGTTTTCAGATAGGGTAGATAAGGTCGACGGGCCCGTTAATCTGGGCCCCTGGCTGGCTGGCAGTCGCGGATTTGCTTGACACTCACCGGAGATTGAACGACGGTGCTGTCCCCAACGTTATCTATTTTCATCTCGCCCTAGTCGTAGCAATGGAACTAGAACTTTGAAAGACAGCGATGGGCATTGGCCGCATCGCTCACATACTAACTTCCTGTAAGCGTAGTTGACAGCGCAGAAGGCGCGAAACCATACTCAGTAAGTACGAGCCTATAGGATAGACAGGGTGCAATCTGAGCAATCTAAGAGACGGGGACACAAGGTCAGAGATACTTCACTGATTGCACGCAAGAACTAGCTGACTTACGTTGAGTGCTCTCACGGACTGGAAAAAATGGTCCGCACCAGACAATCGTTTCTCGGCACTTGTGCAACTGAATGGCCCATTTTTGATAGGAAGAAGAAAATGACACATTCTATGGCACGAGTTCAATAGGCTTTCCGACATTCTGTCGAGGCATGGTGGTGGTAGGCAGGAAACCAGTCTTGCACAGAGCACTTACTACAAACGCTCGACGGGCGCCTTGGTCACGGGCCGTCAATCTCCAGGCACTTCGGGGGTTTCGTCATTATATGCCAGATAACAGGATGTTTAACAGATGAATTATCATTAGAAATTATGTATGCTATGTTGTACAGGATAGTCGTTAAAATACTGTCTAGAATAGCAGCCAAATGAAAAGGCCTTATGTTATCCAACATGTCGAACCAGCGAAAACGGAAATCAACATGTGAGATTTTGTTCCAAAGATCAGCAGAGACAGAATCTCATCTGCTGGCGCAGTCAGCAGTCAATATTATGTCGCAGATAAAATTGCTGCGTACAGTTGATTTATTGTCCTCCCTGTTTGACAGGAAAATGTTTGAACAGTTGTCTGGTTGGGAAGGAGAGCCGACATTAGAAATGTCGATTTCCCTTCCCTCTGCGAGAACATTTGAGCTGTTGGTTCGTCGTGCTGATCATCGGTAATCGGACAGAGACGACGGTACGCTCACGAAGCCACCGATGAACCGCACATTGTACACTCATTAACCACGTATGTGGCCGCTCGTCTCAAAGGCGTCGAAAGGTCGGCCGCCAACAGAACTACTCTGTGCATAGCAGAACGCGGGGGAGAGACAACGGCTTCAATACTACGGGATGGTGAGACACGACGAGAGGAGGACGGCTGACGGCGGTGAGCGTTAGGAGACGACTGGCTGCAAGTCGCTCGCCTGAAACGAGATGAGCGACAGCAGATCGGCACGAAATGGCAGCCAGGCATACCTTTGTCCCAGTGGAAAACAAGATATGAAGAACGAAGAACGCAAGCGGGCCTATTCCACGATGGTCAACACCAAAGCAGAATGGACGCGAGATCGAGGGCGGACGGCGGCCGATGGCGGTTGGCGTGAGGAGGCGACTCGATTACAAGTCGCTCACCTAAAACAAATAAAATCAGCTCGCATAAACAGGCGGTAAGCGGTAAGCATGCGCATACCCGCGGCGGCGAGAGGACGACGAGAACGACGACGGCAGGAGGGAGACGAGGGGGGCGCGTGGGCGCGAAGCGTGAGCACGGCGGACGAGGATGACGTGTGGCGAGGAGACGATTAGAGGGAGGGGACGGCAGAGCGCGAGGAGATGGTTGGCGGTTCGCGCAATGGGGTGGTCTAGAGGGAGAGGGAGAGGGAGAGGGTGGCAGACCGCGAGCGCGAGATGAGGACGACTGGACGGAGAAAATGGCGGTCGACGACAGCGCGAGACGAAGACCACTGGAGGGAGAGGATGGCAAACAGAGCAATGAGGAGAGGTCTGAGGCGAAAGACGGTTGGTGCGAGGATGGCCGACGAAGGTTGATGCGAAGAGGAGAAGACGAGGATGGCGGATGACGGTGGTCGGCGATTAAGACGTCGAGGAAGAACCCGAAGAGATCAGCGGGGATAGGCGCGCTCTTGCATGTGGCCGTGGAAACATCGGCAGTCCGCACGGACCGGGGCCTCGCTCTGCCCGAAGCATCGTGCCGCCGTCTCACCCATCCTCCCGCCGCCGAGGCCGACCATCCCCCCTCGTCGCTATGGGCAGCTCCCGCCCAAGGCACCGTCCTGCCACCTTCACCGGCCTCGTTCCTCTATCGTCTCCCTCCTCTTGGGCTCGCTGTCTACGCTCACCATCCTCTCCCCGCCGACGCTCGCCGTCTACGCTCGCCGACGCTCGACATCCTCTCCCCGCCGACGCTCTTCTCTTCGCCGCCACGGGCAGCTACCTCCCAAGGCAGCGCGCCTCAGTCTACGTACGTCTCTCATTTGCTCCCCCCTCCTCTCACCGCCGACGATCAACTTTCAGCCACCCTCCGCGCCCACCTGTTCATCCATCTTGCCGCTCCCCCCTCGCTGTCCTCTCGTCGCCGCGTGCAGCTCGTATCAGCTGCAAACCCTGTCTCTTGCTGCGGTGTTGACCGCGGTGAGAGACAGCTATCCTACTCCTGCTGCACGCTTTCTGCGGTGTTGACCGCGTTGAGTGCCAGCGACGCCTGTCAGACATTTGGACGTGCAGAGGCATGGGAGACGTCCATAAGTGAGTCTATCTCTATCTACCCTGTTTTCCGCCCCCGTTGTACATATCAACAACTGTGTCAACCCACTCAAATCCTTCTTCAGAACTGCACAACAAAACTCCAGTCACATATTCATCGGCCCGCTCAGACATCCATTCGCCATCATAGAAGACCTCTGGCAGATGGCTCACCGGCGGACGACGGCTGATACAGATGCTTGTGGCAGATGCTTGTTCCGACATGGCAAGTGTTCGGTTCTGCCGGAAGCGTGTCGTTGGTATTGAGCCTCTTTTGCTATAGCCGCTCTGTTCCGTCAGTCTTTCTACATCGATCGCCTCCATGATCTTGTCGAAGTTGCGCCTCCAGGGAAGCAGGGAGACACGGTAGCATGGACGGTGAGTATCTTCGTCATCGGTGGATTCATCGGAGCTCATCCCATCCTTGCCTAGGATCTCCAGTATCTTCAGAAACTGCGTCCAGCGGGTCTTCTCGAACGGTGTGGTGGCGAGTTGGATCTTGGTGGTACAGATATCAGTGCGCCGAGCCCACCGCTGTTGAATCCGTATTAGCCCAGGCTAGTACTATGCCATCGCATTGTACGTATGCACGCACCTTCACTCTGCGCTCTCGCTGTCTCGCGATAGTACGGGTTATCTCCCCTGCGTCAAACCGACGCTTGTCCACCTCCTCCTGAGATTCCATGCGAGTTCGTCCCGTTGCAGAATCTTGTATCAGCTGACGCTGTGCCTTCGTCCAGGCGTTACGGGTCCGCTTGAATTTCTGAAGGATGGCGTCCTCCCAGTAAGCCTCAGACGCAGCGGCAACCGCTCTGCCCTTCCTCGTCGTCCACTGCTCCGTTCTCTGTCTGTTCCATACCTCCTGTCCAAGATAAGCGCAGATTGCGCGGTTCCAGGCGTTGTTGTAGGGCTCTTTGTCGGTGAAATGCAAGTCGCCGGTGTCTGGACCAGAACCATTCCCGTCGAGATACTTGTCCACCACCTCGCGAGGAGCGGCTCTGTGTGTGCTGCAGAAATCCTCGTCCTCGGCTGCCTGGAAGAAGTCAGAGAAGATGCGCCGGACTTGGCTGAGATGTACGTTTCGATCTTCTGACTTCTTGAAACGCTCCTTTTCCAGGTCTACTGCCTTCTGGATTGCACGCAGTTGGGAGTGTTGGCGACTGGAGAGCGATGGGAGGGATGGCAGATTGGTGCGGCGTGGTGGTTTGGTGGATGTACAGCCATCATCATCGGACGGTGGCGAGGATGAATGGGGTGTAGAGGGAGTTGGTGATGAACGTCTATGTCCGTTGTTGGGCTTGGTTGGGGGACGCTGGGGTGTGGATAGGGGAGACGCGGAGTTGGAGTTACGCTGGGGATATGCAATAGTGGAAGTGGCACGCAGAGCATTGGGAGACCGAGATGCAGACTGCGAGATGGATTGGCCTTTGAGGGGGTCCATGGTGTCGTTGGCAGGACTGATAGGTTGATGGCCATTGCCTGGGGAAGGTACGGATTTCTATGAAGACATATGTTAATACAAAGCATGGGCATTTTAAAGCTAATGAGTATCCTACCTGCAGGATGCTGCTCATTAGCCTCGCCTCTAGGTCCTGCATTTCTTGCTTTCGCTGCACCTGGGACTGCTCCCTTTCTCCCTTCAGCTCGTTCTGAACAGCTGCTAGGGTTGAGTGGAGGTTGTTGCAACGAAGACCAATCTCGACGATCATAGAGTCCTTCTCCCCCAGGTCCTGTCTCAGACGAGATATCTCGCTCATACGAACTTCCTCAGAAGCGGCGTGGGCGGCCGAGAGCTCTCGTAGCTGGCGCTCATAGGCTTCTGCCCTCTGAAGCCAGACTGCCTTGTCGCGCTCATACAGCATCTCCACTGACGAATCCTGCCCCTCGAGTGCTGCACGGATGCGCCTATTCTCCACAGCTACTATTGGCCTACGCTGCTGGAGAAATGGCTGGAGCTGAGGGAGTTGGGGGGAGAGCGGGATTTCGATGGCGACCTGCACTGGGGAACGGGACGTTTTGGACGCAGGTAGGAGGGCTCGTGACTCCGAGTTCACAGCAGATGGGATTGGTGGATTATGACGAGTAGAAGCGTTCGGGAATACCGCTGTTGTGCTTGTCTATTCCAATACTAAACAAAACACTTCACAGTGCGAGGACTCCTAGTACTCACCCTTGCGTGGTTGGGTAAGTCTCTGTCTTCGGAGGCTGCTGTCCCACCAGTTCCAACGTCCTGATCCAGATCTTGGAAGGACCCAGGCATGTTCGACCGGGAGACGAAGTGCAAAGACATAGAGACACCGAAATTGCCCCTAGTTGAGTCAAGGATGTACAGTATGTCTCAGTCGCGTCAACACCCGACCAAGACAGAGCTTGTAAACAAGAAAGGGAGTGGGCAATGACAGAGAGTGCTCCCATGGTATTTATACCCCCATAGATGGCGGGTCATCGGACGGGCTAGATTGAGCTGAAGGGAAATACATAAACTCCTAACACGAGAATTGAAATCTCGGGTCCGTCGAAAACAATAAGACAATAGCCTCGATAATGCAGCAATTGTCCAAAAATTCGCACATTTAACTAGATCAAGGACTACAATGTGGACGCAAGCGAAGCACTGCGCAGTGGACCTGTCGAGCCGCAGCGAGAACGTATTGTACACACACCACAGCAATCGCCAAAATACGCATCCGCCTCCATCTCCGTGAGTACCGTATTTGTTCTGTGCTGAATAGCGCAGGCAAGAACGTCTTGGGGGAATGGGCCAAGTGGGGAGAAGTAGGCGTGGGGGGACATGAACAAACGTTGACGATGATCGGCTGGCCCAATAAGTAAGCGAAGGGGATGAACAGCTGGCGGTGCAGAGAAGACGACCTGAAGGAAAAAGACGGCACCAGAGTAGATCGGTGGCGCGGACGGCCGATGATGGTGGCGCGAGAACATTGGCCACGCTGGTTCGCTCCATGGCCTCTCCTCTCTCCCACAGACAATTCCCGTACTGCGGCGTTGACCGTGGCAAGAAATAACTGTTCGTTGCTGTCACATTGTACGCCAACTCAATGCGAGAGTTCCAGTGATTCTGCCTGCCGTTTATATCTTACTGAGGTCTAGTACAACAACATTGTCCTTCGAGATCGAGAGCTGCGCAAAGTGGGACTGTATCCAGGATACCTGCACCTCTTCCAAGGCTGCGTTGCCTTGGGTGGACCAGATTTGAGCAGGAAATTCTGCCCACCGGGTAAAAGGATCGGGACGGTCCAAGTTCGGCTTGTGGTATCGGCGGACGGCGAGGGCGGTCTTCCCTCCTATCGCGTATATGTGTTGAATTGAGCCAGGGATGAGCGGTGAGTGAGCATCTCCACCTGGGTGGAAAAGCACCAGACTGTTTCCCAAGTGAGTGCTTGCCCGGGCATAAATCACCCCATCCAGATGAAGGCGTGCCGGCAAAGCCACGCGAGGAACGGAGACGAGCGGCTTGAGGTCTTCGGGAGTGCTCTTCAACGATTCTTCCCCAGAGCTCTTCTCACTTGGAAGAGCTGCCTGCTCATGTTGACAATTGTCAGCTCTTCTTGGCACATAGATTTTATCAAACAGCGCCTTGCATCGCCGGATAACGTGTGAATCATTTGCTCTCCGATTGAGCCAGCGCTTAAGATTTGCAGCTTGTAAGAATGCGGCGTGAATCGTCTTCTCCAGTTGACCTGTCAGTCAGTTAGCACAGGAAAACTAAGAGTATCTAGGTGTACGAACCAAATTTGTGGTTTGTGGGCAACCGCTGCAACTGGCCAATCAACCGCTCGAAGGGAAAAGCCCACCACGAGTGGACAGGTCCAAACAGCTCCAGGAAATCATAGATATGGAATGCCATATGATGAATGGATTCGCAGTCTAGTCCAGGATAGAGGCTAGGCAGCTGGCGAATATAAGCTTGTAGGCACTCCCGATAGCGCCTCATTCGGTTTGCATCGGTCACACGGGCACAAGCGATGATGACTGCACATACGAGTTGCAGTGTATGATCCAAGACTTGGTCAAGTTGAGGATTGTCTGCGGAAGGATAACCGAAGAGCGAGATCAAGCACAGCGGGAGGTGGATTGTGAAGACCGTGCGCCACTCATCCGCTTTCGGGGTACCAGCAGCCGCAGAGCCGAAGTTGTGAGGCACGGAGCTGACCCAGGATGGCGTGATGGTGTCCCGAATTACGCTGTGGAAGGTCTCAAACACGTCCGCAGAGATAATCGTGGTATCTGGCTGGTCAGACTTTTTGGGTTGGGTAAGACGCTAACGCAGGAGTCAGGATCTTTTCCACCAAGATAATTTGATGGGGGACATACCCAATCAACCAAAGCTCGTGCCATGTCTGCTTTGCGAACTTTGCCTGCCCGACCACCACCAGTGACATCTGTACCAATGTCCTTCACGACGAAGGCTAGCGGACGAGAGGTGATTCGAGCTAAATAGTCTTCCAGTTGGGCTGGGGTTCGCACTCCAAGGTCCGGAATAACCACGGTAGGATCGTCACATAACTCGGCAGTGAGAGCAGAGTGAATCTTGTCCACTTCCTTGACCTCCTTTTCAGACCAAGGCTGAGACTCGTCCATGTGTTCATCAGTTAGGGATGGCAAACTGAATGGCCAAGAAAAAGCGGGAGGACGAGCAGGAATATTTTTCACCGCCGCCTCTGTGATCCTGAGGGCTCGAACGCAGTGGAACTTCACAAGCCCTTCCAGCAGACAATGCATGCTGTCAACCACTAGTTGACGGCATGGATTCCAGTATGGCAAACGCCATAAAGGCGACCACCGGATACCATCAGTAGCAACAATGTCGTTTCGCGCCGCTGTCATCTCCGCATCCCGCCAACTCTCCGCTGCAGATCTCATAAGATCCACATCCCGGGTTCTCCACTGATCGCAGTCATGACGGCCACGAAGCTTCGGCCAGTCCTTGATAATGTTGCCTTCATCATCGCGAACATCCCAGCAATCGCAAACGGAACAGAAGATTTTGGAGGTTGAAGCCAGGAGTTGACTCGTTTTGCGTGCTGCCGGAAGGTCACAGACGACAAGGGCTATTGCAGACTGAACAAGCCGACCGTTGTCTCTCAGCGCAGTACGAGAGAGACGTATGCCATGGTGCCATGATTCGAGCATTGTGGTGACGATTGGTTCAATGTAATGGTTAAGCTGGCCCATCGTAGGCTCATGGGGACCAGGGATGATACACACAAGATACATGTATTCCGGCTTGTAGCGAATGTCAATAGGAAGGTCAAGGCAAGCAAGGGCAATTATTCCTAGAGAGGTGTGTGGACCGCGTTCTTTCATCCCCTCCGTGGCAAAGAAGTCAACGAAGAGGGCGAAGGTGAGCCGAGCCTCGCCGTCCGGAGCAACGCAGAAAAGCTCTCCATCAGGACCCAAAAATGAACGCAGAAAGTTTGCATCATGTGGCGTTTCTACGACAGAGGGAGCGGGACCGCGGACCTTGTTTTTGATGAGGTGCTCCTCGATGACAGCATCGGAGAACAAGCCGCTAAGATATTCCTCGAATGGATGCACGGGGCATATCCTCACCGGATTGCCAATGTCGTCCAGAAGAGAGGCGTTGCATTGAACCTCTGGCGTGGGATGATTGCTGCAAACAGAAGGATAGGGGACAGGGCTATCGCTGGGGGCATAGTTGGCATGACATTGGCTGCATACAGCATGGATGACGACCTGGTCGTCGATGCGAAATCTAGAAGCTACGGTATCAAAGGTGGCCGGCAAATCCTTTAGCGTATGGCGAAGAATGGGAGCAGCGATGGGGTCCACAAGATCGCAAATGAACGAGAGGAGAATTGTGAGCATGCCAACGAGGAAGTCCGCGTCACGCCGGCTGACTCCCATTACGACTCGACAGATGAATACCAACAGAAAGAACAGTTGCGAGAGCTCTGTGTAACCATCGATGGGACGTTCGAAATGTTTTGCTGTCAAAATGGTAAGGGATTGTCTATCGTTAGATAACATAGCATAGCTTACTCGTGTCGACAGTTCTGGGTTTATCTGGAAGACCCAGTTCTCGACGCCAGGCGACAAGAATTTCCCTGACGGTGGAACACCGAGCGTGCAGGTCGTTACGTGCCCTCTGAACACGAGCATCCCGATGGCTGAGCAGCTTGGTAGACTTGTCCACTTGGTCAAGCTGCACTCGCAGTTGATGGTAGAGTTCCGTCGTTGGCTTGAGTGCCGCCATCTCCTCACAACGATCTAGGTCCAAGGCTAATTGAGAGGCGGCACGGAGGTCAGCCTCGATTGCCTTCTGTGCGGCGGTACGGCGAGGATCCCTGTGAGGAGACTGTACTTCGTTAGGGCGAGTGTGCTGTGGCGCGATAGGTTGAGACGTAGACTGCGAGGGACTTTGCATGAGGACGGAAAGCGGAGGGGGTGGATCTTCATCTTCATCTTCATCAGAAACCTCTCCGACCGTCGTTGTAGATGTTCTGAGGTCCTGCTTCTCTGAGCGACGGCGTGGAGACAGTCCGGGAGTCTCTATAGGGAGAGCGGAGGCGGAGGCGGGAGAACAGTTGGAGGTAGTGAAGGAAGGATCGGAAGATGATGAGGGCGACGTTACCAGTTGAAAGGTATCGGTGATAGCTGCTGTCAAGGAGGTGCTTGCAATGGGCTCAAGAGGAAGCCGGCCTTCTTGAAACTGCTGACGAGTATTCCAAAGCCTGCTTGACCACGATTTGACGTCCAGTCCTTCATCCGAAACCGTTAAGCCCATGATTTCTTCGGCAAGGTCTTCCATGGTGGTATCATCCGACTGAGCGCTCGCATCCTGGAGAGGAGTGAGGGAATTGATTGTGGGAGCGAGCGAAGGAGCAGTGGGATTGAGTGAAGGATAGCGGGCACGACGACGAGCAAGAGCGGATGGTCGCGCAGGCATGAGCCAGGGGATGGACTACGAGATCGGAGGTAAAGCCCAGATAGAGGTAAAGCCAGAGAATCTGCCACCCTGGTCAACACCACAGCAGCACCAGAATGAAGAGAGACCGCCGTGAGCGAAGAAGCACTTGGAAGAGATGCGGCAGGGGTGAAATATGTCGTCGTCGACAAGCAAGCGTGACGCGTCAGGCGTCGCAACCGAACGCTCACAAGTGACGTGATCGGCCGAATCTTTTCTTGGGGCTCCTTCAAGCTCATAACTCCTTCCTTCAAACATCTGTTTCGTCGGACAGGTGCACCGGACATCACACAAGCAACGCATCGGCGACACAAATACTTATACTTATACTTGTACAAGCTAGCTGATACATGATACGCGAACCGGAAAGAAGTCATAACGGAGAGAAACGCTGCGTGAATGAACTGACAGAAGATGCAAAACAAGCTCATCGGCACCGACGACAGACCGGGAGGTCCTGGTAGTCGCTATCGTTGATTCACCCCATGCTTTGCCTCGATACCGATGGGGACTACTGGTCCTGGGAAGCGTCCTGACCATCGTCCATCTCTGTCCTGGTCTCCGAGCCAGAGCCCGGTTCTCCCAACGATCCCAACTCAGAGCCAGAACTGAAGTCCAAGTCTCCTGAGCTCGAGGAGTCTGCCGTCAATCTGGACCGTTTCGACCTTGGCTCGGTGGAGTCGGGTGGAGGCACTTGGGAACCGCTACACTGCGTGTCCTGAAGAGGCCTCTTTCGAGATGGCCTTCCCATCGGTACGGGGGGGACAGGGTAGTCGGAGGGAGATGATGGGACGTACGGAGAGGAGTCGAAGTCGATTACCGACGATGCCACCTGGGAGTCTGACTCATACGGGTCGTCACCGACGAGCTCTGGTATCGGTGGCTGCACAGCGGTCTCCTTCTCCTTCCCCTTTGTGTTCCCCAGCGCCGCCTCCGTCTTCGGTTGTTCCCGCAAGAGTTTTCGCATGTCCACGTCGTCCGCATGTTGGATCAGTTTGTAATGCATCTCCTTCACATCCCGGGGCCACTTCACTTTAGGATTGAGGTCACCGGGATACCGCACTTCCCTGTCCTTGCCAGCCCAGTCGAAATCGAGGACGAATGCCCTATTCTTCTCCCCAACCTTGCCGGGCTGCAGGATCACATTCGGTGGGCGAAGATCGCCATGCACCAGTCCACCTGCACCAAGAATCTGGATGGCCCTGTCGACATCCGCCAGGTCGGCATCGGATATGTTTTCGTCCTTGTCGATGAACTCCTGGGCAGTCCTGCCATTCACTGCATCCATGATGATCATAGTAGGGCCGCCATGGACCCTCCCGGACCACTGCAATCTTGGTGCCAATCCCGCATCGGAGAGGGCTTGGTGGACTTCTTTGCCATAGTCCCTCACGAACTTGATGTAGACAGGTATGGGTATAGAAGACGGACCTTGAGGGGGAAGGGACCACGATCGGGTGGCGAGAGACGAAGATGCGGTGGCGAGAGACGAAGATGCGGTGGCGAGAGACGAAGATGCGGTGGCGAGGGACGAAGCGGTGGCTAGAGACGACGATCGGGTGACAAGAGACGATGACGGGGTAGTGAGGGTGATTTCACCCTTGTAGAGGGCACGACCATGGGTAGTGGAGACGGCGTCCGTGAATTTCAGACGGAAATCTGGAAACTGGTGCGTGGGAATCCAATCGTTGACACCGTCGGGTACGACACAGGGCTTAGGAAGGAGAAAATCAGGAGCAACGCCGGTCTTCTCCCCGACAGGGGGGACGCCGATCTTCTCCCCGACAGAGGGGCCCGTGTGGTTCTGGCGGTAGAACTGACCCAACTTCTTGACTGCGTTTCGAAGAACCTGAAATTGACGAGCCAGCTTCAGGTCCTCCTCCTTCTCCGCACCGGGGACAAAATCCATAGAAAGAGTTGTCATAGGAGTGGCATAGACAGCGTCGGTGAGATACGCCGCATCGACGTGTAGGAAGGAGCCGACCGCAGCAACGATTATGGCTGGACAAGATGACGAGTAGAAAATGGCTGAGACCTGGTGCATTATACGGTCAGAGGACTGTACTGTAGCCCGCTGAACGACACTTGTGACTTACTAATGGATCCAAAACTCCGCGTCTATACCCGTAGAGGGATTGAATCAGGGCAGATCCCCCGCTGCCTAGCCCAAACTTCGCCTCCACAACCATCAATATGGCATCTACGCCGAAAGGGGTGGGGCACAAAATCACGAGATCCAGCTCGGTGTCGCATTTGTTATTGTTGGGGGAGGAAATGCGGTATTTCGTGACGATCTTGAACCCCGGAAATATTCTCTCGAAGTACTTCTTCAGTGCCTTCACGTATTTGGCCTCGTCCTTGATATCGCACCGCGCTAATTTTTTGCGCAGCCGATGCGAGAGAAACTCGATATCGCTGTCGAGCGGGATCTGGGACAGGTTCGCGTCGTTCAACAAGGCGTTTCGCATCCAGGCGAATTCCGGGTGATAGAGAGCGGCGCTCGGTCCAAGGTTGTCGGCGAGTGGTTGGCGACCGTTGTAGATAGGGGTTTCGCCATGACGTTGTGCCTTTCTAAGTAGGCGTCGATCCCTTCCTGCAAGGCTGGGGCTGATAACAGTGGGGGGGGAGGCTTGCTCTTCGTTGTCTGCATCGTCAGAGTCGGAGTCTTCCTCATTGTCGAGTGGTAGCGCGCGCTTCCGGTATCGAGCCCTGCCTAAAAAGCAGCGATACTCAATGCACGAACAATTCTTTGATGGACAGATGACTCACGTTTTTCGACCTGGCTGATGCGACGATTCCTCGGCTTCGAGGGTGGAACTATGACATACAGGAGGACCACATCGGACTCCAGGACGTCTTTGAGTATGTCCCGCAATTTCTGGTCACGAACGATGGGTGTAGAGGAAAGGCGACGGCCCTTCGTGTTGTACCAAGCGCGAATGGCCTCAGCATTGCCCTGCAGATGGAGCGGCAGTCCCATACTCTGAGGGTACGAACACGGTTTTAGTCGGCTCTTTATCCAATGCAATGAGATTATAGATACACCTTGTCAACGATGTAACGGAGCTTGCATTTTTCGGTCTCCAATATTCCGTTCTCCCATACTCCCGTCCAGTAGCAGGCATCGTTGATGACGTCGGAAACTGTGATTTCGGTGGGACGCAGACGCAGTAGACACATCCTGAAATGCGGACTGCGGTTCAAAACCACGGGAATGAAAAGGGGGGGGAGCTGAGACTCGAACATTGACATTTCCATGTGAGCAGCGATGAAGATGAATGATGGAGCCCACAATGGTCAACACCAAAGTAGGAGGGGAGGAGGGATAGCGGACGGAGGAGGGACGGCGGACGGAGGAGGGATGGCGGATGGAGGAGGGACGGCGATTGGAGGTGCGATGGCGGATGGAGGAGGGACGGCGATTGGAGGAGGGATGGCGGATGGAGGAGGGACGGCGATTGGAGGTGCGATGGCGGATGGAGGAGGGACGGCGATTGGAGGTGCGATGGCGGATGGAGGAGGGATGGCGGATGGGGGGTTGGATGAACGAACGACGATGATAAGGACAAAGGGATAGGCAGGCGGTGGGGTGGGAAAATCGGCGGCTGGGCGAGCCGTCGGCACCACCTTTACTTCCTATTCGTCTTATCTCCGCATCTAGCGTGGTCATCTGGTCTCTCGCCCGACGCTTTCTTTTCATTGCTTCTCTGAAGTGTGTTGAACAGGGTGGGAGCCATCTACCAGTGCTCCTAGAATATTGTGCTACTTGACGAGAACAGTACAAGTGATTTGATAAAACATACACATACACATACACATACCCTAATCGCAGAACATTCGACGTAGTAAAACCCCGGTCATCTCGCGAGACTTCTCCATGAGTTGTCGGGACCGCTTGTCCCAGTTCCTCAAGGAGGCACGCCATTGATTACCCTGCTTTGGTCCAAGTTCTCCTTGACGGTATTTGCCACGCAACGTACGGTACCAGTTCTCGTCAACAGGCGTCCACGTCGGAAAGTCTAGCGCAGTTGCCTTGAAGTATCGAGGGACAGGCCACCACATCGGATACGTGTCATCACCCCAGTTCAAGCGACTGCGGTCCGATTGCTCAAAATACATCCCAACAATGCTGCCGATTTCTTCCTCGCTGAGTTCATCGTCGACGTAAATAGAGCCTGTCTTGTCTTGGAGGCGAAAACCGCTCCCTTCCTGGAAGGAAATGGGGTCAGGCCCTTCAAGTGCGATATCCAGAGGCACATCCTCGATTGCCAACCGCCAGAGAATGCCACCAGCTAAGAGAGCAGCGCGCGCAATGCGAGGATTTCGGAAGAGGAAACGGCGGCTACATTCATACGCCTCGAAATCCAGTGCTGTGAACTTATGGCCAAGCGGGCGTAGGGTGAGGCGAAGTGCACTGCGGAGGTCGGAGGACGGGGCAGGTTCACAAGTCCCAGTTTTGGAGTACGTCAACATGTGGAAGGATATCCCTATGAAAATGTGTAAGTAACCAGGCTGAAATACCACATTCATGGGTACATACCCGAAGAAACCATCCATCTCGTGACGTCATCCCAACCTAACCTGCTCTGGAAGGCCGCAGAAGCCACAGTCGGGTCTTCGACAACGATAATCCGGAGGCTGTTGGGCTGGGACACCCTACGGAGGCACCACCAGTGCCTGTCACCCTCCTCATCGTGCAAAACAGATAGACGCAGAGGGTAGCCCTTCGTCAGTAAGACATTCTTGAGTCGATCGCAAGAGTCGGCGTGGAGCCACCACCAGTCAGAAGGGGGAGGGGTGGTCTTGTCGAGCATCAATGAGACCCACGCCACGAATTTCGGAGCCCTATCAACCTCGTCAACGAGGATGTCCGAACCATGCTTTGGCAGGTAGAATCCCACCGCTCTGCAGGCCTGCTCCAGAGAAAGGCGTTTGTGTTTGAGAGTAGTGATGTCGGAAGAGCCCCATCGGAAGGCGTGAAAGCGCAGCAGGACTTCCACGAACGAGATGAAGTTGGGAACTTCTTGCTGGTCATCCACTCCTATCCAGTTCCCGCCAGATTGGGGGGCGACAGGGATGATCAGCGGCTCAGTGACGACGGATTCCGTCGCTAACTCGGATGGGGTGGCGGTCTGGGGAGGATCGTCGGATGGGGTGGCGGTCTGAGGAGGATCGTCGGATGGGGTGGCGGTCTGAGGAGGATCGTCGGATGGGGTGGCGGTCTGGGGAGGATCGTCGGACGGGGTGGCGGTCTGGGGAGGATCGTTGTCAGGGGGTTGCGGGGCTAGGTGGTGATCTTCCTCGTGGAAGAAGGGATTGGAAGGACGACGCTCCCATTGAGCGATGTCGTAGGAATGACTCCCCTCATCGTCAAGCAGCATGCGATACTCCTCCTGGGTAGAGATCTCGTTACCGCCGTAATCCAGAAACTCCGCAACATCCCACTCTCCATGCACGGGATCGTAGCGTTTACAGGACGGGGAATACGATTCCCACACCCCTTGCTGATCCATTCGAGGGACCAGGTTCCGCTCCCACCTCATGGTGTAATAGTTGAAGTTCCATTCATAAAGTGCGTCACGACCATCCCGAGAGAGCTGGTAATTGAAGGCGGCTTTCTCTCGGGTCCGGCGAGCAGCCTTCTGGCTTTGCGACTCGACGGTTGAGACGTAGTGGTCACGAGCAGCAGTACACCGAGAGAAAAACGAACCGGGAGTATCGGTGGGTAGAAACTTGGGGGCAGATGGCGGCTTTTCACCAGGAAGAAGAAGACGACCCCTCCAATAGTACCGAGAATCCAACATCTCGTTCCCCTGCTGGGAAATGGGATGGTGTGACAGTTTGTCTGTGTCGGCACCGCCTGTCACCATAGGGGGCTCATGCTTCGAGGATGGGAGTGGAGGGCTGGATGGAGCACGGTCCTGGTCCTGGTAGATGTTGAAACCCAACGTCAACGGGGGGGGCTCGGGTCGGTTTCGTACCAGGTACAAGTCCTGACCACCCCTCAGATCCGCCAACGACGATTCGGAAGGATAGAATTTCTGGAAACATTGTGGGAAACGTTGTGGGATGCCAGGAAGAAGAGAGTGGAGAGGTCCCCAAGCGAGGTAGATGGGCACGTTGGCCGAGACAAGGACACGGAAGTAGAAGTTCCACTCGGCGGTCGAATGGTCTGGTAAGACAAACGCACCAGCCCGGGGAACGTTGCGGAAATCTCCCAGAATCGTGGCCTCCAGCTTGTCCGCAAGTGGTGCAGGTGTACCCTTCTCCAGAAGAAGGGAATACCACCGATGTTCGTCACCAGTGCAATACGAGATGATGGCGATGTAAAAGGAAATTGTGGCAATGTGGTACAAGAACTTCCTCCTCACAAAAAAGCCTCGTTGCTGGACAGCCTGCCTGTCCTTCGACCAGGACATGTAGTTCTCCGAGGACGGTCCACGGAAAGCTTGCTTATCAAGAGAGACCAGAACTTCGACCAGACCCTGCAAGATGTTCCGCACCTCAACAAGAATCGCCTCGAGGTCGTACAACTGCATGGCATGCGCCACTCGATACTTCAAGACACCGGAATCTAACCGTTCCTCTAGTGGGACATTGCTCCTACGGTAGAACCGAAGATGACGGAGGAGCGACCCTTCAAGGTTTAGCGACGTTGGATAAAATGCTAGTTCAAGGTAGTCCCTTTTCGCCCACATGGGCCGGCCCCAGGTAGATGGCGAGACATACGACCAGGAGGGATGGTCTTCAGTTGCGGATGGGGGACCACTGGATGGGAACAGGGTACAGTTTGGCGACGTGTAGACTTCGCCTTTGTAAAAGAAATAAGAGAGCGGCATGCTGGAAGACTGGTCAATCGAAAGCTTCAGCAATAGATGTTAAGACATACGTGGGGAGCGGATAAGCAATGTTGAGGCGTGTCAGCGCCACTGCGAGTCGCTTGCCTGAAACGAGATGAGCGGGGCGGTAGATCGACATGACATGCCGCTTACCTTTGGCCAAAAGGAGAATGAGATACGAAGAGCGCGGGCGAGTCTATTCCACGATGGTCAACACCAAAGCAGAATAGGCGCGAGAACTCGACCAGACGACGGCGGACGAGGATGGCGTGTGGCGAGGAGACGATTAGAGGGAGGGAATGGCGGTTCGTGCTATGGGGCGGCCTAGAGGGAGAGGGCGGCAGACCGCGAGCGCGGGGAGACACGACTGGAGGGAGAGGATGGCGAAAGCGCGAGCGCGAGATGAGGACGACTGGACGGAGAAAATGGCGGTCGACGACAGCGCGAGACGAGGACCACTGGAGGGAGAGGATGGCAAACAGAGCAATGAGGAGAGGTCTGAGGCGAAAGACGGTTGGTGCGAGGATGGCCGACGAAGGTTGATGCGAAGAGGAGAAGACGAGGATGGCGGATGACGGTGGTCGGCGATTAAGACGTCGAGGAAGAACCCGAAGAGATCAGCGGGGATAGGCGCGCTCTTGCATGTGGCCGTGGAAACATCGGCAGCCGCACGGACCGGGGCCTCGCTCTGCCCGAAGCATCGTGCCGCCGTCTCACCCATCCTCCCGCCGCCGAGGCCGACCATCCCCCCTCGTCGCTATGGGCAGCTCCCGCCCAAGGCACCGTCCTGCCACCTTCACCGGCCTCGTTCCTCTATCGTCTCCCTCCTCTTGGGCTCGCTGTCTACGCTCACCATCCTCTCCCCGCCGACGCTCTTCTCTTCGCCGCCACGGGCAGCTACCTCCCAAGGCAGCGCGCCTCAGTCTACGTACGTCTCTCATTTGCTCCCCCCTCCTCTCACCGCCGACGATCAACTTTCAGCCACCCTCCGCGCCCACCTGTTCATCCATCTTGCCGCTCCCCCCTCGCTGTCCTCTCGTCGCCGCGTGCAGCTCGTATCAGCTGCAAACCCTGTCTCTTGCTGCGGTGTTGACCGCGGTGAGAGACAGCGACGCCTATTGAACATTTGAAGGTGCGTGCATTGGAGGTGTGGTATCGAGTGTAGCACAGGTCTTTTTTGTCGTATCGTAGGAGATTGATCTCTTTTGCGTTTAACTCACTTGTCCGTGCCAGGCTGGCCTGAGTCCCAATCATGGATTTTTACTAGTCAGGCCCGCGGCTCAGCTCGGCTCGCAGGTAAGCAATCCAAATGTGACATTTGGGTGCACTGGGAGCACTCTGGAGGTATGATATAAGAGAACCACGTCGGAAGGATGGTGCTCGTCGTGGCGAAGATGAGTTTCTATATAAATTAATGTGGACGATGTTTGTCGGGTCGGTGTCACTGTTGTAAAAGTTCTAGGGCATTCATCCTCCCATGGACGTAGCAGCTACTGACCATGGGAAGTTCTTGAAGACGCCAACCCACCTCCGAGGCTGCAACAGCTCAACAGAGAGGGATGTACATGAAGGTAGATGACGGAGTCGGTGAAGGTAGATGACGGAGTCGGTGAAGGTAGATGACGGAGTCGGTGTATTGACGGTCTCTTGGCTGCGGTTGAAAAGCCAGGGCGACGACGAGCTGCGCTGATGTCGGTTTCGCTGGCTATATTGGCGCTGAAGCGCCATCCACCTCCCGAGTTCGTCCCCCATCCCATTCCCCATTCTTGCTTCTGTGGTGTCCTCGGCGAAGTATCGTAGTGTGTTGAAGACGACGATTGTGGTCTTTTTCCTCCACTCTGCCTTTTAGGAGTACGTTTAATTTCTCCGTGATTTCCTTGTCGAGATACTTATTGAGGCTACGTCTACAGTGGATAACAGTCATCCTGGCCGGCTCTCAATGCCCCTAATACGTCGTCCCATGGTGAGATGTACGTATTTTCCACCTATATCCACTCAATATGAATGTCTCACCTCGAACCTGCAAGCTGGCCGAGTTACTGGTGGGAGGGTGACCGGTACTGTCACTCCACCAACCCCCACCGCCATCTCTATCCATGCCCGCTCCGATGCTCTCCGGTCGGACTCGAAAACTTCTCAGCAGTCCTCGCATACGTACAACCTTCGCAGCAAGGTTTCCGGGAGAAAGCACAACCTCGTGGATGAAGGAGGGGATGTATCCATACTCCACCGGCTCCAAAAGTCCCATCACCTGAATCTCGCCATTCCGGTGGAGCTCCTCTCAGACTTAAGCGATACCCCAGACGAAACTGATGAGGAATGCGGGGACGGCAAGGACTATGTGGATGACGATCGGGGAGGTGACGACGACGACGACGACGACGACGACGACGAGTGGATAAACACATGTCAGACACCGGACCTTTTGGAACTAGCTAAAGAGTAAGTTCGTCTTCAAGTTCCCGCGTTACCATGAGCCTATTCAACATCCCTCTTTCCCCAGAAAAGTTGAAGCGTGGAAGGGGAAGTCCGAGAGACGTCAGCAAGTGGAGATTTGCATGGGGAAACAGCGCTTAGCCAAGAAAAGCGTTAAAGCTGCCTGTCTGCAAGGAACAGGTCCGTGCGTTGTCCTTTCTAGACCAACCACAAGGCCCTGAAAAGGCTGTTAGTGCAACTGGAGATCTTTGAGTTGCGTAAGGCGGTAGAGGCCTCTGGTTCCAAAGCAAAACGTCATAGAACAACGGTGAAGAGTGGGCACAACAGGAATGAGGAGATAAAGGAGACCATTTTCGACGGTAAAATCCCTCGCCGTGCCGTTTCCAAGGACAACTTCGATGTGGTTTGGCATTTTCCCAACGCTATAGGCTCACTCGGAACTGTGAGTATTTATACCTAAGGCAAGTTTGACGCTTACCTAGTCCTCCAGGAACACGTCGCCAAGGGTTGCGAGGATTGGGGATCCACAGCCAAAAGGAACCGCAAAGTCGCCAACGATAAGAAGGCGGGGTACAAGAAGGACGGTTCGCTGTGGGGCACGACAAGGTTCGCCAATCTGTGGCATTCCATAGGACACCCTGTCAGCATCCTTCCTTCCATGCTCGTTGTTAGCTCGCCCTCACTTGTCTCATCAGCACGACGATCCTGTCACGGCGGCCGACATTCTGCGCACTGGGAAGATCTGGGAAGCGGCGTGTTCTTGCATGTCGCAGTTGCAAGGCCTCAGCGCCTTCATCACGAGGGCCCTTGAGTTGATCGACCCCGAGCAGTGTCGCCTTCTCAAGAGGGTACACGACTTCCGCCTCCGTCGGTTCAAGAGCCAGGTCGCACTGGCAGCGTTGGATCGGTACCTCATCCACGAAGGGAGGGAGATCGTGTTCAATAGGTACTCCCTCCCTCACCGTGATGGACCAGATCCCCACTGGGGTTGGGCGATCATCTATTACTTCGGAGACTTTGAGGGTGCTTACCTCGAATTCCCTGAGCTGAAACTGAAGGTCCATCTGCACCCCGGGGACATGGTGTTCTTCCGAGGGCGAGATCTCCTTCATCAGGCTCGATTGTGGACCGGTGGTAACAGGCACTTCGTCATCCACTTCACCCATAAATCTATGTGGGACCTCGCTGGGGAAGTCTGCGCCTCGTCTCCCTCCAAGGTCTGGACTGAAAGTTAGGTAGAAATAGTCGTACTTGTGTTCTTAGTACATATGACAAATTACTCGATGTGCTACAAAGGGTGTTGCCATTCTGGCTCATTGGGGCTATGCGAGGAGTAGGTGTAAGTGGTGGATTGAGGGTAATGATAATAGGTAAATCCAATACTCACTAACAGAAGGTCATCGAAGCAGACGGTCCAGGAGATTGGCGGTCGAGCGTTAGGATTCTCTGCTCGACGGCGGAGGACTACCTCAGCAAATCTAAATCCACAATGCCATTGTAAATAAGTACGTCGTCATCATTCTCAAGGTAAGCAACTCACCGAGGAACTAGCAAGTCTGCAATCTGTGCATCGCCTTGCCTCATGTTGATTACGTTCCGGCCACGCTCTGCCCTCCTCATAACTAAGATGTCACCGCGAAAGGGAATGCTACCAGGAGCAACAACCGGCATCGCTAAATTGATAGACAGACGGGAGTGGGACTTGAAGAAGATTCGAAACCGGTGGTGTCGGGAGCCTTCCTCAACGGTGACGTTGCAGTCGTGGACGTAAGGCTGAATGTGGTTCTGATGAAAATAGTATTCTGGCACAGGGTATCTCTCAAAGCCATCATCGTGTGTAGGAAGACGGACTTGACGAGGTGAGCGCTCTCGAGCGCTGTATAGACGTGCCAACAGCCTGAGCTCGTGGGTCTGCCTACTAATCAGGGGGACATGAAGTCATAAACAATCGAAAACGCTCACCTGACGAGAAGAACATGGCCGGGTACGAGAGCTGACCATCACGAGGGATGTCCAGTATGATTCAACTCCCCAAATGAAAATGAGAGAGCCTTTTGAGCCAACTGGAGTGTCCGATGGACGGCAACAAACAATTGCTTACTTTCGGTGGCATTCACGCAGCGTGTCCACAACGGAAATCCGAACAATAGTCCCATCACTCCACTAATCGACAGTGGTCTTCGTACGGTCGGTCATCGCCCTCAGGCTCGTCCAGACCAGAGTCTAGTTTGTCATCATCGTCGCGTAGTCCGAGTCATTCATAGTCCCGTCAACGGCAGTCAGGAACGGAGCTAGCGAGTAATCACCCTCCGGTCAACACCAAGATGAGATGCAGGGATGGAAATGGCAGTGGATCGGGAGTGGTCGCGGACAGGAGCGACAACAACCAATGCCACTGACTACATTCGTTTGTCAACTCGACTCAACCCTCAACTTTTCGCTCGCTGCTTCCCCTTATCCCGCTTACGATTTTCCTTCTGAGAGGTACGGATCTCCTTCTGATAAGTAGCAAGTTAAGCATGCGTACGCGAAGACAGAAAGGCGGCATACCAGTGCCTTCTTGAGGTCCTGAGGGTAATCTTTGCCCTGTGGCACACGTTGGCCCTCGCGAAAGCGACTAGATGTATACTTGAGACGAAGGTAAATCATGTCACGGATGGGCCAACCATCGCGATACTGTTCCACGAGACCCGGATGTTTGGCCACAATCTAAACTTGATATGTGAACACAACGTCGTACACGATTATTCCGTAATGAGCGACTCACCAGATCCGTGAGCATGGTGACATGATCCACCGGTTGGTGGGATGAGCTGTAGGAATGATCCAGGTAGCTCTGGACGTAAGACTTGACTAAAGCCTGTGCCCTTTTCAGCTGACTCTGTGGCCACCCTAGGACGACGGGCAGGGAATAGCCTCTGCGGTGACGACCAACCTCGCCGTCAGGCTTTGAGATCAGATCGTCATCGCCCGGCGTTAACACTTGGGTGTAATCTCCCACCACCTCGTCTTCGAGCTCGTTATCTTCGCCATCTTCCTCGTCTTCACTCGGAAATCGAACGCTCTTGGCCCGACGCATGAGTCTCCTGTTCGGAGTTTGGGGTGGCGGTGAATCTTCGAATCCCGGTGGTCCGGGGGTAGGTTGGCGACTGAGAGGAGTAGACTGGCGGGAGGATCCAGGTCTGGGGGTGGGCTGACGAGAAGGAAGCCTGGAAGGAGCAGGAAGCTGGGAAGGAGTGGGTTGACGCGAACGAGCGCGAGTAGAGGCAAGGGGGGGTGAAGGAGGTGGGGACACAGTGGCCGTGATGCGACGAATAGCGGCCGCAACGGCCGGAGTAGGCGGATACTGTGTCCAATCTAGACAATCTCTATCAGGTGTACCGCCGCGCCGGCCTATAGGGTATAGATAAGGGTGAACGTGGTTTCGAAGGCTGAACGGACGCAGCTCGGTTTCGAGCAACAGTGGACGATGGGGACGGAAGTACGATAGCTCGGTTTCGAGAGAAAGGATCGTCTGAGGAGGTTTGGGAACAACAGGCTGGAAGAGGGCAGACTTGCGTTCAGCAGGCGGCATTGTTCGTGGTGCGACCACAAAGATCGTCCCGTGAAGATATAACGATGAGTGTGGACTTCTTCCGATCAGCGACGCCCTGGCTCGGCCTTCAACAATAGGAGGACATTTGTCTGTTAAACAACCGTTAGCGAACTGGACAATAAGCCATAACGATGACATGGGCACACAGGGAAACAAAAGGGCGCCGCGGAGAGAGATTCATCAACCAAGAGACAATTGGCAGACCATGTCACCTCCCGTGATACGCCGACATCCCGGCAATAAAACGCGACACCCAGCTACTGCGTCGCGTATCCTCTCTTCTGGCAGCGGCTTAATTCTCGAAGGACTCATGCTCCGCTTTACAAGTCATATTCAAGGTAACAGTGGGGACGATGACAGCGACGACGACACCTCTCACTACAGATGTGTCGGCCGGATCGCTGACGTTGGGCAGAAGATCCTAGCCATCACCATGTCTCCGGACGGCCGTATGTGTGCATGGGGTGGTAAGTATAGCCATACATCTTACCCGCAGCTAACTCGAGGAGAGTAGGGAGTAGATATCCTGAGGTCCGGACAGCGGGTGCCACTGGTCGACGCCTCGAAGTCCCTCAATTCTTCGACGTCGTCGATGGCGCCGTGACACAGATCAAATGGGTCAACCACAGCAGTCTTGCCTTCGGCACCGCCTTTGGCTACCTCCATTTGTGGACTATGGCAGAGGTGTGTAAATTATTGATGAAGGTCTACAATTCCGACTGACCTGAGCCAGACTCAAGTCTTCCACTCAGACCTACGTTGCCGAGTTCGCGGCGGTGCAGAGATCACATCCATAGCAACACGACGGAAAGGGAGCATCTGGAGGATTGTAGTGGGAACCCTTGACTGCCACGTCGTCGCTTTCGAGTGGGCGGGGAAGGGAGACTTTCATACGCTTTTTGGATTAGACAGCTTCACGGCAATCCCGAGAGCTTTGTCTTTTGAAGAAAACGGTAACATACGCGTCTTTAGCCTGCATGACGGCTGTCTGTGAGTCCCAGGTCATGCACAGGCTCCGAGATGACGTTCACTAACTGGTGTAATAGCCATTCCCTCGATGGCAGCACAGGGAAACACTTGGATAAGCCGACATGGCTGACCGATGTGATGTGAGTCGCTAGGTCACTCCCAAGGCGAAGGCGATCTAATTGCTCATATTGTCTAAGTGGTTATGCAACAGTCGACGAAAAGAAGGGGCTCGCACTCATCTGTCACATGGATGGCTTCAGCATGCACCAACTGCCCACTCGTAACATCGAAGCCACGTACTTGACAGACCCATCCACAACGACCAAACCCAAGCCCATCATGTTCACAGAAAACGGATGCCGCGTGATCACCGGCAGTGATCATGGGAAGGTTTACGTTTTCAAGACCGAGGGTGGTAAACCCGTGGATATCCTTCAACACGCCACCGCTGGAGATATGGTGCAGAGTATCACTGTACGTCAACTCAGTCCACATCATACCTGCGGTATCCTATGACACAACAATAGACTTACTGCAACGAAGAGTGGTCAACGATCATCTGTGCCACATCATCCGACGATGTTGGATGCCCATCGGTGTCGTTTTGGGTGCGTCGCATTGGCTCCAAGCGTATTCCCTCCACCCCTATCAATTACTCTGAGGCCGGCGTGAGGCGTAAAGGGCACAATGATCCGCAGGCTTTATCCTCCACTGTCGTGTCCGCGACCAGGGAGCTGTTCGAGTTCTTGTGGAAGTCGGTCGTTGGCATGCTCGTCTTGCTATTCACGTCGGCAGTTCTAGTAAGTGACCATCGCCATTGCGGAGCAACACAACATTGACACAACTCACAGTGGTTTGCGTCCCCGAGATGGCTGATCCAGTTGTGGGATGAATATCTCCGGCCAGCTCTGCGGGAATTTGTTGTAAACGTTTTAGTGTAGAAACTTGAAAGACACATACGCACACATCTCTACACATCGGAATGTCCAACGTGCCTCGCTGTCTCTCACCGCGGTCAACACCGCAGCAAGAGACAGGGTTTGCAGCTGATACGAGCTGCACGCGGCGACGAGAGGACAGCGAGGGGGGAGCGGCAAGATGGATGAACAGGTGGGCGCGGAGGGTGGCTGAAAGTTGATCGTCGGCGGTGAGAGGAGGGGGGAGCAAATGAGAGACGTACGTAGACTGAGGCGCGCTGCCTTGGGAGGTAGCTGCCCGTGGCGGCGAAGAGAAGAGCGTCGGCGGGGAGAGGATGTCGAGCGTCGGCGAGCGTAGACGGCGAGCGTCGGCGGGGAGAGGATGGTGAGCGTAGACAGCGAGCCCAAGAGGAGGGAGACGATAGAGGAACGAGGCCGGTGAAGGTGGCAGGACGGTGCCTTGGGCGGGAGCTCGCCATAGCGACGAGGGGGGATGGTCGGCCTCGGCGGCGGGAGGATGGGTGAGACGGCGGCACGATGCTTCGGGCAGAGCGAGGCCCCGGTCCGTGCGGCTGCCGATGTTTCCACGGCCACATGCAAGAGCGCGCCTATCCCCGCTGATCTCTTCGGGTTCTTCCTCGACGTCTTAATCGCCGACCACCGTCATCCGCCATCCTCGTCTTCTCCTCTTCGCATCAACCTTCGTCGGCCATCCTCGCACCAACCGTCTTTCGCCTCAGACCTCTCCTCATCGCTCTGTTTGCCATCCTCTCCCTCCAGTGGTCTTCGTCTCGCGCTGTCGTCGACCGCCATTTTCTCCGTCCAGTCGTCCTCATCTCGCGCTCGCGGTCCTGCCACCCTCTCCCCTCTCCCTCTCCCTCTAGACCACCCCATTGCGCGAACCGCCAACCATCTCCTCGCGCTCTGCCGTCCCCTCCCTCTAATCGTCTCCTCGCCACACGTCATCCTCGTCCGCCGTGCTCACGCTTCGCGCCCACGCGCCCCCCTCGTCTCCCTCCTGCCGTCGTCGTTCTCGTCGTCCTCTCGCCGCCGCGGGTATGCGCATGCTTACCGCTTACCGCCTGTTTATGCGAGCTGATTTTATTTGTTTTAGGTGAGCGACTTGTAATCGAGTCGCCTCCTCACGCCAACCGCCATCGGCCGCCGTCCGCCCTCGATCTCGCGTCCATTCTGCTTTGGTGTTGACCATCGTGGAATAGGCCCGCTTGCGTTCTTCGTTCTTCATATCTTGTTTTCCACTGGGACAAAGGTATGCCTGGCTGCCATTTCGTGCCGATCTGCTGTCGCTCATCTCGTTCAGGCGAGCGACTTGCAGCCAGTCGTCTCCTAACGCTCACCGCCGTCAGCCGTCCTCCTCTCGTCGTGTCTCACCATCCCGTAGTATTGAAGCCGTTGTCTCCCCCCCCGCGTTCTGCTATGCACAGAGTAGTTCTGTTGGCGGCCGACCTTTCGACGCCTTTGAGATGAGCGGCCACATACGTGGTTAATGAGTGTACAATGTGCGGTTCATCGGTGGCTTCGTGAGCGTACCGTCGTCTCTGTCCGATTACCGATGATCGGCACGACGAACCAACAGCTCAAATGTTCTCGCAGAGGGAAGGGAAATCGACATTTCTAATGTCGGCTCTCCTTCCCAACCAGACAACTGTTCAAACATTTTCCTGTCAAACAGGGAGGACAATAAATCAACTGTACGCAGCAATTTTATCTGCGACATAATATTGACTGCTGACTGCGCCAGCAGATGAGATTCTGTCTCTGCTGATCTTTGGAACAAAATCTCACATGTTGATTTCCGTTTTCGCTGGTTCGACATGTTGGATAACATAAGGCCTTTTCATTTGGCTGCTATTCTAGACAGTATTTTAACGACTATCCTGTACAACATAGCATACATAATTTCTAATGATAATTCATCTGTTAAACATCCTGTTATCTGGCATATAATGACGAAACCCCCGAAGTGAGGACGGCCCGAGGGTCCAGGCGAGCATTCAAATTCAAAGTTGGCGGCGGTCGACCTTGAAATTGTGAACGCTTGACCTCTGATCATGGCCTCGTTCCTCTGGGCTTGTCGAAGAATCTGAGAATGTCTTGTCTACTTCGTTGAATACTCACTGGAGCACCTGATGCCGCCTTGTTAGTACAATTTGCCCACGCAGGCCGATCGCGACATACAGTATATCCGAAAACTTCCTCCGACTCCGAGGAGGCAACGTACTGGCAGCTTTCGCCCTGTCAAGCAATGTTGGCATAGGAGTTCTAATTGCAGGATAACGGTCTTTGTGGTGTGAGATAGAAATTCGGTGTGTTCTAGTCTTTCTGTTTTTCGTTTCCGAGCATTGTTTCTGCCGAGAGAAAACTTTGCAAGTACCAAACTCCTTTGTCGTAAAATTTAGACATCTCAAGGTCTTGCAATCTATTCGATGTTTTCTCTTTACTTTCACCTCTATTTCCGAAAATCTGAACGCTTGAGCTGGGGGCGCTGCTGGAATAGGTGGCCGATACTGATACTGATTCTGTACGTAAGCAGCAGCCTTATTTGGCATTTAGGCGCCTGTCGAGCGAAAGGACTGCACACCCCAGCCTCTCTCTACTACCACTTTCTTGGCAGCCTCGAGTACCCAGAATATTCACATATAGGCATTTACATTCAATAGAGTTACTTTTGTAGTTTTAATAGCCTTCAATGGGGTAGAATAAACTGGACACCCGGTGGCTCAAGGGAGACCCACTTTATTCACTGGAAATCTCACCCTGGAGCCTTTCAAGAGGCTCCAAATCCGAATGCCCATGCATGCAAGGTCTCTCAAAAATATCTGAAGGCCTTATAATGCAGAATGCATGCTCACCGAATATTTTTGATAGAGTCCCTCCTCCTCAGTATAGGCGCCCGAGCTGTTCGACATGCCGTGTTTTGAGATGGACATCACGGGCCGCCGGATGCACTCTAAATATAGTAGGCATGCCCAACGGAGTGGAATCAGTATCTGCGCGCCGAAGGCGCGCAGCCAGAAAAGCACTGGCCACTCCATAGCCCTCAAAATGCCCCAATCAGTGGTAAGCCTCATAGCAAACCCTATAGGTCTCGGAAAATTAAACCAAGAGTCCTAAGAGACTGCTCAATATGTCTTCTTGTGCACCGCACAAAACGGTCCACCATGCACTCACCAATATGCCGTCAATGAGTCCCTTCTCTCCTCCTACTATTTTATTAATTATTATTCGATTATTTAATTTTCACCCACCTGTATCAGTATCGAGCCACTGAGGGGGCGCTGCTGGAATAGGTGGCCGATACTGATACTGATTCTGTACGTAAGCAGCTGCCTTATTTGGCATTTAGGCGCCTGTCGAGCGAAAGGACTGCACACCCCAGCCTCTCTCTACTACCACTTTCTTGGCAGCCTCGAGTACCCAGAATATTCACATATAGGCATTTACATTCAATAGAGTCACTTTTATAGTTTTAATAGCCTTCAATGGGGTAGAATAAACTGGACACCCGGTGGCTCAAGGGAGACCCACTTTATTCACTGGAAATCTCACCCTGGAGCCTTTCAAGAGGCTCCAAATCCGAATGCCCATGCATGCAAGGTCTCTCAAAAATATCTGAAGGCCTTATAATGCAGAATGCATGCTCACCGAATATTTTTGATAGAGTCCCTCCTCCTCAGTATAGGCACCCGAGCTGTTCGACATGCCGTGTTTTGAGATGGACATCACGGGCCACCGGATGCACTCTAAATATAGTAGGCATGCCCAACGGAGTGGAATCAGTATCTGCGCGCAGCCAGAAAAGCACTGGCCACTCCATAGCCCTCAAAATGCCCCAATCAGTGGTAAGCCTCATAGCAAACCCTGTAGGCCTCGGAAAATTAAACCAAGAGCCCTAAGAGACTGCTCAAGATGTCTTCTTGTGCACCGCACAAAACGGTCCACCAGGCACTCACCAATATGCCGTCAATGAGTCCCTTCTCTCCTCCTACTATTTTTATTAATTATTATTCGATTATTTAATTTTCACCCACCTGTATCAGTATCGAGCCTTGAGCTGTTACATGCACAGCGGCTATACCCTGAAGATCGGAGCTAGAATTGTGATGTCATCGTGACCCAGTTTGAGCAATCCTAACGCCCCAGGCCGCTCACGCAACTCGCTCACCTACCACGAGGAGCAAAGACATGTCCGACAAAATCCAGGACTCTGGCAAATCCTACCACCGCGAATGCTCCGGAAATGCAGCGGTCACCACCAAAGCACACTCCGAGCGACAGGCGATCACCCTATTCGGGAGCTGCTTCTGCCCCTTCGTGCAAAGGGTTTGGATAGCGCTCGAACACCTCGGTATCAACTACATGGTGCGCATATACAACTCAAACTAGCTCAATCCTGGTATGACGTTGCTCCCCGGCTCCCTCCGTTCGCAGTACTGTGAGCGTCCGATGCCGGCCTCCCTCCTCGCAAAGTCCATTTCGCGATCCGCTGATAGAAGGCCGTCGCAGACGAGGTGGACCCTTACAAGAAGCCCGCAGAGCTCCTCGAGCTGTCGCCCAAGGGCTTGGTCCCCGCGCTCAAGCTGCACAACTATAGCCCGCCGAAAGCCCTCAACGAGAGCACTGTCATCATCGACTTCCTCGAAGAGTAAGCCCCCCTGTACTCCATCCCCGCGCGATCTCCTGAATGCACTCGATTCTTCCCCACTGCATGCGCTCGATCATCTCAGGTTGGCCTTGAGCGACGCCAGGCGCTCCTCGCCCACCACGGAGAGCCTCTTCCCTCCGGCGTCGGACCCCTGTAAGCCCGTACCAACGCTCGCGCACCATGTCCCTGCCACTGAATAGCTTCCAACATACCACCCCTGCCCCACTCTTTCTCCTGACCCTTCCGCTCCACCCCAACACCCGTCCTCGCCTGCGCCGGGCGGGGGAATTTTTCGAACGTGAACACAATCTAGACGCACGCGCCCTCGTACGCCTCCAGGCGGACGCGGTGAACCGCAACGTCGTCCCTGCGTTCTACCGCTACCTGCAGGCGCAGGAGGAAGGTGTGTGCTCGGCTCTGAATCGCGGACGCGGACGCAAGGGGCCCCCGCCGCCCCCTGTACTGTCGCCGGTGCTGCGGGATGCTTACGCCCGTTGCGGTGGCGGCCCCACTGCGGCAGATAAACAGGTCGACGGCGCGAAGGGCTTTGTGGACGCGATCTTGGGCGTTGTAGCGCTCTTCAAGAGAGCCGAAGACGAGGGCTATACGACGTACGGCTTGTGGAACGCAGCAGGGTCGTTGAGCTATGCGGATGTCATGATCGCGCCCTGTGAGTGTCTTTGCTTCATCATTGGCTGACTTTCAGCAGGTTGCATCCCATCTGCGGACGATCGCTCAGTCTCGTGCGCCTTTTTTCTGACTTATGAGGTTGTCGGGTGTCAGGCAGAACGGCTTAGCACGAGACTAGCAATATACGTGTCGTACACCCCCATAGAGGGCGTGCTACGCATGTTGATAGCCTCCTAGATCCAGTCAGCTGAATTAAGTACTAGTACTCATCACTATTATATTCCCCACAGGGATCCTTCGTGCCACCAACGTCCTGAAGCACTACCGGGGTTTCATCTGGCCGGATAATGAGGCGCTTCAGACATATGTCCAGAAGGTTTTGGCGAACCCTGCAGTCAAACGTACCTGCAGCACGGAAGAGCTATACCTGGACAGCTACGAGCGGTCAGTATATGTATTCCGAATCCCCCCACCCGTCCCTAGATGCAGTGGGATTTGAGTGCCCTGATCCGCGCCTTGATGTGCCAGATACGCCTTCAACCGCCCAAACACGAGCCAGGTCGCCAATGCCATTAATGCGGGGAGGACCCTCCCGTGACCGGCTCAGATGGCGTCGAGGCCGAAGTTTTGGGTTTCAGTCCCGCCCGCTGAACCCGCCAAACAACTGATTCCTGCTGTGTATTCCGAATTTCAACATAAGGTGCCTCAGAGTGCCCCCAGTCGGGGAATGAAGACCCTGCGATTTCAACCTCCGGCTTGGGGCACAGCCTCGTTTACATCCATCTTATTACATCCACTTCGCACTGTGGAGAATACTTAATGTCTTCTTCGATGTCGTCCGGGCAACTTTGCCCGCGCTTTGAATGGCACTTTCGGGCGAATTGCCGCTTGTTGGAATCATGATATGTGGGTGCACTTCAGGAAGATGTATGGCGGAGTTGGACGATGGTGCTACTGCTTGCCTCATGCCTATACATCTGCAATTCAAATTCTTGGGATCAAGTCCGTTGAAGGTTCCGGAACGCCGTAAATGCCTGGCGATCTTTGAAATATTACTCTCCGCTAACTTAGCCTGAGGTCGGAAGCCTTGTGAAACCCGCCTTGACTGGCTGGCACGAGCCCTCGCCAGTGCTTTACGTGTTTTTGCGACTTTCTGGCGGCAGGGTGAGGAGGTGGTTTGATTGTGATCGCAAAGATGATTATCGCCTGCCTGCCGGCGGTGAGTGGAGGTGAGGTGGCTGTGTGCGTGCCACCCAGGCCTGGTACCAACCTGGCACCCATCCCGGCTCATCTTTGTCCGTTACACTTCGCAGCTTGCATCGCTCCATCTTTGCTCCATCTCGTGAAGAGTGTGACATTTCAAATGAACATCTGTTGATGCTTCCATATCTCGTTCAGCCTCGCACAGGATGCAGCCGTGAGCCCCTTCAACGTTGTCGAGAATCGGGGTGCACGTGGGGAAGGCAAGATGACAGTTCATCTTCTTGCGTTGCCCCACCGACGGAACCGGGCGCAGAGGTGAAGACGCCACTTGGACGCCACATGTACACGCAAGGTCCTAATCTCCATACATGTATTGTTTCCGAATTCAAAACTTGAGTCGCACTTCATTTCCGCGTTTCCTATCGCTCCAAACAGTCTGTAGATGACAGTACTTGTTGCTGTGTCGGCGCCTGTATTTTTGCTCTGTCCGCACACTCTCCGCACCCAAGCAATTGGAAGACCGCAACGGAGTTCTGATTTCGCAGGTGTCAAGTGGAGACTCCGCGATGCGTGGCCATCATCACAACATCACCATCGTCCGCCCGGACGGCGAACGCGCGCAGCAGTGCCTTCTGGCCGTCGGCGTGTGCATCTCCGTCTCCTGTTTTGCCTGTCGTCTGAATCGTTCTGGATCTGGGGCTACGTGGCGCCTGTCGCTCAGTATATGAGTTCCCTCGCGATGCGCCCTCGCGCCCCCACCAACCCTTGCGTTTTCGATCCCCTTCCCCTTCTCTTCTGGTTCGTTTTCGGGTGCGTGGGAGCTGCCGCTGCTGTCTCGTTGACTGGCCCTGGTCCCCATATTCTCTGTGGCTGGTCCCCTCTCTTTGCCTGTCCTCTGGCTCGCAAGAATCCCCGGCCGCCACCACCGTTGCTCCTCCAGTAGCACACTATCCGAGCCTTCAAGATGGTCGCAGAAAACCCCCTCTTCTCCAAATGGAGCTTGAAAAAGTTCAAGGCCACCGTCATCAATGACATCTGGCCGGAGGTGCTGTTCTTCTCAGCCGTCGCCGCGAGTGAGTCCATCCCCATGCATGTTGCCTCCTCCGATTCTGCGCGGCCCTGTGGCTCATTCCTTATGTGCCTGCAGTGGTGTCTCTCGTGTCGGACTTGACACGGCACAAGCTGAGTTTCTCCAGTGCGATGCTCACTGTGCTTGGTACGGTCCTCGGTCTTGTCATCTCTTTCCGGACGTCTTCTGCATACGAACGGTCAGTCTGCGACTCCTTCTCCAAAGGTGACTGGGACTGAGACCTTTCACCTCCGTGGATCAGTTATATGGAGGGAAGGAAACTGTGGACGGCTATTGCGCTTAGCTCGCGTAATCTTGCCCAGATTGTGAGTTGCTCCCTTGCCCGGTGCTGTGGTAATCTCTACTAACGCTTGTGCACGTCAAGATCTGGATTCACGTTCCCTTTGAGCGGGTCAACAAGAGGACCGGGGAGCAGAAGTCGGTGCTCGAGATCACCATCGAGAAGAAGAGTATGATCAACCTCGTCCAGGCTTACTCAGTGGCCGTGAAGGTAAATCCCACGTCGTGGGGCCGATCAACCTGGTGCTGAACGCATTTCCGCTTAGCACCTGCTCCGCGGGGAGCCTGGCGTGTACTACGAGGACCTGTACCCTCTCGTCTGCTTCCTCCCGCGTTACTCTACCCACGTACATGAGAACGCAACCGAAGACGACATGCTGCCCATGTGGAAGGCCTCGGCGATGGACGCCAAGAAACACCGCACCGCGCACACGCTCACCTCCTCGCGCCCCCTCTCTCCCGTGGGCAGCAACTCCGAAAGGGACCAGGAGGCCGAGAAGGAGCTCAGCGAGCTCTCGGAAGACCAGATCTACCACTCCCTCCGCGGGCGCTCCCAGGCGGCACAGAAGAAGGCGAGGAAGTTCGACCCCGAGATGGCGTTGCCCGTCGTGTACAGCGAGCACCCCCTCCAACCTGCGCGCAACCCGCCGAAGGACTCCATCTTCGACTACCTCCCCTTCCTTCGCATCTTTAAGCTCATCGTCTCGCCGTTCCGCCGCTCCAAGAAGTCCCAGCCCGAGGTGCCGACGAGCGCCACGACCCGCACGTTCACCGGCAAGCGCCTGAAGCCCGAGGTGGTTGACTCGAACGTCCCGCTCGAGATCACGCTCTTCTTGTCTAACTACATGGCGTGGCTGCTTAAGAACGGTCAGCTCCAGCCCGCTACCGCTTCCGCATTCCTGAGCGCCATTTCGGCGCTCCAGGACACGGTTACGAACCTGGACCGGATCAGGAACACGCCCTTGCCCTTCGCGTACCAGGCGCATCTACGCATTTCGCTCTGGCTCTACTTGTTCTTCCTGCCGGTATGCCAAATCCCACTTACTCTATTGATTGAGGTGAAGATGTTGATTCTACTCTGCTTTCATAGTTCCAAGTATGGAGCTCCTTCGGGTACCTTACTATCCCGTGAGCCTGTTTGTCAACTTTGACGAAATTTCCCTTCCTGACTGTCCTTTTCACAGTGGGACAGCGTTTGCGTCCTTCTTGCTGCTCGGTTTCCTCGAGATTGGTCAGGAAATGTGGGTGTTGCTTCTGTGTTCTGCCTTGTCCTGTGTGCATTTTCTCAGTGGCGGTATTCTTACAGCGAGAACCCGTTCAACTACGACTTGAACGACCTCGGTAAGTCTTTTAGCGCTCTCCCTCTTTCACGTCAACAGCAGCGCTGATCGTTTTGTCAGACCTTGACTCGTTCTGCCTCAGCGTTCAGCGTGAGCTGCACGAGATCACAGCAGTAAGTGCCCCAGAAGTCTTCACTCCCGTCTTACCCGCTGACCGCGGTCCTTTACGCAGCACTCGTGTCCAGAGCCAGATCAGTTCATCTTCACCGCCTGGAACCAGCCCTTCGCGCCCGGCGACAGGCGCACCGCGGAAGAGATGCTCAACGACGTCAACCACTCGTACCACGGCCCCGAGACGGGCATGCACAGTATCCGCCGCACTTTGTTGAAGAGCTGGTGGGACGTCGACCAGATGACCCGCACATAAAATATACTTCTCTCGACCTTACGGTACGCGTCAGGCTTGTTTGCCACGATTTATGCGCACAAGTCGCTCACCGACGCTCCTTCAGATGGATGACGTACGGGGTCTACCACGCGTAGGTAATAAGTCTTGCCGTTCGATGTTCATACTGCACGACATGGACGGACTTCTTTGAGCCTCCTGGAGGAGGATGTATTTATGGATGTTATGATCGTATTAATGTCGAGGGATGGTGATTTCAGGCACATTTTTCGGGACGTTGTGGCGTTGGTGTGTCGACGATTGTGGCCGATGAGATTGAGAGGTCATGACCACAACCGCGTGTATGGGCTCTGTGGTGCTCATCCCGATAAATCAGAACATTCCAAGCTGTTCCAAGATGCGATTTTTACCGGATGCGGTCACCGGGCGACATCAGGCAGTGTTACTAGAGTAAGCGTGGCTTGGGCACGTTGAGATGAAAGCCTCCGCAGTGCGTGGCGGGAACGAGGAGACTGCCGTGTTGGGCGAAGGCAGACCGTCCGCGCGCCGTTGGATATAATAATAAAGGGCCGGGCGCTGCCTCCTGCGCGTCCGTTCTCCGACGCTTGTGGTCTCCTGCCCGCCGCCTCGCCCCCCGACTTCCCTTGCGCCATCACCCTCCCCATCCCGTCACGTTTCCCCGCTGGAATCCAACGCGCCGCCGCGCAAGGAGCCTCAGGATCAGTACGTCCCGCGGTGAACTTCGTCGACGCTCGCGTGCGTAGAACTGACCATGAGGCCGATCGGCTCAGGTGCTCTCCCATCTCATCTCTATGCGGCGAGGCCTACCGTAGGTGCCCCACTGCAGCCACCCAGATATCCCCACAAATCTATCCATCTGCTTTCCACCTCCACTCAGCTCGGTCCACCCTTGGCACCTCGAGCTTTATATCGCCACATCGCCTTGCTTTCTCCTACATCGCACCCGCTCCATCACCCTGCTTGACATCCTATGACGACGCTGCTTACCCCCATCTCAGAGAATAATGTCGGACCGCTCCCCGCCAATGTTGATGAAGACGTCGAACCCGACGCCCAGTGGAAGGAGAACCTCCGGGCGCGGATCGAGCAGACGCTCCAGCCGATGGTGGACAAGGCCCGCGACGACAGAGATACGCAGCTTAGAGAAGTCCAGGAGGGGAGTGTGCAGTGGGAGAACGTCATGAAGAGTTACAACTATGCGATGGACAGAGTGCGCCGCCTGGCGCAGGACCAGTTCAACGAGGAACTGAAGATCGTCCGTTTCGAGCGGTCGTTGGCGCTTGGCAAGGAGGTGGAGGGAGAAGAGTTCGAGGAGTTTAAGAGGCGGCAGCAGGCGATCTGGGACACGATTAAGAAGGGAGGTCAGCAAGGAGCAGGATCAAGTGGCCGAGATTCAAGCGTGCCAAATCCGAGCCCAGTTCAAGAGAACGGAGTGCCCATCGTCGCTGCCCCTGCGAGGGCGAACGGGGAACCCACTTCCGCGTCATCTCTCCCAAGGGCCAACGGTGAGCAAGATGTTCGGGAAGGGCCCAGTATGCCGCATCGTGATTCGCGTCCGCTTACCAGAGCGCCGCCGGGATCAGACCCTCGTCCTCGAGATCGCACACAGAGCGGTGGGTCAGACCAAATATTGGGCACCCCGGGCAGCTATGGTGCGCGCCCTAGTCGTTCTCGCGGAAACTCGTCTGTCTTCGCGGACTTCGACCCCACCAGCACCAGTGCTTCTTCCTCTCCTTATGACCAAGGTTCGATTGGCCGAGCAAGCGGCAGCTCTCTTTCGAGGACCCGGCCTCAGGGTATCTGGCTTCCGCCCGTGCCTGGAAAGGACGATCCACCATCAACGCCTAGCTCTCGAACCTACGCCCACGCCACTACACCCAATCTTCCCCCCGTTAGCCCCAATGTGCGCGAGGGAGCTGTCAACGACAACGGTAGGACATTGTCCAGAGCTGGCAGTGTTCGGCTGAGAGACCGACCCTCTCCCAACGCTGACTTCGATTCCAGCGCTGTCCCTCGCGACAGATACGGGTTGCCAATGGATGATCGTGGCTCTTCGCGCAAGGGCAAGGAGCCTGAGCGGCCCGACCGTCCCCGACAGCCTTCCTTCACACAACAAACCTCCGTTCATGACATCTACGCCCGCCGCTCCGACACACGTACTCCAGCTCGAGCTCCCTTGGCCTCGCAACTGTTCGAGGAGCCGCAGTTTTCACAGCCGTTCTCCCCTCAGCAGTTTCCACAGGTTAGCCCTCTGAATTCCCGCTTCCGTATGCCAGGATTCGAGGACAGCGAGGGCATCCCCATCCGTGGCACTCGTCGCAGCAATATGTCGGACCAAGGTTCGCCGGAGAACACGCGTTATGGCCCCCAGAACCCGGCATCAGCAAGGCCTATTCCGCCATCACGAAGGTCTTTGCCCGGCGACATCGACGCGTGGCCGACGCTACCTAGTCCTTCTCCATACCCCCCACACGGTCCTCAGTCTCCGCCTCCAGTCCCTAATGCTTCCTCTAGTCGACCCATTCCACGCTCATCTTCCACAGACGACGATCCTCGACGGCAGTCCCCTTCTGGCGCGTGGCAAGGTTCGCAAAGTCCGCCGAATGCATTGCCATTCACAGGCTACGATGTCCCGTTCAGCTCCAGCCCTCGCTACCGCTTCTCCCCAAGCCCTGCAGCCAGTGTGAGCGGGCGACGCAATTCGAACGGGTCTCGTACTGTGCGCTCCCGCGCCTCGCGGCAAGAGTTCTGGGGCCCCTCTGACGTCGCTCAGCGCCCTTTAGCTACCTTTGAGGAGCAGTCTGTGGCCTCAGATAGCGACTCAGATGAGGACTATGGTGTAGACCTGGACGATCTCTGGCACATGCGCGAACGTGCGGAGCTTCGCGAGAGGCATGAATTGACGTGGAAGCTTGTCCGAGACGAGCAGAGGCGCCAGGAACGGCAGGAGATCATGCACAAGGCTGAGGAGGCGCGCCGCCTCGAGGAGGAGGCTCGCCGGAAGGAGGAGGAGGCAAGAAGGAAGGAAGAGGAGGCACGACGGAAGGAGGAAGACGCGAAGAAGAGAGCCGACGAGGCGCGCCGGAAGGAGGAGGAGGTGCGGCTAAAGGCGCTCGAGGTCCAGCAGAAGCATGAGGAGCTCTTGCGTCGCGAGGCGGAACTCCTGCGTCGAGAGGTCGAGGCCAAGCTCCAGGAAGAGAGACGGAAGCGCGAAGAAGCCGAGGCCAGGTTGCAGCAGTGGCAGGAGGCCGAGGAGCGACGCAAACAGGAGGAGGCAGAAAGACAGCAGCGTGAACGAAGGGACAAGGAAGAACGCGAGAGGAGGGAGAAAGCTGAACGGGAGGAACGCGAGACGCGTGAGAGAGAGGAGCGCGAGAGGCGGGAGAGGGAAGAGAGGGAGCGGCGACAGAAAGAGGAGAAGGAACGTCGCGAGAGGGAGAAGCGCGAGAAGGCTGAGCGCGACAAGCGGGAGAGGGAGGAACGCGAGCGGCGGGAGAAGGAGGAACGTGAGCGCAAGGCGGTGGAGAAGCGAGAACGCGAAGAGAAAGAGCGTTTGGAACGGGAGGAGAAAGCCAAACGCGAGAAAGAGGAGAGCGACCGACGAGAGAAAGAGGAGGCCCAGCGAAGGCGGGAGAGGGAGGAGTGGCAAAGACAGCAGCGGGAGCAGGAGGAAATGTTTGCTAGGGAGCGAGAAGCATGGGAGGAGTCTCGCAGGAGAGAGGCGGAGGCTACCGCTGCAGCAGCCACTCAGGCACGTCTCGAGAGCGAGAGGTTGCAGACCGAGCGCTTGGCTGCACTTGAAGCAGCTCAGAGGCAGAGGGAGGAGGTGCGGAGGCAACGGGAGGCGGAAGCGCAGAGGCAGCGAGAGGCGGAGGAACGGAAGCAGCGAGAAGAGGCTGAACGTCGCGAGCTGGAGGCTCAACGGCAACGGGAGCTCGAAGAACAGCAGCTGCTGGAGGCTGAGGCCGAGGCAAAACGACAGGAGGCCGAGGAGCAGCGGAATCGAGCAGCTGAGGAGCAGCGACTTCGTGAAGCCGAGGAGCAGCGGCTCCGGGAAGCCGAGGAACAGGAACAACGACAACGGGAAGTCGAGGAACAGCGAGCCCGGGAGCTGGAGGCAGAGCGACAGAAGGAGGAAGAGGCACGAAGGCAGGAGGAAGAGGCGCGACGACAGGAGGAAGCCCGGCGGAAGCGGGTGAAGGAAGAGCGGTTGGAGCGGACGAGGGAGAAGGCTCGACAGCGAGAAGAAGAGGCGCGGAAGCGACGCGAAGCTGAGGAGGTGCGGCGACGAGAGGCTGAGGAGGCACAACGACGAGAGGCTGAGGAGGCACAACGACGAGAGGCTGAGGAGGCACAACGACGAGAGGCTGAGGAGGCACAACGACGAGAGGTTGAGGAGGAACGACGGGAGGAAGAGGCACGACGACGGGAGGAAGAGGCACGACGACGGGAGGAAGAGGCACGACGGCGGGAGGAAGAGGCGCGTAAGCAACGCGAAGCGGAGGAGGCACGACGACGAGAGGCTGAGGCCGCACGCGTTCGCGCCGCCGAGGAAGAACGCGCTCAGGCCGAGGCCCAGTCCCGAGCCCCATCTCAACCACCCGACGACATACCGGACTTTCAGGATCCCACATTCCTCCGTGAACAGGAAGCTGAGCTCGCGCGCTTTCAAGTACCGCACGAGGCTCGCGAACTTGCAGCAGCTAAACAGCGCGAGGAAGAAGAGATCCGGAAACGGGAGGCTGCCAAGAAGCGCGAGGAGGTGGAGAGTCGGAAGCACGCAGCGTTCGTCCGAGAACAGGAAGAGGCCTACCGACGGGCTCAGGCTGAGAACGAAGGACGTGCCAGGGAGATAGAAGCTCGCAAGCGCGCCGAAGACGCTATGCGACGAAAGGAGCAGCAGCAGAGGCAGCAAGAAGAGGCGGTACTTCAGGAGGCCTTGCGTCGTTCCGAAGAGGAATGGCGCATGCAACAAGAGCGTCGACGAAGGCAAGATAGCGTCGGTAGTACGTCCGATTCCAACTCTGGTCGTCCCGGTCCGCATTACTCCTCGAGTTCTTCGTCTGCGCCCCGCCCCATCCCCAAACCCACCGCATCCTCCGTCCCTGGGGACCGTAGCAGTTCCGCATCGTCTTCCAGCTTCAGCAGTTCAGCCAGCTTCTTCTCTGCTTCATCAGCCCGATCGAATTCCACTGGCTACACAAGTTCCGCAAGCCGGACCTCCTCCACGCCGACAGCCAGCGCAACTCCGACTGGTATGCCTGGCACGCCGAACACGCGTGGCTGGAAATCTCCTATCTCCCCTGCAACCCCCCAACCAACCACAGCAACCTCGTCGGCCAGCAGTAGACCCACCGCTGGTGCCTATCAAACCGCTTATAGCGCTAGCTCGTACGCCAATACCTCGCAAGGCGCCTCCAGGCCCACGGCGTCCTACTCAGCCAATGCGCCTCTTGACGAGGAGGAGTGGACGCGTCGCCAGCACGAGCAGGCCCGCCGCCAGTTCGAGCAGTTCCAGCGCGAGCAGGAGGCCCAGCAGCGCCTTACGGAGCAGAAGGCGATGCGGCAGCTCAGCAAGGAGGAGGTCATCAAGCTGTTCGAGGAGCACGAGCGGCGCTGGGCGAGGATACCGTCGTTGGACTTCTTGAGTTGGCATTCATTCCCATGGCCGATGCTGAAGCAGCCAAACGACCCCGAGCAGTTGACGTACATCGAGATCCAGGCATACGTCCTCTCGCCGCACCAGTCCGCTGACAAGACCTCGCGCGAGCGCATCAAGGACTACTTGCGGAAGTGGCATCCCGATCGCTTCGAGACGAAGCTGCTACCGAAGGTCCGAGAGGACGACCGGGAGAAGGTGAAGGAGGGGGCGGGTGCAGTGGCGCGTCACTTGAACAAGTTGCTCGGCAGCCTGTCTAGTAGCGGGGAGAATGGCCTGTTTGGATAATTGTACGAGTAAGTGTCTTCGACGCGTCCATCGACGGGCTCACCTGACGCTTTCTTGCAGTTGGTTTTTGCAGCAAATTAACTTTGTAGTCGTATACCCCCAACTCATGCACTGTAGGATTTTCGCTCATGCATCACCACAACATATCATACCTGTATCTGACAGCTTGTATAACGACATCTCTGGACGCGCGACAGATAGGACTGGGCATATATAACAATTATCTCGTGTATGAGCTAGATGAAGTAACACGATGTATGCACTCACCATGAGCTTTCCACCCCTCCATTCGTAGGCTGGTAGTGCAACGTTGCGGCGAATGTGGCCAACCCGATGCATGGTATGGTTTTTCATGACAGGTCTCCCCATAACAAACTCACCGAAGTACGAGATGCTTTGAATGACGGACCATGCGATTTTAGGGCTCTGCTGGGGTATGCACCGCGGGGCAGGAGGAAGTTGTCGCGGCGAGCTCGAGCGCTCTAGCCTACGACACACAATGGAAGTTTTGCCTGCAGGTTTTCGACAAGCGATAGGCTCATTCTCCACCTGAAACGTTTTCAGGGATACAAGGTCTTCAACGAAGTCGGAGACCGAGTCAAACTTGAAGACGGTGGTACGAGAAAGAGAGTTCACACTCGCCTGCTGTGGCATGTCCCGACTTCAAGGAAGGTTGATAGTGACATCATCTTTGTCTCTGCTTTTATCCTAAGCATATCGCGAAACTCTGGGTCATAGGCAAAGGACGAATTAGTCTTCTTCCTTAATCCTCTCTTTTTTTGAGAGAAACATCATACGATTCATGCGGCGACATTGGGCCTGAGTGGGAGGGAGAACGAGACTGCCAAGAAATGCGATAAAACTAACTGTCGTTCGATCAGGCGAGGACGCTCTAATCTCAATAATCAGTGGGCACGGAATTGCAGTGTGTGAGCCCATATTTAAAATCCAATGGAAAATCCCCGGTGCTAGGGCATGCATAATGGGGACACTTAGTCGAAGTGGGCTGACCTCCATAGTCGGTATCTGGTGAGTCCTGTTGCGCATGTTCCACGTCTCCGACCCCGTCGAGCCAAAGCATTCCGAAGGGTTCTAGGTTTCTCAGGATTCAATGATCAATGCAAACCGATACCACACTAGCCAAGTTATTTCCTCCGATATACTACCCCCTCCGAGGATGGCGAATTGGGGGCACAGCGAGCGGAACCAGCTGGCTGCAGCCTGGTCCACACATACTTTCGGGAGTGAGGGATTGTACCAGAAAATCGGGAACCGGCGCGCAGTACCATAATCACAGAGTGTGAATTATGCAGCGACGTCTCGAACTGTATTTATACCGAACGAAGCAGGGGATGTCAATAGAGAAGACTCGAGGACTCACAGAATGTGAAAACTCGCATGGCTAATTCGCATGCTATCTTCACGTCCTCGAAATGATACACACGCCAGATCCCTACACACGCCGGCCCCATCCGCGAAGAAAACCTAAGAGGGTAGAATGCCCCCGGTCAATAGATGATTAGCCTTGTGCCGACTTTCTGCTGCTCCACTCCCTCATGCCCGTGTGTCAAAGAGAACCCACCACTTGCTTTCGCCAGCTCATGGCTCTGCGGTTGAGGCTCCAGCTCGACGAGCGTAGATGTACTCGCGGCCCCCGAGGAAAGAATACTCCGAAGTACGGGATGTTCCGTCGGATAAACCTGTTACAGTGCTTTGCATATCAAACTGCAGTCGTTCCGCGCGTGCAGCCTGTTTGCTCGTATTTGTGCCGCCGCCGGCTAACGGCTACGGGAGGCAAGACCACCCATCCCGGAGGACTCCCGGAAGACCAGCACTCTCCGAGGACAGGGCCTGTCCCTCACCTTACTTTCGTCTGGTCGTGCATGCATTGAGGTTCACTGTTATACTCCAATCCGCAACATCCGACACCACAAGGGGGCAGATAGACCTCGATAATCGCGGTGGATGAGGGTCGCCTGGTCTCGAACTGGCACGCAGGCGCTGGCTGGCGGCGTCGCAAATAGGGGCAAACAGGCTCGACGCGCGAACGACGACTGCAGTTTGATATGCAAAGCACTGTAGGTTAGCTAGTGGTCCACGATATGACGACATGATGAGATACCCTGGCGCACCAGTATGATGGTTGCCACCGTCCACAACGGATTACCAAACGGCGGCACCATGGAGCTAACCTCCGTCCGCTGCCTGGAAGTCATATCGCACCATATAAATTCGTAAATCCCCGAATGGCATCAGCATCGGTAGCGAGGATACCCCACCCTCCGCAAAGCCGAGCGCACACAGCGATGGAAAGACGATCGCTCCCTCGTGGTCACCCCGCCTCTCCCGGATCAGGACGCTCCTTTGCTCAGACCATGGGCAATGCTGCCGGCATAAACCGGAAAGACACCTCCCGGGCCCCGATACGCCCACCACCAGCGCGCACGGAGGCGCTAGTCTGGGAACGCGGGAACACCATACGGTCCATACCGTCAGTCCATCGCCGAAGAACCGCAACCCTGGATAAGCCCGCCGCGCAGAGTGAATGTGGAAGTGTCAGCACTACGACGACCGCCGTACGGCGCGATCCGACCTGCCGGAAGGATGTCCCAAGACTGAAATCGCCCTCTCAGGAAGCACCGCATGAGGACCATCCTCTCCAAGTAGGATACGCGTTCCAAGAAGGTGGCGGCGCGCTGAGATACGGTTCCATGCTCGGGGAACATCGACGGGGACCTAAGTATCGAGGCTTAGCCTGGATCCGCTCCCGCCACCAGAGTAACTGGAAAAAATCTGGCTCCGTGCGTAGGTACCAAATGACGGATGCGGTAGCACGCCACAACACCTTCTCTCCTGGCCTTTCCTGGCCCCATCCGGTTCTAGCGCCGAAGCGATCCTCTGAAGGCGCACAGGCCCTTGCACACTCCCTCTGTGCAGGTTCGCCATGGTACACGCCGTACCGTTTATGGAAAATTCGCACGAGAGGGACGGACGTGAACGTGCGAGAAGAGAAGGCCGTACGTTATCCTCGCGTACGGCATTCCCACCTGCAGTAATCCCTGCCAGTGGACAGGATCTGGTCGGACGTGACGCGTTGCACGTTGGACGACATGCGCGAATTTCGCGACGTGCGACGACAGGACAAGAAACCAACACCAAAAGGAGACAATGCATAGAGGTGCAATGATCACTTACCACAAAATCTGAGTGAATCCCGGTCGTTCATGGCCGTGCCAGCCGCGGCGAACTTGGAAGAATCCCGGCATCGAACACGTTAACGTTCCTCTGGATTACGCACCAAAGCGGTCCTCCGCCCCTCGGCCTATATTCCGCGTCATAGATTCGCAGGGGTTTGACGTGGCACAAGAGGAGGGGCCAGGAGTGGATTTTATCACTATCTCCGCGTCTTCGTCACGGTCCAAAACGGAGGATTTGCGGAGTGGGTATCAAAACCGGCCGTCCGAATTACGCAACATAGACCCCGTTCGAAGGAAGCTGTGGGCCATGCTATCAGTCTTCCGCGTTTTCTGAATATCAGAAGCAAGTCCAGTCTCGTGGTCGAAAGCAAGCATGCTGCATGCTGCATGGGTGTCCATGTTCGTTAGCGCTCGCACGTCTTCGCAAGCATATCACGAGCGCCCGAGTTTCGTCAGGTGCGTATCAATATTGATCATCCTACGATTGCTGACCAGTACTGAGGCCTCAGGCCTGGAGCTGCGGCGGAAGCCAGCTTTTGAGGCTAGTTCACCTTCGCAACGTGCTATACAGGATGGTGTCCGGTACCTACAGTACGACACCCACGTCCGATGATTTTACAATCACTTCCGCGACGACACGGTCTTCGGAATCGTACTCACCCACCTGTCCTGAACTCGCCGAGCCACCAGCTGCCACTGTCATGTGTCCCACATATTCACCTCTCACAGCCGCCGCAAACTCGATCGATCACTGACATGCGTGCATCTCTCGAGGATGATCTCGACGACGTGAGGACTCAGCAGGCAGTTCAGGCCCGCCGCCCTGGACGCAATACGCATGGGACGCGTGCCAGCACGAAATTAGCAAACCATCCACAACGCGTCGTCGACCTCAGTGCGCAATCCATCAAACTACTTATTCTTATCATCTATGTACTTGGCCAGAACAAGGCGAGAAAGGTCAAGCACCTTCAGGTTGAAGCCCGCGATGCACACGCAGCGCTCTCATCAGGACGCCAGCAGCCAACTGGTAGAAATGCAGTTCGATTAAAATCAATTGGAATGGAACGGTGTTCCAGTGCGACACCGCGGCGTGCGCACGGTCTATATGTGCGGCATTAAATACAGCATATACAAAAAGTTGGTGCTACAGTACTTTCCACGCGGGGCCCTTCGCTTTGTACGCACCGCGCCGAGGGCGGCCGGCACGGTGTCGACAGTGATAAGTTCGAGAAAATGGGAATCCAGTGCGTGTGAGAACGTTGAAAAACCGAGGGGACGAGTCGATAGCAGAAGAGACGATGCAATGATGAGGTGACGCAGAGCACGGAACGGATGTCGAGATAGAATGAGGCGGGGGTGGGGTGGGTCGAGGGCTGAGCGCTTGAGCTGACGACCATAGCGGGCTGCGGAGGGAAAAGACCAAACCAGACAAATTGTCCGACGCGGAGGGGGTGGGGTGCTGGCGAATAAACCAAGGCACGCCGATGCAGAGATGCGACGAGACGAGCAAAGTTGCTAAAAATGCAGAAGAGCCTATCATACCAGCGCGACGCCGAGGAGAACCAGGACGAAAAATGCAGCAAATGAGTGTGCAGTAATGAGTGTGGACTATCATACCGTAAAACCGGACCAGATGGGATGCAATGCAATGCAGAAAGATGCAAGGAGCGTGTGTCGTGAGCGATAAATTAAACGAGAGTGCGGGGCGAGTGCGGTGACGGCGCGCTGGAGAGGATGGGTCGCTGCATTTACACAGCCGGGCTCATGCGGGGCCTAAGACGGGAGGCGTCGGGGGCGGGATAGGATGCCCTGATCAATCATTCCTCATATGGGAATGGTCGCGCGCAGCGCCCTCTCGGCCTCATGAGATGTACGACCACGCCAAGCTGACCCGTCCGACCTCCTTAATGACGACCTGGGCCTGGATGCGGCACACCTGCAAACGCACACCATACCGCGTGAGGGGCGCGGGCGGAACTCGCGACAACATGGGACTCACCATGTCCGCGACCTCCCAATCCTTCCAGTACACATGCAAGCTCCCGTCCTCCTTCGTCTCGATCTTGCGCAACGTGCCGAAGCTCTCGCACCACTTGACTACGTTTTGCACACGTCGCTGCTGTTCCTGTTGGCGGTGGTGGAGGTCCTCGACCGCCTGCACCGACGAGATCGACGACGACGTGCGCGACCGGCTGAGGTCGAGCGGTGCGCCGGAGATGACGAGCTTCTTCTTACGCCGTTTCGGACGACCAGTGATAGATGCGAAGAACGACTGAGGGCGAGGAGAAGGGACAAGGAACGAGGGGGATGGGGTGCCAGGGGAGGGGAGGGGGAGAGTCGGCTGCGGCGGGAGAGATCCGGGAGACATGGGCCGATCGGCGATCTGCAGTCTCAGCGGGTCGTGTGGAGCGAGCGGTGGCGACGGAGACTTTGGAGGCGACTCCCCGAGTAGAGGCGACTCGCGCTTCAAGTACGGGTTCTCCGCGAACACAGGCAAGTCTTCTTCCTCCAGCTCCTCGGGCATGCACGAAGGTGAGCCCGTTCCGAAGGGATCGGTGAACTCGGGCGTGTGTATGGGATCGATTGGCGTTGGCAATGTCGACGCAGATGACGCGTTGGAGGAGTCCGATGACAAGGAAGGCGCCTGTTGCATCCTCGGCGGCATCGTAAACGATGGCCGCGAGGAGTGCGTAGTCGACTGGTGAAGAGCGTCGCGGGAGTCGATGCGGCGAATGTGCAGGTCGACCACGTCTGTCGATCCACGGGGTGTGTTGGGTGGAGGCAAAATCTTACTGACGGAACCAGACCGCCCTCGGCTGGATATTAAACTAAGCAAGCGATCTCGTTTCCTGGTCTTGCTAACCGGAGACGCCGGGACAGCATCAAGGGCGCCCTGGGTGATGCGAGGACGGGACGCTACTGAATCAAGCGACCAACGAGACGCCAGGCCTGGCCCCTCGTCCTCGCGTGGGCTTTCCACATCAACCGGCGATTCAGTGATCGCTTCGCCTGGTGTTACAACGTACTCCGACTCCGGCGTGACCACAGTCGACAGCGACGGTGAGCTGCTGGTGGAGAAGGACGGTGAGGGTGTCGACGCGAGCTCCGCTAGCCTGCGCAACTGTGGGGAGGACGCGGAAGTGGACAGCGTGGGCAATGCTGGTCGCTGCCTTCTTCTTGGGCTAGAACTGAACGATGGCGAGTTGAAGTGTCCGCTACTTGGCACGGTGGCGCTGCAACTTCGCCCGCGACCAACGACTTTAGGCATAGACTCCGAGAAGGACTGAGAGACACTGCTGCCCTCCTGGACGTAAATGCCAGATCGTTTCTCCGCTTCGGTTTCACGCTCCTCGAGGAGAGAAAGAGTAGATGAGATGGAGGGGTAGGTCGCATGACGTTGTGTGAGCGGTCGAAGGGCGGCCGGGGACCCATGCGATCGTGGGAGTGTCCGCGCCTTCGGTGGGGTTGCGAGACGGGGTGAGGGAGGAGGGGTGTGTTGTAATTCGCCACGTGCGGAGCGAGGAGAAACCGGGGGACTGCTCGCTGGCGACGACAGAAAAGATGTCTGAGCTGGTGATGGAGGCGGTACCAGTGGAAGACTGGGGCGGTTTCGCAGTCGTAACGGTGGGACCTTGGGAAGGGGCTAGACGTTTCAAGCGTCAGCTGAGGAAATCTGCTGAAGGCAGGAGGAGAACGAAATCAAGGAGACGGACTGTGTCGAAGACGGTAACGATAGCGTAGGCGTATTCGTCTTCATCGCACCGAAACAAGGGAAAGGAAGCCTAGTCCTTAAAGAATATAGCCGGCTAGAACTGGCTGGAAGCTGTTAGAGTGTTGGCAACCCAACATCTCAGCGCCTCTGCAGGCCGAAGCCTGATTAGTCAGCTCGGAAATACCCCATCGAGCCCACGGACGCCACCAGATCATCAGAAAAGGTGGACCGGTCGCATGACCTTGGCAATGCAAAGCTAAAAACTGAAATGCGACCGAACAACTCTGGGAGACTGCACGATACGTACCGTGCTCACCATCGCGCGTGCAAGGACGATCGGAGAAGAAAATGCGTCCCATTCAGGAAGAATAAATATCACATCAAGCAGACACAGAAGACAAGTTGAATGGAGGCGGAAAGTGCGGGAACACATACCTTGTCAGCTTTGCTCAGAATGGGTTGTGACGCGCTGCGAGTGCGCGATCGTGGCGGCAAGGCCACAGACTGCCTCGCGGCGAAGAGCGTAGGGTCATAAACATACGGAAGGCAGGCTTCCTCATCCTCTTCTGGTGTGACGTGTCGTGCGAATCAGGGCTACAAGGAACGTGGAAAAGAACTGTATGTGACATACCGTCAAAGAGGTCAGGAATGCCGGTAGCAGACTCGGCAGCTTCCTCGAGAGCCCAGTTATACTCTGTTTCAATCCACCTGGCGGTGTCGTTGAGGTATACGGGGTTAGAGGCATTAGGCTCGTCTTCCTCGAAGAAACAGCGGCCCTCGTAGCCGAGCTGCTGGAGAAGCTCGAGTTTCGCGTCCAGCTCGCGAGGCGAGGCGAGGGTGGGGTGCATGGTGCGGCGTGGATGTGTGGCTGGGGACAGGTGGCAGAGGTGAGGATGGTGAAAAACATACGCGTCTGTCAACAGACCTCGGACGCGTGCCGCCGCGTGTGGAGGAAGCGTGGGATGAGGTAAAAGTTACGTCGGAGGCAAGATGCGTCTTGAGGGGCGGGATGTGGAGGACGGGCGGCGGGGGCGGCGGGAAGGCGGGGTTGTTACGGGAAAGTGTGAAGGGAGGGGATCAGCGGGAAAGAAGGAGGAGGAGGGAGGGTATTTGAAGCACGGTAGTCCGACATGGGGGAGTGTGTACTCTCGCTTGGCGGAGGGTTTGATGTATGAACCGAACCAGAGGCTCGCGAGAGCCGGTGGCAGACTGCGATTCCGATTCCTGGAACCCGCTTGGATTTCTGGCCAGTGACACCGAGCCTGAATACTCGAAATACCCACGCCCCACCATCACCTCACGTAAGCCACCCCCCAATCTCTCCTCCCGATTTCATACCATCCATTTCCGGCCAATCCCCACTCCCAGATCCCAGACATCAGCCGCTATTTACGGCCGCTCTCGGCCAACTCGTGATCCGCCCTCCACCGCGCCCCGGTCGGCTCGTCCAGCCCAGCGGAGACTAGTACTGTCGCCTCGTCCTTTCCTTGCACCCTCTACAGGAATATTCCCCCGGGCCAGAATCACCATCGCCTTGGGTTCCGGGCCAGCGATGGGGCCCTCTTCTTCCTCCGTCTCACCGCCTTCGAGTCCTTCTCCTCTGGGAACAGCCCTCAAGAGGAGTTAGGGAGGACATACACTCTTCCAACCCCGCCCAGCCGCGCTCCCCATCGCCCGTCTCACTCATGCCGACCCTCTCGGTCAAACCTGTCCTCATCATCCCATCTCCATCACATCCGCCTTACCCAACCTTCGACTCCCTGCGCGTGACGCCATGCAATGTCCTGTTGTCATTGTGCGCCACCACCCTCCACGACATACGCCGCTCAGTCACCGTCGGCCATCCTCGAGCTCAATCCGTGCGTCAAGACTTTCCATCGCTCCGAGGTCACGAACCAGCTTCCATATACAGCCGCCGGCTTGGAATCGTGCCAAGTCGCCGCCCCTTTGCCTCGTCCCCTCTTCGATATCGTACGGGATCTGCGTTTCTGAGCCGCAGACCGCGGTCTAACTGTCGCCTTTATGTCCGCGATCGTGCGTATTCTGCCGCGATTCTTTGCCTAACCCGGCGGCATAGGCGGTAGCACTGAATGTTTGTCGGGAACGAATGCATAGATCTGCTTTGACCTTCCCGGCGTTACCTGCTCCCGTTCCGCGACTTGCCCTTTACGTGATTTTAGGCGGCCCGTCCTCCGAAGCACTGTAGCCGTTCCGCGCTGGATAACCAGCTCGAACTCGAGTCTTGCTAATACGCCCCTGTGCCTTGTACTCGAATTGCGTCCTGGGTGTCTCTCTATCTTCGCATCTTCTGAAACGGGCTTCCAAGTCTCGATCTGGATGTCCAGCCTCATTTCCGTTCCACCACCTAACGCATCCATCTGTTGTAGGTTCATGGGGATGCTCCTGCTCAGTCCCCAGTGCGATGCTCGTCGGGCTCTCATAAGGCAAGCGATCCGCCCTATCTTCTGCCTACAAGTCGACCATCGGCAAGCCCTTTACCTCCACAACATTCCTCAGGCGTTTGGGTTTCCCTTCCGTCCGACACGACCTCCCCATCGTTCAAATTTCTATCAGCCCCAATCTCCGCCCTCTGCTCCGTAGACTCGTTCCCGGTTTTCTCGCCGCCGACGACTGCGGAAAGAGGCCCTCGGTCGCCTATAGAACGAACGCCGTCGACCACTCCACCCGAAGTCGATACCTGGCCGCGATTGGCAAGAGGCCACAGTGCGAGCCCGATTTATTGTGGATCAGCTCCCGCCTGTCACTCTCCGCTCAGTTCCGCTTCAACTCCATTCAGCGATGTCACAGACATACGGCCGTGGATTGAACCTTGAGCGTGGCTATCTTGGGCTGAAAGCAATCTGCACGGCAATCCGCGGCGACGCGGAGCTCGTGGGCTCTCGTGGCTCATTCGCATCGCCAGCACCGTCGCGATATTTTTCCCCGCTCCTCCTTCCCCACACGTCGGTGGCTACTCGGTATGATTCGTAGATCATCAATGACGGAGAGGGTGCGCAAAATTCCGGTTCCGGATTTGAGTCCGTTAATTATGCGGAAGCGCGCCCCTTCTGTTCCGCGGCGACAAGCTTCTTTCTACCCCTCAGCCCTGCGGCCGAGGAAAGCAGACGATCTGGACTCGCTCGGCCCCAGTTGACAGTACATGTCTTCGCAACCCTCTCCGCCACCAAGGCGTACACCGGCCGGTCTTATACCGCTCATCTATGTCCACCCCGTTCTGGCCGGACGGACGACAAGTCGGTGAATGTTGACCGATGTTCGTATGTCTGTTTGCCTGGACTGTTCTGGGCAGCAGCGCTTTGTCGCCGCGACATACAGATTGCGCTCAGCCTCCCTTGCGTGTCAGATCCTGTTGGGCATACCGTCGGGACGGGAACACCATACTGGGATCTGCGTGGTTGTTTGCCGCGTTTGTCGTCTGCCGGCTTGGATCATCCATGCGCTCCTGCAAAAAGGCCCGGACCGGGTGCGCCCATTCACCAAGCCACCTATCACCGAAAGCTGTCTGCGCGTATGGTCATCGACATGGGCGGGCATCCTGTGCCTTTCTCGACTGTGAAAGACCGCGAAGTACGGTGCATTCGATGCCCTCGGTCGTTGTTCTAACTGGGCGTGCCTGCTTCCTAGGCCCTCGTCTTCGGTCGTAGATCTACTTTCTACTGTGTGCGAGTTTGTATCACGGCTATGCGATACCGTTCACACCCCTTCCGCCTGCCAGACCATAAGCCTGAATCCGCCCATCCCTTCCAAACCCTTCCTTCCCGACGCAAGGAACGCACGTCCATCCTTCAGGGTTCCGGGTTCGGAGCTCCCAACGTTGAACGCAGAACCTTGCTCGACACAGTAACACCTGCCGCGTCTGCGTCTCGGTGCTATCTGTTCTGTACTGAGCACCCGCAAGCTTGTCCGACCGCGTGCCCGGCACGTCTATCTCCCGCCTTCCCACCTCACGCGCCTGCCTCATCCAGGCGCCTCGAGGCGCGCACGAGGCTCTCTCGTCGCGGGGTCCCCTTCTACTCTAACTCCCAGCCGAGGGTTGAAACGTAGAAACACTTGTTCGTCGCCTTCCAAGGGTCGTCGGGTAGCCCTCCGATAATCACGCACCCCTTCGCGCATCGTCGCGCGCGTGTCGAGCGGGCGACTCCGGTTGCCAGCCCCGTCAAGCCAGCTCACGCTAGAATCCCCCTGCCCTGCACCACTCTGCGCCTACCTTCCTGGGCGAGCGGCCGCGCGGACGAAAGCAGAAACCCCTCTGCCCCTTCGAGGAGGGTGCGCTGCGGCTTTGCGGCCCCCCTGCCCGTACCCGGCCTCGGCTGGGGTCACCCGCTGCGACTGCGCATTGCAAACCTCCTCCCGTGAGCGCCGACGCTTATGCCCGCACTTCTCAAGGAGGAATGCAAGGGCTTCCAGCGTGGATGCCTCTCGTCATATGCTCCCCGAACGCCCGAAGCGCGTCATTGCATATCACAATCACATCGACCCCGTCCTTCCAGAGTCCCCGACCCCATCTGCGCAGACGCACCGCCGTTACGGCGTCGAATCCTGGTCATTCTACTTATGCCCCGCGCCGAGCCATGGGGACTGTGGGCGCATCTCCATCGGTGTGTCGCGCGCGCAGCTGCGCTTCGCTCGACCACCCCGAGCCCAGCTGGATTGCATATTGCATTGCTCAGCACACCCGCTGTGGGTCCGTGCGTCGATTCCTTCGCGTTCCATCCGAGCGTGCTGTCATGCCCGGTACGCGGTGGGAAGAACTGGGAAGAATCGAACAACTCGAGCAGCGCAACGCATCGGACTAGCCGTCCGCACCCGAGCCAGCACGCTTCTGCGTCTGTGCGGGAACGGGTATGCCCATCCACCTTCTCCCCGTCCGGACCTTGGTAATTGACTTATATAGATCGAGAAGCGCCCGCGAGCCCCACACCCAGCGCGATGTGTCCCAAATACGACGCCACCGGGGTGTGTTCTCTGGCATGAGTCTTGGACGGCCGGCTCTTCGACACTGGAAGATGTTTCCTGCAAGCTTCGCCTCGAACGTTGAGCGATGGCCGTCGATGCGCAAGGGCGGCTGCCGAGCTGGAACTTCGCTGGAAGCGTCTGTTGCCGACAGGCCGCGCAGCGTTGATGATATTCGGGTAGACTGCGCGCTCCACCCGAAGAAGGGTTATCACCGTGTGTGCATTCGTTCTCTTCCTCGCTTTCTCGATGTGGTTCTCAGCGTTCCCCGCAGGCTGCGCGTCACCGTCGGGGCCCAAGACGAGCTTCACCATAACCGTAACCGTATCTGAGCTCCGAAGCTCCGCCGCGCTGCCCTTTCTCACCCAGGCAAGCTGCTGCTGAAGCGGAGCCAGGCGCCGCTGAGTCTCATTCTGCCGGTTGCACAATGCATTTCTCCCGACCGAGCGACGATGCGCAACTCCCGCCCCTTGCCCTTGTTCTTCCCCCACACACTCATTGAACATGGTTTCACCGGTGCCGCACTCCACGAAGCTTGGGGACATTTGTGAGTGGGACTCGCTGGCCCGGCCAGGGGCCGATCACTTTTCGACGACCCCCACATTCATTTCATAAGTATAGCATCTCCGGAACCCCTTCGCCTTCTCCTGCGACCCCCCCCTGCCGGTCAAACTGGTTCTCATAGAGCTGTTTCCTCACTACGGAGGACAGCTTCCGAGCTGAGTCGCGCTCCTCCCATCCCCCTAGAACCTTAGGCTGCGCCCTCAGTTCAGCAGGGCGTGTTCCCGAGCTCAAACTCGGAGCCGATCATGTTCTTCCTTGGATCGCAACGACCTCGAAATGACAGCGATGCGTCGGACTTTATCTGGTCTCCGGGACCCGCCGCCTGCCCCTTGCCCTTCGCGCGTCCTTTCGTCCGCGCGTCCGCGCGCGGATCGCCTCTGGTGCTCTCCCATGCTGCCTCCTGTTAGCCTATGGGACGGGATCGCGCCACACCCCATCAAGTGTCGGTGCCTGACGTCAGCGCGTTGCCGCGATGCGGTCGGTGAATGCGTTGACATCAACATAGAACCACACGCAACGTTGGCGCCACAAAGTCGAAGACGGTGGTTAGCCTCCCAAAGTGGCCACCGTTGGGGTTCCGCATAGGTCAAGACGGCTGCACCCTTGCCTCTGGTCGGATTGCATGAAGCTATATCCCTCGCTGTTCGCCAGTGTGGCAGCGGGAGTCCCCGGAGCACCCTGCAAAAGCCCGATCGGCGTGGTTTTCGGCCAACTTCAGGATCGAGGATTGGGGTACGGGCATCAAACATGTCTGGCGATCCGAGCAATATGCCTCCGGCGACCAAAGCAAGACTCGCAAAGGATACATGGTGGATTCGACCAGGGTTTCACCCTGCACACTGACGTACGTATTTCTCAAGATCTTTCAATGGAAAGACTCACAGACTCACGTCTGCCAGCCAGTGTCAGTTGCAGGCCGCCTGGAAACTTGGGCGCGGCCGCAATTTCGCGGCACGTGGGTTGCGTGGGGAAGAAGTGCGCTCTGGAGGCTCCAAACGTGGCGATATTTGAGGAAGCTTTTTGAACTCAGAGGTATGCCCATCACTCAGGTTGTGGCTCCCGTCTGGGGTCGTCGCTTCTGACGGGCATGCTGCAGGGAATACTGTCGCTCGTGCCGACCATGCCGGATATAGTTATTAACGCTATTGCCGGTCTCTCCCACTGCCGGAGTCGGCGAAGCGAACGAAGCATCGACTGGTCCCATTAACAGGCTCGGGCCGTCTGAAACTGCAAAGGTTTGATTCGGGGATGGCGTCGTGTCACGGAGATGTCGAACTGAGCTTCTTTTAAGCAAGTACTGACTGGCCAGTCCATGTTGGAACTGACGTATGAATGTCAGTACGAGTGGATGCGCATGGCCACGACCCATCGAATATATCGAAATCCATAGGCCGACTGAATCTTGTTACCCGGCAAGTTGGTGTTCTACCCTTGCTCTGCGGACTTGGCTCCCCCTATCCCCCGCCAACACCTCGGGGCCGCTTCGACTTCCCTCCGCTCCGTCTCTTCCAGATCCATAACCGCGGAATGCTCTGGGTTGCTTGACAACTTTACACTAGTCTCATTATGCTGCGCGCCCATCCCTCTGGATCTGTCAAGGTCTTCCATGGACGGAGGCGGACGCAAGGCGCCTTCCTCGTTTGACTTCGAGCTATTCAACGCTGACCACCTCGCTGCGACGTTACACTCTACTTGCCTAGACGTCCCGGAAGCATCACATACGCCACGGCTCGGACAGGATCCATACTTGCCTCTCGTTTCATGCATGGCATTCTAGGCCTCCATGGTCTCCGCGACGCTGGCATGATCGGTCGATCAAAAGCGCCCTCGCGCTCTTTAAACGATCGTTCATTATCACCCTCAATCCGACGGTAGCACTGGAATAGGTAAGCCGAGCTTTAAAATGGGCAGTCGAGCCACGGCTCGGTCTTTGTCCTTCTATCGTTATCACCGTTCCGCTCCATGTACGATATCGCTCGTCTCATGTACACAGCCTAGCGTATGTTAATCCCCCCTAGTGCCACTCTATGCCCGAGTGCCGCGACATTTGCTCCGCACCCTTATGTCTCCTGCAACATATACGCTTCCGCACTTCACGTCAACCCCAGATCCCCCTCCTAGTACTGCCTCAAGAAGCAACACGTTAAGCCTTGCCTGACACTTGAGTAAGTCAAGTTCGCCGCAATCCCCACCAAGAATGTTCCCAGTCCTGCTTCCTGACGTTGAGGCGGAGCCGCCATTAGTTTACCATTCATTCCGACTGCGTCATGGGAAGATTAGAAGAACGGATTATCATGCAGTATGTCGCTTTCCATGGCGGGCGCACAGCATGCCGCCATGCCGTATATATGGTATATCTACATTCCGAACGTGCGCCGTAGCGATAATCGATCCGGTTCATTCCAATGCCATAGAGCATGCATTCGAATTCCCCGGAAGCCTTGGTCGCCTTATGGCGTCCGAAGGAGATACGCACTTCTGAAAGCCTATTGTCTCGCACATGATGATGGTGGAAAAATCTGCCGAGTCGACGTGACCGTGGGCCATCCTCTCATCGCTTGACGGATTTCTGCGTGTCGTTCCCCGAGAAATCCCGTGTCGTTGGCTTGTGAATTCGCACTGGTGAGTCATGATCAGTGCATCGACGTGAATGCTCTGGCACGACTGACAATCCCGTCGTATGCACGAGCGTCCGGCCGATATTCTCTTCTGGGAGAAGGAAGCATCATACATATATAAGTTGTACGTCCATCGACCGCTCGCCTATGCGTAGCTTAAGTTCGAGCTTTCAAAGCTCCAACTTCGACGCGGCCTAGGGTGGACGCCGGAATGACCGCTCACCTTTCCGCCATTCATCATCCTTCGTCCTTTGAGGCTACCCTTCTGAGGACCTGACGGTTACGTGATTTGGCGGCGATTAAAACACGACGCGAGGTCCGGACCAGGTCGGCGAGGAAAGACGAGGGAACACGAGGCCGGAACGTTGGGGTTCGATGACTAAACTGAGTCCCCATTGGCAATCGAGGTCCGGTTCTTGTGGGAGAAGGCAGCGAAGGGTCCCGCGCAGAGGTTCGCGGGATAGCGTTGCTTTTGACTAAGCTGTCATAATGCAATGTAGGACGTCACGTTGTCGGCGGACGGCGTTAACGACTGATGTCTTCGGGTAGACCAACCAAGAGGATGAAAAAAATTTCGCTGTTTGACGTACAAGACACTCGGGCGTTCCGCCGACATAGGCACCAACGTGTGCACGGGTTACACTCAACGGCGATGCTACCAGTAGGGTGCGGCAACCACCACTGTGCCCGTACTCCACTAAGATAAAAATCTGAGCAGCTTACGGTTCGGTTTGAGGATAATCCACCTTCACCTGTGTTCTCTAAGACGAAGCCCCACCAACGTACTCTGAGTACCGTGTCCAAGCAGAAGGAAGTCATGTGCTCGCTGTGTCACCGCCCCACGCTGCAATACATCGGGGAGCAGGAAAGGTACACGATGACGGCAGCCAAAACGCCACCCTTCCCATTCGTTCGCTCATGTGCTCGGAACATCCTGCCGACAGCTCCACCGTAAACTCTCATTCATTGTCCCTGCTCGCGCTCACCGAAAGTTCCGATGCTCAAAGGCCGAAAGACCGGTGCGCATGACCGATAGGGAACTGAGAGCACTTCGACATGAAAAGGCACGTCCGACCCGACGAAACGATGAGCGAGGACAAGTCGCGCTTCCGGACGATGATGGGCAGAACGTAGTGCTGCCCGCAGTACGCCACATTCGATGTTACGCGTTTGAAACCCTTAGCAACCTGCAAGCTGACTCCAACTGCAACCGCAACGAAGAGAAAGGTTCGAGTCGGGCAACACACGGACTTGGTCGTAGGTTGCGTGACCGTAGATACCATGGTGAGCGACCCTGGCGTTCTGCTCGGGGGGCACCACGGGGTTATCAGGCACCACCCAAAGCAGATCTCCAATACCGCCGCAGCCGAAACTCGCAGGAATACTCGGCATGGTGGTCTAAGCCACAGCGCCCGTAGCCGAACGGGTTTCGGGGGAAGAAGAAAGCCTAAATGAGCCGCTTTCGCAGAAGGAAGTCACGCACGTTGAGAATCGCCCACGCGACAACCCGACGCTACGTGAACGCCTTAAAACCCGTATTTCGCGCCCCGTATCTTGGTAGCATGCCGTTGCTAATCGGGCAGGGATAGGGGATGGGATGTTGGCGGGACGAACGGCCAGTTGATGGACGGCACCCAACGGCGCCCGCGAAGCACCCATGACGACACGGTTGAATTGAGCCTGAAAGGGGAACAAACGAGCTGCCTCATCGCGACATCAGAGTGGAAAAACGTGATGCTCATGTCCGCACCGCAGCCCAGGCCCATAGCAATGAACCACCGCCACTTGACAAGTGCGAGATGTATCGGAGCGCGGTCTAGGACACTGTTGCAGAGAAGTCGTTGCGAGCTGCGGCCGTGCGGTTTTTGAGAAGAGAAGGCTTTACTCACCGCGGGGAAGACCAGGGATGCAGTAGCACTAGCCGCGCATAGCGCGGAGATGAAGCTGTTTGCGCTGAATTTATCGTCAACAAAACCACACAAGGGCGACAGGTGGAAGCACTTACATGTAAAGAGATCTTGCACTTGCAGCGGGGATGATGATGACGTATTTGCGATACCGACCGGTAACGGCAATATGAACGAGGGATTAAGGTTGGAAGATATGCCAGAAAATGTAAGAGATGGATAGCATAGAGTAGTCGTGGCTATATACATTTTATAGCGTGATCGTCACGGAGATACTGAGAGCAAACAGCAGGAGGAAGCGAAAGAGACCATCCGAGATGCCTACAGTGTACAAAGTAACGTAGCAGATCTAGGAGAGCGTTATAAATACATAACGTTACGGGTATAGGAACCGAGGGACGAGGCCGAGCGAGAAAGATGGGTGATAATGTACCGGGAGGGAGAGCAGGAGACCGAGAGGTAGAGAAATAGAGGAGACAGGAGATCGAGTGATAGATACACATTCGGACAGACAGACAGGGTAATAAAAAGGAGAGCAAGGCAGCAAGAGATACACGAGCGAGCGCATGCACCAAAGCCTAACAGCAGCCAAAAAGCAAGGAACAAAACCACGAAATCGAAATCACGAGAAGTCGTCTTCGTAATGGGTCGTGAAACTCACCCCCTCATCGCAGCCATACACCTCCGGCCGCGTTTTTGGTTTTTCTCGTTTTGAGCGATCCTAGTCGACCGGTCGGATTCACCGCCGCCCCCATGGATTCGCGCTGCGCCCACCGACGGGCGTGGCCAACGTCTCACGCGCCTTCTGCGCCGTGACGTACATCGCCATCGCCTCCTCGATGTTGACACCCCTCGCCTGGCCGCCAGCGGCGCGGTCTAGCGTCTTCGACGCCATCTCGAGCATGTCCTCGAGGTTGTCTTCCTCCTGCAGCGGCCACTGACGTCCAGCTGGACCCCTAGCGAATCCAGCAGGGCCTGTCGGAGCGGCACCGTGGTGACCGTGACCGTGGCGGAAACCCGAAGGCCCCGCTCCAGCGTCCGCCGTCCACTGGGTCCAGCCGCCACCTCCCATACCAGGACCCATACCCATACCCGTGCCCATGTTCATGCCACCCATGCCCCCCCCGAACCGCCCTGCAGCGGCCATAGGAGGGGCAGGCGTGGCAGCCCCCCGCCCGCGGTCGGGATGGGCATGATGGGTATAATGCGCATGATGCGCGGCACGGCCACCGTGCTCCTTCTGGTGCGGCTGGGCAGGTGCCCCCTCCCCGCCGAAGAGAGCCCATGGCGACGCGCCAGCAAGGGCCCCAAGGATGCTGCCGAATCCGCCTGGGCCGGCACCCTGCGGGTCGCTCCCGCTGGAATCCTCGTCATCGCCTTCATCATCCTCACTGAGGCCAGCATCCTCGTCCTCGGACGACGAGCCAGCGAACCACGCGACGTAGTCCTTGCCCGACGGCTCGGCTGGAATGGGGGGCGGAGATGGAGGTTCTGGGGACTCGGGCTCTGAGACCTGCGCGAGCCGGGACGGGCGTGTCGGGGCGAAGGGATTTTGTTTGCTCGTCGCGCGGGCGACAGGTGGTGCCCACATGCCGTTGGGCGGCGATGGTGGCTTAGGTTGAGGCTCTGCAGGCTTCAGCGTGCCTGCCGCCTTCGCCTGCATGGCTTCCCAAGGCGTCATACTAGGGGGAAGGGGGGTACTACGGCCAGTGGGAGCGGGAGTAGGGGCGGGGGCAGGCCTCGCGTTGATTGGTGCAGGAGATGCTACACGCGGAGCAGGAGATGCAGAACGCATCGGGGCAGCCACCTTCGCACCCCAACCACCCCATCCGGACGCAACGGGTGCGGGCTTCTTCTCGACAATGGGGACAGGCTTCTCGACGACAGGGACAGGCTTCTCCACAACCACAGGCTTTGCTACGGGAGGAGCTGCCTTCGCAGCAGACGGAGTCGCAGGTGCTGGAGTAGAGCGACCGTTTGCAGCGGCGGCCTTCTTGGTCTTCTTCTTAGCCGCCTTGCCCTTGAGCGGTATCTCTATGACCTCGTCGACGTCCGGCTCCGGCTCGCGTTCGATCTCTACCTCGGGCTCCCGCTCAACCGGGGAGACATGGATCCCATCGTCGGGGAATGCGCCGGGAGGCTGCGAAGACACCGTAGCCTTTGGGGCCGAGGGGGGCGGGGTGGGGCGCTGCCATGCCCATCGCCGGCGTATCCTCGCTTGCGACGCTCGTTCTCGATCATGGTGTCGCGATTCTCGACGATCGTGCGCGCGATCTGCTCCATCGTCATCATGTGCGCCCTAAGGGTCCACTCACGCTCAGTAGAGGGCATCGGCTTGCGGAGCTCGCGTGCGAGGGCGGCATCGACGTCGGCCGCCTTGTTGTGGAACTCCTTGATCGAATTCACGTAGGCGTTGTCGACGAGGTGGACGAAGTGTGGATCAGAAGTAATCGCGCCATCCAGAGGCGCCATCTTCAGCGAGATAGGGACAGGGTAGACGAGGAGCCCATGAGCAGGGACGAGTGACGTCGTGGCGGGTTCAGCCGGGGGCGCAGACTGCGCTGGGCGAGAGGCGGACTGAGAAGCCTGTGGCGGTTGTGGCGCAGGGGACGCCTTGGGCGAAACGCGGATGTCCTCGATAATCGGCGCATTCTGTCTCGTTCCCCAGGCAGATGCGGTCCTCTGTAATATAAATCCACATTAGACAGCGAGATCGGGGTTTGGTCATGAAGAATGCATACCTGTGGTGGCTCCTCAGGGACTTCGGCGACAGAGACATGTCTAGGGCCCGGCCCCCATGCCGTCCATGCAGGCTGGCCGTGGGTCTGCTTGCCCTTCTGTGCAGCGACAGGCGGTGGTGCTTGTGGGATCTTCTGAGGCGCAGTTGGCGGAGAGGGTTGTGCTGCACGCCCAGGGTTAGGATGAGACGCCATGGGTTGAGGTGCTTCGGCAGCCACTTTCGACGATAGAGTCGGAGCCACCTGCTCGTGAGGTGGGGCTATGGTGGACGCGGCAGGCGGAAAATCGCCCTCGTCGCACGAAAGAACTTGTTCCACAGTGGCCATCTCGTCTGGCCTGATGTCCATCCAGTCCTCCGCTTCCAGGCCCTCCTTCTCCAATCGTCGTTCCCATTCAGCACGCGCAGACATCGCAAAGTCGCGACGCTTGGAATTGACAATCTTGTCCTTGCTGTCCTCTAGCGCCTTGCCTCGAACGCGGGGGTTGCTCTCGACAGCGTGAAGCAGTTGCTCGAGCTCTTTCCCGATCTCGGCTTGCTTGGACGCAACCCATACTTGGAAGAACTCTGTCCAGACAGCACGCACTCGGTCTGAACGCGTGATCACACGCTTCGGCGGAGGGCCCGACCGCGAGGGGGGGAACGCAGTTTTCGCAGGAGGCACGCTGGGCACGGGGGGTTTCGGAGGCGATGCGGAGAGCTTGGGCGGCTGTGGGCCAACCTTAACAGCGGGCTGAGCGGGCTTCGACGGCGGGGGAACATTCTGGGGAGGCGTGGTCGCCTTCGGAGGTGGAGAGACTCGAGGGGGGACAGGAGCAGCTGGGGCGGGAGCCGGGGCAGAAGCAGCGGCCAACGAGGGGGAGGGCTTGGGCTGGGCAGGGGGTTTGAGGCCGTTGTTGCCCCCCTTCTTCCTGCGGTTCATGTTGGGCTGCCAGTGAGCGAGAGCACGAGAGGCCTGCTGGAGATGCGTTCGGCGAGCTTAGCAGTGATGAAGGCAGCGATTTGTGTCGACAACATAGAACAAGAGGATAAGATGGAGAAGAGAAGAGGAAGAGGAAGCCTGCGCCTGACTCAACCCTGCACCCTCGGCAGACGCCGGAGCTTGATGGGGCAACGTCGCCTCAGCCTCCCTTTTGTCCTCGACGCTCCTCCTCCCAGCGCCATGGTGACCCCTCTACGACCTACTGTGGCTCGTCAAAGCTTGCGACATTAAAAATAAGGTGTGTCAGGCTCCATCGTTCCTGGCACGCGGGAAGACTCACGGCGCCTCCAGAGTTTCTGGTGACCAGCTGGTCTCTCCACTTTCCCGTCGCTGAGAGTCTTGCGATGCGAGGGGGCAAGGCTCCACAGAGCCTGCAAACCCCGTTGGTATCTTGTACGCTTGAGGTGCGTTGCGTTCGGATTCTCTTTTGGCCGATAGGGGACAATCGATGGTGGACGCCGACCGTCGTGGCACTCGACGGGAGACACGTTCACCATCGTTTTCTTGGTTTGTTGGCCATTCCTCACCGTTGACCTCCTGGTGAAGATATACCGACGAAACATTGCCTTCTGGCACGCCCAACGGGGATTGATCGAAATGGGCGTATCTTGACCCACGTACCTGTGGCCTCCAGGCTCCCATTCCCGCACGACTGGAGATGTGCTCTTATGCCAGGTCATGCAGAGCACATCTCTAGGGCAGAAAGTTCGATGGTCATATCGTGGCAAATACATCTTCTCCGCGCTACCATTATTTGTCGTCCCATGCGCTGAAGTTCGGTGCAGAAGTGAACTCGCTGTAGCTGGACTCACCGCACAACCCAAAAGACGGCCACGTCGACGCCGATCGTTCTATTTGACGGATCTTGGGGGCACATGCAGTGTTTGCAGTGGCGTCGTGACCGTAGCGTATGCTCGTGGCGATCTCCTTGAAGCCGGGCTTTGAGCTGATGTGGACGGAGATGGAAGGACGAGCTCCACTCGTCGCATTCGGAGTTGTACTGTGACGACGTGAAGGAAAGCCTGGACTTCTTCAATCGTCGTGAGCACGACGCTACGGTCTTCACAATCATGATCATACCCTTTTCGTCGTGCGTTTCTGCTCTATTTCATGACCTGGGTCGAACTTGAGTCTACTCATTTGAGTCATCGCCTGATGTCCTTTTCGTCTGTGTGACGAGTGACTAGGCGTGAGCCTAGAGGGGTCGATCCACATACCTCTCCTGAATGTCATTGGAGGTCCAGTGGTGCTGGAACAGAGCGTAAGCTCTAGATCTATCCTACACTACCGCAATAGGCCCAGCTCATTCGGGCAAAGTACATAATTTTTCTACACCAACACCTTTGCTCAGAAGGGTCTCCAGTTGTCAGCTGTATTGCGTGGTCTCACCTGAGTGCCTTGATAATTCGCCACAGCCTAACCGTTCTCGATTTACCGTCGGGCTGGGGCGTCTAGTGCTAGGTGCGATTATGCCCGAACTATGACGTAGACCAGGCGCGAGGTTCCGACGGCCAGTCTCATGGAGCTGACGCTGCATTTTCTAAGTAAGCTTGCTGTGCCTCGGCGTGCTGTGGAACACGCTGAGGCCTGCTGCGCCACGGTATATATTGAGCGTGCTTTCGGTCTCTCTCCCTTCACCCCTCTCTCCCTTACGACGTCTGCAACGACGTATCAGTCCTGCGAACACCACCCAGCGGACATCATAAACAATGGCCGATGAGGTCTCCTCCACCAGTGATGTCGCTCTGTACTTCCTTGCAATGTGAGCTCAGTTGCAGGCACCTCGTCGGAACCCTCTGACGTCATATCCGCAGCTTCATCCCGCCCCTGGCAGTTTTCTTCAGTGAGCGGCGCATGTGTTCGTTCGAAGCGGAGGACGTCTACTAACTTCGTTTTGTTATCAAGAGCGAGGATTGGGATCGGGTTCGTTGTTTCGAGCCATGACCGGAAGCGCCTTGACTGAGCCTTCGCTGAACGTCAGATTTCTGGATCAACATCCTTCTTTGGATCCTGGGGTGGATACCAGGCGTTATACATGCTTGGTTTGTCGTCCGTGGAGACTACGTGTGCCGCATTGTACTAACTCCGACATCCTTTAGGTATGTCATCTCCAAGAGCGAAGGTACTACGTGAACGCCCTCGCCGCGTTTGACTTGGGATTTCGGACTCGAACCTTAATGCTGTATCAATAATCCCCTTTTCTATTCAAATTATTTCTACACGAGACATGATGCTTAGACCAGGCACGCGGGCATCATTCCTTCATAGTGTTTATATTGAGATCACGTCTGCAATAACTTCAACTGTATGTTGTTGACTGCTTTAATAGACATCAAGCTACTGTAGTTCTGGCAGATAACCCTTAGATGACACCTTCGACCGCGTAGAAAGGCCGCCCGGAATGGATTCAAACTCCTTCGAGTTGCGAACTTGGTATGGTTGATATTGCTGCCACTTGTATGCTGCTGATATTTCCATACAGATTCACGTCGTGGTACACAGTTGCGGACGTAATGAGGAGTCCCGCGGCTACCCCACTCAGACGGTAGGGCCCGCAACTGCAGTCAGTTACATGTGTTCCTGAGTCGACGTCGGTTTTTGGGTAATAAGAACTGTCGCCACCGGTGCAGTGGCATTCCAATATAACGGGGATGCCTTCCATACGTATGTGATGCTCATTGATGATTATGGTATACAATGGCAAAGTGTTTTCACAGGATATTACAGTGCAGTGATGTCGGAGAAAAGCGCGGGCACGTATCTGAGAGAGCATAAATCAGCATCGAGACAGGGTGCGGTAGGATGCGGTAGCGTGGAGGAGAGTCCAGGAGATTAACGCAAAGTAAAGCATAGGCAGACGTGGAGCACAAGGTATAGTAGTTGAGGGATACCAAAGTAAGTAACTATCAACTATCTTGTCATTCGACGGCAAACTGGATGGAGGAAATGAAAAGAAGCTGATGAGATGCAATACAAAAGGTAGGATGTCACTGGAATTCGTAAACGTCGTCGTCGAGCCAGCATGTTGAAGAGCTGAACGCGTCCGCAAGTCAGCCACGACGAGCAAGACTCGAACCACAACCCAACCACGTACCTCGGATCCCCATTCACCACGGTTCCTCGGAATGTTGTACCCTGTCGTTGTGCACCACCCAGTTCGCTGGGTAGGAGGACCTCAGCAACACGTACGGGTCGGTCGCCATCGCGTGCTCGAGCTGAGCGGTGGCCCGCCTAGTGTCGTCGTCCACCGGGATGGCCCGGGAGGCGCTGTCGGGGGCCGCGTTCTCGAGTTCGACCTCGATGGCGCTGTTGGCCCCATGGCGGCCCCGTGGGCGTGGAGGACGAAGTGCGCCGTTCGTCGAGAGCTTCTGGAGGGCGCGCCGCCGGCGAACTAAGGAAGGCCCTTGTGGTTCGGTCCCAAACTGGATCGTCGGCGTGTTGGTGGGCGGGGGCGGGGGCGGCGGGGGAGAGCCTCTGCGCCGCTGGAGACGGCGACGCGGGCCTTGACCAATGGCGTCGTGGAGTCCCTCTGGGATCGCAAAGGACAGCTGTGGGCGTAGCGTCTCGTGGGTGAGACGGGGGGTGGATGGGTTGGATTGGGGCGGTTCGGTGGTTGACTGTGTAGCGTTGGTAGTGGGATTGAGGAGTATTGAACGTAAAGGATTGTTTTCAGATGGCACGACAAAGGCCGACATTTTCACCGTTGGTATTGTTAGGTAGTGTCGAGGAATGGAGGAGAAGAAGAGATGATGGCAAGCGCCAGAGAAGGCGTTGACTTTTATAGGCCTTAGTAGATGAAAAGTGGAAAAGAGCGGCATCCGATGTTGAACTAGTTGATGTTGATTTATCAGGAGTTCGGATGGCTTGTTCTCTTGGACTTACCCTATGGATATCGACGTGTCCTTTGGTGGTCATTTTTGACAATTACTTTCTGGGAACTGAAGGTCGTCCAAGCCTGTCCAGACCCATATCATCTTTAGCTAGTTGTCGGGTACTCGAAGTTCTGATCCTCACTATCCAACATGTACGTTGTCTCCGGAGCAAGCAGATACACGTAGACTCCGTTTTTCATATCAAAACCGGACTGAACAAGCCAAGGGACAGCTATTCGCGAACTGAGCCAAAAGAAATTAACAATTCAGGGGACAACGAATAAATTTGGCAACAGTCGTGTCATGCCATTCGAAGGAAGGGGGCGTGAAAGCGATATCGGTATCGTACAGTCGGAACCTGAAGATATAAGTATGGTGACAAGTGGAAGAAGCAAATTTTCAACACGGCACAGAACCGAATGTCCAATGAGAGACAGAAAAACGACCGTGACCATACGGCAAATGAAGAAACCTGTTCCCTACATTGGCCGCCTCAGCCACTTTCCCGGTCTCAACGTTCCTGATGCGAAACACCGCCTGTCAGGTATGAACACGGTTCAAAAAAACGAGACAACTTACGTGGTACCTCAGTTGGTGTTTCCCAACGAGGTCCAGTCGCCGCGACTGGTACGTACATATTGGGCATAGATGCAGCATCTTGAAGTGATCCCTCTCGAGATGTCGTTGGCATGCCACGTCTCCCAGGTTAAATTTCTTGCTGCAGCCGCTCCAATTGCATGTGACAGGAGTGCGTACCACCCATGAGCCATCCTTGTTCTTGAAGTGGTCCCGGTAATGCTTCCTAGCATTCTTGAGGCTCTCGGAGTCCGATTCTCTCAGAATCTTGTTGCAACCCGGGAAGCCACACGACAGCAGAGGGTTTCTGGACACTCGGCGAGCAGGCATGCCGCCGTCTTTGCACTTCCTGGAAGTGTCGGACGCAGACAGGGTCTTTGATTGGGAGAAGGGTGATGCCCTGTCACAGACGAGAGGGTCACGGGAGAGTGCCCGCCTTGTCTTCTTTTTCGGGCGATGGCTTGGTTCCTCACAGTCACCTGAGTCGTCGCCGTCCTCATCGCTTTCCTCGTTAGAACGGAGCCGCTTCAGCGGTTGGAGTCGAGACTTCAACGTGGGGGAGGGCACTTTATCGACGACGCTGTCTTCCGAGCCGTGAGATGACCACTCAGATTGCGGAGTAGGCGAGGCGCCATCGCCGGTCCTATAGTCTCACGATGAGGAAAGATCATACTGATTCGGAAAGAGATGGCACCTACAACGTGACACGTGAGTCCGAGACTGTTGTGGGAATGATGTTCTCGTCCTCAGTGACGTCTTCCTCTTCACTAACGTCATCTCTGTGACCTTGCGGTGAGAAGCGTGAACATACGAAGAACGATAGCTGGGACGTACTGTGTAGTACCCGATAACACTGGAGTCCAAATTGCTTCTTCGCCCTCGATGACATCGTCGTCATCTGAGTCTGAGTCGGACTCATCGGTGTCCTCCTTGGCTGAATCGTCGTTCTCGTCCTCGTCTTCACGTCCATCCCCGTCTTCTACCTCGACGGAATTATCCTCGTCATGTTTCCTCGCAGAAGGGTACAAAACAATCCCAGGAGTATCTTCATCCCAGTCGAATGACACCTCTTGGTCCACATCGTCCGGTTGAGCTTTATGATCGGCCTCCGTACGGGGCGTGTTGGACTGATGGTCGGCCAGAGTCGGGGGAACGGCCTGCTCAGGGTTCCCAATCTCCCCTCCAAACCCACTGAGAGCGTAAGGGTGAGGCTCGGTTCCCTCCAGCGTTGGAGGCAGGTAGTCCTCTGTCTTCCACGGGACATCGATATCATGGAACAAGCGACAACCACCCACACATCCGCACAAGGACACTTCCGTCGAGTCCTTTACAAGTTTGTCAGGATATAGAGGAATTCTACAAAAGTAGGTCTCAAACGCACGCTCACTTCTGGACTGAAGTCCAGCAATCGGTCGGTACCGGCCAAATTGTTCGCCGACAGAGTGTCGTCAAAACTTCCGTCCCAGCGCGGCTGGGAGAGGGGGTCGAGGGGGAAAGGAGAACGGGGCGAGAAAGATGCGAGGGCAGCCATTGGGAGGGAGAGCGATTAGGAGGAAAGGGAGGAATTGGAGATGGGGGAGTGCAAGTTGAAGGGAAAGAGCGCCCAAGACTCGAACATGCACGAACTACAGGAGCGACACGCGGCACAGCACAGAACAATCGCAAACTTAAACTGTGAATCTGACCGCGTCCAATGGCTGCCTTCCGTTCCTTTTAACTCGCTAAGACCCCGGGTCCCCCGGGTCTCCACATTAACTCATCCATCCCCGTCGCCCTTCCTCCCTCCCATCCGGGGCGCAACCAAGATACCCAACGGCCAGGATATTTCTGTGACATGCCTGCAGTCATTGTGAGCTGGCTGACATGATATTCCCCGTCCTCCGCTCTGCTCGCCTCAAGTGGCCGAGTTAATGACACGAGAGCCCGCAACTTCCAGACGCGCGCTTTGATTTGTTCACCGTGAAAGCCTCCAGATCCGAGCACAATAGACTCCCTATGGGTTCCTCGCTCCTTTATCCCATTCCGCAGCCATGGTGAGCCCTGCCCCCGACCGTGGCCGAAGACTAGACCTTTGGCGATGGCCTGCCCGGGGTGGCACCCCGGTCACGCCGCCAGCGCGTCCGAGCGACCGTTGACTCCAACATGCACTCGTCGCGCTGAGAGACGCCCTCTCATATTCCCCTCTCTCATACTACTTCCCCTGCCTCGACACCGACGCGCCCGCCAAACGACGGACGCGCCGATCCCGCCGCATCCTTAACCACTAAGTAGCGCGCCTCGATCGACATCTCACCTCGGATCAACGGCTTGATATCGAACGCAGTACTACAACGTCATGTGACACAGTACCACTCACCTTGGGCTACAACATTCAAGGACAAGGCGGAGGCGAAGGCGAACGAGACCAGCCATCTGAGTCGATAGCCTTTGTGGTGCGCGTTGGAATGCGTCGCGGAGTGTCCTGGCGTCCTCACGATTTGCCCGGAAGACTTATGATCCAGTCAGTACCTTACCTTAGCGTCCTGTCCTTTAACGAGCACGACATTACGAGCTCTTGGTTCTGCACGGGTAAGTTATCACATGGAGAAATGCACTCATAGACTTACAGGTTTTGCACTCACCTTCAGATTGAATGCTTGCCTGCTCCAGTCACCAGGATGGCGAACCGCAGCCAGTGCGCCACTCACCTCTACCACACGGTCTTACGGACAACGTCCTACCACCTCCCTCGTGTTGACTTCGGTGCGGGCTCCGTCCTCGAAAGAATAAGCCACCGTAGACAGAACACCAAGACATCGCGGAGGACCCAGACAAGAACATGAGCAGAAGACGGTACGTCGCCATATTATATATATACCAGCGATTGTCCGAGTCATAGCTCTCCATATTGTAGCTAGTCGCGGCCAACGCCTCCGCCCTCAGCAAGTGGAGCATGAATGAGCGTGCTGTTATCGAGATCCGGACGGCAATATTGTTCGACGACCATAACACGAGCAACATAACACGGCATGCTGCGCCTAAATTGCGCATGGACCCCCTTTTCTAGGTAAGCACAACATGACTCAGTCCGTCTCAGATTGGATAGGAATAAATTAACACGCGAATTTGAACGTACCACAGGATCAACTTGAAACCACTCGGGCCTTGCAACATCGCGTGAACGTCCTTCGGCAACTTCGCAACAGGTCTGCCTGTCTGACGAGACGAGGCGACCATCACTATTTTTGCTATCCTCGGGGGGCAACAGCCCTTGGTGCGAGACCGTCCTACTGGTATTGCGGCTTGTGTCCAATCGTTGGCCACCCGTTGGCAGCTCGAGCCCGAAACGAAACCTGTCTAGTGACAGGTAAGCTCTCGAGATCCATTCGAAGTGTTGAGCTGAATATCCCATAGGATACTGCACGGCCGTTATCATATGGGCAACAAAAGCCACCAGGCCATGATTCTCGTCCAGTTGTTGTTGTTGAATACCCGGCATCTCGACGGAACCCGACCTTGGGGTAAGTGTTTGTGTACCTCCGGAACCTTGGCGTAGACAATGAACTGAGATTTCATTAAAATCAGTGCCAGTTTCATTCATCCATTGCGAACACGAAAGCCAAACCGACCGAGTCACTAGGAAGCAGGGTTGGTGCTTGAACGTTAGTCCTAACCACCCGGTATGCTGACACACTCCCCTCCCCATCCAGGTCATTGGATCCCCTGCTAATTCCGCCAACTCAGACCCCTTGGCTTCCCATACGCACCACCTACGCATCTTATTCCAGGAAGCGAACGCAGGTCGCGTACTCGTCCACGCGCAGAGGAGAAGCGCCCGTCATGGGAACTAGGGAAGCGTCCATCATACTTCAACGTCTCCAGGTGGCTAAAACTAACGTTCTCAGTTCCAGTGTATCGCCCACCGCTGTGCGATTAGAGCAGGTAACCCATCTGCTGCCCATCCTGTTGCCCTGCTCGGAGCCCTTGACGATGAAGCGCCCGGGGACTTTATTGTACCGGACGCTAAATCCGGTCGCAACATTTCCGACAACGCATGCGGCATGCGGGTTGTGTCCTTGGTCCTGGTGAGTCTATCCCGCATTAAGATGGAACGCAGAGGCTGACATAGGGTTGTTGAACTTACCTAGGACCATCCTTGAACGTCCTATGCCCACTCGCATTCACCCGCAGGTTTGATCCCGAGTGTTTTCCAAGTCCTGGGCCCGGGAGAAGTCACCTTTTGAAGACCTCGGGCGAGGAGACGCGAAAAGGTGTTTGTAACGAGGACGAAAGCCTGGGTGAGTGTGTTGTTGTGTTTGGTTAGGACCCCCCGACGACGAAACACTGCTCGTTCTCTCCTCGAGTCCAGCTAGTGCTTCGTTTTGCCGGGTTAAGTGGGTGTTGGGGGATCATGACGGCGTGAGGGGGGTGGAAAGCACCGTGGAGAGAGCATAGACAAGAGAATGCGCGAGCAATGGTTGCAAAAATGCAGGAGAAGAGGTTTGGCTGGCGGCCGGGCGTCTTTCTGAGTCTTATATACCAACCGAGATTCGAGGGCCAATCACGCTCTAGCCACACGCATACGGACTGCGAACGGGTGATTGAATTTAATTTGAATTGCATTTCCTTGTTGTTTCCCTATTTGTGTCCGCCCTTCACTTGCATCTTCAAATTCGACGTGTCTGATTCCCTCTACCAACCGCCAAGTATTTGCCCGGGACCGTTGCGTCGGTCGACCCGTAAGAACCGTTTTCCTTCCTTCTCGTACCCACAGTCCTGGCCGTTCTGTTCAGTTCGCTTGATTCTTTGAAGTTTCGGACTTCATTCGCCCTATGCAGTCCTGCTAGCTACGCCTGCTTTTGACGCACATCGACGCAGACTTAGAATCCCGGATTCCCAATTTTGCTCGTGCCTTTCAACCACCTCGACGAGGATCATCTCATCCACTTCCTCATTCATGCCCCACTCGTACCGTCTTCATGCCACAGACGTTCCGGAGCGACCTTGTAATCTATATCGTACAAGAAGATGGACTGGCCGTCCATCCCCAAATCGTATATCGTATAGCGAAAACACAATGACGAATAGTGGCAAAACCGAACGAGCGAAGAAGCACGAGGCACAACACGAGGGCTCAAGGAAGGATTAAAATCAATAAATACACTCGTAATACCCTGGAAAAAGGCAGGAGACTTGCTCACTCGACCTTCTTGGCCTCCACGTTTTCGACCGGCTTTCGCCTCTCCAGCACCTGCACCCACTTTTTCGGGAACCAGCCTTCCCGGCCCTCTCGTGTCCTGCCCTTCCACCATTCGCTCCCCTCGACCTGTTGACAGAGCACCGCGGGGCATGTGAGCGGAGGTTGACAAATCTACCGCTTCGATTACGCACCTCGATCCTCGGATCGACCTCCGCACCAGTCGCGGGGTCCAGCTTCCCCATAATCGCCACGATCTCGTTCTCCTTGAGCGACAGCTCCGCTTGCGAGCTCGCGTCGAACGGATAGAGCGCTCGCGCGAACGTGAGCTGCGAGGGATCCAGCGGCGGGAGGGGCCCCCCAGCAAGATGGCCCCCCACCATCTGCGCCTCCTGCTGCTGCTGCTGCTGCCGCTCGGTGAGGATCTTGATGAGCTTGTGCATGGCGTACGGCACGCCGAAAATGGCGAGGAGGAAGATGATAAGGGGCTTCCTGCTCGCCTTGGGCGCAGGTGGTTGGGGACCCTGCACGGGCCGCCCGTTGATAAAGTCGCGGAACTCGCCGCGCATCGCGCCCTGGGGCGACGAACGGCCGGTAAGGAGGTTGCGCATCCAGCGCACAAGGCCGAAGAGGCCGAGGACGCTGCCGAGGGCGTTGCGCAGCTGGCCGAACTGCTCGACGACGCCAACCATGGCGAAGAAGGACGAGTGCGTAGCCATGAAGGTGCTCTCGAGCATCTGCGCGACGCCCGAGAACGTCTGAACGATCGAGTGCAGGAGCGCGAAGGTGTGTTGGGTCGTCGACTCGAGGGTCTGGGAGAGGGAGGGGTTGTTGGGGTCGAAGGGTCCGCCAGGCCCGCCCATGCCACCGTACATGCCTGGCATGCTACCGTACATCCCATTCATGCCATAGCCACCGTATCCTCCGTATCCTCCGTATCCCACGCCGCCGTACATGCTGTTCATTCCGTAGGGAGAGTAGGATGAGCCAAATGTGGAGCCATAGCGGTAAGGGGAGTAAGAGGAATAGGGAGATGAGAAAGAGTTGTTAAGGGCAGTAGCGGTCGTCGGGAGTGCAGATGTCGTCGCTGCTGAGAATGCGGCTGGTCGTGCGGGGACCGAAGGAGGTGCGGAGGTAGAGGGTGCGGATGTCACTGCAGGAGTACTTGCCACTGGAGCTATCGTCGTCGCGGCAGGTGTTGGTGTGGGCGCGGCAGGGGTGGTGGCTACCGTAGCACCACCCCGTTCCCAAGGCTTTGGGGGTGAAGGCATCGAGGGGATCCTGAAGCTGTCCTGGAGCTGTCCTGGAGCTGTCCTGAAGCCGGGGTAGGAGTGGTGTTACCTGGTGTTACACGATGAGCACGACAGAAGCGCGTGAAACTTAAAGATCTCTCGGCTCTTGCGGCTTTTGCCGGTCCCCATAGACGCGCGTCGGCATGTACAGCGTCGGCGCTGACGGCGACCACGTTGCCGATACCGACGCCCTCAGGCTCCTCCGCCGTGAACCTGCCTCCATCTGGGACTTTCCTCTGCTACTGCTCGTTTATCCTGATATTCATCTCATCTGTCGGTTTGTGGATCCGCCACGGACAATCGACCTGACAAGTTCAAACGTCCGACTCGGAGTCTTTTCAAAACTGGACCGACTCGGATACCATGACTGCCAGCATGTACCAGTCTTAGTCTATGGCGCAGCAACCGGGGACCTTGTGACTACAGTAGGTGTGGATGAGTTTATGGCCGATAACTCAATATATCACAAATAGAAGGAGGCCTATCGCCGCAAGCGGAACAAGGTCAAGAGGCAATCCGTATATGGCATCTACGTTCGTAATCGTATGGTTGATTCCAATTGGCAATCACTGCTCCGGTTGACACCTATCCCCTTCCATAGTATCCACCCCCAGAGGCCCAGAAAATCGCAGTTGACAATGTCTGGACGAGAATATGATGCATTTGAAGGATAGGCATGAGGCATACATGTGAGTCATACAGGGATAGGCATATAGTGATTTTTTACTAGTAAGGGTCACGACGGTCTCGAACGCTTCAGCAGAATATTCAACTTGGGGAGGGCGGCGCGGGCCAGATTACTTCAAGTTCAGGCGCTCCTGGATCCTAACGCTCCGCCTCACAGTACTCCAGTCGATCTCCGCCCTGGCCTGGGCCCTAGTCTTGCGCTTGGGCCGCACGGGGGCCACGTCCTCTGAGTCCTCGAGCGGCTCCGTGTCGCAGCGTTCGTACTCCGACGCTTCTGAGGGCGGGGTGTCGGCGCGCGGCGGCTGGACCTCCCTGAGTTGCTCTGCGCCAAAGTACTCGGGCGGCAGCGACCCGTCGCGCACGAACTGCCCATTCGCGTCGCGGAACCAGCGCACGGGGTTCTTCATCATCCAGTCGGGGCCGAGCCTCGCGCTGCTCAGCTGGTCGAAGGAGGGCATCTCCATCTTCCGGCGCTGGAGGCTGGCGGGGGGCGGCATGCGGCGCGAGGGCGGCGTCGAGGGGCCACGGTTGGACGGTCCCGGGGTGTTCTCGTTCCTGGCGGGCCTTCCCGCTCCGCGCCTCGGGGTGGTTGTCACGAGGACGTAGGGCACAGGCTTTCTGTGGTTGGAGTTCCCGTTGAGTGAGGGGTAGCGCGAATGGACCTTTGTGTTGTTGTCGCGCACGGCCTGGCGGCGGTCCGAGGAGCGAGGCTTGTTCTTGTCGGGGGTGAGGACGACAGAGCCGTAGGTGTAGGCCCCGGAGCGAGTGGGGGTCTGTGGGGCCTCCCCCGTGTTGCGGACGTTCGTGGCGCTGTCGTCGCCCATCTCAGTGTCGCAATCGCCTCCATGCACCGTCTCGGTGTCGCTGTCCGCCATCTCGCTGTCTCCGTCGTGGTCGGGTGGCGGGGAGAAGAACTGATCCCTCGACGCGAATCGGACAACGCGGCTGCCGTTGGCGGGCTGTTGGGCGGGCTGATGAGCGGCTTGCTCCGCCGCGATCTGGGCATTATGTACGCTGCGAGTAAGCATGCCTGCCTAAATTATTGGCATCAGTACCTTTGCTGCAGCATGCATGTGGGATGGTTCATCTACTCACTGTTGGACACGGATTTTACTTGTGGTTGGAAAAGTTTCTGGGACGCTGAGGAGAGTTGCAGGAATGAGGAATATGGGGGACTTGGCTCGTATCCCATCCACTCCTGAGCTCCTCAAATAGGTTTTCGGCTAGGAACGCTTTGTGGTACTTAGTCGCAACGTTTGACCGTGCGACGCTTTGTGTCGTCTCTTTATGGTGAGCGAAAGCTTTGGCACCACGCCACGGGCTCGCCTCCGCTGATGCCTAAGGCGTCAAGGCGTCTTCCCATATCGGGGATCTGAGTGCCTCTTCTTTTGTTCCTCGTGTCGTCCTCTTGGAGGCGGTGGATGCAAAATGACAAATGTATGTTGACCTACGAGCCCAAGTTCAAAATGTTCGCGGGACCTTGCTATATGTCCTGACGACTCCAAACACCAGGGGCAAAATAAACCGTGCAGAGCCCGAGCTTCTGTTGAGACTTGTATTCAAAACGTTATTGACGATCCATACTGAAGTGTATCTTATTGTCAGAATTCGTGTCTCCTGGGAAACGAGTGGCGTTAATGGACCAAGCGCCTCGTGACCAATCGGTCAACGGCGAGCGACTTCTGTTTCAGACCGACACGATGGTACCAAGAAAGACAAAGCAGAAGCCTCCTTTTTATCGCTTTCCTTCGAATGATGGCGCTCCGCTTCGCACAACCGGAACTGGAATCTCCCGTCCGTAGTCCACCGACCAACCATCCGTTCATCCGGGAGAGCAGCTCCAGGGTCTTACGCCGCCGTAGCACATTCATCCGACATAGCAGCAGTCTGCTCGCGCGGCTCTGAATGGAGATTTCACAGCACTCTCACTCCCACCCTTGAGCGGCCTCTCGTGCACGAGTCGCCCAAGCGATCGCACAGCAACACGACATCAGCCCTAAGCTCGACATGTACATCCATGCGTGTCATCTCCATTCCCCGCTCGTATTCCCCACCAAGTTGCTATCCGCTAGGCCACCTGCTCATCTGTATACTAGCACAGTCTATCAAACTTTCCTTTAGGACGGCTCAGGATACCCTTCGAGTGGTCAAACTCTTATTTTTTGGTGTCAATACCGCGCAGGATCTTAAATGATAACTGTCCGCTGACCCATTTCTCTCTCTGGCAGGCACTGAACAGCCATGCCCTCGTGGACAAGTTTGCAAGACGACCGCAACACAGGACGGTATCTTCCGCGCCGAGAATATAGGGTCCCTTACACTTGTTTCGACCATGGTGCGCATTGAGGCTGAGTTACCGGCAAGCTGATAGCGGCGATGGGTCCCTGAATGAACTTGATGGAGTGGGCCCTCGACAACAACGCAGAGGTCCCTCGGGTGGCATGGACGTTTCCTCCGACTTCGATTGATGAGAGCCTACGGCAAGTGCTGCGCTGCCGCCTGTCAGAGTGCACGCTGCTGTTCTACCGTCGCAATGAAGACTGTACTCTGCGTGGAGGTACCTACAACATCGCCATTGGGCGATGGACGTTGGGACGCGACTCATCGCACAAGCCAACTCTTCTATCATACCAAGATTCGGAGACCCTTTGAACACGCCAACGACAAGTAAATGGAAGGTTGCCCTGGTTGCGACGGACAGGTATGGTAAGGAGGAACGTGTCAGTCGTGGTACCACGACTAGCGCGCGTTCATAAGCTTCCACCCTCTCCGTTGGACGGACTCGCCCCACCACCATCATCGCCAGTCTTCCTCCTCCCGTCTATTCATCTACATTCAATCCGGGACACATGGCTACCACTACCACTATGACAAACACCCAGGTCCTTCCTCCTACCGCGCCCACAGTCGCCGCCGTTGCGCACGACACCACCGCCCTAGACGAGAACGAAATTTTCGAGGAAGAATCTTCCTCCATGCCCCTTGGCCGCAGTCCCGCTAGGTCTGTTCTCACCCGCATGTGGGAGGCCGTCGACGAGAGCAGCAGTGCCAACAATGAGTACGCAAGCCTCGTACAGCGAGGAGAGTCTGAAGAGGCGGCGGGAGCATTCCCGACCTTCCCGGTCTCTTCTCTGACCTCGACCCTCCGAGTCACGGCCTACGACGAGTTGATATTCTAGACCTCCCCTTCCAGGGCCCGAATGGTACGTGTCTCTGGATTGCGTTGACCCCATCATATATCTGATCCTCCATGTCATAGTCCCGTTTTCCTTGGCTATCCTCGCATTGTTGTATCGATATGTACTCTGTTTGCTTTCATCACGATCTCCTACTGTCTCGCTATCTCTTGCTATTATACCCAACACCATCTAGTCACATACACATCTGATTTGTGCTTTGCATATCGTTGCGAATCGATCCTAAACTCACTACCGTCCATGTCGCTCTGGAGTGGAACAGACTCATAGCTCTGCACTGGCTATGAGAGGGCGCACGATTATCCCGCCTTCTCGGTACGTCACAGGTACCAACCTGGAGTTCATGTCGAGTCTCTTGCCGCATCGAGCGATCTTTTCGTTCTAGTGCTGAGAGGAGATCGTTCGACTGCTACGCAGGATGCTTCGTGAACCAATAAGTGAGCCAACTGCGATGGCGACTTTGGGGTTGAGTCGACTCTGCCATTGCTCCGCCTCGAGGAAAGTTCAACTTACTAACTTACGCCGACTACGTCACAGTGGCACTGCCAATAGAGATGTTAGCAGTGTTGCACCATGAAGTCGCGCAACGGTCCCGCTTACATCTCTGTTAGTATATCGGCTAGTACACGCGCCTGTCAAAACACTTGATCGCGCGAAAGCGGGGTTCGACTCCCCGACAGAGAGTTTACTCTTATTCGGAGCTGCTTGTTTTGTTCTCCATGACAAGATGCCGGAGATATCAATAAATGTTCGTCAAATATTCTACTGGGAACATGCTGGGTAAGCCTGTTTCGACCAGTTGGTTCAGGCGAGCGTTTTCAAGATTGTGTGCAAGTCAGCGGCTGGTCACCAAACGTCCATGTGAGTTGCTCAGAGACTCAGTTTCTCTACCGCTTTGCTCCTGTACCTAATCAAGCTGGTCCCGCGATTCTTGTTAGCCTTTCACTGCTCAATTGTCTATGTATAGCAGCTTCCCAAGCCCTAGTTGCGCTCGCGTGATGGGCCAAGGCACTGGCATCCTCGTAGCTCGATATTACCACCATGTAGCCCGAACCATTCATCAATAAATGACAAAACTGTGACTGGTGGGGCTTCAGTCGGTTCGTTGCTTCGAATTCATGAAGGCAGTCCACCACGAGGCAGGTAAGTCGCCCCGGTGTTCCGGATATCCGAGTCGGGTTCCCGATCTTGGCTTGAATAAGCGCCACACGGACATTGCACCTTCCTTCCACTCTCCACTCCACTGGACCACAACGCCATGTCCTCCGCCGCCTCATCATCTGCCCCTACCAACGTTCCATTTAGGTGGAGAAGGAAGCCTTACATGAAACCAAATCACACAATCGCGGGGTATAACTCCGAGTCTGTCGATGGTGCATCAGGCCCATCCACGCCGGCGCCCGTCGATTCAACCACCGACTCCTCCACCGGCTCATGCGCACTCAAAGTCCAGAAGGACAAAGTCGATGCCAGTGTTCAGACTGATAGTGTGGAAGTTTCGACAGATGGAAACAAGTGCGTGCTCGTTCAACCTGTTTTCCGAGTGTCTATAATCTCAAGTCGTCCCCAGTCGAGAACTGGCACCAACACTGACTTCGGCGATATCACCACTCCCACCTATGGTGACCCCCCACGCTTTTAACTGCGAACAGTTGACGAGGAAGCTGGGGTTCATGCAGAAGAGGATGGAGGGATGGAATATATGTAGGGAGCCGGCGGAGAAGGAGAACATGGCTCTCCCGTCGCGGCCCCTCAAGCGAAAGCGAGCTGCCCCACGAACCACACCGGTGGCACCGGTGAGACAGTCCAAGCGACTCATGCGAAAAGTACAGGGAGGGGACAAGGAATAGTGTGTATCCGCGGACGGGTGCCAGGACCACCGTATGTTTGAACTTTGCTTTTGTTTGGATGTTATTGCTCTGTTGTATTGTTGGATCTCGGACTCATTAGGTATAATTCTTCTACAAAGGAAGCGGCTATTGTGGTACCATGTGCACTCTTGCTATGTTCGATGTATCGGTTACCTATGTTATTTCCGCGAATCGCGGGCGAGTACCCTTGGCTTGTGCAACCGTGGTACCCCGGGTGGCAAACTACATTTGAAAGATTTTACCCAAAGACCAAAGTTATTGAATGAACAGGATAGACACTTTGGCGAGATGGACTAGGATTCTCCCCCTATTATGGCTTGAAAGACTCACCAATCAGCGTCTGGGCTGTATGGCCCACTGTCGGTCTTGGGGGTTGTGGTAGTGGAATTGTGATTCGTTTTCGAACCGATTAATGGACGTGATAGTTAACATTCAACGCCATGTATGTTGATCAACGCGATCTGATGGAACGCTCTAGGAACATTGCAAACCACGATGGCGTTGAGTATGTGGCTGTGCATTGTTTGCATCTGTTGAAAACAGAAGCTACTTCCTGATCTGGCCGGTCCCCTCCGAGCAGAGCGAAGACATGTCGCATAAGTTGTGCCCAGGGCAGCGAAGAAGGGCACAACACTATCTCATAGCAATGCGATACAACGACAGGACGGCTCCGAGCAACACGGTGTAACGAGCGCGCAAAACATCACGAGGAGCGAGGAATGGTGATACAACAAGATTGTCGGAGCGGTGTAGGGCTGGATGTGAATGCGGATATGGGAATGTAGATGTGTGTGCGTAGGCAAAGGATGCGATGAAACGAGGGTGTGCCCAAATGGATAGAGAGCGGATGAATGCGCTGAGCTGCGATAGACTAAAGCATAAAGCAAGTGGTGATCTACCAATACCAATGACGGTGACAATGGTCGACAAGGAACGTGGGTGACCTCACGCCGAGCGTGAGAGGTAATCTTGGTAAAGTCGGTCCACGAACTGGGAGTCCGTCTGTATAGCATGGCTGAGCGAACGTTGATCGGCATCGAAGTGAAGCTAGTACTTACGTGAATGAGGCCGAGGAGCTCGCGCACGAAGTCGTTCCTCCCGATGCTCGCCTGCGCTGGTGCCTTCGTCAACAGCGCTCCGAGGATGGCCTCCTTGGCAGCAACACCGTTGACAGCTCCGTTCTGGGCTGGACGACCCGCAGCGACGCCGTTCACCACAGAACCGTTTACCGCAGCACCCTTAGCTGCCTTAGCTGCCTTCGGTCTCGCAGCCTCCGCGACGGGACCTGTAGCGGCAGCCTGGTAAGGCGGTTGGACCTGCGCCTGGGTGGGGAGGTCCCATCCCTTCTCGATCTCGGCCTGCTCGCGCTCCTTGTCCTTCTCACGCTCCTTACGGCTTTTCTTCCCTTTCTTCTCCTTCTTCTCCTTCAATCGCGAGATGAAGATCGCGGGGTCGCTGAGGGCGCGCGTATCCGAGAAGTCGAGCTCCACGACCTCGTCATTCTCATACGAACGGTCGTCCAGCGGTGCGCGAGGGTACGGCCACAGATCCGAGTTCGCCTCGAAAGGCACGAGGGCACGCTGCCTTGGCGCGCCAGCCGGTGCCGGAGAAGGGGAGGCAGCACCATTTGTATACACTTTGCCGTTGACGGTGGGATTGGGGGCGCCAGAGTGCTGGAACTGGGGCGGGGACGTCGGAGGAAGTCTGATGCCCCCAACAGGGGGACGAGGGGTAACATCCCCTGGGACGCGACGCGGGCCGCTGGCGGCCCGGGCATCTTCTCCCTCGGAATCCGAATCGGGCGTTTGCGGAACAGTCACTGTGGGGACACCGTTCGTCGACCCAGCACCGGAATACATGTTGTACCTTCGAGGCTCGCCATCAGAAGTCTGGTCGCCCTCGCTGAGCTCGTTGTCGCCTTCGTATCGTTGCTGGCCAGATCTCCGCGATCCGACAGAACTCGGCGCGGCGGATGACGCTCGAGAGTTGAGGCCAAGAAGGCTCGAGATGACGTCCTGGTTTAAGATTTGGGGTAGGGCGCTGGACGTGGGTTTTGGTGACACGATAACGATGTCCTCGGGCTGAGAAGGGAGGGGCTGTGGAGGCGGGGCGACGAGAGCGGAGGAAGGACCGGAAGGGAGGGCCGAGGCGAAGATAGAGTTGAGTAAAGGGATACCAGTCTGTGGCGGAGGCTCGAAGACAGGCGCAGACGCGGGTGCAGAGGGGAGCATGTGTTGCGTGACAGAGTTGTTCCCTCCTCCACTGAGGCCAGCAAATAAGTCATGGATAGACTTCTGTGGTTGCGAATCGGCTACTCCGTTGGCAAGTGGGGCGTTCGTCGACGGTGATGGGGTGAGAAGCTTAGCAAAGAGCTTGTCTATCTCCGAACCCGCCTGTGTGGTCGCCGCTGCCGAACCAATTCCGGGTGCAGGGCTCGCTGATACACCATTTACTGGCGCAGTACTGGGGGCGCGACTGCCTAAATCGCCTACAAAGCAAGTCAGAAGGGATTGGTTTTAAACACGAGACTCGTACCTAGAGTGGCTTGGCTCGATGCGCGGCTTACTGTACGTAGGTGGGGGTTAGGAGGAGGTGGGCGACCGGGCCCATATCGGTACTCGTCAGGATAGGGTAGTCCTTGCTTGATGTACGAGTGTAGCCTGAAATCGATATGAGCGAATACCCAATCACATGGCATGGAAGGAAGACCCAGGTGCGAAAGAACAACTGTAATATGCAAAACATCGATTCCGTAACGGTCCCCAGTAACTTGTCGGTCATCTTCACCCCACCATGCCCACAGCGCACAGCCACTGATGTTCACGGTTTGGTGGTATCATTGGCATTCTGATTATGTGGCGGAAACATGTATCCATGCGAGGATCTGATCTGATCTCGGACGTATTGCTGATTTCATTTTCAGGTGAGGAGGGGTCGAAGCGTCCAGCAGACAAGCGCCCGAGCGGAATAAGGTGCTATTGAGCGACGTTGGCGAGACCACTCATCCAGGAAGCAGGAAATGGGGAAGAAATAGTGGTAGCGAGCTACATAAAGTGACCACATACCTCATCATGACTTCCTTCAACGGCTCTCGCGCATCTGTGGCAAACATCCAAAGACCGAGAGTGGTCGAACGACCCTTCTTCTCCTTGCTTTGATCCTTCTCTCGTTCTTCGGGTGGGAGACGGTTGATGACTTCCATATCAAACGCTGCTCGACGTTCCTGGGGGATGGGGTATGGGAGGCCCATCTCGAGCCGGGTCTTTGTAAAGTCGGGGTAGAAGCGGCACATAAGGTAGTCCCCGATGATCTCCATGTCGTCTTCGGGATAGATGGGCCGAACATAATCGTCTGTTCCCATGCGATTGAGGATGTAGAATCCGTAGGTCGGGGTTGTGGACCTACAATCTAGTCTGAGTCTGGGGATAGAGCGTTTCGCCGAGGCTAGACACGACGTACTTCTCGAACAGGAACATGCTTCCTTCATACCCGTGTTTCTCCCACTTCTGGCCATTATGATGGTAGAGACATACGTGGCTGAACTGGTCGATGATGGCTGTGATGGAGGGTTCTCGCCGAAGCAGAACCTTCATGTTGCTTTGGTAAACTGCAGGTAGCATGCCAAGCTGTCGCTGTTGTGAATTGTTCGTCGCAGGGGTGAATGTACGTTGTGGGGATGCAGGGGGATTTTGGGAGTTTTGTACATTGGAAGCGGAGCGGTATCGACGGGGAGCCATGGTGGATGATGGTGGATGGTGGAGGGGGTGGGTGGAATGGACAAGATGCAGCAGACGCAGCCGGCGGTCGGCCTGTGGCCCGCCTCTCGAATGGAATTTTCACGAGGCAACACAATAAGTCCCCTTAAGCGCCGTGTAACCCCCACTTAGCGCCACTAATTGCCCCGTTATTGACGCCTACATGCACTTCCGGTCCTTGCTCACGCCCTCATCCTCGCGTCCACCTCCTGCCCACTGCAACCCTCATGAGTGATAGAAAACGTGGTTACGAAGGCCATGGCGATGCTAGTGCTGCCAAGAGACCGAGAAGGTATGTACTATCTGGCCTTATTGCACACAGTCATCTAACATAGTCTGTCCTGTTCAGCGATGCTGTGAGTCCCATTCTCCTGTTTCGTGAAGGTGAATATGCTTCTTACCATGCCTTGAACTTGCGCTACAACCCATTTGTGCCCGTTCAGACTCCTTCCAATGGTTCACATTCAGGTTCAGCGGTGAGCACTTCCGATATTTCGCGTAACCCATCCCATCCCAACTCGCATGACAACAGATGGCGGATGCCCTCATCGCCCAGAAGAGAGCCGAAATCGCCGCCAAAATCGCCGCCATGAAGAAAAGCGCACCTGCAACTCCTTCCGCAGCCCCCACTCCGTCCGTTGCATCTACTGCCGCATCGAAGTCCGCCTCGGCTTCAGCATCCGCAGCAGCTTCACCTTCCCCGCCCATTCCTGACGATATGGCTCGTCGTATCGTCGAAGCGAAAAGGCGTGTGACCGAAGCTCAGAGCAAGCTTGCTGTGAAGGATAATCCGTACATGGTGCGTCGTGGTTTGCTGTGCTCGTACCCGAGTTATACTGAGATGCGCCACTCAACAGTCTGTCCCCCAAGTTGGTAAGAAGAAGAACACTAATGTCCCGGTGCCAGAGCCCGCACAGCAGGGTGCTGGCCTCAAGATGGCTGCTCATCCTCTCTTGCTCGACAATACCCCCGCGCTTCCGCAGTCGAAGAAGGACCGCTACAAACCGATGCAGCCGAAGTTCGCATCCATCAAAGCCAACGTTCGTAATGCGCCTACTCCGCCACCGGTCCAGACCCCCGTCGCTCCAATGGAAGCCAAGGCCAACCCTTACGCGTCCGCAGCGGCTGCGCCCATTGCCGACAGCGGGTTCGAGGGCGCACCGAAGGAGCGCGTCGGGCGACAGTTCCGCTTCAATCCCAAGGGCAAGTACGTTCAGCTCGCGAACCAGGTCAGGCAGGAGGCGCAGCTCGAGCAGCTCAAACAACGTATTGCCGAGAGTGCCAAGAAAGCAGGTCTAGACTCCGAGTTTGAGACCCTAGAGAAAAATATAAAGGTGCGCAGCCTTCCATGCCCACCTTGTCACCGAACAGATAGAGCTTATCTGGCGGCTCCAGAGAGATGCGCCGCCGGAAGCGGAATGGTGGGATGCGGCGCTGTTACCCAACAAATCGTACAATGACCTGGAGGAGGGTATGGCGAATCTTAATATCCGGAACGCCAATTCTCCCATCACCCTCTACATTCAGCACCCCATCCCCATCCCCGCGCCTGGCGACAAAAACAAACCCAACTTCAAGCCGCTCAAGCTTACGAAGAAGGAGCAGAAGAAGATGAGGAAGCAAAGGCGGCAAGCGGAGTTGCAAGACAAGCGCGACCGCATTCGTATGGGTCTTATTCCTCCCGATGCTCCCAAGGGTATGTGCATGTTAACCGCTCGCATTCACGCGCTGAATACCCGCTCCATTTTAGTCCGTCTCGCAAACCTGATGAAAGTTTTGACCTCGGATGCGGTGCAAGACCCAACGCGTGTCGAGGCCCGGGTCCGGCGAGAAGTCGCTATACGCAAGCATCAGCACGAAAAGGCAAACGCCGAGCGCAAGCTCACGGACGAACAGCGACGCGAAAAGGTGGAGAACAAGAAGATCGAAGAGGAGAAAAAGGGCATCTACGGCGCTGTCTTCAAGTACGTAAAACCCCGTTCATTCTTACCCTCCGAGTTGTACTTGATCACTGATGCGATGCTGCGATAGGGTGAAGACACTCTCCGACCCGGCGCACCGCTTCAAGGTGCGCAAGAACGCCGAACAGATGAACTTGACCGGCGTGTGTATCTTCAACCCCGGCTTCAGTATGGTTTACGTTGAAGGTGCTGCAAAGCCCATCCGCCAGTACAAGCGCCTTATGCTCCACCGCATCGCATGGACTGAGGCTGCCCGTGAACGGGGAGGCGAGGATGTTGAGCTGGCTGAGGACGAGGGCGCCGAGGGCGCTGACGGTAACGCTAAGGGGAAAGGCAAGGCTGTCGCAGCCGATGATGCAGATGGCCAGGTTTCACTTGATGATAACGAGTGCTGGCTCGTTTGGGAGGGCCAGCTGCGGGACCGCGCCTTCAGCAACTTCAAGCCGAAGAGCTGTCCGACCGATGGGTTGGCCAAGGAGGCGCTGGGCCAGAAGCTTGCAGGCTACTGGGACCAGGCCAAGAACTGGAAGCCAGAGGAGGAGGAGCTGTTCTGATCAAGCACCCTTACCGTCGACCGTCGGATGTTGTTGTATTGGCACGATGGTTATCCAAGCACTCGCGTTCATCATGGAATGTCAGTCCGGATCGTACGAGATTGTCGTGCGTTGACGTATTTTACAGACTTTGTTTAATCCAGTTGCACTCGTACAAAAACTCTATGTCTATGTTTGCTGCCCGACTGCCCACGCCAATGTCCGAGGTGTATTCTAACCATCCGACCCGCTACTCCGACCGTCCTGCGGTCGATTTCTTCGGCCCACCTCTAGTCTCCTGCCCCACCCTGACCCCAACGACTAGCGTGTCCCGCCCGCCCAGCTCAGGGTTGGGGTACGTGAACTGCGCGCGTGGAGTCGGTGAGTGGGGCAAATTGTCGTTGATCTGCGCGTTGGCCTCGAGGGGGACCGGCCGGCAGTCCCGCATCTCGTGGGCGAACATCCAGTGGCACGTCGTCTCCCAGAGCCCCATCTTCGCGGTGACCCCCGGGACGTACTGCATCGCGACGTACGCGTAGTGGACCTTTCCCGGGCGGTCATTATTGATTACGAACTCGACGACGGACTTGCCGAGCGACTTCAGCGCGACGACCGCGCCCTCGATCTGCGGGTCGTACGTGTCGTAGCGGGGCGCGGAGACTGAGAGCCCGGGGGTGTGGTACGCGACGGGGGAGAGCGCGATGAGCTGTACGCGGAGGCCGACGACGAGCGGCTGCGGCGGGGGGATGGGGATGTCGTAGACGTGCACGAGGATGGGGGTGAGGCGGTCCGGAGGGACTATCGTCTCCTGGCGGATCCAGCGACCATATATTCTGCATGGCAAGGACGAGGACGCCTTGGGCATCTGTATACGAGGGTGTGTAAACGGGTGCTTGGGATTGGCGCGATGCAGATCAGGAGGCAGCAGTGGTATGTTGTGTGTTCGTCCTCGAGGCGGGGAGGCTTCCGTATATGTGGGCGCGGCGGGAGCGCCTTACGTTGGGGCCAGCGACATGCATTGACGTCGGCAGACGAAGATTGTTGGGAGTTAGGATACTGCAATGAGCTCTGGAGTACCGCCCACGCCGCACAGCGACGTTCGGAGGAACCTGCCGAGACATTGTGTGGTCTTCGAAGGGGGTGCGAGGCGCGTGTGAAGACGTGCTTGTGGTGGCCGATGGAGGCGCACGCGCAGTGCCCCATCCCACGATGACAGGGTCTTCGTCTATACGATTTTTAGGAGAGTTTGGGGAGGCTTCTGGCACGTTGACGCTGTGCGCAGGAGGGGAAGACACGGTAAATATCCGCCCTTCCGAAGGAACCGGGGACGGAGGGGGCGCGATCAGAGCACAGGCACCCCTGTTCCGTAGATTAAGCATGATCAAGAATCGAGTAAATACGGGGAGTAACGTAGTAGGCACGCTGCGGTCGTAATACGGAGAAGAAGTCAGGAGGCCAAGCAGACTACCAAATGGCTCCTCATACGCGGCGTTGCTGCAAGTTACGACACCACGGTCGTCAGTCTCTTCTTCCGGCAACAGATGTATGCCAGGAATCGCGGAACGAGGTGGCGTGGAAAGGGACCGGCGGCCAGGGGTTAACACCGGTGAGCAACGTATTCAGAGGGCAAGCGTACCAGGTGTTAAGTCACCGTGCGGACCATTCGGGTGAGCCCAATTTTCCTTTATCGTCTTGATTGCTGTCAGTGTGAACGACTCGTTCTCGGTGCTCTAGAGGAGTCTGTTCCGATGACGTGAGTAGATACTGACTTTCAGGTAAATCGATCGGCAGATCGCTGACCGGCGACCGCTCGAACGGTCTCGGTGCCATAATTGCACAGGCACCAGGCTACGACTCGCGGCTGTCCCCGGTGTCTATGGGATCGGGATTCAGCCAGCGCGCTTCGTACGGAGCAAGGAACCAAGTTCAGAGACTCACGAGGAGTATCGGCGGACGACCTCGGCAGCGCTCGCGTCTACGACGCTACCCACGACCAAGATTCGTCGGAGAACGCATCGAGTACTGATTGGTGCGGGACAGATCGCGCAACTTGCGTCATGGAATTTGCAAGACTCGGACAGACCTGCCGTTGACCAGACCTGGGTGTCCGCCGCGGGTACATCACCGGCCAAAAGAGGTAATTAGAATCGTGAGACTCTGAACCCCGAAGCGTCCCTACAAAAGCGCCTTACGTATTTCAGTCATGGACAAACGGTAGGCCGCATGGCGTTGAGTGCTGCGGGGGGTTGAGAGTGGGTCGAGTGCGAGGTGAGTTCTTACGGCGACTTGCCATCTAGTTGGTGAATTTGATCAGTCGGGGTTCTAGTGGAGTCGGGAACACGGTGCTTTGCGCGCGCAGGCGACTGCGCCCGCCTTTCCGTTCATGGCGGGAATCATCAATGGACGATGTGGGAGGAATCAGTTGGGGTGGTACTGACGAGAAGCTATCCACGATCCTCGGGTCCGATACCGGGTCAAAAATGCAGCGAGCCGAACTATCCGGAGGGCCCAGAGGTGCATGCAGAGTGGGCGAAGGATAAAGTTTTAGTCCTATCACCTACGGCCATACGCATGTCCTGTCATGACCGTGCATGAACTGCTGTTACTTTGGCAGCGGCGCCCGGGGACGAAGCTGCACGAAGCGCTGGGCGGACACTGACCATGGTCGTCGTTGACGCGGGTGGTATGGCGGAATCTCCTGGGAAGCGCTATGAACTGAGGACAAATCCAAATCTCGCATACTTGCCACAGGAAAGAAACGTTCGTATCAAACCGCCCCGCACGTGAAATTAGGAGCACGGAATGCGGAAGGTGCTGTTACGAAACTTCAGGAGACTCAATGAGCCCAGCGAGGACAGATATGACAGGCCTCTCACAGGCCAAGGTTCCGCGGCGGCTGCTTAATCCTTTTGCACATGCTCGCCGAGCCATCAGGGGCGCGCCAATGTGTTTCTCTGGCCAGGCTGAGCTGCGTCGGTGATGTCCATGGACTTGGTGTTAGAGAGCCTAGGTCATGATGACCGGATAGTAGAATGGAGGGGAAGCACTCAATTAACAGAGGAATATAGTACGGCATAACGGAGCGTGGCCTAGGCGAGTACTACAGCAGTCAGCTCACGATGCAATACACCGTGTAGGCATAACTCACGGATCATGGAGAGGACTCCGCCTTTGCCTCCGCCTCTGCCTTCTTCAGCTCCCGCAACCACTGCACGTCCCGCCCGACCTTCTCCTGTCTCGCCCGCTGTCGCCGCTTGTTCAAGTGCGACCAATCCTCTCCGACCCCGACCTCCGCTCCGAATGCCTTCTTCTCTGGTCTTGGCGGCTTCTCGGGCACGGCCGCCTTGAGCTGCCAAAGCCAGAGCCAATTGTACTCGGGGACTGCGGCGGTCTTCTTGCCCTTGGTCAAGTTTGCCTGGAACTTGGCCGCCTCCTCGCCGGATAGTGGTCGCTTCGTGTGGACCTTTTCAACCTGTCCTCGTTGTTCAAGGTCGGGGAGGACGACCTTCTTAAGATACCTGGACGAACAACGTCCCAGTTCCGAACACGTGTGAGAGGTGGAAAAAGCAGGAGCGGAAGCGGCGCCATACCTCATTGAATGAATGATGGAAGACTCGTCGGTCTCTGTAAGGTCCGGAGAGGATGTTGCCTCCTTGTAGAGCTCCTGGATCGTGAGCGGCCGCTCGTTCGTTCGGAAGATGTTTAGCACGAGCTTCTTGGCCTCGGGGCTCGCGGTCTTGACCACGAGGTGCTTCATGGAGACTGGCAAACCTCTCCGAAGCATCTTGAGGACGAGCAGATAAGATACGGAGGAGGAATTGGGCGGGTTTGTTGTCGCGCTGGACGGTGGCGGGAAAGGTGTGACAGGCGCGCGGGCGGCGCGAATCCGAGACGCGAGCTCGTGTCGCTGACATAAGCACGCCCCCTCTATGTTCTCTCTGCCATCTGCCCGCTCGCTGCTGGCGGCCATCCGGTCCTCGACGTGGTCCTCGCCCTTCGGTGCTGCTCTCAATGCCCCCTCTCTCGCTTTAGCACCTGCCCCTCTGGTCTTTGCACGATGGCGACATCAGCTCGCCCCTCGGCAGGTCAAGTTCTTGAAGCGACACAAGGGTGTGCTCCCCATCCCGGTCGGAGGCTCGACCAAGGGCACGACGCTCGCATATGGCGACTGGGGTATTCGAGTAAAAGGAAATGGGATGCGCATCACGGCCAAGCAGCTCAAGAGCGCGGACGAAGCGTTGAGGAGAAAGCTGAGGCCCATTAAGGGTGCCAAGGTGTACATGCGGGTCTTCCCCGATGTGCCGGTCTGCATCAAGGTGCGTTCTCCCTGTATCCAAGGCAATGATGGGAAATTCCGACCTATATTGCGTTATGTAGGGCAACGAGACGCGTATGGGCAAGGGAAAGGGCTCTTTCGAGTTCTGGGCGACTCGGTGAGTTGCACGTCACGTTGTCTTCTGATCCATTTTCATATTTCCGCGCAGCGTCGCGCCCGGTCGCGTTCTATTCGAGCTTGGTGGCGTTCCTATTCGCGAGGAGTTGGCCCGAGAAGGTTCGCGAGCGTTATATCGTCCTTATCGTTGCTTCTCACCGCCGTCCTCTCTTCGCGTAGCGCTCCGTCTTGCTTGCGACAAGCTCCCCACTTCCATGGAGTTCATCGACGGCAAGGCCCCTCCTCGGCTAGGAAACCTCCTTATCATCCCCGAGAGTGCCGCAGAATCAAATTCTCTGCGCTCCGGAGAGCCAATCACTGCATAGTAGACGTATCTGTAGTCGTTCCAGCGCCCTAATGATACACCGTAATCCACGGAACTTGCTACCACGATCCTCGTATGCAGGTTTTCCATCCTCGTCGGGGTTTCGGTGAACGCAAGCCGCCCGTCATCTTACTCCTCAGGATCTTCGGTACTCCAATTAGGCCTTGCCATCAGCGGGAACATCGATTCGAGAATTAAGGTGGGTATCCAGAAGCGCTTCTATTGCTCAGCAGCCTCTCATGTGGCTATGACGTTCCGTCGACAGGTCGAGGGAAACGGTATTGGTAGGAAGGGTATGACGCGGGGTGACCAGAAGGCTGGTTACCGAGAAGGTGCGTGCGGCCGTCGGAGAAGCGGACCCGATCGAAAACGAAGGGGTAAGGGAGATGGCTCGAGTGAGAAAGTCTCCTGCCTTTTTCCGGGCTGTTCAAGTGCGTTTGTTCCTTGTTCCGTCCCCCCTAAATCCTCGTGTTGATTATCTTCCTCCCTTGTTCGTTCAGGTGCCGTTCCATTCCGCCGAGATATGTCACTGTATGATACAGGTAATAGAGGATGGACAGCTGACCTACCGATGCATGTGACGACTTACAGGATTGTCTGGGAGGAGGTGAGATTCAGTGTTCGCGGATACTATGAGTGGTCCGGGACCTGGGAGGGCTCTGGCCTCTGGTGGTTGACGAATCGTGGATAAGCTTCGGACAAGCTTCGGAAGACGCAATGATCATTGTGGGTCCCTATACACATGATGGCCGGCTAGCCAAGTCCCGTACAGCCCGCCCCTGGCACGATGACCAGAGTGCTCGGCGATCGAACGTGAGGGATAGAACGGTCACCAGAAGGCACGGGGAGACGGTTAAACCGTTCTTGCAGCCTCGCAAATGCCTCCAGGCCGCCTGGCGGCTCGTAAGTACAATGCGCATGCCAAATGTACGAGGGAAAAGCAGTAATAAATACGGAAACAACAAGGGAATGAGTGGTTCCCTTCGACCACCTAGCCTGCTGACAGCTGTACGCCGCTACGCGCGCCATATTAATATTGTTGTAAGATTTATGCTGATTAATTCTGGTGTGATTGGCCCACGAACCCTCGGCACTATATAGGACGGGAGAGACGCCGAGCAACCAACGAACTTGATCCAAACCTCGGCCCTACAACCCCTCTCGCGTATTCACTAGCTGCTTCTCGCTCTCGAGCTCTCCACACAATCCACCCCCATCACTTCTACGGTCTCCAAGAACCACTGCAAACCCGGCATGACGAAGCACCGACTCGAAGGGGCGAGAGAACGAGCAGCGCTTAGCACCACCGCTGGCAACCGTAACCAAGCACGACGGTCTGCAGTAAGTTACTCACAATGGGCATATCTTTGTCCCAAACACCATCCAACACCTTCCAACCCCAAGTCCTTCAATGCGCAATGCGCTGCAGACCCAGGATTATCAGGATGGAGAAGCGCCAACCCCAAATGATAATGATTGTGGACAGGCAACGGACATTTGGGAATGATCCTAGGTAAGTCAACCCACTCCCCATGAGCCCCCCAACTAGAACTTAATGCGGACTGTACACTCACCAGAACCAAAGCGTGCACGACGATGCTCGGCAGCCGTCGCCGCCTGGTTAGGCGCCGAGTACAATAAGGACTTGGGTGCTGCGCCGCTAGGAGCTCTAGTAGGTACTGCTGCATGGTGCGTACTTGCTCTAGCCGACTACGAGTGGGTGGAGTACTGCAACTGAGGCTGTTAGTCCTAGCCATCCGGAGATGCGGAAGCGTCATACACTCCCCTAACGCTTATGGCGGGCGTCTCGCATATTGGTGCACTCTGATGACGAGTCGGACGCTACCAGCATTCGTGCCTTGGGATAGATGGCCTGCTGGGTGCATGCGGGACGCCAGGAGTTGTGGATTCAACCCTTGGTTGGGAGCCCAAAGAGTCTCTGTGTGATCGGGAGTGCGTTAGCATTCCGGATGGTTAGGACTACCATTCTAGTACCAACCCTTACGCGTAACGCGATTGTTGTGGCCTTCATGCTCGCGTGAGGCGAGGTAAACCATGCTTGCTCTACCCAACAATCATCGCCCAAGCTAAGCAGTAGGAGGCACGCACCCTTCGTGACCTCTGAGTGGTCCGAGGGGCCTGCGTCCATAGTCGACAGCTTGCCCTCCCGTGCCTGTGCTCCATGTTTAGCAGTGGGCGATAATCTGGAACTATGGCCTTCAGTCCCAGCCATCCGGATAGTCTACAGCGGTGTCAACTCACCTATGAGCGATAGGTCGTGGCTTGGGCTACCCCGAGTACCCGTGCACTTGGAATCCTCGCAACACGATCGTGTGCACTCGGTCCACGCATGTTGGGCAGACGGCAGAAGTCTAGGTCTTTCGGACGGCGTCCCGGATAGGTAGCCGCAACCATTCAAGGCGAATTGCATGGTCTGGCTTTGTGTTGCGAAGGGAAGTTGTTTGTCGCTGCTGACGTGGGCCGTAACCAAGAATCAGCGGTTGGGTGCAAGAGCATGACGTTTTTACCCACTCACGTCGATGCAGCACAACAGCCTGGGGTAGACTTGTTCGTCGTTCAATGTTTGTGTCCCCGGAGGTGTTGACAGCAAGCCACTGAGTCCGATTTCTGTGTCGCCGTGAACGTAACGCAAGGCCAGGATGGGAATCTTTCGTGTACTGCGTAGTGCAGTAGTGTTGGTCAGAGATTGAACGAACTGCCGATAGCCACCCGAGGTGACGGTTGTGGATTTTGTGCTCAAGACCGTTCCGCGCACTGGTGGGGTAGACGGACCTATCCTTGGGTTCCCGGTAAGCGGTAGGATGTCTCGTCAATTCATTCACAGAATGAATCGCGCTCCCCCACAATCTGCGCACGGCAGCGATCCTTCCGCGTATGGTACGCACGGACCGTCTGCGGAGGATTGACAATAAGACGAGGTCTGGGTCTCCGAGATGGTGGCTCGATCGTGCCAATGCAGTCTTGTTGGATACTCGGGGATGTGGCATGGGCCTCCTATGTTTTGGTGGTGAGGTCTTGAGTCATACGACGGCGTACATATAAAAAGGTGGGCACGTATTGTCTCATCTCAAATCCTCGTCTTCTCCGTGGTGTCTTGGTATCGTGTTCTCTACGGTGGCTCGATCCCAGGCCGTGCTGTAGTTCAGGTGAGATGGGTCGTTGGGTTTTAGGTGGTGGGCCATAAACGCTTGAACGGTAGGAGGTGCTTGAACAAGTCCATGCTTCTCTTTGAACTGAGGGTACAGCACAGAAGGAAAGGCACGTCCTAAGGGTAGGTACACCGACAGTAAGTCAATGCCCCAATTGACAGCTTCTGTCTGGAGTGGCTGACTCACGAGGTTCTCTGTGGCGGACAGGTATCCGAGCAGGTAAGGTACTGACATTCGGATTCATTTGTCAGGCAAGTATTCTGTGTTATAGGTCGTGTTACGACCAACCAAGGACGCTCACCACATGAATCATCGCATGCGGTGGATAGTTCTTCCTCCCTCGGCGTGCCTCGACATCCTGACAGGAATTTCAGGTGAGTGCAGTAGTATCCGATGATGTCGTGCCGTACCTCAGGCCTCAGGTGTAGAGCTGTTCATTTGTGGGCAATAGCGGGTTCATGCGCGACGGTGTTCGAACCTTGCCTCAAGGATGTGCATCTGTTGATCTTCGGACGCGTCGACGTCTGGGCAGGAGATGTGGCGTGGAGGAGGGGTGCCTGAGGGTGCAACGGCGTCTCTCAGTGCGACGAGTGGATGTTGAATCCAATAGTCACTTGGACGCGTTGGGGGCGTGACCGGGGTGGCACCCCGGGCAGGCGGTCGGCAAAGCCCTAGTCTTCGGCCACGGTTGGGGGCAGACCTCATCATGGCTGCGGATTGGGACAAAGGAGCGAGGAACCAACAGGGAGTCTATTGTGTTCGTATCTGGAGGCTTCCACGGGTGAACAAATAGCGCGTGTTTGGAATTGCGGGCGCTCGTGTCATTACCTCGGCCACCTGCGGTGAGCAAAGGGGGGCGACGAATATGGTGTCGGACAGGGCATAGTCGATGCAGGCATGTTGCAGAGATATTCTGGCCGTTGGGTACCTTGGTTGCGCCCCGGATGGGAGGAGGGGAAGGCGACGAGGACGGATGATTTGATGTGGAGACCCGGGATCTTGGCGAGTCAAAGGGAACGGGAGGCAGCCATTGGATGAGGTTGAGTTTGTGATTGTTCTGTGCTGTGACGCGTGTCGTTTGCGTCGTTCCTACAAGTTCAAATCTCGTTCAGCGATCTCTCCCCCCAACTTGCGCTCCTCTATCTTCAGTTCCTCCGCTTCCTCGTACACTCTCTCCATTCCAATGGCCTCCCACTCGTTTTCCATACCCTCTTCTCCCGACCCTCTTGACGCCATCTCCAAGTCGCGCTGGGACGAGACATTCGACGACGCTTTGTCGCCCAACGGTTTGGCCACTGGCAGTACCGAGGGAGAGCTGGACTTCGACCCAGAAGTAAGTGTGCATTTGAAGCCTATTGTGTGCCATTATTTCATTTCCTGACGAGCCCAAAAAGGGTCCGATGCAAGACACGTTGTCCGGAGACGATGGTTGGAACTTTATGGACCACAATCTTCCGTGGCTGCCGTGGGAGGACTTGTTGGAGGATGTGCCTTCAGCCTTGAAGGAACCCGAGTCCCTCCCATCCACTCACTCGGGATTCGGGAGGGATGTCGGCAACCTCCCGCAGACTGCTCCCTCGTCCATCAATCCTCTCGCCTCCGACGTGGACGCGTCTCCCTTCCCTGTGGAGGACGATGCGCGCCCAACCCCCGGTGCACAGTCCGAGGACGAGGACGACTCGGACTTTTTCGATGATTTCGACGAAGACATGGAGGACTTAGTGGTCTTCTACGATTCCAGGCAAAAGTACGACGAGGTCGTCGAAGTGCCCGAGGACGACGTTGAGGCCGAGGACGATGTTGAGAACGACGATGACGACGATGACGATGAGGTCAACGAGAACGACGCGGACAACGAGGACGCCGAGGTCAGCGACGGGGGCCGCGAAGACAACGACGAAGACAGTGACGCCGATAACGAGGACGAGGACGAGGACGAGGTCTACAACCACGCTTTCGTCAATGACGGGATTGCGACGCTGGGGTACGTTCTTTTGCTATCCATTACGTTTTCTCGTTGCTCATCACACGACCATAGCGTCGAGGACGTGAAAGGGCCACTCGTCACTCGAGAGGACGAGGCTGTCGTTCGGAGATCGGGCTCTCCGTCTGCCCACGCAGTGTAAGTCTATACTGTTTTACTCATGCAGTACCCTACTCACCGCAAGATTCCTATGCTTCCTGTTCCAAAAGCCCGGATGTGGTCCAGGACATTGGCGGCGACGATGGCACCGTCGTCGTGGCCGATCCGGCACCGGCGGCACAACCTAGCCGCGGGGGCAAGGGGGGCACGAAGACTTCCTTTACGTTCCCTCCGTCGGAGGACCTCACCCTGGAGGAGATGAAGGCCTGGTCGAAGGAGGAGAAATCGGCCTTCCTCCTTCAGCGATGCGCCATCGACCCAGATGTGGTCGTTGAGTGTGAGGTGCCAGGCCCTGACGGGAGGCCATGTGGGGCACGATTCTCCCGCTTGGAGATCAGGATGGTGAGACGCCACTTCGTCGGAGCACACGTCCTTGAACCAAAGGACTCGAAGGAGCAGAAGACCCCGAAGAGGCCAAAGGGGAAGCGGAAGACCCCCAAGGCGCAGAAGGCGACCGAGACGGAGAAGGCGACTAAGAAACGGGTCGTTTGTCCTTGGCCGGGCTGCGAGGAGACGTGCGCGTTCGCGGCCGTTGGGCGGCACGTCGCCCAGGCTCACTGGGGGTTGACGCACCAGTGTCCGTTCTGTCCGTGCGCCCCCATCCCTCGCTCGGACTCTATCTTCCGGCACATGGAGGGACATTTCGAAGAGCGTCAGTGCCAAGATCTGCCGGCGACGAGCAGGACATCTAGTCCTGCGAGAGCTGCGAGGGGAGAGGGTGAGTGTACACTCACTTGTTTTGCGTGGATTCCTGTGTCTGACTTTGTGTGTAGCGAGTGGGCAGCCTGAGGCTGAGCTATCGACGCAGCAGAGGCAACCCACGCGCGCGTGTGCCGAGCCTAAGAAACCTCAGGCTCGTGCACGCGCTGCGCTGAAGCAGCCTGCGGCCGGGCCGTCCCAGCGGAAGCGGTCTCGCCGATGCGTGGAAGAGGAGGAGTTCGCTCCTGAGGAAGGCGTCGAGTCCGACGACGACGACGGCAACGATTCGGATTGGGTTCCGACCAAATCTGACCGGAAGGGCAAGGGCAAGGGGCCCGCTCGCAAGAGGAGGAGGCGGTAGACGTTTTGCTCGCTCTCACGACACACACTCTGCTCCATGACGGTAAAGTTCTCGTGCTTTGTTTTTGCTAGTCCCTTACCAATGTCTCTGTGGTCTATGTTCCTCGCGTCCTTGATTTATCCGCTTATGCTATCTTGTTACTCACCAGCTTCAAGTTAGTCGCTCACCCTACGTCTATCTTCCCTGTTGTACTTCTGCTTTATGTTTGGACCATCGGACTCTCTACTATACTCCACTATTGGCTTGCACAGTTACTGTTGTCATCCATTTCTCATCTCTGCTCACCGTGTCTTGTTGTTCTCATTATCGTGTACTGACTATCCATTGTAGCATCCGCTGTCCGCTGTAGCGTTATCGGTGTATCACAGCATTATTTGATCGTGTTATCCTCGCCAATCCCAATCCTGTGACTCTATTGGCATTGTAGTATTCGCGACACAACTCTGGACCGGTGATCCAGGGCAGAATCATGTTACATTAGAATGCTGATCGGGCCCCTGGCCAACCAACCACCTGACCACGACTACGCACGGGTCAGCCGCCACCCGTGTACTGTCGCCCGTACCTCCTCATCCCCAGGATCGTCTGCGAACATGGGCTAGCATGTCACACCAAGTTAGTATCCATGCATGATCGTGAGTCGCAGAGCATGCAACGCACTTCGAATTTGCGAGTTAGGATCTCCTCACACGTCCAGCCCTGTTCACGCGCTTTGGCGAAGAACTCCATGTCCCGATGCGCGAGATGCGGTCGATGGTGCGAATAGAAGACCAGAACGCAAGCCCTACTTGACTTCGCGAGCGCGAGGTCGCATGTCTTGAGCATCGCATCGTGCTACTCAGGTCTTCAGCGGCGTAGTGCAGGCAGATGACGGCGCAGGAGGACTCACTTGCGAATGATTAAATATGAGATCGGAAAGGATCATGAGGTCGAACCCGCGGTCAGGTTGGTCGTGTGGTAGGTGCTCGAGTAAAGGTGTCACCGGATGTCCCCAGATGTAACCCTAAATCCTATGGGTGACTCGGAGGGTCTGATCATTGAGTACGATATAGCATACCTGTACTACAACCCGCTCACGGGCTGCGCCCTCGATGTTTTGTTTTACGTTGAGAGATATGTTGTCAATCAACGGTCGATCTGGGTAGTCGGTGATCACGACCTGGAATTTGCGGTCAGATTCGACGCTTGGCGAAGGGACTCGGTGCACGTGCCCTTTCTGCGCCGTTTTTTGCGACGACGATACTCGGAAGTCCGCTACCTGCACCGAGCTCGAGGACAGCGCGACCGCGATATAAGTCCCGATGCTCGGGCTGGTCGAGAAACGAGGCGAAAGCCACTGACGCGTTCCATCTGAGTCCAAATTTAAGTGGTCCTCCTTGGTCTGAGACGATCGGGTAACTTACAGGTAATGTGCCCATAGGGGATGTGAGCCCACTAGGGTCAGGTCAATTTTCGACCATTCGGTCCGATCCAATGCGCATTCGCGACGATAAGTGACCAATTTGGGTTCGGGAGTCGGTGGTCTGGGAGGCTCCTTGACAATGGTATACGGGAGTGAGTTTAATGTAATGGCACTGCTGCAAGGAGGGATACCACTGACAGTGAAGACATCACCAAGACCCATTCCGTCGTCGGATTCTGTGTCTGCGTTCGTCATTTCCATTTCGTGGCCACCCCGAATCTAAGCTAACTGGAAGATCTCTCCGAGTGAGGATGAGGGGATCTCGGCTGGAGGGGGTGGTTACTCTGCGTGGAGTGCGACGCGGGCGGTGAAGAAGAAGGTTGGGTGAGGCGTGTTCGCAGCGACGCGGGCTGCGAACTGCCAGCGGCGATCGATGCTGTGCTGTTGGGCTACGTTCGGGAAGCGCTCGCTTGGACACACATCTCCCGCTGTCCGGGGTCCGCGTGACGTCACAGGATTGCCAGCTCTCTGCGGGCCAGTGCCAGCCTCATCTTGCAGTGGCCGACACCTCGCACTCGCCATTCACGGGCAAGCGACCCGACTTCGACCTCGGCAGCCGTACGGTCCATATGTCTTACTGATCTCCTCTCGCTGTCGCACGGCATGCTTCCTACCGCGCCAGGCCCGGGGCGGCACCTTCGCAGGCTGTTGGATGGCATGCATGGACCGGTAGCTCAAACTGCACCCTTCGGGACATACGGGAGCTTCAAAGCATAGTGAGTTCAATCATTTGAGGTGCATTTCTTTGAATGCGGGTCGTTTGGTTGTCCAGGGGGATGTCTTGTGGGACGTCGACGAGAGGAATGGCCATTGGCCAAGCGACATCCGATTGAGCTTGGGGCCAATTCAGGTCCCTTGGCTTGGTCTCCCTTCTCAATGCCTCATATTTCCCTGTACAATATCCGCTCTCGAAGCGCCTGTGCCTTACTCTCAAACTAAGTTGGGTAGTCCAACCTAATTTGAGAGTAGGAGCCTTGGACATTGAGAGGACGTCAACAGGCTTACCTCTCATATATTTGATATTGGGCTGCTTCTAATTTCAGAGCTTTATCGGAGCAAAATACTGTGCTTCAAGGGATACAGGTGCGTGGCTGGTAACTTTGTCCTAAAGAATGCATGTGGGACAAGCCCAAGTCAGCACGATCGACTAGCCACTGAGTTGGGTTTAGAGACGCTTAAGACCCTCTTGGCGCTGTTGAATCTCCTTCAGCGCACCTCAATTCTACTTTCTCCTACGTAAATAGCCTTCCCGGTTCCCCTTCGGAATGTGCTTTGCCTGAATCTCCTGTCCAAATCTAGTGGTAGGTAAAAGTACGGATGCTGAAGGATGATGATTCGCTTACAGCATCAATATATGATGGTGTCTGTGGCGTTTCACCCACGGAAATGTCTGTTGTGGACTTGAATAGGATGTGGCTCATATTGAGACAAATGGTTTGAAGTGGCCCAGGTGAATGGAGAGCCTCGCCATCAGCGCGGCACGAGACTCGTATTAGCGCGCGTTCGCGTTCGATTTCCCTTGCCGAATCCCCCTCGTTGGCATCCAACCACAACCAACCTGCGTTCACGTCTGCTCGCAACATTGTTCCGCGCTCTACTGTCTTTTATCCGCAACTGAAACCATCGCATGCCCTTTACTAGCACAGCGCTGATGGCCCCTCTTCCGCTCCCACCGTCAACCACCGCCCCCGGTCTCGTTGACCCCCTTCCTACATCTATCCGTGCACCACTCGTTCCACAAACTCCGTCGCGCCCCAAACGAGGCGAGAACTCCGTACCGTGGGGTCCGCAGAGGCACAACCGAGCCGTGGCTCGCGGCACCCGTCGCGTGAGCTTCGGTCCCCTCCCTGAGCGAGACGACGCGCCCGACACGCCGTCCAAGCCTTCGCGCCGGCCAAAGCGCCCACCGCTGAAGCGGCGGAACGCGACAAAGCAAACTCCATCGCACGACGACGCTGACGGACGACCAGCCCCTGTCTCGCAGGATCCGTTCACCATAACGTCGCCTCAGGAGTTCATGGCGATGGTCGCTCCTGAGCCACACGGCCATGTAGGTTTGGAACTTTCCGAACCAATGCGTCCTTCCGACGACCGAATGGTGTGCGACAAGTGCGTTCTGTCTCATGCATCGTATAGCTGTCAGGTACTGATGCAGGCGATTTAGTGCGTAGTCATTTCCTGGTCCCCATCCCTATCCTTCATCATACATTACTTGTGCCCCTTCCTCTCGGACTGCCCATCGCATACTTCTCTATATCATACTAGCAGGTATCAGTATCAAGTGTCCCTTGTACACATCCTTCACACCTCTACCATCCTCGCAATTGTTCCACCGCCGCCTGCGCATCATCCCGACCTGTATCTGTAACCGAAGTTCAACATCTCTATGCCACAATGTGTACAGAGATACGCTGTTCCAGAACTCTAATATCTGAATACGCTCTCGGTCTCGTACTAGACTTCGACAACTTTTATGACTAAGGATTGTCCGAGTGCGAGACTTGTGGGCGTGCAGAGCAATTGAACATTGCGATCCCGACGTCTCAAAGACAACAGCTGACGAACGACTGTACACTCAACTCGGGAACATTCGTCCAACCACACTCCAATTAGTCGCGTCGTACAGTACAATACAAAGAGCTCATAGGGCAGTCGTGAGCATTCATAATATAACGTGCGTTGATAATCTAACGTGGACGGATAATCTAACGTGAGCGATATAATCTCAGGGGGGTGATATAACCTAATGCGAGGGGTATCATGTGAAACGAGCGATATCATCGAGAGCAAACAACATAATCAAAAGCGAGAAATAATGCCAACCAAATATTAGGCTCTGACAGCGACGGGCGTGAACAACCTCACTTCCGCCTTGCATTCCACTTCTTCTTGCACTGTGTGCAACCCACAATCAGCGATCACGACCCAAATACAAAGCACAAGCGCGACAAGTACTCACCAAAGAGGTCCTCTGGTGCCGCCTGATAAGGTCTGCCCGGACAAGCTTCTTCTCGCAACGCTCGCACCGCCAACGGAGCCTGAGGTGGTCGCTCTTCACGTGGCGGACCACCTCGGTGTACGTTGTCCTCTTCTTGCACCCCACACCCCACCGGCAGCGAACCAGGACTGTGGAACCCCTCTCCGCCGAGGAGTAGTGCTTGCCAAAGTGCCTCGACAGACCTGCCACGTTCTTGAGCGAACACATCTTCTTGCACCCCGCGACGGCACACGGGACGTCCGTCGGCGCGCCCGCCGGGATCACGACCCTCTTCTGCGTCTCCTCAGCGGAGGGTCGAGGGCGTTTGGAGGGGCGGGAGCTCGAGGAGGAGGGCGCGTCCGCGGAGTCGTCTGAACAGTTAGACGGGGACGGCGATGGCGACCGGGCGCGCTTGGTCGACGTGCGCTTGGAGGGAGCGGGGCACCGTGCCTCACGCGCGACGGCCTTGCCCTTTCCCTTGTGCTTCGGAGCGCACTGGGGCGGGGGCGCGAACGCCGCGGGTCGATTGCGCACGCGGGTGGAGCGCCGGAGGCCGGAAGAGAGGCCGGAAGAGGGGCCGGTCACGGGGGACGAGGGTGGGGGGACGTCCTGAGGGGCGTCCTTGGTGGCCTACACAATGGCATCAGTCATCGGGCCACACGAACAGTCAAGACACGAAACGTACCTCATCCCCGGCCACACCCTCATCCGAGCTGTCGTCGCCCTGCGACTCAGCATCATCCTCTGGTCCCTCCTCCTCGAATGCCTCTGCACCCGAGAGACCGTCTTCGGTACCGCCGCTGCCTTCGTGGTCGTGGTCGTGGTCGTTGTCGTCGTCGTCGTGTATCACGAACACGACGTCCTTGGCGTGTTCCTCCTCGACGGGCTCTGGGCCACCCTCCTCGTCCTCGTCCTCCGACAGAATGGAGTCTTCCTCCCTCTCGGAACCGCCATATACCTCGGCATCCGAGGCGTCAAACTCCGAGCCAAAGCTCGAGTCCATCCGCTCCAGAGCCCGCCAGGTACAGCTCTGAGAAGCGGTCCGCGAGGGGCCGGCCGTCGGAAGCGCAGCATTGAGCACCTCCTGCGTGCTCTCCCGACGGACACCAGCCTGGGGAATGTTCTCCTCGTCGTCGTAAAACAAGCCTCGGAGAGGAGAAGGGGGCTGTTCGATGCCGCTGGGCCCCGGCGCGACCCCGTCGTGGATGACAAGGTTCCGGACGTCATGGAGAGGTCCGACATCGAGGTCCCACAAGGCGGCCTCGTCCAAGTCTTGACTCTCCTGCGCGAAAGAAAGGTCATGAATTAACCTGCAAAACGAAGGGATGGATATGCTGCGTACCAAGACTGACGACTTCTCCTCATCGTTCGTGGTGTCGTCCCGGGTGTCGTGTTCGTAGGCCTCGTAGTCGAAGACCTGGGAGAGGGAGATGGTCCGGGAAAGGGAAAGCATGGTAAGAAGAAAACGAAGAATTAAAACGTAGAAATACAGTGGACAGCCGGCGTGAAAAGCAGAAATGGGAAGGGGAAGGGAGGGGAACCTGTGAGGAGGGTAAGCGTGGTTGGGGTCTCTTAAATGGCGGACGATCGAAGGCAAATAGCGAGTCTCATGAGGCACGATATAAGTTCATCCTCCATCGGCCAGACAAAGGAAACTGCATCAGAAACGTGCCGTAATCCCGGACCAGTATTCAGCACAAAAACCTGTGGACGGGGTCTTCCAAAAAGGAACGCACACGAAGCACCGCAGCGCTGTACCCAAGTCTTGGCAGCCACTGAGAGGTTTCCACGGCATCCAGCCAACGATTCCGCCGATTATTTCACCTTTGTCCTCTCCTCAGCAACACACCCTTGACCGCGCATCGATCCTAGGTTGCCAGGATGAGTGTGGTTCTCGTTTCCAGACTGTTCGGCGGACATCGAATCTTCCAAAGCGGATCACTGCCCAGGACCCCTCGGTGGGAACAATTTTGCGCGCGTCCCTGGTTGTTGTACCCGATCACTGTTGTCCTCGATCTCATAAGCAGTCTGCAAAGCGTCGACGTCCAACTTCATCTCGCTTACCCCAGGCACGAGATCAGGGCTCTGACCCCCAATCGCCTTCCATGGTCTCGGCTCCCATCCCCCCTCCGATGACAGTGACCGTATCTTGGGTAGTGGTTTCAGGTGAAGTTGGGAAGTGATAACTCAGCGTGTTCTCCACAAGGGCCGAGCGCTGAGCAGAGCAAATGGAAGCGCACTAGCAGGTATCAACCAAAGCCACGACATCGGACGAAGTTTGGCTCACGAATATCGCTTGTTGCAGGTCCCATGCAGGCTTTCCCAAATGTTTTAGCGGCATTGTTCACAGCCCAAACACGATGGGCAATGGCGAATATCGCACCCCGGAATATCCCCGTAAAATGTCTGCGACTGGTCTCCTGTCACAGACCTGTCTACAAGGCTGTTCGGATCGGAATCTCGGATAAGCCCACACAATATACCATTATAAGGTCATTGTTACTCTTTGTATGCGGCGCTTCCGAGATTCCGGTCCTGAACCAGGCTTGCGACCATGGCTTGTGACCAGGAGACCAATCTCAGTCACAATTACAGGCATATTCCAGAGTGCGAAATTGGCCATTGCCCATCGTGAAAGGTCGACTCTTTGACTCAACTTACCCAGGGCTGATCGTTCAGGCTTCCGATAGACAGATCCAGCGAAGTAGACGGCGTATACAGTAGAGTTTGATGATTCTCCGCCTGGAGCACGATTTTGAAATACGAGTCACGCACCTGACGGGGGTCTGCGATAGATCTTGTACGGGTTCTTTTCAAGCCAAGAGTAAGATCTACAGCTAGACGACGGGAGAAGACGGGGGAGCATGGTTACTTGGACTACCACAGGGATAAGCTGGAATGCGCTAATTTGGGCAGAAGATATGGGAATGTGAAGGAGCCGTAAACCATTCAACAGTGTTCGGCGACAGAGTTTAAGCAAGCATACCAAATTCCGCCTGCCACAAATATTCATCCCAGATATGGGGCGATCGTTGAGACGAGGACCGGCTGCGGGTGCATCGATAGTCCTGGTTTCCAAGGTCGCGGCGTGCACACTGCGCAAAATGACTTGAGGTGAGCGGGCCCTGCGATTAAGATGTGGCGCCGACGTCCAAGTTGAGAACAAGGCTGCCGCAGTGATCAGGCGCCTCCGAGTCAGGCTGAGGAGTAGAGCGGTGTTATGACTTACCCGAGGAAGATCGATTGATCAGATGGATATTGAATCTGACCGGAAGCACATAACCCTTGACCGTCGTGAGGAGTCGTGGGGACGATGAAGAGGAAGAGATTTTAACCCAACGTACTTACTACGTACTCGGTGACAACTGAGCAAACTGTTGGAACTTACTGTGACGTGGCAAGCGAACTAAGTCACGGAGCGCCGTCCGGGATGTTCCGATGTGTCAGTCGTGCGCGTGACTCGTCGCTTGGGCGCTTGGGCATGGCCCGGGTGGAGTCCGCTTTTCCGATTGGACCGTGACTGTCCTTGCCAGCCGTGCTCATGTCTTTTCGCTGTCCATCGCTGTAGAATGCTTGCATTGGCAACCTGGACTCCCTCTGGACGCTCCGAGCTTGATTGCTTAATTCAACGCCGACCAAGCAGCTGTGGAGGCATTTACCGCGTTGTTCATCTCCGAGGGGCCCAACCGTTATGCCTCTGAACACTGGTTATTCATCACCAAGTCAAAAAGCCTAGCAAGTAAGTCAACAAGCACAAAAATAAGCATCCTTCAACTACAATGTCCATACAGGGACAAGGCTCCAGACGCCGGCCTTCATGAGGTGACTTGTTCTGCCATCTGCGCCACAGCCCGATGAATGACCTTTGTGACCCACAGTTTCCCTTTCTTGTTTGTGTTCAGAGAGAACCACTGGTCAAACCTGCGCATGGCACGGCAAAGGAGACTTGAAAGTATCACTTTCGCAGTTTGTTTCTGTACCTCTCAATGCCTTAAGTCCTAGAGTTCTGGATCATGCGTCTCGAACCCAACTCGACCTCCGACGCGTATTGTAGACCCCCTTTAACGCTTTCTGTCTCTAAGAGTCTTTTCTACAGGGAACTCATAACTTTATATCCAATAATCCATTGACATCTTGAGCCCTCACGGTTGCCGGCCCGGGGGTTTGCTGCATTCTAATTTCTAACTTGGGGTACGCCATGCAGTTCTTTCTTGCAATGTCCTCTCATTGACGTACATTGTCTCGTTCGAACTTGAACTAAGGCATGCGTGAAATGGTTGCTCCGTTGGCACCTCAAGCCGCTCCTCCTAGCAATTCTCCTATAAGTATGAGAGCGATTCTGTCCTGAACCCCCAGCGACGGCAGAGGCGAGGCGGGTTGTCTTCCAAGGGGACATGCGCTTCACCTTAGCCAGTGCGACTGGGAGCCGCACAGCTCTCTTCCTCGCTTGCATCCCCATCTGCCCACTCGTCACTCTTCGCTCAACAGTCCACGGTCCTACAAGGATGCTGCTTATTTCATCTCAGCTGGCCACGACTATCTGTCATATTCGTCAAATCCTCACCCAACACGTACAATTATCGGTTCCAACACGGAGGCTCAAGGACACTTTCGTTGACGGCGGGATTGCTACGCCAGGGTACGCTCCTTTGCTGTTCCTCACGTTTTCTCGTTGCTCATCACACGACCATAGCGTCGAGGACGTGAAGGAGCCACTCGTCACTCGAGAGGAGGACGAGGCTGTCTTTCGGAGATCAGGCTCTCCGTCCGCCCACGCAGTGTAAGTCTATACTGTTTTACTCATGCAGTACCCTACTCACCGCGAGATTCCTATGTTTCCTGTTCCAAAAGCCCGGATGTGGTCCAGGACATTGACGGCGACGATGGCACCGTCGTCGTGGCCGATCCGGCACCGGCGGCACAACCCAGCCGCGGGGGCTCGGGGGGCGCAAAGACTTCCTTTACGTTCCCTCCGTCGGAGGACCTCACCCTGGAGGAAATGAGGGCCTGGTCGAAGGAGGAGAAATCGGCCTTCCTCCTTCAGCGATGCGCCATCGACCCAGATGTGGTCGTTGAGTGTGAGGTGCCAGGCCCTGACGGGAGGCCATGTGGGGCGCGATTCTCCCGCTGGGAGATCAGGATGGCGAGGCGCCACTTCATCAGAACACACGTCCCTAAACCAATGGACGACGAGGAGGAGGCCCCTAAGAAACACGAGGTGCCCTCAACGCCTTTCTTCACACGTACTTTCTTTAATTCTCGTCTGCAGACACATACAGCCACGTCTATCATCACTTCAGTGTGAGGAACCTCCCATTGTGTTGCAGCTACAGTTACCTGATCGCACTCCCCCTTGCAGACCGCCCAGGCATGGATCTGGATCTGCGACCCTTCATACCCGCAGCAACCTTTTCATCGTCGAGTTGAACATGTCTAACGCTATCGAGCTTGCTCAGCACTACAAGGCCGCCTTCATCGTGAGTATACTTCGTTCGTTTTTTTCTTCACGTTGGCACCCTTCTGACCTCCGACTCAGAGGGAGGAGGGTTCTTTGGCTGCTTGGGCGAGCGAACTGCAGTCCGCGCTCATCGTTCTCCGCCATGTTCTGGTGGAACATGATGTTTCGTTGGACCGTCACGGTGTAGTGCACATCGTGGACCCCAATGAGATCGACAGCGAGTCTACCGGGGACTTCGGCGCGGCTTGCGACGCGTTCGACTCGTTCATCAACGACTACTACGATCCCGCCAACAAATACCAGGACGGGACCACATTCAGCCAGCCAACCCATCAAAATGTTGACCATTATCTTCCCAACTGCAAGCCAGCCTTCACGGTCGATACTCCTCAATTCAACGAGCTCTGTACTATCGAAGATGTTCTCCGACGAAAAGACCCTGATTCCAGTACGTGTGGTACTTCCTTTAGTTCCTGCCGCGTGTTCACTCTCTGTCCCAGGAGTCGGAGGCCGCGGACTCTGCCACCCCCATGCATACCTTCCCCTCTCCGAACCGTTTCCCTCTCCCAGGTGTTCGACTATGAGGCATACGAACATGACACCCACGACGACACCACTGCAAACAACGAAAAGTTGCCCGTCTTGGTACGCAGCATATCCGTCCCTTCGTTTTCAGGTCAATTCATGACCTTTCTTTCGCGCAGGGGAGTCAAGACTTGGACGAGGCCGCTTTGTGGGACCTCGACGTCGGTCCCCTCCACGATGTCCACAACCTTGTCGCCCACAACGGGGTCGCGCGGCGCCGAACAGCCCGCCTCTCCCCTCCGGGCCCTCTTCTACGACGACGAGGAGAGCGTGCCCCCGGCTGGCATCCGTCGGGAGAGCACACTGGAGGTGCTCGACCGTGCTTCGCTTCCGACAGCCGGCCCCTCGCGGACCGCTTCCCAGACCCGCACCTGGTGGGCCCTGCAGCGGATGGACTCGAGCTTCGGCTCGGAGTTTGGCGGCTCGGATGCCGTCGTCTATGGCTGTTCCGAGAGGGACGAAGGCTCCATCCTGTCGGAGGACGAGGACGAGGAGGGTGGCCCAGAGGCCGTTGAGGAGGAGCATGCTGAGGACTGCGTGTTCGCGCTGCACCACGACGACGACGGCAGCGACAGTACCGAAGACGGTCTCTTGGGTGCAGAAGCATTCGAGGAGGAGGGACCGGAGGATGATGCTGAGTCACAAGGCGACAACAGCTCAGATGAGGGTGTGGCCGAGGACGAGGTACGTTTCGTGTCTTTACTGTTCGTGTGGCCCGATGACTAATGCCATTGTGTAGGCCACCGAGGACGCCCCTCAGGACGTCCCCCCACCCTCGTCCCCCGTGGTCGGCCCCTCTTCCGGCCTCCGGTGCTCCACCCGCGTGCGCAATCGACCTGCGCCGTTTGCGCCCCCGCTCTCCAAAGAAGGACAAGGGAAAGGGTAAGGCTGTCGCGCGAGGATTCCCTGGCCCGGGATGCGCCCAACTCCTCGGACCGTGACCGCTGTCAGTTCCATCAAACGCCCCGACATCGTTCTCGATTTTCAAAACAACAAAATCTCATTCGCTGGTACTACCAACTTCGCCCCCCAATACCCAAGCCCACCAAGCCCGCACAACTGTACGACCAATAGCCAACCACCGTCACGTACAATCCCCTGAAGCCCCCCGCATGTCCATGATTCCCGGACCTCACTGGCAGGCCCGAGACGTCGCCGCCGCCTGGTTCTTCGTCTGCAAAAATGCGAGGTCAGATCGCGACGACAAACAGAAACAGAAACCACTCACGCAAGCGCTTTCCGACGACTTGTGACGCGATACCCCGTTCGGCCTGGTGAACTTCATTCCACAGTCCAGGCAGGGCCACCTCGCATCAATGTGATCAGCCTTGACGTGCCGCACGAGCTGGCCGTACGTCAGCTCCTTCTCGCACTCCCCCCAGCGACACCGCAGCTTCTCCTCCGACTTCCTCTCGTTCTCGCTGTAGTGGTATGAGGCGAAGTGGCCGACCATTGCAGCGACCGTCTGCTCTGCGAACCGAAACACACACCCACACTCCTCGGGGGCCGCGCTGGCAGCACCATCATTTTCTCGACCTCCTTTGTCGACAGCTTCTGCTTCTTGAAAGCTGGCGGCTGTGTAGAATTGACCTCCGCGATGGCTGACGCGTCCTTCCCGGAAGCCTCGCGCTTCCGCTTCGACTTGCCCGAGACCTTGGAGGAGGTGGGGACCGGTTCGTGGGCGACCGCCCTGCCTTTCCCTTTACCCGAGGTGGAAGTTGTCGTCTGTTTGTCGTCAACCACGGGCGGTGTCGCTCGCTTGTTCTCCCGTTGCGACCGACGGGGACGCTCCACTACGGTACCACTCCCGAGTGAGTTCAACGTCGCGGCGGTGGGTTCGGTGGAGGGGGCTGGGACCCGGCCGAACGGACGAGCCGGGGATCCCGGAAGACGGTTGGAGGGTGGCTGCTGAAACTACGATAATGTAAGTGTTGAAAATAGATAGCGCATAAATTTAATGGACGTACCTCTAGTTGTCTGCGTGCCCGCGCATATTCTGATTCTCCAAGGAAGTCGGGCTCGAGCGGCGCGTCCGAAGGCTTGAGATACCTGACCTCGGCTATGATACAACCGTCAAGCACACCATCTGCGTCTGCGTCCAAGCTCAGAGGTGAGACTTCCCAAATTCCGCGTGGGTCTGAAGGACCAGGGACTTGGACGGACGGGTCGCCTAGCGAGACAAAGTCGTCCTAAACACACGACCGACCGCTAAAAGTGTACGAAAAATTCTCACCGTCGTTCTCATTGTCCTCTACCGCGTCGGAAGAGCTAGAATACGGGGGCTGCAATGCACTCGAAGACGCCAGTGGTTGAGATGCGATGAGGGTCCCGGGAAGAGGGATGTCGATGGGTGGAAAGGCGTTTTCGTCCCAAAGATCCAAGTAGGGCACGTATAGCGGTGAGGACGGTGGGCTGTGAGTCGTCGTTGTCGAAGGTCCATGCAAGTTACGGATGTCGGTGAGAGACGATGTCCGCGTTAGGTGGTTGGTTTTCGTGTTAGTCGCGTCATTCACCTTCTCCAATTTGTCAGTGTACGCTCGGAAGGCTCCAAACCCGAGAACACGCGAGGACACCGACGATACTCACTGCTGGTGGTGCAGATGCTGGGTTGAACATCTCACTTGAGTAGTCGAAGGGGTAGGTGTCGTAGAAGTACAACGGGTGGTTGAAGATAGCCATGGTTTAATCTTTGCGTGTTGGTGAAAAGAAGAATGTAGCAGCGAAAGAGATGTGTGGTGGTTGAGTCTATTACGAACGTTGAGGAAGAGTTGCGGGGTTCGATTGAAGTACGGTTGATGGCATTTATGGAGGAGGATTAGCGCTACAGCTGGAAGCCCTTTTCGGAAGGCCGTTATTCAACAAAACTGGGCAGACAAAGGACAACTGATCCGGAGCTCACCTTCTGACCAATCACCGGTGTTCATCCATCCTTCCGGGACATTGTTCATTGTGCTCACACTTGACTTGACGAGCAATCCCCAACGACGTCCTGATTGTATTCACTGTTCAAAGTCCAGCTTCCTATCCACCGTTGTGAGTGATCAAGCTATATCAAGGCGATGCGGGCCCACAGGGATATGCCCAGATATACCCCCGAGCCTCTCGAATGACGACTCAAACTGTGCGCCGCAGGGACAGCGATGGTTCTGTTAGGGTATTCTAGAGTGGAGTAGTTGTAATGTAATTGTGTTCCATGTGCGGGAACGCATTCTCCGTACCTCCCAAGGTCTGCTCTTCTTCTGCCAAGACACCCGACGTATGATCTGGCTTAGGGTCCAGTTGTCTGCAAACGTGAGTCGCTGAGATAAACTCGGACTAACCAGTGGGAAACTACTCATATTACTTCCCCCTTCTTTTCCTGTAGATTATGAGGCTGCTCGCATTGTGCGCGCTATCTTACGAGCAGTTCGCGAACGGTGAGGGTTCATGAGGATCTCTCCATCCATCGCAACGCCCTTCATGCGCGTTCGAGCTCAGGGCAAATACTCCGGAGAGGATGGCCAACGAAGGCATCTGCGCACGAATATGTGTCAAGTGACTTCACACTTGACGGCATGGGCCACGAACAAACGTCCTGCTACATCAAACACGAAATCTCACGAGTAAAACAGATGTGCTTCGCCGCTGCGACCTTACAATGGCATCCACTTTGAAAAAAGGATTGTTGTCTCGTCCAGTTTGAACGTGGGCCCTTGTAGGCGGAATTTGACGTGTCATGCCCTAGGACATTGCGTGCCACGTGAGTGCCGGGCATACACAGTGAACGAGAAGCAAGAGGGGTATGGCCATTGGTACTCATGAACTCACCTCAAATATGCAGGAGAGGACGGCAACGCCGCTCGGCGCTTGGATCACCGTCCCGAGCGGCCAAGCTTTGAAGTTAGAAGGTAGAATACGGAAGGCTGTGGCAGACTCAGACTTCAAATTTGAATATTCATTCGAGTCGCCGTCATGCATCTAGTTTGAGCGAGAGGACGGTGAAGGCCGGCCAGTCTACGGCAGTCTTGAAACAAGAGGGTTTCTCTAGACAAGCATTCCGTCGCCCAGAGCAGCATGCAAGGCCCCAGGGGATTCGGGCAGAAGAACTTCGGAAGAGCTCGTACTACTGTACTATATATGTATCTCGGCAGGTCGTCTCCATTGAGACAGTTTATAGTCTAGTAATCTGGGCTTAAAATGATTTAATATGGGGCTTAAATTGGAGCGGAACTTCAAAAGTAAAGTTGACATTACTAAGCACCGGCAGACTACCGGCAGTATGCTCGGGCCGTTCAGCTTGAACTTGAACGAGGTACTCCTCTGAAAAAGACAGAACGTAGTATCCTCAACCTTCTCGAGGACGCCATGGAGGAACAGCAGGGTCTAAGAAGAGTGGCATATGTTGTATCCAACGAATTAGTCAAGGTTGGTTTCTGTCTGCTTTGCTAGTCACTGCGTATAAATTCACATTCGATCTACCTTGACATCGCAGATATCTTCTCAGCTACCGTCCAATCGAAACCGTTCTTTCCTCGTACATAAACTCGTACAGGCTTTTGGACTGCTTGATCCCAAAGAAGATGACCAGACGGTCAAGTTGCAGCCGCTGCGACCTTCGCCTGCACAGTTTAGCGACCTCTCTGCCTACCATGACCGCGACTATCTGCAACGGCTACTGAGAGGTGAGGTGGTCGGAGCTACGGAAGATGCACAACAAACAGAATATGGACTGGAGGAGGTACGTTATTGGTGTGCCTCTACCTGTGGATACCTCTGAATCAAAAATTGCCTTGGTCAGGACTGCCCGACCTTTCCTCATTTGCCGGACTATGTTCGGTTTGTGGCTGGGGCAACATTGGCAGGTAGATGCTATACAGTGTTTATGTTCCTCGTTCTAATTGTACATTTCCCCTCGTGCAGCTGCAAAGGCGTTGAAAGAGAACACATCAGACATCTCTATCTGCTGGGATGGTGGCAGGTCTAACTCCAACTCCCGATCATTGTCCATATCCTCACGCCGTTGACAGACACCACGCTCAGAAAGCACGAGCATCAGGCTTTTGCTACGTAGCCGACTGCGTTCTCGCCATTCTCATCCTGAAGCGCACCCTAGCAGGGTCTGTAGAGCGACCATTGCTGAAGCCTCGAGTCATGTACCTCGATTTCGATTTACATTTCTCGGACGGAGTTTCCGAGGCCTTCCTCGGGTCCTCAGCCGGATCGCCATACCCTCAAGTGCTTACCCTCTCTATCCACCATGCGGCCCCCGGCTTCTTCCCCGCCTCAACGATTGCCGCGTTGACGGACCCCACCGACCCTGACTTCGACCCGTTCACGCTATGTTTGCCTTTGGAACGAGGCGCATCCAACAAGACTTTCCATCGGATTTGGCCCCTAGTCGAGCGCATCAAGGACGCGTTTCAACCCCACTACGTCGTGGTGCAATGCGGCGCCGACGGACTTGCCGGTGATCCGTACGCAACGTGGAACTGGTCCTTGACTGGCGAAGGGAGCATGGGGTGGTGTATCGACCAAATATGCCATTGGAAATCCAAAATGCTGCTTCTGGGAGGCGGTATGGTCTTTCGCACTGTATCATGCCATCGAAATGTCTAATCGTGCTGCTCCAGGCGGATATAACTCCCCCAACGTTGCACGAGCATGGTCGTATCTCACTTCTGTCGCGGTACGTATACGTGATTCTCGCGCGGTAGGCTCCGCTAACAGGGGGGATTGCGTTCCTCAGCTTGACCGTCCTCTATCCCCCGAAGCTGACATACCCGACCACGGAGCGTTTCCGTTCTACGCGCCATCGTTCACGCTCGACGTCCCACCTGGAAACATTCAAGACCAGAACACAGACATATACCTCGCACATGTCGAGGAAGTATTTGCACAGGTCGCGGATGCGATCCTACAGAGGGTGCAGAAACCCGTCACGTAATAAGAATATACAGCTTGTACGACCATATTCTGCCAATCCTTCGATCAGCCATCCGTCAACGCGCATCTGTCCACGGAAAGGTTCGCAGGGTTGCCCCACCTGCGCGGCACCATGGTCAGCATCTGCTCTGCCTTCGCGAAGCCGCGCGGGAGCCATCGCATCAAGCGAAAAGACTTACCAGTTGGGGAACTCAACGGCATTTCCACTCGCGCCAAACACCGCGAAGCTCAGGATGAACAGGATGACCTGGCTCCCGCCGTCGAGCGCGGCCGAGGTCAGGTAGTTGTACTTCTTGAACCACTTCGGGCGGCGCGTGCGTGCCCACCACTGCGACAGGAACCCGATCACGACGCACGACCACCACTGCCCGTTGACTGAGTAGGGCAGGTAGCCGATGTAGAGCGAGATGATGGGTGTGTTGACAAACTCGGCCACGCGCGCGACCCACGAGCCCGGCTTGGCAAGCTTGTGCGCGAGCCAGAAGGGGACCGGAAAGGAGAGCCCGATGAAGAACGCGAACCCGATGAGGTAGTAGGGCTTGCCGTAGGTGAAGAGCTCCTTGCCGAACGCGCCCATCGCGACGGACGAGGAGTTGTAGCCTTGGATGATCCAGCCGCTCCACTGGAAAGAATATGTTAACGTTCAAGGAGCCGGAAATGGCAATGAGACACACGAACCACACGGGTGCCCACAGGATCGATGAGGGCCGCGCGGTTGTTGTTAACGATGCTGATCATCACTAACTTGGAAGTCAGGTTCTGTCATACTGCAAGGGTACGGGAGAATACTTACTTGTGTAGTTGAATATCGACCCAATGATGGACCCAGCCATCTGCGCAGCGAAGGTCGCGCGCGGAGGCAGCTTGGTATACTGACCGAGCTTAAGATCCTGGAGCATGTAGAGGCACTGGTACGCCGTGCTGTTACCATAAAGGTTGACGTACATGACTGCACTGCATGTCGTCCAACGTAGAAGATGAGAAAGGTTCAAACAACTCCGTCGCGAAAGGGAAACGTACACGGGCTGCCCGGGATGGACGAACGCAGAGAGAATATTCATAGCGTGCTTGATTTGGATGCTGAAACCTGTCGTCGCGGCGACTGGCGGGTCCAGGAAGTCGTGAACAGATGTCTTTCAACATCGTGACAAAGGAAAGACGCACTGAAACCAATGCAGATCGCGATGAAGCCGCTAATGATCGTGAACAGGATCACGCTCCAAGCAGGGAGTAACCAGTCGCCCTTGTTGTACTGTACGAGGCGCAACCATGAGATCTGTTAATAACAGCGTAATGCACAACGACGTACGCTACAGCCTATGCCAATCACAAGAGCGCCGACGAGAAGTACTAGATACCACCATTGAGGGACTTCCTTGTACTTCTTCATCGCTGACCGTCGCGTCTAAGCGTTAGCAAAAGTCCTTTCGCTATTCATCTGGCGCGCACCTTGGTAATGGGGATCATCGATGTCTTGTGACGATTGCATGAAGCGCATCTTCCCGAACGCTCTGGATAGCTCGCGCCAGTTCCAGAGTAGAACATGGACGATAGCAGCCCCAAGACTGAAGTTATAACACATCTGCGAGATCGCGTAGGTGGTCGTGTACCGCGGTAGACCGACAGAATCGACCTTGCTGGAGTCAAGCGTGTTTTGCGGTGTGAGAATGGCCGACTGGTTGTACGATCCGCCCTCGTTGTTGAAGAGCGATTGTGACATCCAGAGAATGTCGCGACCATTGAAAACATTGGTGTAGTAACATGCAGTTAAGACGATATATCCCAGCGCCATGCCGACTGTGGTCAAAACATGAGGCAGGCAAGGGACTCGGCGTAAAACCATGACTTACTGTACGAATTGACCTCTGTTTGCGTTGTCAAACATCAATCATAGCAGGATACACCGAACGGTAGAACACCACGTACGAGTGCGGAGCGGCCAAACTAGTGGGTTGCCTTGAGTAATGAGAGTCCAGCTGGTCCCAAAACTGAAGAGACCGATGCCCTCGTTGCTCGAGCCAGCGCCGAACAGGTTCCTGACGAAGGTGTGCCGGCCGTTGTCTACCAAGCAAATGATAGAGATGGCGGTCAAGAGTGGAAAGGGATATTGGGGAATCCTGGACGTGGCTGAGTCATGGGCCCGATTTAGCGTGTCAGGAAAACCACGCACCATTCCCAGAGGAAGATTGCGGTGAACACGATCCAGAAGTAACGGCTGTTCGTGAAAACTTTTAGAAATAGTGCATACAACTCCTAAACAACGACGCACCGTTTCTTGTGGTTTAGTATCCCGCCGAAGTGCAAACTTTGGAGCAAGTTCACGACCGAGATATACGTCGGATAGAAGGCGCTGTCCAAAACCATTGTTAGCTAACTGCCAGGAACACGCTTCATATATGACGAACTATGTCGGATAGACCAGGAGGTTGCGAACTGGAACGTTATCAGCATCGTCTTCAAGAGGCGGGGTATAACTGCGCTTACGAAGACCTGCGATTCCATAACCGATCATCTGGCTCGCGAAGATCTGGAAAATTGCCAATGCTGGATTCAACTTGATATTGTAAAACAAATCTTGGAGGTCCGTCAGTAAACAACAGCAGCTCATATGCAGAGACTTCTAAGTTCTCTACCTAGAGCAGCGATGACCTCCATGGCCACAGCTACAGTAGATGCGGTCGAAGCCATAATGACGATTGCTGTGTGCTCTAGAACGGATGTAAGAGAAAATGTAGAGGATACGCGAGCGACGGCAGCATACCCTTGATGTTAAAGGGCCCCGGATTCAGGTAGTGCCAATACCCGGTAGTCGGCATCATGCCTATGTTAAAGGACTAAGACATAAAACGTAAAACATGAAGGGAAGGACTTACTGTGCATCGCCGTGCCTAGTACGTAGGCAATAATCAAACAAAATAGTTGGGAGACAGAAGCATTCTACAGCGTCCGAGGTCACCGTGAAGGAAGCTACTGGATGTCCTGGGGACGACTCACCTGGGGCTTGAACGTATATATCGTCGCAAGTACCGAGGTGAACGCAGAGAGGCCGATGCCCAAGAACAACGTCCTCAATGTTAACACGGGCAGGGTAGGGTCGTCGTCGGTCGAGATGACCTACGCAACAAGGAGCACACGCTTGGTCAAGGGCAGCATAGATGATGAGTGAGGGAACGAAACGCACTTCCAAAGCAACATCCTCATCGTTCTTGATGATAGTCTCGTCGACATCCTCTTCCTCGTGACTGACTCCGAACGACTCAACATCGACCTTCTCCTTCACATCCTGAAGGTCAGGGTCCTTCTCTGTCGAGTTCAGAGACTCAGCATGCCCAAGTTCCGAAGTTGCTGGAAGGGCAGAGCCGGTGTGCACGCCCATCGTTGTTGGCTAGATGAGCAAGAGGGCGAGCAAGACCGATCCCAGAGGGAAACCAGCAGCTGGAAGCGGAAGAAGCTCGGTCACCTATTGCCGTGTGCTCGTCGACGAACGACTGACATCCCGCGAATAATATATAGCGCTGCGAAGCTTGGTTGGGAGCGCCATGACGCGAAGGATCACCCGCTATCCGGACGAGCGAAGGACGGCACGATAAGGAGTTCGCGTCCGTGACCTACTTATCTCTGGTGGGTGGAAGGGCCATCAGACTAGAAGCGCAGAAAATATATACCCCACTCACAAGCTATGTCCCCTACCACGGCGCAACCAGTGCGTATTCAATGTAGCACAAGACTTGGCCCGATTCCACGACACTAAAGAATGAGTGGTGGTACTTTGGGCGCTCGTCTCGAACGGGCGGAAATCATGCAGATCTCAAGCTCGAGCCTCTCCCACATATGTAACCCTTCAGAGACGCAATGGCGGTTTAAAAATTTGAGTCCCAAACGAATCTCTAGTTCACCAGAAAAAATGATGGATGTAACCGAGAGGCGTGCAAGAACAATATACAATCGCAACGCACAAAACAGAACCAAATGTCCTAGCGATAGGCACAGGGCTTATCGCTGCCCAGAGAAGAACTCAGAAGTGCCTGTCTGCTAGCGTCAAGCTAGCGTATCCTGCATGCGACGACCACCCGATAAGCATCAACTTGAACTATACGCGTAGATCACACACTCACACTTCTCCCGTTGTCCCCTTACATACTCCTCCCGGACGCTTCCCGGACCGTCATCGCGACGGCAGCCTAAGCACGTAGATGAAGTCGCGATTAGACTTATCCACCTCCATAGCGCTTAGTTGAAGCAGCTGCTGACCTTCAATTTCAACCCGCACCGTCAATCTCTCCAGCCCTCTCCCACTCCCCACGGCGATGGCCGCTCTTTTCCCGACTCCGACCGTGCGTTTCTAGCTTCTTGATTAGTCGGGGCCCTCGGCGGGACCGTCCAGCGCGTGCTCGTCCTCTCCAGCCACCCAGGGGGCATGTTTTCGATGGTCGCGCCCTCTATCGCGTACAGACTGTTCCTCTGAACCGCCTCGTACTGGTACTGCGTCTGCTGCTGCACCCACTCCGCGATCCGCGTGGCCCGGGCCCTGCGCAAGTCGTCAATGAACTCCCGCGGGGTCGGGGCAAACCCGATGAACCCCGACAGCTCTGGCTGGGCGCAGACCCTGTATAAAGGTATCAGATATGGAGGCTTCGGGACAAGGGGATATACCTCGGGCCCGTGATGGGCGATGGCTTGGTCTAAACGGCAATTGTAACTAGTCCACTCGCAACTTGGACAAAATGCATCGAAACAGATCGTGCGCGCGAAGTATACCGGTGCCATGCAGGCCTCGGGAAGAGGCGCGTGAGAGCTTGGTGGAGTCGCTAGATCCTGCGGGAGGTCGCAGTATCTCCGCACCGCAGCGACGGTTCGAGTGTGGCCGCAAAGCAGCCACTGAATCACTGGAGTTTCGTAGTAGCACATTTGCGTCGTCGGGTCTTCGGTTGTTGGGGTCGAGTGTCGGTGGCGAGTCTGCGGTGTACTTAGGAGAAAGGTGAGGTGAGAGAACCACCGGTAGGGTAGAGGAGTTTTATATACAGCCTCCGACAAAGGTTACATCCATAAAGTGGAGGTCGTCATCAGCGCGCCACAATACAATGCCAGCACAACAAACGTGGTTGGCCCTTGGAGTGGCTAACATGCGACATTAAAGGAATGGTATATTCAACGAATCGCACCGACTATCACAGGAAGTCCAGGCCAATTCCGACCTGGAAACCCTTCCGCACCCCGTCGCTCTTGCTCGCGACTAGCGGGACACCGAAGTTGACCTCTACACGGACGGGATCTAGTTTGTACACGAGACCTACACCGGCGGAGATGGATGGTTTGGATATACTCGACAATACGTTATCGAGCAATGGGCGCGCTGTGAAACGACAATGAGCCTCCGCCGAACCAAGATTCTATATAACATACATTTGTCCATGACATCAAGCCGGCCAGCATTGAGGAAAAGGTGTGTTTTGACAGGCCAATGTGGCTTACGAGGGAAGTCGGAGATCAGGCTAACGCCTGCTGACCAAAACAGATTGCCTCCGAGGGAATCCACTGGGAATGAAGCATTGAAGATACGGCTTGAATACAACTTGCGATAACTTACCACCATCATGAGGGCCCATACCGTTCATGCGGAACATCCGCACGCTCACTGGTCCGCCTAATTGGAATCGATCAGAGAAGTACGACTTTCCTCCGAAATTCCAGAGCGCCCCGGTGCGAGCAGCCAACGACAGCGTCTAGGGAAATCAAGTCATAGTCAGCGTTGTCATGTCTGCCAATGCTGCAAGCAGGAACTTACCACACCGGGGAAAAGCGAGCGGGCGAGTTGCCCGTGTCCTTCAGCCTTGTAGAAGGATGTGTCTCCTCCTGCGCCTGCGAGCTCGTGGAAGAACTTCGTGTAAGATCCCCGCGTTCCAAGAATCTTATCGTCGCGGGTGTCTCGCGTCCACGAATGGAATACAGAAGACTTGACCGACTGACCAGCAGCCTCGCGCATGCTGACCGATGCTGACGGCGTGAGGTTGCTGATATGCCTCAGCACGGCTTCGTACCCAAACTCATGCGAACCGGTTGGAGGCGTGCCTGTCTGGGACACGCATACAAGGAGACCAATGAGTTCTCCATAACACACTATGGAGGAGGCAGCTGACCTAGCTCACCCTGACGACTGCCCTGAGACCACGTAGGCCTTCGGAACTGCTCGCGAAGCTCGAGTTGTCGCGTTCTAGACCGAACAAGGCAACCTCTCCACGCGTCTTAAGGTCCGAGCTGAGCGGCTTGGATAACGACGCGTTGAACGACATCCGTGTCTTCGTCGCGAACGCGACATTGGCCTCGAAAGTCTCCGCACCGCCAAACGCGTTACGCACGCGACATGTTGCACTCTGCGATTTAAGAAGGTTCGTCAATGACCTGTCTTCATGTATGCATCACGCAGCGCATTGAATTCGTTCTGGAAATGGGAAAGAGGGGTCGCACGAACGTGCGTCGCTTATTGGGAATATGCGCGAGTTCCCAGCACACGAGCCAGAATGCCAATGCAAGGCAGCACTCAGGCCTCGCGACGTTACGTCTTATGGAATGCCAGACGTTGGACCTAAGTCCTTTTTAGGGTGTGGTTCTTCTTCCTCTGTCCGGGGGAGTCCGGAACGCGACTTCCAGCTCTTCACAACCAATCCCAGGCAAAAACGACCACTCACCGCTCCGCCCTCATTGTTCCCTACTTGCGTACTCGTGTTCAAGAAGTACCTTCCTTTCTCCTTCGCCAGGAAGATCACGTCGACATCGTCCGGATGCGCGAGTGCGTCGCGGCTTCTGTCTATGACGGCCTCGATGTGGCTGAACAGGTCAGTTTCCTCAAGCAGACGTTTCATCTCCTTCGTTTTGTGCAACACCGTGCCGAGTGTCTGCGGCTCATCCGGAGATGGGGCAAGGAAGGGGTCGATGATGGATCCAAGGAAGGAGTCGCGTGTCCGGACGGCGCCGCGGACACGCACGGATGCGATGTTCAGGGGTGCTGAGAGGTTCTCATTGACCTTTCCAGTGCATGCAGGGGTCGTTCAACGACACGCGCGCGGTGGACGCGGCAGTGAACTCACCAGTTGCGACAGCTGGACGAAGGCGCTCTCGTACTGTCCGCGCAGCTTCCTCAGCTTGCGCTCCTCCCACCACTTCTTGTATCTCTCTATGTCGGCTGCATCCGGCTCCAGGTCCCGAGGCGAGGATGTGTCTTGGAGAGGGGGTTGTAATGGGGGAGCGACAGGCTCCGCGTCGGCCATAAGTTAGAGAATGAGGTGGTAAGAGAGGATAAACTTGGGTCGACGGCGCTCAGAATCTCAAGGCTTACCGGCATTAACGGGCTCTCCATGCCCGATAATACCCGCACTAATCGAATAGGACCCGGTAAGTATTTAAAGCTTACTGGATCACAATTGGCAACTGTTCACTTACAAGCCGATTGATTAACGCTCAGGAACCAATGACGTACGGAGCGGGAAACGGGCCGATTACTTAAATTTAAAACAGAGGCGGAGCTCTCGGCGGAAGCTTCTGCTCTTGTCTGGTGAACATTTGGTGGACATCCTTGAGCAGCGCACAACTCGCCTGCGCCGACACCAACATGTCCTCCACATATGTCCACTATACCTCCTCCTCGCTGCCGTCCGACTATGCATTGCTCTCGCGGTATTCTGCCGCCCAACACGGCGCCACCACGAGCGCCAGCCAGAGCGAACAAGCGGAAACGAGCAGTGTCGCGCCCTCCTCGCACGTTGACGAAGACGAGGACGAAGATGCCGGTGTCCCCATTCAAGCGAACGGCGGCAGCCGGCCGCTCACACAACGACAACGACGGAGTAGCTTCCCCAACTCTCGCCTTCCACCCTTCAACCCTACCATGAGCCCCCTCCCGGACAGGCATGGCCATCGCTCAGGCCCACACCTCAAGAAGCCCAGCGAAAACACACCGCTCCTGGCGCCGCCTGTGCCGCGAATAGAGGAGGAGTGCGACACGGTTCCAAGTGATGGTACGCCGAGCAGCAGTATGTTCAGGGAGGAGATGGCGATCCTCACGAAGTACACTCTCCCTGTGTTCGGGTACGTGCACATCGCCCACCCTCATGCCCTCTCGTGTCGTAACAGCTCATCTACGCGTACCAGGACTCATCTTTTCGAGTACTCGCTCGTCGTGGCTTCCGTCATTTCGATCGGACACCTGTCCACCACTGCCCTCGCCGCTTCGACGCTGGGCTCGATGACCGCCAGTGTCTCTGGATTCAGTATCATCCAGGGTTTCGCAAGCACTCTAGACACCATGCTCCCCAGTGCTTGGACGTCCTCGCAACCCCAGCTCGTGGGGCTTTGGTCCCAACGTATGGGTGAGTGTCTTCTGAACGCGCGCAAGACGCGATCAGATCCGCTCCTATCGTGTCTAGCCGCTCTTGTCTTCGATATCCACACGTTCTGACTCTATCTATCCATTATAGCCGTCGTAATGGCTGCCGCGCTAGTGGTACGTGACATACACCGCGCCGCGCGCCTCGTGTCAAGGTCATCGGATCTCACGACATTTCTCCTGACATTGGCAGCCCATTATGTTCGTCTGGTGGAGCTCAGAAAGCATCCTGCTCTTCCTCAAGCAGGAGCCCGAGGTCGCGCGGTTCGCGTCTATTTACCTCAAGTACGCGTCTTTCGGGCTTCCTGCATACGCGTTCAATGCGATCTCCCGCCGCTATTTTCAATCACAAGGTTCGTAGTTGTTCGGTACCACAGAGCCCATGAATATTGACCACGTCTGACCTACCATTGGACAGGCCTCTTTAACGTGCCTACGCGAATCATCCTAGGGGTGGCGCCTGTAAACGCGCTGCTCAACTACTTACTCGGTACGTCGCCAACGTGCTTCCGGTTAACGCTTGCTGAGGCGCGGTCCGGCAGTATGGGGACCTGAGTCGCTCCGGCTCGGATTCATCGGTGCTCCGATTGCGACGGCCATTTCTTTCAACCTTATCTCTATCTTGTCCATCGTGTATGGACTATTCTTTGTACCGAAGACTGCGTGGCATCCGCTGTCTATGCGCTGCTTCACAAGTCTCGGCGTTCTGGTCCAGCTCGGCCTTTCTGGGGTTGGTCAAGTGGCAAGCGAGTGGTGGTCCTGGGAGCTTGTCGGCCGTGAGTATTCCTTTCTTTCTCCGTCTGATTGTGCACGAGGCTCAACAGTTTCCCTTCCCCAGTCGCTGCCAGCCAGTGAGCTTCAATTTGATACGCCACAGTCTTCGACCCTGACAGAATTATGCAGGCTGGGTCCCACCGCACTGGCGACGCAATCCGTCTTGCTCGTTTCGGCTTCAACAACGTACCAAGCTCCGTTCGCTCTCAGCGTCGCGTCATCTGTTCGGTACGCGGGCCTATCCTGGGGATGATCGAGCCCCTGCTAACACCTGTCGCAGCATCGGCAACCTGCTTGGGGAGGAAAATTCGAAGCGGGCTGCCGTCGCAGCGAAGTGCGCCATTGTCATGTCCCTGGTCATCAGCGCTGTCTGGAGGTTCGTTTCCGTTGCGGCGCTGGATCCATTCGCACTAAGCTTATTGCATGTCCAAATGCAGCACCATGTTTATGATCTTCAGGTATTCGTGGGCGCATTTGTTCAATGACGATCCGCGTACGCCACCCTACTATCTCGGGCGCCGAGCTGGGAGCTAATCATCATCCACATGGCAGCCGTTGTCACCCTCGTCGCGTCGATTCTGCCGCTGGTCGCGCTCTTCCAGGTATTCGACGGCCTCAGCGCGGTCACCGCTGGTATCCTGCGCGCAGCAGGCAAGCAGTTCACGGGCGCGTTGCTCAACCTCAGCGCGTACTATGTCATCGGTGCGTCTCCGACCCCTCCCAGCTTCTCTTCTTCCACCCACGCTTCCTCCACTGCGCCACTCTTCGGGCCTGACGCGTGTTCTCTCGTGATCTGCAGGTATTCCGTTCGGGATCTGGCTGGCGTTCTGGCGAGACATGGACCTGCATGGTCTCTGGATCGGCCTCACCGTCTCGCTTGTCTACTGTGCTGCGGTCGGCGTGTGGATCTGCATGAACAACGACTGGGAGCGTGAGGTAGAGAAGGTCCGTCTCCGGCTCGAGGCGGACCGCAAGGCTGCCGACGACAGCGAAGCGTAGATGTCAAGAGCCCCCATCGAGACTAGGATGGCACACGAAAACTTGAAAAACTTCCGCAGATTTCTCAGAATCTCATCTGCTGTGATCTAACAGCTTGCGGGGCTCATAACAAACGGGCACATCTCGTATACATAATCATAATTAGTGTAGAGGGTAGCTTGCCGTATTGCTTTGCCTTCTTCGGGTCTGGTTGACCGCTCGGACAATACCCTTTAGACTGACATCTTGCTATGGCATACATTGGGGGTGATTTTTGGCCACTTTGTGGCTGCACTCATCCCAGCAGGGAGGCTCCAGCGACCCAGCACTAGGTACTGCAATTCCAATGTGGAAACGGTGTTTCGGACAATATGAGTGCATGGTCAATTGACCTCTCATAGAGTTTTAGGGCCAGTTCGGATACGCGTTTCTGGGCCAGAAACCAGTTTCTGCAGCCAAGCTTCCACGAGGGCGCTCCGGTGACTGATGGGTGACTGATGGTGACCGGCCGTGACCATATGGCTGAGACGCTCGTCCTCACAGGAGCCGCCGAGGGCATGTAGTGTTATTCTTCCATGGGAGATCTCTCAAAACCCGGTTTCTGTGCATTTATTTATTGGCGTATTGTGAGTACTACTCACATCTTTATGGCTTATTTCTTTTTTTTGAGGCGAAACCGGGTGCCTGAGGAACCTGAATGGGATTTTAGGGCAACTTAGACAGATTTATACTAAACTGAACACAGGGAAAAGTATCGAAGTACTCAAAATATGTTTTGGTCGTGCTATTTGTTTAGTATACCAAGTTTCAGGTCTCTCTGGATGGCAACGACGTTGGAACCTAGCCAACACTAGTTTCTGGACGGTTCAGGCAAAGCGCCGTGACTTCCACGCACAGACTTAGTGACATTAGGCGCTCTGCGGACGGCGCGGAAGATCCGGGGCAGAACCTGGTTTCTGGCCCAGAAACGCGTATCCGAACCTATCCGAACTGGCCCTAAGTTATGTATCCTGGGAATGTGGCGGTACGAGCGCTAGACGGGGTCACCTCCAGGTGCTCATGATCATCTCGGAAGTAGCAACGTCGCACTCCTTCCGCGATTCTCCAGCTTCAACATCCAATCGGTTGATTTTGCGCCCGCACTTGGTTCTCTTGCCGCTACTATCAATCCCGACGTGGACCACGACCTCGAGCCTGACATGCTGAACAGCAACGTTGGCGAACCCGAAGTCACAGGTGACTCTTCACCCAACAAAGAAGAGTCCTATCAGGAGACACACCTTACGGACGAATTGGCGGTGACGGAGGTATCGAGGGAACCAAGTCACTCAGACAGAGTGGCGGTGGGGGTTTGAATGGTCCACGCGGCCGGTTTGCCTCGGTAAGACACTATCCACACTCCCATGGCTCCTTCACGATCCGCTCTAATGAATGAACTGTAGGATAACCCACGCCTACCACGCCAGTGCTTCTATTGGTCTAGTCGCCTTTCTTCCACACATCGAGGAGATCATATAACTGGGAGTTGTATGAGTATTTACTATATGGTCACAAATGTCTTCAGCAGAGTTGGGAGACGAACGACAGCCTTGAGCGAAGTGAGAACTCGATTCACGATGGACAACGGGCCATAGCGAGTCAATACTCGCCGATTACCCACGATATACATCGCGTCGTTCGCACAATCGACACGCAAGACGCAAAAGGCGGAAAGCCACGACCACAATCGTTCGGTGCATTTCGACCATTGGATGGGCATTTGAGGCCGCGGTACCAACCGGTACATCTTAGTCTTCATTACACCAAGCCAACAGGTGCGAGATCTCTTCTAGACATGGAGACTTGCATCATGCATGAGATCCACAAAAGGGATCTACTGCCATGGTACCCCTAGAGCACGGGATGCCGGCTATTTGGCAGCGAAGTGAGTCTACGGAGGACAGCGATGAGCGCATGAACTTCGAGGCCTAGTTACTCTGCGAAAGCGATGAGACGTACCCGGAAGTGTTGTCCCTGTATCTGCAGAATAGGGACGACCAAAACGAACAGGCCGGCGACGATCCCGGCCTCTGCCCCAAATGCCTGGAGTGCCCCATTGCGGGTGACCCAGTCCACTTGAAAGTACGAGACGCTGAAACCGCCCAAACTCCTCGCGAGATTGATCAGCGCTGAAATCTCGCCCTAGAACGCGTTGAGCGACGTGAGCCATCACCGGCTAGCTTGAAAAACAGATGTCTACTTGCCTGGTACTTGGGGAAACAGTCATTGCAGTACGCGTCTTCGCGTCGCAGCAAACAGTGGTTGGCTAATGGCTGATCGCGGCTGAGATGCAAAGCACTCACAAACTGCGGACGTGTTCATCATGACTGCAATCTGGGCACAGAGCCACCCAACCACAAGCACGGCGATGTGCAGGTGGAACTGGAACGCCGCGCCTTCCAATATGAAGCCGATGACGAAGAGGGCCGCAGAAGGATAGCACGCCCTGCTCATTCGATCAGTCAGTGTTCCATACTCAGAAAGGAAGGGGAAGGATGAGGATTAGAACTCACCAGAGCCGACAGTCAGCCTCGAATACGCCGTTGTTCCGCCGAACCGTGACCTCGAGCAACCAGTCGACGAGGTAACGCCCTACAACCTCTCCTATCAAGACCGCAGCCTTATGGCAGACCTCTTGTCAAAACACGGGGAAAGGGACGGACCACACTGGAGTGAAACGCACCAAAGAGCTAGCATACGTCGCCGCGATCTGGATCTGGCCGTATCCATACCCGGTGGGTGGCGGGTTGGCGAGAATGACTGCGTTCGTCACCTAACAGAGCAGAGGCCACCGCGATGTGAACGTTCAGTGGTCTCCACCACGGGCGAAAGGAACACGTACGTACGTGTAGGCCAATTTGGAGACCAAAAAGAACACCCTCGTACCAGAGGATCGCGAAGAGGTGCGGGCGCCATACTACTTTCAGCGGCGCAAGCGCGACTGTCTTCCAAGACGGCCGGAACCGGGCCATCCGGAGCCCTGTGGCGCCGACGAGCATCTCGACGCGGTAGCGCAGAGTGCTGCTGGGCCGATCCAACGGGTGCGGGTTGGCCAGGTGCCGGTCGTACATGCTAAACGCGTATGCAGAAGTTCACAGTTTGAAGGAATTCGGAAGGGGCGAGCACATACGTTTCCTCGAGGAAGAATGCGATCAAGAACACCACAATAGCGTCGTACATCGTTCCTATGCCGTAGGACCACCTCCAACTAACATGATTGAACAGTCATTAAACACCGCGTCTGGGACTACATGTCAAAAGGGTTACGTACTTGGCACGCGCGACTAGGAATCCGAAAAGAAACGGCGCTAAGACTGGGGAAAGCACAAATCCCATTGTCCAGATGCTGAGCTGCGTTCGATGTGAGCTACAGCCTGTGCACGCACAGCGTGTGCGCACCTTGCGAGCTTGAAGGTGAACCGGAAACAAGTCGGTCACGACATATAAACCCTAAAATATGGTCAGGATCTGGCGCACTAAAGCTATCGCTCCGGCGCGAGATCTTACAGAAACCTGAGCACAGGCCCTAAACATAGGGTAAGTAATAACAATAACACGAAGTCGTTGAAGAGGTGAACTTGCCCAAAAAAACCAGACAGGTCACGCATCGCTATACCACGATCGTCATCCCCATGAAGTATCGGAATATCCTGCTATACTTACCCGAAGATGTATTCAGGTTGGGGGCGAACGTAACACCGACCATGCAGCCCAATGAGAGGAGCTGTAATTTAAACATGTAAGATCGATGTTCGGCGAAGATGAAGGAGCTCTGTTATCCACCTGCGACCAGAACATGACGGGGAGTCGACCATAACGCCGTATAAGCATCACCGCGAATATCCCACCCCATCCTGAACGAAGACGTGAGTGTATCGCTCGCAGCGCGAGACACAGACACTAGCGGTTCACCTATGAGAAAAATTGCCCAACTAACGACAGTTTTATATGGTATCTAAAAATGCCTCCCAAGCAAGCTACATACCTTTGGCCGAGTTGGTTGACACGATCAGGCGTAGTATCAAATTGTTGAGCCATAGCAAACACCGACGTGATCCCTGAATAGACGCATAGGTCAGACATATATGTTTGCGGGGGGAGGGGACTACCCACCGATTGAAGCGTCGAAGTCGGGAACGATCGCCGCGAGGGTGGCAATCGTTAGTTGGAGTGTCTTCCGACTCGTGCTCCACTGGCCGTACCATGAGGACCCTCTAGGAACACGTGCACCAAAGTTTTCCAGACTTACATTCTGAGGGTCGCGAGGATCATCCGTTGGTTGTGGCCAGAGGATCTTGGAGCCATCCTCTGAGAGCTTCAGTCGTTCGCTGATGCGCTCCCCGAACTCCCCTGGAGCAGCCCTATGTGCATGTCAGTTCAATGTAAACGGATATGAACCACCTCACAGCGACCTTGGGTCCAACACCAGCCTCCCTGCGTTTCCCTCCTGATAGGCGACTAAGAACTGATAGATCTCTTTGTCGTCAGCAGGCAGAAACAGCTCGCTCCGATGACCCTCATCGACTTCAAATGCATCACGCTCCGCCTTTTCCATGGAGGTTGACTCCTTCAACACAGCAGGGCCATCGTCGTCAGCCATGGAGAGCGTGTCCAGCCAGCAGGCATTCGCCGGGAATCGAGAATCATCTTTTGTCACCACTTCATCCCTGAGACTTTATGCCGTTGAGAATAGCTGCAACAGACGCCTTTCCTCTCACGGGAGCCAGGGAGTTAACGACAGGATGAGCCACGGATCCCAGTACCCGTGCTGGTGCTCCACATCAACTTCGCGGACGTGTGATCGAGAAGGCTGGAGGTCGTAAACGTGAGTCGGAGAGAAAGTTCTTTGCACTGAAAGAGAAAGCGTTTGCTCACCTCATCGTAATAATGGTCCATACCACTGCACCAGCAGTTATCGAGCGGCAGGAGATGGCACTTGAAATGGAATCAGTGTTCGCAAGGCTATAAATGACATGCCCTAGGCCTGAGGGGGAGTCCCGGCTTCGCCGAGTGCGGGGGCCGATTTAAAGGTTTCGACTCGAAGAGCTGATACGAGGGTGCAGGGTGCAATAGGGTGCAATACCAATGCGTAGGGCAAAGTATGGGACAGAGAACTCGTTGAAGAGAGGCTAGCGTCGTCAGCTGGCGTCCTCTCTACTAGAGTCTCTAGTCGGACGAGGTCTGGCTGACGAAGACCCCGTACCGAGTCTCCGGGGTCTGAATACTTCAAGCGCCCGATAGGATCATGGGCGCTTGCCATCCCTTCGCAGCAAGCTTGGAAGTAAGTTACTGTGCTTCAAGGACTGCACTGGCCACTCGTTGGCATTCGCATCTCCCGGCTCACTCTGGCTTCCCTCTTCCTCTCAATGTTCTGAGCCCACCACTACCTGCTCTGATTATCTATCCGAGTAGGTCGGTCTCTGTGTCGAAACTGACTGTTGGACAGACCTCGTCTTGCCGCCAGCATGCCACCCTTTCACCCGACACCCCGAGAAATCTTCCTGCTCATCTTGCTCTTGGGATGCCTACTCTTCTTTACTGCCAACCTCCAAAGACACCCTACCCATGTCTCCGACCTCATTAGTTCTCCATACGCCGTTCAAGACGAGGTCCCTGCCAAACCGTTGACGCTCGAGACGCAATACACACTCCAGACATTGAATGTGCCGCTGAGTTGGGGAGCCGGGTCGGTCCCGGAGACGAAGATCATTGCGCATGTTCCGGGTGAGTCTTATTTCCGTCCGGTCCGAGCCTACCAGTGCCCGTGGTTCTCGTTGGGTACCCCCAAGTTCAAATTCGCACCATTACCTCCGGCCCTATTTTAATCTCCTTCGTACACCATGTTCCTCCTTTTTGTATTTCCTCTTTTTCTGCTGCTCAATGTGTTCGTTTACGTCTTCCAAGGGGGATGAATCAATGTGTAGTCGCGGCACCTCCTATCATGACCATAGCCAGGCGCCACCATTGCACCTCCCCGCGCGATAGTGGCCTGGCCTGTGCTCTGTGGTATGGGCACCAGGAGTCGCGGCCACATATTATTACTGGGCTCAGGGCGTTGTTTTTCTTTCCTTTGTGATGCATTGCGCTTCGCAGCGGGGTGTTCGCTTGTGTTCCGGCGCTGCCCCGCTGTGTGCCGTGTGCGGGATGCGTCGCATACAGTGGTCACTAGGTAACATGCCTCGGAGCAGGTGTCGTATATTCCTACCATGCTCCCGTACTGTTACGTTCGGGAAAGATCATGCAAGCTAACCCAGCTTCATACCAGGGTGGACAATATTCGACCGCCTCTATCTCCGCAACGGCACACTCTATGTTGTAACCGATGAGCCCGAGAGCATCCCTGACCGCCTATACATCGTTTCCAGTGGCGCTTTCATCACTTCCGATCCCCAAGACATCCCTGCTCGAGCACCCACAGACCAGAGCATGCGCGTCATCAGTACCGCTGAAGCGCGCCAACTCTTCGGGACAGAAGCGGATAGGTTAGACGGTGTATCAGTGAGTTGAACGCCATATTCTGGACCTCTGCCGCGCTGCTTACGACTCGCTTCGTGGTCTTCAGTGGCTCGCCTACGACCCGAAACAATTGTCAGTGCTGCTCACTTGCTCTAGATTTTGGAAACTCACCCGTCGATCATCAGCATAACCCACTACTACCATTGGTCCGCGGAGCTTTTCTTTGGTTTCTGGCGCACCTACTCCTCCCTCGACCCCAGCATCCCCCCATCAGGCGAGACGTCGCTGCCTGCGCCGCGCCGGATGATCTTCCCGCACCTCGACTCGAACAACTGGCGCGACTACGCGCAGATGAACCAGTGGGTCGTGCGCGCCGCCTTCCCGTCGCTCTCGATGGAGTTCATGAACGACTGGAAGGAGCGCGCCGCGCTCAACCGCACGCTCGTGCTCGACCGCGTCGTGCTCGCGGACCGCGCGGCGGCGATGCACGGCGAGATGTACCTCCGCACGCAGCGCACGGCCGCGAACGCGTTCACGCTGCCCGGCTCCGTCAACTGGTGGACGACGATCCGCAACAACGTCGTCGGCTTCTCGCTGCAGGGCGACGCGTCGGACGCCGCCACCGTGCAGGGCATCGAGACGAAGCCCGTCATCACGTACATCTCGCGCCAAGGCTGGAACCGCCGCATGCTGATCCAGGCGGACCACGAGCGCCTCGTGGCGGAGCTGTATAAGCTCCGCGACGAATACGGGTACGAGGTGAACGTCGTCGAGATGGACAAGCTCACGCGCACGGAGCAGTTCCAGCTCGCGGGGCGCACGACGGTGAGTGCACCGCCACTGCACACACAAACCGCTCGTTGACGTTGTATTTGTGTTGGCTCGTTGGTTCGTTGGCGGCCGCGGCAGATCATGATGGGTGTGCACGGGAACGGGCTGACCGCGCTGTTGTGGATGCGGCCCACGCCCCGCTCGACGGTGATGGAGTTCTTCTTCCCGGGAGGCTTCGCACACGACTACGAGTACACGACCCGCGCGCTCGGGATGGTGCACTACGGGTTCTGGAACGACAAGTACGTGGCCGCTTGACTCAGGCTTTTACTCAGCCCGCGCTTGGTGCTTACACACGGACGCGCTCGCTTACACACTTCCCTGCCTAGGCACTTTACCCGCCCGGACGTCCCGCAGGTGGCTTACCCAGAGGGCTTCCAGGGAAACGAGATCCCCATCGACGGCGCGGCCGTCGCACGGCTCGTCCGGGAGCGGCTGACGCTCGCCGAGGAGATGGATGATTAGCCGGTACTGTAGACCGCGATCCGATCGACCGATATACAGCGTTCGCGCAAGTATGTATATGGTGCTCCTTCTCGCATTGATAGTCGTGTTCGCACCCAAGCCAGTATATATTCGCGCTGCATTCAGACGCATACATAGACTAGTAGACAGTTAGCAGACCGCGTCCGCGGTTAGTAATTCATTCCCGTCCTGCATAGACCGTCATCTCTTTGGAGCATTCAGTTGTTAACCCCTGGCCTTAGACCGTCTTGGTATGAGACCCGACACCTCCAGCATGCTTAAAACGTCACATTACACTTCACGGTGCCATCTCGATCTCGGGAGTACCCTGATGCGCACTTCCCAGCGCAAGTCTTCTGCGGACGAGCCTGAGCATGTCCGGATGAAAGAAAGAGAAAGAATAAGTGAGAACTGACAAGCCAGCAACGACGAACACCGTACCTTTCGAACACGTCCAGAGGGCTCTCCGCAATGTTGACCCCTGGTTGGACCTGTGCCTCTTCACGCGTCTGGTACGCAACAAGGGGGATCCAGACGCTGAGCGGGCTTGTTCCCGGCTCATATGCCGCCTGTGCCACGTACAGCAGCAGGCCGTCTGCCGCGATGGGCGCGTGAATACGCTGCAGCTGTACGAGCGGCGATCCGCCTGGACCGTCCATGTCCATAGCGCTCCCGTCCGAAGTGGAAGTGAGCAAAGGGACGGTGACCGAGACGGAGCGGGGAGCGCGAGTGAGAGGGATCAGCGAAGACAGGAGGCTCCTGAGGGAGGTGTCCGTGTGGTAGGGAATCGGGGAGAAGGATGTCGGGTGTGGGAACACATAGCTCGTGGGGGACGTTGAGTCTGCGGCTGCGGCGTTCGGAGGTGGGGGGAAGGTCGGGAGCTCGGAGAGGCGGGTATCACGCCACCAAAACCTGCAGTCCCAGGTGAACAGGTATGCGAGATAAGCATTGACGACCCCGCAGGAAATTCATTGGAGAGAGGCATACCGGAACGGCGTCTCGCAGTCCCCGAGGTCCTGGCCTTTCCAGGTGATTACGTCGAGAACGTGAAGGATGCCGTTGTCTCGCCAGTTGTCATCAAGGATACAGTCGAGCACCGTCTGTGGGGGAAGAGACGATGGGAAGGGCTTCATCAGCGCCTTCCCCAGCACCCGAGATCGGAGGGTCGTGTTCGGCACTGTGAGCAACGATTAGTATCGCCCAAAAATTCATGGTAGAATATCCCGAGCAATAGAAGATGGATAACGAATTTTAGGCCACTCCTTCGGAGCCTCTCGCGATTTTGCTGCAACATACCACCGTAAAAATAAATTTACACTTCCTCAGCGGGGATGAGGGAAGGGAGGAGGGTATATACACGCAAGTAGAACCGAGTCTCTGGAGCCAGGGTGGTTTTCAGAATGTCAGGAATGGTCAGAAGAACAACCGTTCAAGATCGAATCGTCGGAGGCAATAGACGAAGTGCCACTCACCGACTCCCGCGATCCCCGACGTTTGGTGCGTAACGGCGATGCATCGCTTCCCCGAAGGTACAGGTGTGACGGCAACCCATCCAGTCTCGATGTCTTCCGGGATGCCGTCGCGCAGGTCAGCCGACGCATCGAAACCACCTTCCTTCATCTCAAGGAGCTCCGCATACATGCACTTGTCCGCCCACTTGCTTGGCTTGGCATTTTTCGCCTTGGGCTTCCCTGCTCCACGCGGGCGTGTACCGGCACCTGAACCATGAGGAACTCCTGCACTCGGATCGTGTTGCTGTTGCTGCGATGCACGCCCTTTACCCTTCCGTTTATTCTTCGGGCGCTTCTTTTCTTGCGTGGTCTGCATGTTGATCTCTGGAGCTAGAGGCTGAGCTGACTCACTCGAAACGGGCGTTGGAGCGGTTATCGCAGGCGGCAACATAGTCACGAAGTGGCCGACGCCCTCGTGGACGATATCCGGCTGGGGATTCGGGTCATCATCCTCATCCGCTTCGTCATCGGAGTGTCCCAAGCTGAGGTCGGCTAGGATGTCCAGTTGGCGAGTGGAGTCGATACGCTCCGCCCTGCGCTGGAAAAAAAGGAGACGATGACGTGAGACGGGGTTCCGGGTGGTTGGTTGATGCGATGTGCGTACTCGTTTTTGTTCTTCGAGTGCCTACGCGGCCTGGTATCAGTCAGATCATCACGTCATCATGGAGGGCGAGATGCGCACTCGATTCCGTCGGGCTTCCTGCGATGTGAGGGTTTCCTTGACGGCTTGTGGGGGCGTCTTGAACGAAGCCTTGCGATCGCTGAACATTGGCTGGATGTTTGATCGTGTTAATCAAAGTTAGCCACCAAAATCCTCTATTTCCACAGTCCAGGACTTATGGCAAGCTTGCCTTTCAATGTGGCGAAGGAGTTTCAGGATGGATTGGGGATTATATGCGCCTGGAGGCGGCGTGCTCGAGAGTAGCCTGAGGGTCGTGACGGCGGACTGCAAGTCCGAGTCTGGAGTTGCCGCAGTGCTAGTAGTCACGGTGTGACGGCATCCACGTGACCCGCCCCTGGTCTTTCGTAGTCGTATTTTTGCTTCTCGCCGCCTCACGATGAAGGCAAACCTAACCACAGGAGGGTAGGCCATGACGTGTTCTCCTCTATAATGCTGAAGATAGGCTGTTCTGTTTTCTGCAGCTCGCCTTGGTGAGGAATTCGACCTGGCGGCCAGAACTCTAGTATGCAACCTAACACGGTGCTGATCTGCGGGTCCTCAGTCCTAGGCCTCAGTGAGCACCGCGTCTCGTTTGCCAAACGATTTAATCACATATGTGACTAGAGATGTAATCGAGCGAACGCTTGTGTCATAATCTGCGATGATCAGACCACTCGCGCAACTTGCCAGCCTGCACTGGCCAGTAGCCTAGAACATTTTTCGAACGGCTCTGTCAGTGGTGGGTGGGGTCGTCGCCGCTGTTAATTTCCCCTGCGCACACTCAGCAATCCCGCTAGGTTTATTCAGGCCTTAGAAAGTATTGGAAACGCCGTGCCTCTTGCGCATGGACCACCCGATTGTATTTGTAAAAAGGGCGCTAGCACCCGTAGGCTGGACTCGCGCCCCGCTACATCACATTTTCCACACTCCTTCAAGTATGTCAACTGACCCGGCAACGGTCAGTCTTTCGCCCCGGTAGGAATGCTTTCCACCACGCCAATGCTCGCCGCAGACTTCCTGTTCAAATTTCGTTGCCACCTGTTGTAGGGGCGGATGCACCTGCTCCTCGAGCACGAAGTACGTACGAGCGGGCTATGTTCTTCATCTACTAGCACTAACACACGGAAGTTCGTAGCAGGTCGCTCACCCACCATGCAGTAAGCTGGCTTCTCAAAGGCTGGTGCGTTGACACAGTGGTGAACGATTCCCCGTTGAAGGCTGTCTGGTATCTCACTTGCCATTTCACGCTTGTGAAAGGATCCAGGTGCGCCCCAATTATTCGCAATAATTTTTCGACATAGTGCCTCCCATCAGAGGAGTCTATCAGAGGAGGTTTCGATAGCTTCGGCGTGGCGTTCAATACATGCCATGCGAAGTTGGTAAGGTTGTTTGAATACATTGGCGGCCCATAGGGGCGCCAGACTTGGTGAATCATCCTTCTTCCGAGCTGAATAAGTCGACGCTCTCGACCTTGCTTCCCTCTCAGTAATCAATTGGCTACTTTTATGGGCGGGTTTCGAGGCTGATGGGCGGGATTATAAATGTGGATCAACTATCATCTGTATCGGGTATATGGATTCGTGTATATGTGGCTGGATACGATCTCTCATCCTACGGCAGCATGGGAAGCGTGGACCAGAGGATTGTATGGGCTTCGAATGGATGGTTGCTGCCAGTGTGCGGCCATGCCAGGGCCATGCGACCATCGTGCGCCAAGGTCCCTCGGAATGATGACGGAATCATGCTGACCTCAGCGTATCCCCGACTACTCCCACGAAATAAATGCGGCCATGTTTAGAGGTTCGTATCATATGCTCACCAAAAATGGTTGCAAAGATCTAACCTTGCTCTTTATCGTTTTTCCGCTGTCTTCACTCGACTCTCTCCTCTCTCCAATTGCGCCCGTCCGAGTAAGACGTACAGTTGCGGACAATCAAAGACGACAAATCGGGTTGCCGCCCAAATCGAGTTTCCTGCCGGGCGCTGTGCCCGGGAATGGATTCGCAATGGCTGAAAACGTCCAAAAACACACCTCCGAAGTTTTTCCCACGAGAAAAACCGGGTGGCCAAATTTTTGGGCCGATTCAACGCTTCCCTTGCCTCTCAAGCGCCCCTCAGGCGCCCAGATACTGGAGGTCCGGACATGATAAAGCGCTTATGGACGGCCCCATATGGCTCAAGTCGCATCTCGGCTGGCCAACTTGAACTTGGATGCCCTCCGAGTGTCGCCCATCTGAATTGATTCATCAGAAAAGCAACTTATGATGATTTCTGTGACAATTAGTACCTAATCTGGTGCCTTGGCGCCCATCTTTGGGAATATTTTGGCGCCGAACACCTTGGTCGAGGTTTGTGTTCTTGTCGGAATCATGTTCAGCTCTTCGAAAGGAGTCGATTGCCGTATTTTTCGAGATTTTTACGATTTTTTTGACGGGGTGGCCAAAATTTTGGCCCTCTGGGGGTCAAAACAGGGCTAGAGGAAAAACGGCTCGTACAATTCGATTCCTTGGACCTCTACGTTGCATAATATGCACTTTCCCGCCATTTCCGGCTATTCCGGGAGGCAGGAAAATCGAGTCGATTTTTTTGTCGACTTTGATTGTCCGCAACTGTACCCGACTCCAACCCTTACAGGTTACCCGACGCTACACGCCATGCCGCACGGCCCGTACGGAAGACCACGACACCCTAACGTAATGGACCTGGCAGCTGCGCAGACTGCTTGAAACGGTCGCCAGAGACTGAATGACCAGGAAGACGAGAAGCACGCCCAACTCGCGGATATTCGGCGTGAGACGTTGCGACACGCGCAGTTCCAGTCAAAGTTGAGCTGATTCTCATGATCACCCGCTCTCCTCCTTCTGACGAAGTCCAGGGGGCACCGCTGTCAAAGTTTGCCTGTGCGATCATCGCTATCAGCCCGAATCCCGTTCGAAGTCTTGGGCGCCGCGTGTGTGGTGAGCGGCGAGGCCTCTGTCCGACAACGCTCCCTCGAAGGTTGAGCCTCCTCGAGAGTTAGGGCTGCTAAACGTTCTCCCTATTCGTATGATCGAGCCTGTCAAGAGGCTGTGAGGATGCGGGGGAGGGGGCGGGAGAAGCTTTCGCCACGGGACTCGCTGCCGGCGGAGGCGAGGAGTTGTCGGTACGTCGGAGGTATTTGCACTCCTGGCCGCTGCGTAGGCTGAAATCTATTGATCAGTGGATGGGTCCCGGGGAAACCGCCTCCCCATTGGCCACGATCACACGACGGCGCCGGCAGGCGAGAAGCGTGCGCGCCCCTGAGGCCCGCTCCAGTAGGGAAGCGCGAAGTCGAAGCTGTCTGCAGACCAAACTCACGCGGCAAGCGTGGCAACTCGAGGAACAAATTTGTGCAGCTGAGGGCTGAGGATGTTCACAAGGTCTGTCCCGCACGCCGCCGCTGGATACTGCCGTAGTGTGCCAGCATTGATTCGATAGACAGTTAAAAATGCTCCATCGCAGCGCGTTTTGGTGCAGGACATCCTCATTGGTCCCCACTTCCCCCCTCTGTACCTGCACGCGCTGGACGTGTAGGTTTCCCCGAACTTAAACGAGCTCGGCACCGACGCAGCAAGACCGACTTCACATCACGATGTCCGACGCCGAGTTGGAGAAGAACGCGACGGCAAGTACCGTCGTGCTCGACGTGGTTGAGAAGGGCGACCGCGATCGGGAGTCGACGTCCCAACTTCAAGTCGAGGAGTTCGACTTCCTTTCGTACCACGAGCACAATGCAGGTCGACTCATCGTTGATCCCGAGTGAGTGCACTTGCTCTCGAGACTTAGCGCATGTGTACTGATCACGAGCACACAGGGAGGCAAGGCGTGAGTTCGGTGACGCGGTCGCCGATCGCTTGAAGCTGTCCCAGGACGGCACAAAGGTGCTTTGGCCGCAGCCTCTCGATGATCCTGAGGATCCCCAGAACGTAAGTGTCTTACAGTTGCGATCTTCTTGTGCACCCCTCTCATCGTGCTCGCGTACAGTGGACGGAGTTCCGCAAGAACGTCCAGCTGCTCGTCATCACCCTCGCGGCCATCACGCCGGACTTCGAGTCTGCGCTCGGTGTTGCTGCTTTGTTCCCTCTCGCGACCGAGTTTGGTACTACTACTGGCTACGTCAACAACTTGACCACGAAGTGCGTACTGGTCTCCCTTAGCTCTTTTGATAAAGCGACAGACAATTGATGGTTGATCCCAGCTGGAGCGTCTTCCTGCTCGGTACTTCATGTATTCCCCTTCGTCAGGGTCGAGCAAGCGCAGCTAACGACCCTCGGTGTACAGGATGGGGTGGCATTTTCGCCGTGATGCTCATGCATCGCTTCGGTCGTCTCCCGGTCCTGTTCTGGTCGCAGATTCTCGCGACTGGCTGGCTTGTAGGTTGTACCTTTGCACCAAATCTGAGGACTTTCGCAGGTTAGTGGTCACTTAGAGGGGTTTAGGATCGTCCTTGATGGTTTTGTTCCTTCTACAGCGATGCGATGCTTGAACAGTTTCTTTGCGTGCGTATCTGTATTTGTTCATTAACTTGTAAGTGATACTTACTGGATGCAAATGATAGGACGACTCCCCAAGTTACTGTGGGTGCCACGACGGCCCTTGACTGCACGAAAACTTTTGCTCACAGAATACTTAGGGTCTCTACGTGGTTACTGACTTGTTTCCGTTCCATATGCAAGCGCGCAAGGTAGGTTATTATCTTGCCTGCTGGTGACACACGTAATGACGTTGGTTGTGTAGCTCAACATCTGGACGATGGGTTTTATCATCTCACCCTTCCTGTCGCCTTTCATGATGGGATTCATTGTCGCGCACGCTAGGTACATTCTTGATCTCCCGAGATCGCTAAGGAGTTAACCCTCGCTCTCCAACAGCTGGAGGTGGACGTACGGTATCGCGACTATCTACAACGCCATCGTCGTCTGTGTGATCGCTTTCGTCGGCGAGGAGACGTGCGTGCCCTCTGCGTTTCTCGCCGCGTGGGAGACAATCTAATGACCGCGCCCCAACAGAATGTACAACCGGAAGCTCCCTAACCCGCACCCGATCCCACGCCCCTCATCGACTCTGTTGTACCGCTTCCAGACTCTCGTTGGCCTCACTGGTGCGCGCATGGCGAAGTACCGCGACAGTTGGCGCGCCGCCATCTTCTCGATCATCAACATCATCTGGCGGCCGCACCTCTTCATGATCCTTCTCTTCCAGGCAGCAGTCTTTGGTTTCTCTATCGGCACCAACGTTAGTCCGCTATTCCATGTACGTCGTTTTGAGTCTGACACACCTGCATCGCAGAACACCAATGTCGTTCTCCTTGGAACGCCCCCTCCTGGTGGGTACGGATTCAGCACCACTGGCATTGCCGGGGCCTACGGAACCCCAATTGTGAGTCGAATGAACGGCGGTCGCGGTATTCGACAGGTCGCTGATGTTGAGACCAGGTTGCCGTACTGGTTGGAGAGGTCCTAGGTCGCTACTTCAACGACTGGGTGATGAATATCTCCATTCGGCGGAACAACGGTGTATTCATCGCTGAGAACCGTTTGTGGCAAGTCACGCACTTTGCCAGCAACATGTCGATTGTGCTTATGGTTGATGCTACACAGGACATGCTACATCGGGACCGTGCTCTACGTCACCGGCTTTGTCACCCTCGGGGCCGCATTCCAGGAGCATTTGAGCATCGGCGCGCTTGTCATGGGCTGGGGTATCTCGGGGGTTGCGGTAATGATCAACACCGTCTCCATATGTAAGCACTGAACCATTTTCACACTTTGAGCGAATAGCTCACCTTAGAATGACCATATACATATAGACGCATACTGCAACGATTGCTTCCCGCGTCACCAAGGCGAGATTTCGGGGTTGATCAACCTTGCGCGAACGCTGGGTGGGTTCGGCGTGGCTTACTTCCAGATCCCTTGGGCGGAGAAGAGCGGCGCGCTGCAGACGTTCGGCGTGGAAGTAGCAGTCGTTGCGGGCCTGTTCCTTCTCATTGTGCCTACCCTCCAGTTGAAGGGCGCTGCTTTGCGGGTAAGCCGTCGCTTGCACCCGAATGCCGAGAGAACTAACGAACTCTACCTAAATTTGCAGGCGCGCTACTCCCCGTAAGGGCTCGGACTTGATTTCTTTCTCTGCTAAAACCTGAGGGGCCTCAACCTGGAATGATTCACTTCTTTGTATTGAATAGCTACCGCGAGTCGTCTTGTGTAATTCTGCTAGTTCTATGCATCCGTTTTGCTGTAGGAGGGGAAGTTTCCTGCAATATACCGTGCTGTGGTTAGATGGTTAAGTTGCGACGAATGATTAATGAGTAGCCGACAGTGTCATGATGATGAGTCATGGCGAGGGGGGCCAAGAGACACGATCTGGGGACAGTTTGGGCGTAAGTCTATAGCTTGTTGTGGTCCGTGGTTTGGCGCCGTGGGACCCGGCTCTCACGGACACCCACGACTTGGACGCGCGCTCGACCCTGCTCCGCTTCTTGACACTCCTCCCTCGGCGTCGCCCCCGAGCCCTTCTCGTCATTGCTCTTGTGCTGCAGACATTTGTTTTCCATCACACACAACTCTCCTGCCATCGTGACACCCTATTGTCATCCACAATCTCGAATGTCGAGGACAGCGTGGAGTGTTTACAAGTGAAACAGACACGATGTCGCTCATAAGTGATACCGAGTGAGTACCTCATCTAATCAGCACGGCATTAGTGCCCTACAATCTCGCTCATATGCAGCTATCTCATCCACAACCTCCGCCTCAACTACCTCCGCCATATCGACGACCCATATGGCGCCCGTCTCATCTCCCTTGACCCTTCCTTCCACTCGAATGCCTACATCGATGCCTCGGGCCTCGCAGACGTCGATCGCTGGCCAGAGGTAGCCATGCCGACCTCCCCTACCCCCTCAGACGACGAGTCTGCCCCAACGGTCCGTAGAAGGCACTCCGGCTTCCCAGGTGCGAACCTCAAATACACCACCACCATCTTGGGGCCGTCGCGGACCGGCGCGATGGGCTTGCGAGTAAACGGCAAGCGCGCCTCTATGCCCCGCAACTCCGTCAGACTGTCTCTCCGACGCGATGCCCACACCAGGAACCCCAGCGCCCTCGACGTGCCCCCCGACGAAACCCCGATCACGACCGAGGTCATCGCTGCGACTCCCACGTCGCCCACCAAGCCCGACACCCAGAGCTCCCCAATCAAGGAGCGTGGGCGGGAGAGCTCGGGCCCGCTTCCTATTCAGCAGAATGGCAGCGGGGGAGGCGCATCTACGTCGCCAGGGCAGCAGTCAGAGGGCCAGCGGCCGGTACCTGCATTCGTTCCCAAGATCAACTTCAAGGGTGCGGCAGAAATGGAGGCGCGACGGAGACAGCGATTGCTCGCGCGCGCACATCCGCCGGGCATGGCGCCGCGAGTGCCCATGGTTCCGATGAACCTGAACCCTGAAGAGTCTAGCTCGTCGAGCGAGGATGAACCGGAACCCGAGCCAGATGAAACCAGTGACGACGGACTGGCTGACGAGGAAGATGAGGATTTTGATGGAGAGGGGGATGATGGCATGGAGGTCAACGAGGACGAGTTTAACCCGTAAGTGTCTCCACTCAGGTTTCCTGCTGAGCGCAGCTTGACGATTTCGCGCTTGCAGTGAGTTTGCTGCAAGTCGAGAGGTGGGCATGAACTCCGATAGCGCCTCTGAAATCGCTTCCCTTCTGTCTGGGCTCTCCACCTCCGCATCGTCCATGCTAGCCTCCTCGATACCTCCAAGCACGAGCGCACGCGTCTCTCGTCTCAGTCCTGTCCGTGAGGGCAAAGAACGCGAACGGCCGTCCGTGTCCCCCGAACGCGACGATGGGCAAATCGACGCCATGTTCGAAATGGTTACTCCCGCACCCAGCACGGCTACAAACAGCCAAACACAACATCCCCGAGGATCTTCAAGCGCAAAGCTTGCACACACTGTACAGACGCCCGCGGGTATGTTCGAGCGGAAGCCGGTTGCACCCATGCGGCCGATAAAGTCTGCGCTGACTGCCATGCTTGCTGCAACGTCGAATTCCTCGGCGTCGAACCCCTTCGCCGAGCTATACAGCGCGGTATCTGGACGGGCCGAGAGCGAGAGCATGGTCGTGCGCGTGTTCTTCCCCATGGCACGCGAACCTGAGAACCAGGCACTCGATCTCAACGTCCGGAAGGATGCTACAGTCGAGGAGGTGCTTGGGTTCGCACTGTTCACATACTGGGAGGATGGCTGGCTGCCGAAGATTGACGAGGGACTGAGCGGAGAGGAGGACCCGAAATGGGCGATCAAGTGCTCTGCGGTTGGTTGGGTCATGCGGATCGCAGAGGAGGACGGAGAGGTAGACGAGGACTTCCCGCGTAGGTGCTCGGTGCTATATGCGCCGTTTCTGCGTTCACACATCGTCGCACAGCTCCCGACCGTACTGGCAAAATCTCCAAGTTCAACTTCGAAGCTTACGCCGTGCTGGAGGCCACTGCTTCCCAGAGTCAGTCTCTCCGCAATTCATACTTGTGTTGCCATCCTCTAACTCCAGGTGCCCCTTCCAGTCCAACAGAACAAGAACCTCGAGTCGAAGATCCAGCGCCGAATATCCCGCGTCGTGGTTAAGAAGAAATCGACCGGTCTCCTCAATGCGACAGCGAACACCGGTGCTCTTGCCCCTACGACTGCGGAGACTCTGCTCGGAACAAGCGCCGGGCTTTTTGGTTCGCTTGGGTCATCAGTCATGTTCCCGAGTTCGCTCGGCCCGTCCTCCAGTCACGGGCCGCCACTTTTCCTTCGTATCCGCATCGCCAGCGCGGCGGACGAACCTGGTCATGTTTCAACCACCATCCAAGCGTATGTATGCGTTGCGACGTCTTTCTTGGTTCTGTACTGATTCTCACGGGACGAATGTAGTTCGGGCGGCATGTACATGGCGGAAGTTCTGGAAGCAGTCGTCCAGAGGCGCAAGCTGAGCGACGCGAAGGACTATGCGCTTGTTGTCGAGGTCGGCGACGTGAAGATGAACATCCCTCTCGACCGCACTGTGCACAGTTTGCAAGGCAAGCGAGAGCTCATCCTTATGAAGAGGAACATGCTTCGCGAGTACGGTGTTGAAGTCAGAGAGCGGAAGGGAACGACCGACCCGAACGGTGAGTAGTATTTCTTTTTCGACATTGAGAAGTAGGCATCAATTGACGACCATACCTTCAGCATCAATCTTCACTGCCGATGCCGCCACCCAAGAGCAGACCATGAGCCAGATGTTGGACTACAACAACGCGTACAGGGTCAGCGTTTGCCAACCTTCTCACTGATGAGCGTAGTCCTCACCTGACGCGTGCATTCGCAGAAATATACCGTTTATCGCAAGATGCCGATGATGGTCACCCGCAGTGCACGCATGCTCACCATTGATGGTGGCTACATCCACGTACGTCGTCCTTGATTTGCCATGTTCAGAACTTGCTGCTAACGCCCACTCTGCAGATCATTCCTACGGTGACCAAGGCGAAGCATTTGTTCGATTCCGGCAAGACGTCCTCGTACCATCTCAAGAGCGTAGTCGCGTGCCAGCAGTCCAGCAAGAACAGCGCGACGTTCAAGCTCGTCGTGCATAGCGAGGCGGATCGGAACAAGAGGTACGAGTTCGAAGCGGAGAGCCCGAAACTCGCCGGTGAGTGCCCTTTCCGTTGACCCTGGTAGCGGAGCTTTACTGATTCTGGAATGCAGCGGAGATCGTGAATACTATTCGTCAGCTCAAGACCACCTTGGAGAAGCCAGGCGGCAAGGCATCGAGGCGAAATACGCGAATAGGAACTGCGACGGCAAGACCTTAGGGTGTTCGGTCCTCGCGGGGTTTGTACGGAGTGTCTACTCAGCTTTTAGGGTCTTTGCGGCATTCTTATTCTTGGTTGTACTACTATCAGACTGTAGCATTCGCTCCTAAAGGAGATTCTTTCATCTCCAGAATGAGTGACTATCCGGCTGAGTAGACGGTCCTAATACAATCTTTGGCCCGTCACCATAAGCCCACCGAAGTACCTTTCGATGACTCTGCGCTCCCCCTCAACGTACCAGACCTGATTTGAGCGCTCCCTCTCGCCATCTGGAGCCACTGTCAACGCTACAGTGCTCGCTACAAGCCAAAGTCACAACGAGTTATTATCAAGTGGTCCCACGGTATGCTGCGAACAGCACTTACTAGAGGCCGGGTCAAGCTGCTTGCCACTGATATCCTCGACTGCCTCTTCCAGTCGTTGAGCAGCCTCTGAAACTTCCTGCGCATCCGCACTTGCTCGAGCGCTACGCGCGGCAGCTGCTGCCGCCTCGAGCAAGTCGTCCGTGAGGAGATCCGAGGCCGACCGATGGAGATCCTGGAGGATCGACTCGACGTAGGAAAGCATCTCTGATCTCCAGCATTGTTGCAGCGCAAGACGGCTTGTCAGTTTGGTGATGGCGAACCGCGCGCATGCGAGGACCTCCTCCTCCTTGCCAGTCGCTCCGGTGGTGTCTGGGGACGCGAGCGACGTCGTACAACAGCGCAACAAGAGAGCGACCATGCTGAACAGCCTCTGGCCGAGAATCTGGGTAAGTTCTGCAGGGCCTGTGAGGGTTCTCTGGCGGTGCAGAACAAGCTCAATGGCGGTGGACACTAAGCACGACGGCATGCATCGAATGGCATCAGATCTGGGCCACTCTGAGTGTCAGCGCATAACTTACTATGGCGGCTTACAGCCCACGGGATTGGAACCACAGCTTCGGGTCCAACACCTCTCGCTTTCTCTTGCCCAGAATCCGTTTCTCGTGTTCCTGAAGATGCACCTTGTAAGCAACACCTGATGCCATCACCGACATTCGACGAGTCCTCACCAGGCGGAGGGTTGAATGTGGCACGGAGGAACTGGAGGGGCCGCGAGAGAGATTCTGGCAAGTACATTGCTTGATACATGGCGGCGATCCAGAATTTGTACGACTGCGCGGCGGCGTACGGCATTTGCGCATTGATGCGCAACAGTCTCCCACGGAGGAACCCATAGTCTGTGTGCATGCGCAGGGAAAGCCTCCTAAAGCACCGAATGGCCACTGCAGGCGGGAGCGTGATGAGGTTCGTCGCAGCCGTCTCAGACAAGTAGCAGAGGTCAGATGTGTATGAGTACGCTGTGCAGATCATGTCTGCGTCGAGGTGAGCCGCGGAGGAGCGGACAATGTCACGCTCCCTGAGCGACCATATCATGAAGCCGCGGTAGAACTCGTTGTCGAAATGGCGTATATAAAAGTCGTGGAACTTGCCCAATGCCCGGCGGAAGCGTGAGGTACCACGAGAGGAGTCGTAGACGAAAAGTGGAGTCCGTATGACATAGTCCAGGTAGTTCTTCACGCCATATAACGTATTGTGTACCACTGTGGCGGTGAAGTACGCGGGGCTGGAGAGGTAGCAGCAGTCGCTCCAGAGCACGGGAAGGAGGATGGTGCCGCCCATGATGATGAAGGTGATCGCGACTAGACCAGAGGCGACCTTCGCAATGGTAGGGTGGAGGTCTCGAAGCAAGACAAGCAAGCCCACGAAGAAGAGGACTAGCGAGAGCTGTAGCACCACCGGGAGCGCTCCTACGATTGCAGCGACATGCCACTTCGCCAGGTTGTTGAGCCGATACTGACGTAGACGCGCAATGTCCTGAGAGGTCCCGAAAAGCCCAGAGTGGTACTGGCTCAGCCATTGCTTGACCATGATGGCGACGAGCGCGGCAGACAGACTGAGGATGAGGGAGGCGAACCATAGGATATTGAGGGTCACCGTCGAAGAGGAGACCGCCGGAGTTGCGGTGTCAGCAGGGGTACTATTGAATGCAGGCTGGGTAGAATTCACGAAAGGCTGGTTTATGGAGAAGCTGGAGAGTTGTAGAGATATTTGTTGCAAGATGGCGGCAGTTTGATCTGGAGCGTCAGGTTGCAAGAGGGGATACGTCTGCGCAACAAACGTCGTGACGACGGCGGAGAACAGACCAGACTAACGAGGGAGAATATTTGCCACAATGAACGGCTGAAAACAAGGAGTTGCATATAATTGGGACGTACGAAAACAAGTAGGTTGTCCATCTCGGCGATCCACCGTTCGATCTTCTCATCGCTGTACCCCTTGACGATCTCAGCGGTCTCCTTCCATGCTTTGGCTTTGGCTTGTTCCGTGTATGTTTGTGAATATTCCTTCACGGCTTCCTATAATGGGCTTGATGCTCAGAACCCCCCCGTGAGAGAGAAAGAATGAATAAACTCCTGTACCTCGCGGGATGGGGCTTCCCACTGGGCGTCCGTCGAAGGTAGTTCAGCTGCCTATACGGATCCATTGTTAACCTTATATCTCAGTCATACGAACGAGTGTACTTACCACATCGACTTCGTTCCCGCTCTGAAACATCTCTCTGGAGTCAGAGGATTTGGGCTGTATGCCTGAAGCCCAAGGATTTGAACCTTCCATGTGTATATTCTTCCCGCTCACCTGCACGTTGTCGACCCTCGGAAACAGAGAGAGATGAGGGACTGTCCTATGAGACAACAACTTCAAGCCCCCTCTTCAACTTGAACCGTTGCCACGCAACATGGCAGCTCGGAAAACAAGCAATGGCGCTGTATCCGGACCGGGATCGTCGACTCACCCACGATGCACAGCGCATCCCTGAGCCAATGATACTGAACAAAACATTTAATTTTCACATCGCGGGCTTACTGTTAAGTAAAGTTAAGCGCGAGTACTGTCCGATAGAACCGGAGCCCGGTTTCTCACGGCGCACAACCTCGCCGAGTCGCGGCTCCGACCATCCTCCATCTTCCGAAACCCAGACCTTGGTCCTTCATCGTCAATGTCTCCTTCTTTCGCCTGCACCCTCGTTCGACGACGTTTGTGCCCGCCCCCTCGTACATCGACAAGCGTCGACATCCCTTGATTGCTCTCATGCACCAACCGTATTGCTGTCTCCGGCTGCGTAACGTTCCCCATGCCCGATATGCTTCCACAAGTGCTGGTCCGTATCCCTTCCCCACCCACGCTCGCCCAACGCCGCATCAGATATTCCACCTCCCGGTAGGAGCTAGCCAGCCAGAAATTAAGGCACGGTGTACGTATTCGGTGTCTTTGCGTATGCTTCGTGTCGTAGGCTAATGCGCCGTTGAAGACTACGAGCTCGTTCGCATACACCATCCGGACGCTCCGTACGGACGCGATCTCTCCCCTGCCATCCGGAGGTCGCAATTTCAGGCTATCACCGCGGCATACGACTCATTGCGAGGGAAGAGGGGTAGCGGTACTGACGGCCCGGTCGACATATACCGAGAAGAGATCCTCCGCAGGAAACGAGCATGGGCTGCACATGAGGAGGCTTGCCGCCGTTCCGGACACCCTTGGGAGGACCAACACGGGCAGAAGTGGAAGGCGAGTGCGGACGACAGGTGGAAGGACAGGATTATCCTGATCATTGGCATCATGGTGCGTCCACCTTTGTCGTCTCGGAGCACGCATGCTAGACGTTGGTTGTAGGCTCTCGGAGCAGGGTTGGGCCCCGTATTTGTCTTGCCGTCGTACTCGGCGTCGCGCCAAGCTCACTTGTCTGCGTCGAGGAACCTTGCACAGGCGAGGAGCGAGGCACGGGAGTTTGGGGAGGAGCAGCGGAGGGAGATTAGCAAGCGGGTGAAGGGGTTCAAGGAACAGCAGGCCCAAGAACGGTCGGCAGACAAGAGTAGCTCATCACCCAGTTGAGGAGAAATGACGTTTCTATCACTCTACTTTCCAGGTGCCTGCCCCCGGCCGGTTCGATGCATGTTTGTAAGACGACTCTCATCACATGCATGGCGCATGGAATGTGCATGAGCAGCAGGCTTCCCGCCGAATGTCCACTCGGTGGAAGCGTTTTACCTCTTGAACGTCGCGCCGTTAAGTTGTACGAAATAGCGGCGGCGATACGCAGAGAGTTCTAGTCGAATGGCTCTGCTTTGCTTGGTTGCCGGTAGAATCAGAACTTTCGCCGTTACACTTCCCCGTCCTCGATTTGAATGCGACTACACTGCAACTGTGAGAAAATGCAACCACGCGCAAAGTTAGATGAACGGTTGTGGGGCAAATGAGGAGGGGAGAGGGTGGAAGTGTGCGTAGGTCCTGCTGGCTTCTCTGCTTCCTCTTCAGAGGAACATCCAATGGAAAGTGTATTGCACCCTTATGAGCGTTGTTTCACAGTGGAGGGGCGTGATTAGTCTATTAGGGTATAGCATACAGCAGCTTTGACACGACGTTCAGCATTGTAACTTCAACAACATAGAGACAACTCACCGAAAGAAGATCGTAAGGGGCAGTCACGCTACCATGCCCTGCAAATGACCTCGCCCGGCAACCTCAGCTGCAACGCCTCCCTCGCCTCAACCCACTCGTTCTCCCTATCCTTCGTCTTCACAATCGCGATCTCCCCCATGCGCAACGGCTTCACATTCTGGACTCGCCTGCCTGTGCACAACCTCCGGATCTCGCTGAGGTCCATGATTATGCGCTTGCTCGGCATACTGATGAGCTCCATATCGGAGAGTACGGGACGGTCGTCACGGTACTTGAGTTTCGCCCATATGCGCTTCTGCGACTCGGGCACTCCGAGGAAGGCTTCTGGGGAGGGTTCTTCTATGGTTCCACGCGTGACGTTGGAGAGGAACCCAGCGCGGAGGAGGATGGAGAGAATAGCGAGGTTTTGGGTCGTGTGGTGGACAGCGATGTGCTGGTGTCGCGCCCGGAACGCGTTTTGGACGTGCGAGCAAAGATTGTGAGGGAGAACCATGATAACGGCCGGCTAACGCGAGCTCTGCTGCGAACGTGGGCTATATGCGTGCCTAGACAAGAGGAGGGGACGTACGTGCAGGGGGCCTCCGCGTTGTCGTGTGTGGGCCACTGTGGCTTGACTGGCAGCGAGAAAGGAGGCCTGGAGCGCCCAAGAGCAGGCGGCAACTGCCGCATGTTGGCGAGGACTGGTCTAGACTCTGTTCACCAACGGTATCCCGAATTTTGGACACCTATTGCCAGAGCCTTTTTTGCCTGGATTACCTCAGGCCTATCGGATTCCGTCCTGATTTGCACCAGGCCTGGGACAAAAATGCCCCAAATCGTATTTTGTCTGGATCAGGCACCATACCAAGGGTACCGTCTGACGTCGGCAGTGGGCGCATATACTTAATCTTCGACCATGGCCGTCATCCTCGACCTCCCCCACGAGCTTCTCGCTCAGATTGCCTTCCACCTCTCCTGGCGAGATCTCCTTTACCTGCAACAGACCTGCACTTGCTTGCTCGCTGTCGTCAAATCCGCCGCCACCCTTCAATATATCATCGAGCTTCATGTCGCTGGCCGGATCGACAACTATGCTTCGAGCCTCGTTCCTGGAGAACGACTCCGCATCCTACACGAGAAAGAGAACGCATGGAGCCGTGTGGACTTATCTGACAGGACGGTCCTCCCGTTAAGACACAATCCCTCTGGAATATACGACCTCACTGGCGGAGTCCTCCTCCTCGGAGAACGCAGCCATTCCGAAGGTACCACGGGCACAGAGAGCGTCCATACCGTGCGGTTGAATTCCGCCTTCAAGGACACAGCGGCCTCACCTGCGAACCGGTTGTGGTCGCACCTTGATCTGGGGAGGCCAGTTATAGACGTCGGTCTAGCTGTGCAGGAGCACGACCTGCTTGCAATTGTAACATACTCGTAAGCACGCGCATACATGAGGTTATTAGCCAGCAGATTGATTGCTTCGACTAGCTATATCAACGAGGCGCAGCTTTGGGCTTCAATTGACATACACTTGATCAAGCATTCGACTGGCCAGCCACACCCTGCTGCAGCAAAGCCCGTGCTCCACTTCGACAATATTCATTACCTCCCAGGGCACTCCAGTATCATGCTCGAAGTCTCTGGAGATACATTATGCTTTCTTCTCAACAATTACTTCCCGTTTGTGAGTGCCGACCCAGTCACCCTCGTCATTTTCAACTGGAAGACCGGCCATCCGAAAGTGGTGAGTGCCATATCTTATCCGCTTGCTGCGGATGCTGTAACGCAAATCCAGGGACAGAAACGCCTCTACTCAGATCCCACCATGTTTAATTCGTTCGTGCTCCTCTCTCCGGACACCGTCGCTCTCCCCATTATCCCCTCCAACTCCATTGAGATATGCAATTTCTCTGAGGAGCTCGCCGCGCCCCCACCTCAATCTCCTGCTGCAAAGAGTGGCGACTCAGAGCCCCCTCAGCCTGACGTGCCTCTCCTCAAGACCACATGCACCCTAGAGCTCCCACCCCTGCAACACGGAGCGCTCGTCCTGCGCATGACGTGCCGGTGTGAGCCCAACCCGCTGGGCCCCCAGACGTCAGCGGCGAGCGTTGACACCTTAACCCCGTTCTACTCGGACCCAGCAAAGGCAATTATGATCCTTCACCTGCATGTGCGCCTTCCTCTAAGCACGACGCGTGTGTACACGATGCTCGTCCACCGCGCATCCCTCCTGAAGATGGCGCACGACGCTATCGAGGCGCGCGCGCATGCCAGAGCGAATGCAGAAGGTCGGCTTTCGCCTACCACATCAGCATCCGGACAGGTATCCCCATCCTTGCCTTTCGTTGCTGCCTTCCAGCCCAACATCCACGCACCGAACTTCAATCCGGTGCTCGCGCCCTTCTCGCACGGAGACGACGATGACGATAACGACGACGAAGAGGAAGAGGAAGTGGCAGAGGAGCCGCCATCCGTGCCGTGGGCAGAGTGGGGCCCGATGCATACGCGGTGGTTTCAGGACGAGTTCCCGGGCACGCGCTGGATCACGACGACGTGCGGGCAGCGGTTCGTGCGCCTGCGCGGCGACCGGCGGCTGCACGTGTACGACTTCAATCAGACGGCGCTGAGGCGATTCCTGCACGAGCGCGCGCTCGCGGGCGAGCCGGTGGGCAGCAGGCCCGGGGAGAAGGTCGTGCCGCTCGAGGCGAAGGAGGTGTCGGCGTGGGGGGAGATGGAGGAGCGGGTGGAGGGAGGGCTACTGGATTTCGACGACGACGATGACGATGACGACGAGCTGTGGATGGATGCGCTCGAGGCGAATGCAGACTTTGGTGGGGTCGAACTGCTGGCGCCGGTCAACGATTTGCAGGACGGGATTGGGGAGCTGGCCCTTCTTATGCCAGGCGAAGTGGACGGAGACGGTGATAGGAGGGATGGGGATGAGGTGAGTGTCGAGGGGGATACGAGCCAAAAGGAGAAGGTGTTGGTCTCGGAAGCAGACGAGCCCGAGGCTGGGCCTAGCGGGCAGAACAACGTTAACGGCTCAGAAGATCCCAAAGTGCTCGTGGAGGTCATGCTAGGCAAGACGGTCATCGGCCCCTCGTCGGCGTGGGAGGGAGAGATGGAAAGCGCGTTGCCGTTCATTGAGAGGAGCGTCGCCATATCGGATGAGTATGAGAGCGCGTTGGTGGACGAGGACATCATCGTAGGTCTCAAGGTGAGCCCCATTGCGTGGTTTTGTTCATCCGTTCTCCTTTCTTGACAGAGGCGTTCTTCGTTAGATGGACAATCATGGGAGACACATCAAAGAAGTTATTTTGCACCGCATTGGAGGATCCGCATGCTGATCCTCCTTCCCCGAGTTTCGAGTTGTGTCTGTTGTGTGGTACGATCATTGTGTTCTTACCATGGGAGCCCGTAGAGAACTCGAGCGGACCATGTCATATCACGTTTTCTCCATGCAGAAGGACAGGCCCTTTGGCTTTCACCACACTGGGAACGTTTCCCTACCGCAACGGCAATGTTCAACAGTCAGATTATCGCCAACTTGCAAACAAAGTCCGTGGCGATCTCCGGGTGGTACTGACGGTGACAGGACCTCGCAGGATAGAGGTTTATTTGGCTTCGGTAGGTGTACAAATAAATCCCCAAACAAGCGCTCATTTGTTCGACCTTGCCACTGCTCCGTACTGCACGCGCATAGGTGTAGCCGATACAAGAACGATTCGGTCTTATAACATCCTACTACAAGCACATTGATAATTTTCGAAGCGTACTGAGAATGGTACGATATCAATTGTAGGATGAATCCATAATAATCCGCGCATGGGTCTCTCCGTCCTCCATCTTGATCCAAGTCTCCGGTCCAACACTTGGATCCGGGGAGCGGAATACGATGTTGCGGACCCCATGGCCCCAACCGGCGCTGCTGTATCCCCCGTACCTGCACGCGTGCAATGTTAGTTGTATGACCTGATGCACGGAGCCCACTCTTAAGTGGAGACGCACCCAGAATGCTTGTCAAAGCAGAAAATGACGTTCTTCGTGGGCTCCCGCTTGCACCACTCGTTACCGTGGTCTGACAACTGCACGTTATACCCCGGTTTGAGGAATATGTGAGGGAGAAAAAGTACCATGTCCGGAGATCACGCCGTGCAGGTTCTTGACTTGGGCGTTCAGTGCGGTCCAGAACGGGTCATCCTTGCCTGCATCCTGCGATAGCGTCGTTGCCTGCGTTGAGCCTGAGCCAAGTTCGTCGGCTTGAAAGACAGTGGTGGGTCAGCGTCTTTGATGCGGTTTTGGTGTATGGTCGCGCACCGTTCAAGCCAGGGTCTTGCGTGCTATTCAGGTTAGTCTGGAGGTCCTGAACGACGTGCCTGCCATCGGTCATCAGACGAGTATAGGCACAAAAGAGGTGAACAGGATTTACGGAGGGATGTGAACGAAGGCAAGAGAGCCACGCCCCATCTTATCGGCGGGCCCCCATCCGGAATCCATCGCAGCGACGGTGAGGTTAATCCATGTGGCGACGTTCTCATCGACCCAGTCGGGGAGACGCGTCGAGTTGGTGCCCTCGCTAAAGCCCCCTGCGCCATTGTTCGAGTCTAGCTCCGTTCGTTCATTCATTGGGTTGCAAGCCGCTTACCACGAGAGTCAAAGAACCAGAGGATAAGAGAAGGTGTGTCATCTCCCTCGAAGGTTAGTTACGGATCCGCATGCTCAAGGACAGGAGACTCACCAGAGGCCTTAGTGAACACCTGACAAGCAGGAGGTGAGTGACATGGATAGGAACGACAGGAGCATCTGCAGTAAAACACTTACAGGCACCCAGTATGTTCCGGGACCGTAGCCTTGGCCATTTGCCCAGGATGGAGCAAAACGTGTGTAGCTGAGAGGAGCTACCTGCAGCTCACGCCTGATCTCTTCAGCGTGGGTGATATTGGGCTCGTTATCGTGATTCTACGCGAGAGATGAGGCACGTCGGTCACGAATGGCAGCCATAAACATCCGTAACAGCATGCTTACTCCATGAGTGGACGAGAACGGCAAATTCAGCTCGTTTAGAGGGCCAACAATCTCGTCGATAAGCTTGGTCGAATTTTCACGGAACGTATCTATCAGACAGGATTAATAGACCATGTCTTCACTTCTGCACGCTTGCCACACTTACTCTCCCCGGTAATCAAATCGCCATTGAGGACGCTGGAAGAACGTTTGAACTTATCAATTACAATTGTCCCAAATTGTCATTAGACTGATACCGACACGTAGTCTGGCTTCTCGCTCGTAAGGACCGTGTTCATGAGCTGGGTACTGTTGACGTCCTGCTGCGGACCCCATGCATCCCAGGGATTCTCGCCGTAATGAAGATCGGAGAAGACGGTGATCTTGAAAGTCCCATCGCTCCTGAATGTCAGCCGCGGCTTGTTCGCGTACGGGTTCAGATCCAAGTCGTTGCTCTGAGGAGCTGCTCTGGAGAAACCAACATGGTCTGTAAGCCATAGAGTCAGTTAGAGGGTTGCAGGTACCAGGGTTTAGAGAAGAAAGGGGCTGATACCTTGGGCGACAGGGAGTGCCCAGCCAAGCTGAAGGCTCGAGGCTGCTGCAAGGACACAGACGAATTCGAAGAAGTGCAAGGCAGGCAGCATCATCATCGTAAAGGACAAGAGCACGAATATCCCGAGAACAAGCCTGGTCGCGAGAAGACCAGGTCACTGGCGAACGTGCGTCCCGTTGCGTTGCGGCAGCCTAGCAGGGCGGGCGCAGAGTGGCAGCCTCAGCGCTCAGCGCTGGTGGTGTGCTTTTTATCATGATGCAAAAGGTCATGAGATCCCCTGTTCTCGGAGACTCGAACTACTATGCCTTCCGGGGCCTTTTGATAAGTAGGTCTAAATGGGCTTGTTGGAGGTAAGAAGACCAGATAATGCGCCGCGATCGATCAGGACAAGAAGCACATATGGTGGTCGGTGCCAGTGTTCTCAGGCTGAGGCTACCGCAGCACAAGTTCAACGGCGCTTTTATAAGCGCCTATTGTAGCGCTGTCCTTTTAAGTACTTATATTACTCTGGGCTTGATCCAAGAAGTTGCATCGGGCGCACCTCCTTCGTCCTCTGCGCTACCTAAACTCCAGCCGTATAACTGTATCTCTGTGCCGTCTATATACTGATGGCTAAATATGATCTCGCCGTGCTCAAACAGTTTCAATTTGAACGCGTTCTCAATGAAGGTCCGTCCTTGCTGTAGCAATATTATGCCATATTGCCGTCGTGCCATCCCTCACCAGCTATTATTTTATAGACCCCATCACCCACGCATTAACGCTTCTCGGGAAGCTTCTAGTGGAGGGGTCGGAGGAGTTCGTAGATGCAGTAGTGCGAATTGAGAAGACCGCCCTCTCCGCCGACACCGCCGGCTCTTTCCTCACCGAATCGCTCGAGAGTTCAAAGCTTATTGAGGGGACAGACATCGTGAGGAATTTCCACTCAGAATCCAATCCTGACATGGATATACATCGAATAGTACACGTGGATGTTCGGGTGGCTCGCGAGCTCCCCAGAAAGCCCGGATGTCAAGATCAACATCGTTCATCCAGCGACAGAAGTTCATATACGGAAGGCAGGTGCAGTTCTCACCCTTACTTATTTTTTAATCACGAGGATAGATGTAGTACTCCAGCCAAGAGTTCACCATCGTTCACGAAACACCCGACCTCTACGAGCGGATAGTGCGGCCATATATCACAGCATTCCCTCCTTCTCGTACGCAATGGTCAGTCTTACCTTGCCTAGTATTGTCATGTGCAAACGATTCAATACCACACTCCGCGCTCAGGGTGGAAAACATCCTCAATGGCACGTCAGAAACTGAGAAGGTCCTCCACCGCGATCTTTCTCCGGAATACGGTTACCTCATGTTACCGGACATGAAATGGGACCTCAACACCCTCAGTTCGCTCTACCTCGTCGCGATCGCCTTCAACCGGAGCATCCGTAGCTTACGTGACCTCAACAAGACCCACATCGGCATGTTGAAGAGTATTCGTCGCGAAGCCGCGAGAGTGGTCAAGGAACGTTGGGGTCTTGATCAGGGATCCTTGCGGATGTTCATCCATTACCAGCCCTCGTACTGTCAGTTCAGTCATGAGGTCTTCAGGTCCAGGAGAGATGCTAACGATGTTACGTAGATCACTTCCATGTCCATATCGTGAATGTGAACTATTATGGGCTTCCGGGAATGTCGGCAGGGCAAGCACATCTCCTAGACGATGTTATCTCCCTCGTAAGTATCTTTGGCTGAGTACGTGTGCTCGACAGCGTTCATTTTTGCCATTACAGTTGGAATGCGACCCCGACAGCGGACCATCCATCTTGCAACGGATGACTCTTACCTATGCCCTCGGCGAGCAGCATGGTCTATACGAACCTATGAAAGCTGCCCAGCAGGAACTCGGCTACTATTAGTAGATCCTCTGTAAGCTGTCGCGCGGGGAGAACGTAGTCTAGTTGGAAAGAAGATCAAGAAAGAGAAGTAGATACCATGGCCATACAATGTACTACAGTCAGGAACACAACTCCGTCGTATCCGCAGGCATACATGACAACATACCGACGCCGCACGCAGCATATATCCCAATGTGTCCCGGCGTATGCAAAACGTGTCCTAAGTATACTAGATCCTCATACGTAAATCAGCCATATCGATAGCGAGAGATTCAGACATATGGAAGTAGCCGTCCAGTCCTCAAGAAAGAAAAGTCGCGTTCAGGGCTTCCACCCCGGCCGGCCGTCCTGCTGCCCCTGCTTCCCAGTCGCAGCAGCCCACTCCCCGACGCTCCTGACCCTCCGCAGCCGCATCATCTCCTCCTGCCGCTCCTTCGCGTGCATCTTCTCCATATCTTCGAAGCCCTTCACCAGGTCCTTCACACTCCCATTGCTACTCCGCCGGCTGCCCAAGCTCCCGCGCCCTAGCGACGCAGCCTGGCGCTCCTCGGGCGGCGGCGCAGGGTGGAGGTCGACGAGGCGCTTTGGTTGCTGCTTCGCTGGGCGTGGGATCTTCGACGGAGGCAGCGGGGCGTGCTGTAGGTTTACAAGGTCCTTCGGGGGGACGGGTTTCGGCGCAGGCTTTGAGACCGGTGTCGCGACCGTGCGGGATTTCTGAAATACCTCTGGGGGAGGGATAGGGAGGCCCGGGTGGGCGCGTGCTGTAGGCTTCTTTGGTTGATTGGACTTCGTCGCTTTGGGGAGGTAGGAGAAGAAGAATCCTTTCATGCGCGAGGTGATCGAGCGAGGTACCGGAAGGGGTGGCGGTGGCATGGACATCGATACATCCTCCTCCAAAGGAGGCATCGGCGCCTCCGACTCGGAGCGCAGCGCGATGGCAGGCGATTGCGGTGGTAGGGAGACATCTCGGGTTTCAGCGACTGGAACGGAGGCACTCCGGTACTCGACAGGTTGGGTATGCGAGGCCGTAGGCGTCGTGAACTCGATCCTGGAGATCGCGATGGCTTCGTCGAGTAGATGAGAATAACGAGGCGCAAGCAAGGTCGCAGGAACCGCAGGCGTGCTACTCCCGGCACCATTCATAGAACCCCATCGAGCGAGACCAGGTTGCACAGATGACTGCCGGCTAGGCAGAGGCGTAAAGTCGGGAACCTCGGAGAGCGCAACAGACCCGAACCTGCCACTCGGAGTAGGAGGTGCGCCCTTGCCGGCGCGTTGTTTCTTCTGAAGGGCATACGTGCGGCGCAGTAAGTCATCCCTATACTATTATGAGCCACCAGAACACGCATACAGTCAGGCGCAAAAGGACCTACCGCGTCCATCCCGGCCAGCATTCCTCAACCGGGAGGCCACCTGTGTGGTCCAGGAACCGGTTCACGACATTATCCAAGTCGACGTCGTCAACAGGCGCGAGCGTCGCTTCGCCCAGCCGTTTATGCGACCCTTTCGAGAGCCGCTCGTCCGTGAAGCACGCGTCTAGCAGCTTCCAGTCGTCTTTTTCCCAAGCTCGCGGGCCCGACGTGTTGAACATCGGCCGCGCGCGCATACGCTCCCCAGGGACAGGGGTTTCGAACACTGGCGTCTCTGGAACTTTGAATGACGCGCTTGCGCTCTCGTTGGCGAGGTCGCGCGACGGCGTGTGCAGGATGCTGCGCTCGCGCTGCTCGACAGTGCGCTCCGCCTGCTGGAGGAGCTCTGGGACGGTCATCATCGGGCTGCCTGGGATGAAGACCTGGTCGCCGACGATGCCTCCGAGCGTGCGGCGTCGCGGAGTCCCGCGCTTGGTGATCCCGCTTTCCATGGTAGACCGACGGCGTACATTGCGCAAAGCACTGTCAATGTCAGAATGGCGCCGCTTGCGAGATGTATCACGGATGATAAAGTCGTAGTCGTGCTACAATCCGATGAGTATTCGACCAAAGCAACAGCAGTAGTAACCCACCATCTTCAGGATCGCGGCTGCACGAGCAGCTACTCGCGGATCATCACTGGTGATCTTGACGACACCGTCATCCAACTCCTCGCTCTCGTCGCCACTGTCGTCTTCCACGTCAGTGGCGATCAGTCCCGCAGGCTGATCATCTTCCATTCCCTGCCCGGTTTCACCGTGCTCGCGTGCCTCCGGCTCGAGACGGGAACTAGAAGCTTGGGGAACGTCTTCTTCGTGGTCCACATCGCGATTGCGCGCAGGAGCGGGAGTGGCGAAGACGGCATCGATGGAAGGCAGAGGCGACGCGTCTCTCACTCTCACTTGGAAGCTCTGAGTCTGCGGGGACTTCTGCCTCCTCAACGGAGACGTGATGGAAAGGAAGCCCTTCGGGCGCGTCGTCGGGCCATTCGGAGAGATGGACCTCGCAGGGGTATACGCCGCGCGCGGTGGAGTTGGTACCGTCGGGGGCTTCGGGCGAGTATCATGTTCCTCCTCGTCCTCATCGTCGCTGAACTTGCCAGGTTCGCGCGAGAGCTCTCGGTCAACAGTCTCTTCGTCGCTCGAGTCGGAGTCGTGTGGAGCGTCCGTTACCGGAGGGTCCTCCTCGTCGTCTTCGTCCGGATCATGGAGGATTGATTCGTATGAAAGGTCGGCGTCGAGCGGGGCGGTATCTTGAGAGTCGTCTTCGTCATCGATCTCCATCGACACATCTGGAAGGGAATCTCGTGATGCGGCGAAACGGACGTGAGGCTCGTGGGGTTCAGCGGAGTCTTGCTCATCTTCGTAGTCCTGTTCCTGTTCGTCGACAATGGGAAGAGGCGAGGGAGACTTTTCGTGAGATTGTTCCTGAGAAGCGTATGACTGCTCCTGAGATGTGTCCTGTTCTTGAGAGGTATCGTAGTCTGCTTTAGACAAGTCCGCGTCCAACCCAGCCAGGCCGTCGATCGTATCCCGCGAACTCCCCTCCTGGAACTCCTCTCGCACTGTCACATCAATGTCGGCGTTTACCGGCGTATCCAAGAAGAACACGTCGTCCTCATCTAGACTTTCGCTCTGAGTCCCTTCCTCCCCATCAGACACAGCTTTCAGCGGAGGCGAACTTGAGCTCGGCAGGCTTCTCCGTCGGCCAGTCGAACTAAGAAACGGGCTGCTCGGGTTGCCCCACGCCTCCTGGCGCGAGCGCGTGCAGCTGCTGGGCGGGTCGGCCTTGGTGGGCACGGTCAGCACCTTGAATCGGCCCGTGTACTCGCCCGTCTGGTCGAAGTCTTCCGAGTCGGTGCCCGAATCTACGTCGTCCCACACGCCCGGATCCTCCTGAGCATTTGTCAAGTCGAACAGCGGGGGCGCGTTAGCGAACGAGTCGTCCAGGTCGTCGTCGTCGTTTTGCATGCTCAGGTCCATGGCGGAGCCGAGATCAGGAAGGCGCGAGACCCGCACCTCTCCAGGCGGGCTTACGGAGGATGATGCGATGGAGGGTGTCCGGCGTGCGTGCGTCGAAGATGGGGTATCGAGTGCTTCAGCACTGGTGCCCATGCTGAGCCGCGAAGGTCGTGGAGGTCGTGGAAGACCCTTGAGTAGGAGTGGGTCGTCGCTTGGCGAAGGAGGCGGAGGCGGCACGCTCAAGTCGATCTCAGGAGGCTCCTTCTTGATCGTCAGCACAAGCTTCTTTTGCTTCTTCGTCGCAGTGGACTTCCGTTTATTCGACTTCGACATCCTCTCTGGGGACACGGTAGCGCGTGGAGGAGTGTGAATGATCTCCCGGGGAGGCGTGAACTGGTCGCGGGGTGGCTCATAAGGAGGAATCGGAGTTGCTGAACGTCGTCGGGAGGAGATAGTTTGGCGCGATATGATAGGGAGGGGTGGAATATAATCGGCACTAGGATTAGTGTGATGAGGCGAGAGAAGAAGTGTGCGCTTCGTCGGAGATTCGCTTCGTTGCTGGGAGGTGGCACGGGTCGGTGTTGCGGGCTCTTCAAGCTCGGTGGAGCGACGAGACGGGGAACGGCGCTTGGTTTGTTTGCGAGGCTTGGGGTTCGGGGTGGCTTCGGTGACAATAATGCTGCTTGAAGAAGGGTCCTTCGCGATCGAGTCGAGAGCGGTGTGAGAAGAAGAGCGATTGTGTGCGTTGCGTTTACGCTTGGACAGGGCCGTGCTCTGTGCAGGAAGGTCTGCAAGTAGTGATGGTATGAAAGGATGCTGAATGGGTACTGATCGCGCGCGAGTAGCCTGCGACAAGAGTACTGGATTAGTCCCCATCATACATGTGTAGCAGTGTAAAATATGTCGATGAAATCATAAAAGGTTTTCTTAAAGCGAAGAAGAGTAGACTCGAATATCTCCCCCCTAAGGCCACATATGCGAGCTCAAAAGTAGATGATATGAGACTTTTCTTGCGGATATTGGAGGGCTACGGAAACGGCGGGAGAGGTATAGAGGAGGTGGAACTCGCCTGACAGCAAGAACACCGGCTCTGCCCTCACTATACAAACCAATGATCTCCTCCGAGCCACGCTTGCCACTGCATACGGTGCTCGCTCAAACTCCCCCAACGGTGCCGGGAGAGTGCACCGCACCACGCAGACGGCGCTACGCTCGTAGGCAATGAACATGCGGAGTACTCACCGAGGTTCGACTCTGTCTCAGCACCTCCTCCGGGGGTGGGCTAAACAGCATCCTGGAAGGATCCATATCGTCTTCCTGAGTTTGGGATGATGGAGGAGTCAAGAGACCAGATTCCGGTTCAGAATGTCCATCTTCAAGATCGGCATTGGTGCTGGTGTTCAATTTCGCAGGTGATCGCCTCTGCCTCGCGGCCTTCACGTTGTGCCTGGGGTGCAATAGAGTATCGCAGGTGGGGAGCTCGTCGTCGCTATTCATTGACGATGGCGGGACATTCTCCATAGAATCGAGTAAAGCCAGTCACAATCCAAAACTGCAGTCAGAGCACAAGCACAGGACGAGCGTCGGAAGCAGCTGCAGAGCGTTCATGAACGTTCAAGTTTAGCCACTCCCAAAGCAGACCTTGACCGAACCGAACCTCGGCAACACGGTTCGGTTTCCCCTCTCCAGTCACGCGACCGCGCGTCCACTTCTCCCCGTGACTTTCACACGCGTTCCCGTCTCCGCCGTTTTGAGTCTTTGACTGCCAACAATCATCTTTGCTCGCTCACATCCAGCTCACGCCAGCCCGACGGCCATGGTCGACAACAGTAACGGTGGCTGGTCCTTGTCCCTCCGTTCTCACAATTATCATCATGATAACTCTAGTTCCGACGACGACTCAGACGACGACCTATGCGGACGACCCTCGAGTACTACTGCCAGAGGCAAGAAGGCACACCCGTCGGAGGAAGCTCGTCTGATGGGAGAATTGGACCTGGCTTCTCGCACTGATGCTGCAAGTTACAAGCCAAATCCATGGACCATCGCCAAAGCCAACGCTGCCGTTCGAGCGCCTCAGCCCGCTGTACTCACCAAGGACGCTCATCAGAGGACCTTTAAGAAGCCCAGCAGCACGCAGCCGACAGTACTAGACTTGCTTCGCGCAAAACCCAAAGCGAATCCCACCGTGAATGCGCATCAAACACAATCTGCTCGCACAGGCCCTGTCGTTCCAGCCCGAGAGGCTACGTCGCCCACATCTTTGAATCCTGACCTCTTGTTCAACGACGACACGCATATACCCTCTGACGACACCTTGGTCGACAGTATTTCAGACCTTGGAGTGTTTAGCAAACTCAACGACCATAGCTCAACCCCTGCATCGGTGTCTCTGCTCTCTCCTGGTGGCACACCTCCCGGTAAAGCAGCAATTTTAGTTCCACAAGTCTCTCGAAGCCATCTGGCATCTCCTCCTAGATCTTCCAGCCCTATCAATACTCAGGACCGACCATTTGCGGGAGATCCTTCACCTCCAGCCAACAAATGTGCGGCGGGGCAGGAGCTTCGTGCGTTCCTCTTCCACTCAGCTGCGCCCCCTTCCGGTCCTCCTGCGAAAGGATCATCTATCTCGCAATCTTTGCGACAGGGCCCTGTAGTTGCTCCCCTCTCCAAAGCAGAGTCGAAATCTTCTTTTCCAGGCAAGTGGCATCTACCGCCTCTGCTGGTCCAGCTCGCGTTACTGTTGCTGTCACTAGAGTTTGTCATTGCACCTCATGCCAGACCGCAATCTCCCAGTTCCCTACGATCTCGATCTCCCGCTCCCATACTTTCAGTCGAACCTGGTGGTTTTTCCCGTCCATCTTCCGATCACTCGATCTCCCGCTCTTCGCCCGTGTCGACTCGCGCATATAGTCCGACTCCAAAGTGGGACCCGGCACAATACTCTGCTTCCAGTCCGGTCCACTGTCATTCGGAACTGCAACAGCTTCCAGGGCAGACGATTGGGACGAGGGTGATGCTCAATCGATTCGCCTTTCGACCGAGTCCTCCGCCTCTTCCCCCGCTCGCAGAGCCCCTTGCCACCAGTCCTTCTCTGCACCGTTCCAAGCTATCGTCTCGATCGAACGGTACTAGTGGATCGCGAGCGTCGCATCTGTCCACCTCTAGCATCATGCAAGGCGCTCCGCCTAGGAAGGTTCCTAGACGTGACGCATACAAGGCTTTCAGTTCCCCGGACTCGTCTTGGTCCACCATTGCACCCGAGAAAAATCGCAAGCAGCAAGGAAGCTATGGGACTAAACCCGTCACGACAACCAACTTTAGACTTCGTTTACAGCCAGCCCACCCCACAAACGAATCAAGGAAAGGACGGGGATATGCCACATCGAAAACGGAAGACGCAAAGCCAAGAGTTGTGCCGTACCTCCCTCCTCCACCCAGACCTCTTCCTAGAAGTCGAGACAGCGACACCAGCCACGCATCTCGCCCTTGCCTCGACGACCACTCTGCATCGATGGCCTCTGTGTCTAACCAGAATCCTTGGTCTCCCGAATCCTTTCATCCCTTGTCGATCCGTCGTGCAGCCGCACCACACATGTCGCTGCCTGCCTATCGTGCCCCTACTCCGGTGCTCTCCCTACCGTCAGGACGCCGTGGGTCCGAGCGTCCACCCCCATATCGTGAACCAGCATACGACGTGGGCGGCGACTTGGATACGACACTCACCTTCAACCAGTCTGGTCTTCCACAGCGATATTCCTCTCTCCGGCGTGGCATCGCAAAGGTGGGCCATCTTGTGGGCCAAGCCGTGTTTTGTCGTCATATTACTTCCCTGGTACGTGCTATTCCACCAAGGACATCGCTGACGAGTCTTCCCGCAGTAGCGCAAACGCCTATCGGCCGGGGTCTGGGACCTCCTTGGACTCCCAAGCTGTGGTGTCGTCTTCCGCGACGAGTGGAGGGGGCAGCGGTGCCGGACCGAGGGAGAGGGCGAAGCTGCTGGCGAGCCGGACTCTGTCGAACACGAGATGCGCATCGTTTGCTGGACGGCACCACAGGAGGCATCGCGGTCCGTGGCTCGAGGCTAGCGTGGACCAGGTGGATCACCCACCCTCCAATCCTTTTGCTCTGGGCCGTGGGGTCCATGCCTGCGGTCCGTCGTTCTTGTTGTGTCCTCATGTCGGTGATCTCGTTTCAATAGAGGCCGTCTGCGCTCCTGCGCTGCATCTTCACATAACGTCCGAACTTCTCCCAGGACAAAGCCTGTGCGGGAAAAAGCAAGTTTACGCGGTCCGCAGGGGGCCTAGGCGGTCCGTCGCTGCCGTAATCGTAAGGTATTTTGCCAGCCGTTTGTCCGAAGATGAACAGGACGTAGGACCAGTGAAGTTAGGGATATAGCGTGTCTGTTCTTTGCTAGACTGATTACTTTCATCTTGTGGTTCATGCGACATTTTTGACCTTAGTCGTTGAAGGTCACAGCAAAGCATGATGCGGATGGTACGTCTTACTCCCTTTAAGCGATCCTATTACTAATTTTCCTGTTATTGAATACAGAGCTACGACAGAAGTACCAATGACTAGGCTCTCGCGCACATCCTTCGAAGTGCAGTCGGGAAAGCACATGGCAGGCCATTTCCGGCGCATGCCGCGGTCGCAGGCACAGACGAGAACAGTTAAGCCAACGTCAGATGCCCCGCATCACATTGATCGCTTCCGCTACAGTCGGAAAGGCACCTTCCGGAGAAGAATCATTACCGCGAGTTCTCCGCCATCCCACACCGGTCGCTTGCTTACATATGTTCGACTCTTGCATGCTTGTGCTTGGTACACTGACGGCCAGGACTGTACAGTGGTAAACCCGTATGTCGCCTTCTCAACGTTTCCTCCACCTTCCCGGTTCAAGATCGAAGTGAGTCACACCAAGAACTTGGATGGAAAGGATAGTGAGTGTTCATCCGTGTTCTAGAAGAGACCTACGGTCGCGAAGCTAAACGAGCCGTTCATTATAGTCTATTTTGTCCCGAGGCACAACCGGGAACGACCTGGTGTGCACGGGACGACCTTCACAGGATGGACCGGCACCCCATGATTGGGTTCGCCTACCGGCCTGCTCACGTACAGTTTTGCGCTCCGTAGCAATACATCCAGAATTTATCCGACAATATGTGCATCCTCTCGTATATAAGACCTGATCTCAAGTGCCAAGGAGACCAGCCTCCTCGGTTCTACTTCAAGTCCTAGTCGAAACCCCAGTGCTGCGACAATGTCCGCCTTCCTCCGCCTTGCTGCACTCCTCGCCTTCGTGCCGTTCATCGTGGCGGCGCCCGCTGCGACCGATTGCACCGGCACTATCTCGTCGCTCGACGACGTCGACGACGCGGTCGAGTGCACAACGGTGAACATTAACTCGTTCACCGTCCCCGCTGGCGAGACGTTCGAGCTCGACCTTGCGACTGGCACCACTGTCAACCTCCGTACGGCCGCTTCCTTCCGGTCAAGTTCTGTCCTCGATGAGCGTTGAACTGACCGACCACTAAACATACTACAGTCGGCGACATAACGTTCGGCGTGAAGAACTGGGACGGCCCCCTCTTCCAGGTTAGGTAGGTCTTGTATGCGCTCCCGACCATTTGTGTACGCAACTGACAAGTATGTTGCGTTCAGCGGCAAGAGCATCACATGTAAGTCTGGGAAGTTTGAGCGGGATTCCTCTGCTTTGTTAAAATCAACGCCTTGACCCCTATGTAGTCAACGGCAATGGGCACACCTTCAACGGCAACGGCCCGTCGTACTGGGTAATTCAACTACAATTTCCAGGTCGCGGCATCAATTTACCCTTGAATTCCCACAGGATGGCCAGGGAACAAACGGAGGTGTCACCAAGCCCCACCCTATGATGAAGTACGCAAAGTCCAGTCCAGTTTATTACTTTTCTTGTGATCGCTAGCTTACGACACTCCCAGGATCAAGATTTCTGGTACCTACTCGGTACGTTGCATTGCTCTTCCCAAAAAGCCGTCCGTTCTAACTCTCCGCATCCGCAGAACGTGAAAGTGCTGAACTCCCCTGCACACACCTACAGCGTGTCCAACCCCGCAGCGCTGGTAATGTCCCAGCTGACCATCGATAACTGTGCGCCAAGGCTTGCGTTTTATTCCCTATTTTGCTTCGCTGACGTGCTTGCATCGCTCTACCAGCGGCTGGAGACGCGGCGAACTCTAACAGTGACGGCGACCCCGCTGGACACAACACGGATGGTTTCGATTGCAGTACAACCGACCTCACCATCCAAGACAGGTATGTCCTGGTGAAGCATCTTTCTCGTACTCATTTCACAAGCGAACCCTTTGGATAGCACTATCCATAACCAGGACGACTGTATCGCCATCAACAAGGGCAGCAACATCGTGTTCCAGCGGAACAGCTGCACTGGCGGCCACGGCATCTCCATCGTATGTCTGCCCTTCCACTTGTCCTCGAGCCCTTTTGAGTGTGCTGACCTCGGAGCGAACAGGGTTCTATCAGCTCTGACGTGACCGTCTCCGGCATCACCATCAAGGACAATACCATTACGAACAAGTATGTATTGACACGCACCGTACATGCGTCGAGCTCAGCAGAACCTCATGCTATTTTCCGCTTTGCAGTGACCAGGCGCTCCGTATCAAGACCAAAGCATCGGCGACGGGAGCTACCGTCTCAAACATCACCTACTCTGGCAACACCGGCATGGGCATGCGCAAGTTCGGCGTACTCATCGACCAGGTCTGTTCGCCCCGTTCCCCTCATCATATTCTTTTCTGAATGTCAATATATGGACAGAGCTACCCCGATACGTTGGGCACTCCGGGCACCGGTGTCTCGCTTTCGGTCAGTCGTTTCATCGGTTTGCAGAGGTGGTGGCACCGCTAAAGTTCCACTTTCATTAGGGCGTCAACTTCGTCGGAACCACCAACAGCATCAGTGTCGCGAGCGGTGCCAAGCGTGTCGCCGTTAACTGTGGAGACTGCAGCGGTAAGCAGCTTAACGGTCTGCGACAGCTACTGCACCACGACTGATTTCCATCTCAGGAACCTGGGATTGGTCTGCACTGAAAGTCTCGGGCGGGTCAGCAGGAACCATCAACTACTCTGGGATAGAGGACTTCTCCCAGTGAGCCTCCGAGCTCTGTGCATGGTTAGGGAGTACTACTGGTCAGTCCGAAGGCGCGTAGCTCTATTTGTTTGTATGGTGAGAGAAGCCACACAAAGGCAGCAGCTATATATGCTTTATTGTTCACCTAATATGATTGTCGTCCATCGTTCCCTTGAGGCAATGTGCTCAGAAGTTTATTCAGCGTAAGGATGATCATCTGTTCTTCATGCCGGATGTCCTTGCCACCTATTCTGTGCGCCACCGTGGATCACTCCACGCCCTTCCCCTTTGCTCTCCTTCGTCATTTTTGGGGCGCGGGCGAACTGATTGACATGAAAGGGAAATGGTGAAGGGGTTACACTTTAGTACGGTCTTGCTACTTAACACACCATAATGGAAAAGAGCGGTGATTCGCGTCTTTTCGAAGTGCTCTAAATATTGTTACAAGCGTTGAGTCTAGATATTGCTACACTACTCGTAGCCCGTTGGTTTCGAAACGCTAAATTGCAACTTCTGCTTCAGTCATAGTGCATATACAACCCCAGGTTACTATCCTCGGGCTCCCACACCTACTAACAGTGGCAGCATGCTACACTCCAAGAATCGTAGCCACGTGTTCATCCCGAGGTGTCAGTCTGATACGGTTGGGCACCGGAGACCGCCCGGAAAGCCCATCGTACTCTTTCAAGTCGATGGGCGCCTCGGGCATCTCGTCCATCTGGAAGGCCCATAGGAGATGCGACACCGCCAGGAAAATCTCGCGCTCCGCGAGCGCTATCCCCGGACAGATTCTACGCCTAGAACATAGGACAAATGATTGATATAGTGAGTCAAGGTCGCATGGACAGGTTCCACGCGACTTACCCCGCTCCGAACGTCCAGTGGTCACGTTCCATCGGATTGGCCAGGTTAGCAGACTCGGCACAGGTGAGGCTGTCGTCGATGTAGCGTTCGGGCTAGAGAATGAACCACGAAGTTGGTAACCTGGAAACCACGGAGTCCGCGCGGGGCGGAAGCTCACCTTGAATTCATGTGGATCTGGGTGCCGCTCGGGGTTGTGATGCATATTCCACTATGAAACTTCATCAGCCGGACGTTTCAGACCGAACATCAAGTGGCTTACCGTGTTCAATACAATCACGGTATCCTTTGGAATTAGGAAGCCGTTGTAGACGTAGTCTTCCGTGTTCATGTGTGGAGTCCCAAGCCAGAAGGGATTATGGCACCGCTCGATTTCCTGACGGAAGCAGTTAGCTCGTCTACTAGGCTGCAAGATCCATAGGGCCTATCACTCACCTTAACGATGGCGTGAATGTACGGCATCTTCGCCTCGTCCTCAGCGGTGGGCAGTCGATCCCGCCCACATACACTATCGAGCTCGGCCCGTGCCCTCGCTTGCACCGCGGGGAGAGTTGGGATGTGCGCTGCGAACCACTGCTTCACGGAAGACGTCTGACAACCAGGTGCAGGCTGGTCAGAATTCCTATTCGTTGAAGGAGGAAGAAAATTCTTACGGTCTCAACGCCGCCGATCATGAACGCGCCGCAAAGAACGATGATGTCAAGGTCGTCGAGGTGCTCCGCCTTGCGGTTCTGGAGCAGATACTTCGCCATGCAGTCAGGGTACGGGTCCCCACGCTTGAGTGCCGCATCGATGTCCCTGATCATCGCCCCGCAGATGTCGACCAGCTCGCGGTTGAGGGCCCGCCCGCGCGTCGCCATGTGGTTCGGCAACTTCTGGAGCAGAGGGATGAAGTCGACGAGGTTCGCGACCGGGCCCGTCGTGTTCCTGTGCGACGCCGACGACGACACCAGACGTCAGCGCAAATGACACGGCAAGACACAACTGATGGAAGGGAAGGCGGTACGCACATGAACTCGCGGGAGAGCCGGAGGCTGTCGGACACAAGCTGGTCGTCGATAGACTCCGTGAGGAAGCCGAAGGTGAGGGTGAGAATGTTGTTGAGAGAGGCGCGGCTGGCGAACCGCTGGGGGTTGATTGGAAGTGCGCCCGCTTGGCTGCGGACGTACAGGTCATGGATCATCTCTTTCGCTTCGCGCTCCAGCCCAGGCATGTACGCGGCGACCGCGCGAGTCGTCAAGAACATAGCCGCTAGGCGTCGGTGCTTCCGCCTGGATAGGGTAGCTCTATTGGTTTTCGTGCTTGGGGGATGGTTTGAATGATATAGCTTACCAAGTATCGTTGTACTGGGTAGCGGTCACGCCCCGGCGGGCGAAGACGAGCTGTGCCTTCATGTACATGTCCTTCCGAGACGAGAAGATTGCGCCATTGGTGATCACGAGGTCCTTGACGATGTTGGGGTCGGAGATAGCGACAAAAAGCTGGTTACCGATAGTGAAGGAGAAGAGGCTGCCGTACTGCTTGGCCCATTTGTTGAGGGTGAGCTCCGGATACTTCGCAAGATGTGTAAAACAGCCTGAGTAATGAGGTTAGATTTGTTACACATCCAATCGCGGGTACGAACCGATAATGGGCCATCCCCGGGGACCAGGAGGAATACGGGCCCCGGAGACTGACTTTGCTGTCAAGCGGGTGAAAAATAGGAAGAGACAGAGTGCTCCGGCCCACGCAAGGGAGGCCAAGACTGTGGTCGTGTTCCACTCTCCGAGGGCTGGCATGTTTGGGGTTCTATGGAAGAGGAGAGCTGCCCTGAGCCTTTATATGTGTCGGGACATTGGAGAAACTTTACTATACTTACGCTTTGTATTTCCTAGAAATTCCTTGTTTGTTGGCGATTTGAACACAAGCCGGACTCATGACCTCGTGCGCTATCCAGCCGCATGCCGCATGGCATGTGGGTACGATATGGTCGAAGTTCCGATGACATCGGCACCCACTTGAGGCGGAAGAAGATGCTGGCACGCGATGGAGGGCGCAATGGAGGGCGCCGCCATGGAGGGCGCCATGGACTTCAAGTCGTCGCCTTGGAACTGTATCAAGGTTGCCGCCGGGGTCCCGCTGCCATAGATGGAGTGGAATTCTTCCTTTTTCTGATAAAGAAGAGGGCATGAATAGAATTTGCGGGTGAGTACTTGTTTGAGCTCACCTCAGCCCGATGGACGACTCGATGCCACACTCCGAGTCTGCAAGTAGTCAAAGTACTACCTGCCATGGACCACATTCCAAAATTAAATGGTGGTGCCAGTGGCATGTGTATTGCTCGCCAATAATCCAATTTGACACTTGAGGAACTTTTCTGCACCCCTACATAACGTGTTGTCGTAACAAAGTACTAACCGTAAGCGATTTGAACTCTGGGGTGTATTGTCGGTCGAAGACGCTCACAGTCAGACCCCTAGTAAAGCTTTCGACTAATTTTGGAAGGTCTCACCCTTTCTCTTCCTACTACCCTAATGGTTTTCTCAGACACCGGCGGCCGTGACATCGAAACGTTAACAGAAGTTCAATGGCAGTCATGGGTACAGACGTCAAACACATCCCACAGCCTATTCCTACACACAGCCGCAGACTCGGCGCAGTTTCAAGACACATCACTCGTACTACAACTTCGAGAGGATTCGCTCGAGGGTCTTAGCCAGGACCTCCTTCGGCTGCTCAACGCGCGGCCAGCCGACCCCCAAACCTTCGGCCTCGTTGGGCTTGGGGATGACATGGAAATGCACGTGGAAAACGTGCTGGTGGGCGATCTTGCCGTTGTTCTGACCGGAGATTTCATGAATACCATAACCATAAACATATCGGTTAGGGACGAACCTGAAGGATGTTGTAATCGACGACGCCGAGAGCTTTGGCAATCTTCTTAGCGAGAGGGAGTATCTCTGCGAGATATTCGTCGGGAACCTGGTCCATCCTGTCCGAGTGGTCTGCGAAAAACAGTCAACGCGCAGCCCCGCAGCAATCTGCGTACATTTGGGGATAATTAAGGTGTGGCCCTCGGCAACTGGTCCAATGTCGAGGAACGCGTAGCTGGCGTGTAGTTGAGTGTTGGGCGACCTCTATAGCACGCATTCCATCGTGAACTCACTTCAGATCAGTCTCAAGGACCTTGAACGAGGGAATCTCCCCTAATAGCTGGATCAGGACTTATCGCGGCGACGGAAGGCCTATCACGAGCTCACCCTTGGTGATCTTGCAGAAGAAGCAGCTGTCAACGGCCCGGGATGTAAGATTCTGAAAATATTCTTGAGTAAAATTGCTGTCCTTGCCTGTCGCTGAGGTGGTCCGCCATGGTGCTTAGTGTTGAAAGTCGTGAACTGGGGAGAATGTGGGCGAGGGTTGGGCTTAGACAGCTTTGTAGGAGGAAGCCGAGCTTCTTTGATGAGGGCGCTAGTTGTCCAATACGGACGAAGGCATATTTAGACATCTCTGTCAGCCAGAAGCGCACTTATTGACAGCGTCCTGATATCCATCTTCTGGCGGCCACGTAGAAACCAATAGCATGTCGTGCCATCCTCCATCCTGCTGGAAATCGAGCGCCCGGCAAATTCAAGTAACTCCGATCTTGTGTTCGGGGCTTTCGGGGACTGATCTGGGGTCTGAACGTCAGACCTCCGAAGAGAATCTACGTTTCACCTCCTACCAGCTTGTCGTAACTGCTCGGATGCCATCTAGAACATCAACAGTCCTTCGTGACGTCCAACTTTATTACCAAGTACTTACTGCACCTTACGACTCCGAGTCCGAGCCTGAGTCGGGCAACGGCTGCCACGCCGCGCCATCCCTAATGACAGCTATGGGAAATGCTATCTTCATCGCCCAACAAAATCTAGATTCCAGTCCAGTAGAGAGTGGCGTTGTGTAAACTTTGAGTGGGAGGATAAGTCTGTGGTTCGCGGGGAGGGGGTACCGGTCTTAACCAGAGATTGCCGCAGATAGGAACACGTGCGGGAAGCTCAAGCGCTCAAGGCCGGGGGACTCACAGATCCGATGACTGGATCTTGTGAGATAAGCAACGACGTTGCCAAGAACACGACAGTGAGTAATTCATTCATAACCTAACTTTTTCACCAACTCCCAGTATTTGGGTGAGATGGAGGGTCTCACCATTTCAAGGCTCTCACAACCTCATAGCGCGAAGATGCTGGAAAGCAACCAGGTAGCTAGCAACGTTTGAATACTGAGCAGTGTCGCTGGTCCGTCGCACTACTATTACTTATTCTTCACTGTCCACAGGTTGGCTGGCGTGTGATGGTCATGCATATGAAGCATCGGCCGGGTCCATGACACAGCAGAGGACCGTCAGAGACGCTGGCAAGTTCGCGTCCGATGACTGGTTCTATCTCTCATTGGCACCAGTGCGAGTCCAGGCCACCAAGGCCACCACCCCCATATCCCCCCTTTGAGGTGCCGCACCGTATCACAGCGTGCACAGCGGTTATTGGAGTTCCATAAGATTGGGTTCATCCGCCCTATCACCTAGATAAGCGTGCATTTCGCTCAATCCTTCCCGGTGAAGGTGATTATGTTCTGAGTGGCACAGTGTCCTAAATATGTAGACGAGAAATGCTTTATCTTCTCATCGACTAAATTTTTGCAAAAGGGACTTGTTACATTGCTTGCCGCATTTTCGACTTGACAACGGGTTTTTTTTCCTTGTGGGGGGTTGATCATAGGTCAAGCAAAGCGTCGGATCAGGATCCATCCAAGCTCAGCCCCTCGGTTTGTGATTTTCCCATTTTGCGATGTGGACCCGCTGACATGCCATGACAGATGGGGGTCTTAATGCTGACGAATGGCGCTGGGGCCATTTGGATCTAGAATAACCTACGTGCAAACCATACGTGATAGTTGTGATGAAAGATGCAATCTGCCATTGAGATACTGATAATATAGGTCAGGGCGCTATCTAAACAAATTGGACCTATGTAAACGTCCGTATAACTTTGCAGTAGCCGAGCAACCTCTCCTCCACCATTGAGTCTCCTTCAATCCTCCCTTTCCACGTACAGTATCAGAAGCCATGGCTCTTGAGGTCCTTCCCAACATCTCAGTCCTCATCTCAATATGGATGGAGACTTTGTTCTATGGTATGTAGGTGCCAATCTGGTGGTATCCAAGTTGCTGACATTTGGGCCAGGGATGTATGTGGTCCTGTTTTTCAGCTCCATCTTCTTCCTCTCCCGTGCACGCAATACGATCGTGCAGGGTTGGGTGATCCGCTTGGCAACCATTCTTATGTTAGTCCCAGGATTCATCTTGTATATTAAGTTGAATATCTAACGTCCAGTCTCCGGAAGGTTCTGCATTGCGACTACCCACATGGCTATCAACGTCCGCCGCCTTGTTGAAGGATTCATCCTTCCCACAGACAAGACAGAGACGTTGTCCTACCTTTATGACATCCACCAACCGCTCAACATCGTGAAGCAGTACCTTTGGGTGTTCAATGTACGAATCTTCCATTTCTTGTCAATCGTTAAGGGGACTTTAACTGTTACGGGCTGAATAGAATGTGATTGCGGACGGAATAATCGTAAGAAGGTATTTTATGTTTTACGATGCTTCTGTTGAATTGTCTTACAGGTCTGGCGGCTCTACACTTTGTGGAACTTCCAAGTCTGCATTCTGCCGATTACTTTGCTCCTCTCCACTACAGCCTTTGGCCTAGTGGTGCGCTTCCCGCCCTGTCCTCGCTCTCCAGCCTATATACTAACAATGTATCCACCAGTCGGCCACCTCACTCCTTCCCCAAATCGGTGCCGGGAACAGTATTTTCGTCTCGCATTTGTCCCGCTTCGCTACGACACAGTACGCGATCTCACTCACCAACAATGTCTTTGTAACTGGCCTCATCACCGGCCGCATCTGGTATGTCACCCGCGACATCTGCGCCTCGGAGTCCACCACCAGCTCCGACTACCGCCGCGCGATCCTCATCGTGATTGAGTCCGGCGCGCTCTACGCCCTCACGCAGGTCGTCCAGCTTGCGTGGTATGTCGCGAAGTTCCCTGGGCTCTACTTCGTTGCGGACTCGTTCGTTCAGATCATGGTGAGCTGCGACCCCTTCTCACATTTCATTATGCTGTTATGGACGTTTACAATCAAATTTGACAGGCAATTGTGCCAACGAGCGTTGTGTTGCTCGTCGCGCTCGGGCGAACACTCGTCGAGGAGTCGCAGGCGGCAGCTTCAGGAGTCCTCAGTGATATGCGGTTCACAGGCGGCGCAACGAAGTCAAGCCGTACGCTAGGCTCCATGATGGACGGCTGTGGCTTGGACCGCGTGATGTCCGAGCCGAAATTCAAGTCTGGCAGCCTGCCTACTCAATCGCAGGTCCTCCTGCCTTCCGGTGCCAGCACGGAGCTGGTCTGATGCTTGAGCGTTGCATTTAGTCTCAGGACCGGGCATCGTAGGGCGAGGGTGGACGAGTAGACAGAGGAACGGGGCACAGCAGACGAGGTCACCATTACCGGTGCCTATATTTATTGATGTGCTACTATCGAGTGTATGTCCTCGAAGAAGTACAAATGCATGGCCCGATATTCTGAGTTCCACGGTGACGCACACAGGCAGCGTAGTACCATAATAGAAAGCGAGACCACAACATGGGATCATTGATGTTGTTCAATTGCGCAGAGATGGTCTACAAATTGATTCCAGTCGGAGATGTCAGAGAATTCCGTGTCCTCAACGTCAACGTGTGCTTACTTGATGAAGGGAATCCCATATAAATGTTCCAAGCGTGACTGACATACGACTCCCATTCGAAAGGCCGGCATTGTGAATCTACCAGTGCCGCCCCAGCTCACGCTTGGAAGTGATGGCATACATGCGAGCAAGGACCTTCCTCCCATCGTAACAGTGGTCCGGTGCCGATTTCTGGCAGGGGGGCCATTGGCTGTACTCTTCTGTGTCCAGCACGGGGAACAGCTCGAGCACATACCTCGCGAGCGCCTCCGCGTGCTCAAGCACGATGCCCCCCGGCCTGTACTTAGGCTACATCATGGGTATCTGAAACCCATGTGGGTATGTGTGGGTTTTTAGTGTGGGTAAGGGTATGGGTTGGATTTTGCTGACCCTTGGCAAAACCCACACCCTTGCAAGGGTATAAGGGTGTCTGTAGTTGGCGGTATTTGCAGTGACAGGCTGCAGTATATCTTCCGTAAAGAAGTATATATAGGCTCAAGTAGCAGACTCTAGGGTAGAACAAGTATAAATATGCATATAACAAAGCAAATAACAGTAGTTCAAGCCACTAAACAGGCTATATCAGCAATAAATACATGGGTAACCCACCAAGGGTGTGGGTTTTTTGTGGGTAAGGGTGTGGGTCGGACCTCCGACACCCAAGGGTAGACCCATGCTACAGCCTAGCCTGTACTCCGGCCTGTAGACGAAAACCGCAACATTACCAGTCCACAACCGCCGAAGAGCGTGAGGGGGCGAGCTTGAGTTTCTGAGCGGCGCGGGGATCGCATGCACGCCGAGCACGGGGAGGCGAATGTTGTGCGTCTGTAGCTCCCGGAGGTGCGGGCAGTGCGCGTGGATGTAGTGCAGGGCGTCAAGCGAGAACGCCTCGGAAGCGGAGGGCGGGGGGACATCGAGCACGAGGCGCTCCAGGTTCGGCCATGCGCCCGTGAGCGCCGCGATGTCGGCGACGTCGATTTGTGGACGGAGGGCTTGGCCACTGAATGTGAAGGAACAGATTCCCTGGCGAGACAGAACGGGGTGAACGAGGTTGCGGAGGCTGATGCCAGTGTCCCCTGTCCCTGACCCCCAGCTGGAGATGCGAAGGGTGAAGTCACAGAGGGTGCTGGGACTGGTAAGGGTGTTGTGCAACGCCTTCAGAACGTCTTTGGTCTCCTGTCGGAGATTGTGATCCTTTTCAATCTATACAGCCGCAGACTTGAGGGTCTCGAAGCGAACGAGCTCGAAGAGGCCAACAAGAGTAGGACCTATCGCCTGTATATTAGAGAGCTCGAGGAGATCGCGGACGAGGATCGGTTGGGGAGGAGTGCCCGATGGTTCTGAGACATCTCGGACGCTGAGGGAGGTGAGATTTGGCTTGGAAACGAGTGCCAGGAAGGTGGCTGGTCCCGAAAGTCCACAATGCACTATAAGCTGACACAGCCAGTCAAACGAAAGCAACTCTTGGACGAGTCGGGGTCCCACTGCGAGGTCTCTGTCGCTGGTGTATCCAGAACCAATTTCGAGCATCTCTAGGTAGGGGCTGGATTCGTGCAATCTGCGAAACAGTAGCGCGCGAATTTCTTCATTGGTGGCTGTTGATCGAAGACAGAAGGTCGCAGAGCGGAGTGTTGAGGCGAAGAACGAGACAAGGGAACTGTCCTTAGGTGCTTTTGCCTCCCAGCATATCGACTGTAACAGAGGGAGCACAGGTTTTCCACCATTCTTCGAGAGGACAGCCTGTATGAGGAGGAGATGGGGTACGGTTGTCTCTGGGGGGTCGTTCGAGTACTAGGCATGCGGTGTGCGATGTGACGGACGTGACTGGCGTGCCATAGAAAGCGCTCCCATACTACGGGGTGGTCGTACAGTCGGGCGGAAATGACCTGCAAGACCATTCATCAGCAAGACCATATGTCAGGAGGCCTGTATGCTTACTTCCTTGAGGTAATTCGGCCGTTCCTCCCCGAGGAAAGTGTAGTGACTGGCGTTTCGCGGAGTGAGCAGGTGCCACAAAGGAAACAAGCTGGGCAATTTCCTCCACAAGAGTCGGATAGCAATCTCGTTGAACCGGCGAGAGACGGTGATGCACGAGGTCAAACGGCTGGGCTCGTCCCACGTTGACCGACTTCCCCACATTCGTGGTGTGGCTACAAAGATGAATATGTGGTAGAGCAGATCGGAGTTGCTGAGGACCGAGGTGCGGGCTGAGGTCTGAACATCCGTCATGGTTCCCTCGAGGCTGAGCTGTGATGGATATGACTAGTCATAGAGATTTCAGCCTGCGCTCAGAGGGCGAGAGACCAGAGACCAGAGCGAAGGAGGCGGAACGAGTAGATTCTCTTTTAGCGGGTGCATGTGATGCACAACATTATAATATACTCGAATATACTGACCTGAATCACGATAAACGAAAGGGGACGGCTTGTATCCACCTGAGGATGAGTCTGAGCCTGAGGCTGCGTACTACGTATATGTAGTATTAGCTGTGGCGGCGGCAGGACGGCACTGGGATGGCAGGGTGATGAAGTGGGGCCCAGCACGCCGCCTCGTCGCCCGACGATATGTCGTGTGGTCACACCAAGTGTGCCAAAAACGACTGGCGCAGATTTCGAGGGACGATGAAGGATTCGGGCGAGGGATTGACTGGGATTGAGGGAACGTTTGCTCTCGGGCGTTGAACAATGGAGACCAAAGCATAGCCTTGTTGCACATGCGTGGCGGTTCACCACATCGGGCTGAGACCCCGACAAAGGCGCCTAAACCTTCTCCCATGCCCGCCCGAGTCGGAGGTGTTCTGTCTGAGTCAACTCAAAGCAAAAGCAAAGTCGTATAACAAATCTGCACGCGGGGATCACCACCGTCAAGTACAAAACACAACTCGACACATTAATTGCTGGCTATGGTCGTAATCCCTTCTGTTCACCACGTGGAATACACGGATTTGGTAATTTAGACGCGCATAGGCTGCGACTCGCTCATGATTGGTCTCGTACCCATCCGTCTGTACTCACACCCCACCACCACAGAACAGACGTCTGGGGCATTTGAATAGAGAGACCCCCCGTGCCAGTTAGCGCCTGATAGCCGCCCGCTAGCCAAACCCGATCCGGAAGGTGGTCTCGCGCCTCCCATCGCGCGACGCGCGCGCATAGCTGCCTCCCGTCGCGCAATCCGCGAGCAGTCGAAACAATAGTCAAAGATGTGCAGAAAGTTTTCAATACTTTGATAATGCAGAGTAAAGTAAGCTGAGACATTTCTATCCTTGAAATGAATTCAGGTACCATGCTAAATTTGAAGTCCTACCCCAAGCGTGATGGGATGGTTATTGAGTCAAGAAAGGTCAGGTCCGGCTGGTATGAGATTCCATGAGAAAGCGAAACTCATTATAAGTGCAGTAATATAGGTTTTAAGCACAGCAGAGCCACATCAGCAAAGCTGGTTGTGCGATTGCAAATATCTATAGTCTTTCGTCAGGCACTACAACCTTCGTAGCCATTAGTAGATGGGTAACCACATCCTATAAGACTGTATCTACCTTTATCGGCCTTTACAATGTGTTGCGGCACACCTTGCAAGCTGTTGTAGGCTAATTGCTGCCGTACGATAGGGCCTTGTAGAGACCTGTAATCCCACTGCTGCATCTCTACAGATGCCTGCGCAATCCTATGAACTACGATGCATACAATAATCTCCGTATGCCCCGGGCTTGGGTCCAATTTATGCATTTCAATGCAAAAATATGGCATAATATTAATTCCTGTAGCGTAAATACAACGTACATGCTCGGGAAAAAGTATCCCGGTCGAGGCACATAGAAACAGAGATATCAGCCATATCAGCCGTAAGTATGGGGCGAGGCCCGCGAGTGAGTAGATGGAAACGCGGCGAGAGGGTACCAGGCCAACGAATGAAACTGAGCGCCCCGCGGAGACACAAAACATGGCAACTCACCAGGTGTGATGCAGTCCCCAGTCGAGCACCAGACATGATAAGGATGGGTCTTCCGAAAGAGGATGCGGGAAGATGTAGTAACATGGGGTGCACACGTACCCGCCGAATGCTGAATATAATTAACATCATGAGAGGACGCACCTGCGAGCCTTTCCAGCTAACACTATAGCGTCTGAATGAGGGGAAAGGCTAAAAAGCACGTACCTTCGTGTTCAAAAACCCACCGTAGCACCCGCCAGCAACCTGGACTGCTCAAACAACACGCGGATATGGACCAGGACAGCGCAGCAGGCCACAAGCTGAGTACGCACCCAAACTGAGGACATGCCTTTGAAACAAAGAGAGCGAAAAACCAGAGAGAATACCAGTGGGTACACAAGCCTGGAGACAGCTTAGTATCGGAAGCGAAGGGGGGAGTGGTGGTGGAAGGAGATCAAGACGCGTTGGGGCGAAGGCGACGATGTCTGGCGCCTATATTCCGACTGGGATTGTCCATGACGTCACCGTTCCTCTCCCACCGCCAACCCCAAGTTTTCAACTAAGTTACCCCACTGCGACTGGGGCTGTAATTAGCTCAAGAGAAGAGCGTGACGTTCGTCTTGCGAGTGTGGTGGTCCGACCGAACTCGAAGACAGCCTATCACTCGGAGTCTCGGAGGGCGACCATAATGTCGATCTGAGTCAGAGCACCGTGACGCGCCCGCTACTATGGCGGCGGGCCCCGCTCGGGGGACCATCTGAATCTCCCAGCGGACAGCGAGGACATTAACCTGAGGTTGTATTCGAGGTGAGCAATTCATATTCAGCAGCAAGTATATATCCCATTTCCGCATGATAGGATGAAGCAGATATCTCTCGTATGGACGGTGCAAAATTGCATGGCTTTGGCGTCTATCCTCGCGTACGATAAGATCCTACAAGGTACGGCAATTTTATGCAGCCGCCCCCTCCGTAACTCAAGGTCCTTACAAGCTAAACTAGGGTCTTATTAATTCTCGTAAGTCCATCTATGATCGAGTAATGGTCTATATTTTCTTGCAATTAGGTTGCGCTTTTGCTGATGCACTACATGAAGACGTGAGGCAGAAACATCGTCTGCTGACATTTCGGAATAAGCTACTTTCTACAAAGCCCATTTCGCCCTCGCGTCGTCCACCTCTCTTGACGGACACTACGTCAATAAATCATATTCTGTTTGAAGTCCTCCCTCAATATTTCTGACCAGGTCTTTTGATAAATTTCGAGCTATGTTTGTTCTTTCGTGAGAACTCTCGTTCAGGTGTTCCTGAAGTCACCAATAGCTTATCGGGGTTCGCAAAAAGCCTATGCGACGCTTACATACTATTAGATCGATTACACCATGAATAAAATTTCTTTCTGTCCTCTCGACTGCTCGCGGATTGCGCGACGGGAGGCAGCTACGCGCGCGCGTCGCGCGATGGGAGGCGCGAGACCACCTTCCGGATCGGGTTCGGCTAGCGGGCGGCTATCAGGCGCTAACTGGCACGGGGGGTCTCTCTATTCAAATGCCCCAGACGTCTGTTCTGCGGTGGTGGGGTGTGAGTACAGACGGATGGGTACGAGACCACTCATGATCAGGCTGGAGTGGCAGCGGTGCGGTCTGGGCCCATTCAACTTCCCAACCGCCTTTCGACCTAACTCCCGGGACCCGAATCTGGCAAACTGCTTTGTGTCTTGACCTTACCTTGAGATCTTACAAACATCGTGGCCTGAGCCATGCCGATCACCTCCCTCCCGGAAGAGATACAGCAATACATTGTGCTTAAACTCGATGCAACTGACATCTTGCAATGTCGCATGGTGGGACTAGCCCATTGATCTGTTATGAAGCTATCTAACCTCACGCTTCACAGGTCTCCAAACATATGGCCTGGTTGGTTGAGACCACATGTGTTCAGTACAAGTTAGCCCTCTGCGCGGCAGCGATGATCGATGGTCCTTCAAGTGGACCCTCTCTCACAGAACGTCTGGAGAAGCTCAGGGCGTACACCGACCTGTGGGCTCATGCTTCCGTCTCCTTACTGCAGACTGCCTCTTCTCCTGCTTCCCATCCACGTTCGGTTCGGAACTGGCCCGCGAAGAGTGGCGTCCTTCCATATGTCATCGGCAACCAACTCCGTTTGCTGCGACCGTCGTCATCTGTCCGAGGCATTGAAGAAAGGATGTGGACTCTCGACTTGAACCAGCTAGACTATCATTTCGATATGTGCGCCGTGGACGTTGCACAAGATCTGTTGGTCCTCTCTGAGCGGCCCTTCATTGATAAGTACGTCTCCTCGTGCGACTCCAGCCTGTTGTATGCGTTCTGATTTGTCTCGTTCTGACTTGTACCTCTCAAGTACCTTCAAACTTCATCTACTTTGTCTTTCTGGATGTGGCGCTCCACACCAGTACGCCAAACAGCAAGTGCTACACGGCCCGATTGCTCAAGCTCTCTCTCCATCTTGTCGCCATATCGCCATCGCGGGCGATATTCTCGCATGGAAAGTGTGCTACCCCTTGTTTGAGCTCCAAGTATGGGACTGGAAGACGGGCATTATGATTTGGGTACGGTTATCATATCTGTTTATCGAACGGTATCTGGTTCTCACCGCTAGATCGCAGAGATACCAGGCCCTATTCATTGAATTTGCGCTACTGAACTCGTCCCTCCTCCTCCTGCTCTTCCCAACCGAACGACAGTTCAGTGTCTTCTCCGTCGACCAATGGAAGCAGGACGCTCGCGACGGCGTTCAACCCACAAGCGATCGCCCCATCCGCATCCTGGAACTCCCTCCTTTGGCCCGTGGAATACAGCTAACACCGACCAAGTGTTCAATCGCGTTCGACGTTCCTGCAGCGTCCCCGGACGCGCGTCCGTCCTTTGCCCATGACCCCTCAGCCTCCGTGATATTTTTCCAGTTCGAAATTGCAGTGAATTCACGGTCGTTCTTCGAACACTTTCTCATGGCGATTCCGCTCTCTACCGTTCTGTCACACTGCAGCCCATCCGCGTCATCCCCTGTCATTCCCTGGGAGAACTGGGGACCTCGCGGAACTCGAATCCTCCTCGTCGATCCCCATGCGCGCGGGCGGCCCACCTGGACCTCTGTCCTCGGCTCGAAGTGCGCGCTTGTCTATCTCACTGAGCCGCCGGAGGGCGTCTTGGATACCCGTAACATCCACACCGACCTCGTCCTCCTCGACTTCCACCCCGCCGCTGCGCTGTGGGACCCGGGATACGAGGAGAAACGCAGCATTCGCTTCTGGGGCGCGCGCCACATCGGCGAGGAGGCGGGGCTGCTGCCGCGGGATGCATTCACGACTCTACCCTTCCGCGCGACCTACCGCAGTGAGGTAATCGACGACCCGTTCTGGCCGATCAATTTCTCTCTAACGGAGGATGGGTTCTACTTTGCTGTCGAACCGGAGACGGAACAGGCCATGAATGGAGGTTTTCTGGGGTTCTCGATTTGAACCCGGCTACGTGTACTGGTCAGTTATAGCGTTCATGGTTCCTTCGGAAGACCAGCTGATCGCGATCTCGGCTACGATATACATCAGAGTAACAAAGACTCTTTTCGTTGGACGCGACGACACCAGTACACTACTACTCGATGGATGCGTTTCCCGTGAAACCTCACGCCCACCCGTCCACTCCTTCCGCAAACTGCTTAAAAATCTCCGCCGGGAACGCCTCCGCGACCGCCGTGTACCCCGCAACGTTCGGGTGCAAGAAATCGCCCGAGTTAAACTGCGCGCTGAGCTGGCTGGGCGCCGCGGGGTCCCGTACGACCGCATCGAAGTCCGCGAACGCGTCAAACCACCCGCCCGCGCGGATGAACGCGTTCACGCGCTGGCGCGTCGCCTCGCGCACCGCGCTCGAGTACGGCTGGACCGTCGTGTTGAACCCGGGCGCGCTAAATGGTGTGATCGTCGCCGCGAAGATCGGGAGGCCCGCCGCGTGCGCACGTAGCGCGAACTGCTTGTACGCCGCGATGACCGCGTCCCCGATCGCCTCCTGCGCCGCGTCCGTCGCATCTGCCACCCCGATGTCATTCACGCCCTCAAAGACGAACGCGAACTTTACGCCGGGCTGCGCGAGGACGTCGCGGTCGAAGCGGCCGATCGCGTTGGGACCGAGCCCGTCGGCGAGGATGCGGTTTCCGCCCGCGGCCTGGTTGGCGAACGCGAGTGAGGTGAGGGCGGGGTCGCGGGACGCCTGGAGGCGCGCGAGGAGGAGGTCGGGCCAGCGGTTGTTCATGTTGTCGTCGCTGCCGCGGCCGTCTGTGATGCTGTCCCCGACGAATGCGACCGTGCTGATCGACTTGGGGACCCATGCATCGAGCGTGCTGATGAAGTACCTGGGGGACATTTCTCGGTGCTCGCACTTGTTGGTGATATATACTCTGGAGGCACTCACCAGTGGGCAACGCTCTGCACTGATGGTCCGGTGATGTTGGCCGCGGAGACCTGGTTCCCGAACGTCATCCAGCTCGTCGTCCGGCTCCCAGGATGGCTTGTGATGGAGTTACCGACCTGGCCCGACTCCAGGAAGACGCTGACAGATAGCTCTGTCTGCGCCTTCACCTCGAAGTCGATGGGGTCGGAGACAACAAGGGCGCCGTTGGGAATCGTGAACGATGGGGACCCGCTGAAGGTTAGCGTCTGAAGGGTACTTGTGTCGATGGCGGAGCTTCCGGCCGTACCGTTGAGCGGGCGCGCAATCGTCACGTTCGTGATTGGCAAGTCGGTGGCCCCAAATGCATTCGAGATGCGAAGACGGATGCGCGAGGACGGCGTGGTTACATGGATGGTCGAGCGGATAGTCGAGTTCGCGAAGACCAGCCCGGTTGTGTTGAAGGGGGGATTGGGGAGGTTCGCGGGCTCAGTCAGCTGCGGCATCGATGTCCATGCTGCGACCCAGTGTCCGGCAGGGTGCGAGCTCGCTGTCTGCTGGGCCCTAACATTGGTCGCGAACAGCGACACAATGCCCACGGCTACGAATGGGAGCTTCATCGGGAACGAGCCTAGTGTCAGTCCGGGCCAGAAAGGGGATGAGTCGTTCGCTACAGTTTGCTCTCCGCTCACCAAATTATATGCGCAGACTGAGCCATGAATAGGGCTCACGGCCCGCGAGTTTTGATGGCGACGAGCTCGCCGGGCATTCCTCGTACGTACACGGTCGTTTCTCCGAGTCACGCCCACTGGCCACCTGACCGCGTTCGCCTCGTCCGCGAGCGGAAGGGGACCCAGATGCGTACAACAGAAGCATCTGGATGGCACTCCCATGCAACTCCAGTGCCTTCGAAGGACCAATTAGTGCAGCGTGTGGTGGAGTCGAAAAAAGGCCGCGGTTCCCAGCAAGTATTCTCCAAGTTATTCCTGTCACGAATGGCTGCGTAGACCTAGGTCCCTTAGTTCTGAACAGTCAGATGATCGCTCAAAGCACAGTCGTACGACCGTGACAAAACACACCGAGGAACCAATGGACGGAAACAAGGAGCCTGCGGCCTCCCTCGGATGTTGCACCGACCTCGGTCCTTCCTCGAGCTCCATCTCGGTTCTTTTACTCGGACTGCGAGCCCAGATATCAGCCCCATACAGAGAAAGTGAGTGAAAAAAGGAATCGAGGGAGGTCCGATAGTACAAACACAGTATGATGACGCTTCAAACCTATAAGCTCCGGATTATGAGTCGACAACGTCCGACATCAACCACCCACCCCAGATACGCATTGGCAAGCAGCAGTGATACGCATATGGTGAGTTACTCTCTCGCATATACTCTGTCATACTTCAGGTAATCCAACCTCTACATTTGAATTCGTGCAGCATATGTCTCGTCGTTTCTTCCAGGCTGTGATATTTCAGACCAAGCATTTGCCTTCCCTTGTCGGCAACCACGTGTATGTGCTTCGCCTTCGAGGGCTCATAGGACGTATTCCCGGCAGGAATCTTATCTCCCTCGATCTTCCGGGCTATTAGAACTGTGTTCGTATCAGTGCGTGTCATTATAGATAACATATCAAGCTACTTACTCAGATCTTGCCATTTGAAAGCATGTGCGCTCACGATGATACGCTCGCCGCCGACCGCTGGCTCGATGAAGGCCAGGGCATGGGCCTCGGCAACGTCGCGCACATCTACCCAGGACGTCCTTGGCCGAACAGTCAGCAAAAGCAACTCCCCGAGACGGTAATATACAGCGTACCCCATATCCGCGAGCATCTCGTTGCTCATTTCCCCCTTTAGAACCATCGAATGATAGAAGCGGAGCGACTGGCTTAAGTCCGCCAAATTTTCCGTCTTGTGCAGCCACGGGCCCAACACAAGCGATGGGTTCAGGACAACCATGTCCCACCCGAGCCCCTTCTTGTTGTCCTCGTACCAGTCCCATGCCGCGCGCTCGGACAGTGCCTTGCTCGCCCTATACTTGTCGAGCGAGTGCGCCTCGCGGCCCTTCGTGCGCACCTCCTGGATCGACCACTCGTTCCAGTCGCGCTCGTCGACGGTCGCGCCCTCGGTCCCCGGGGTCGCGATCGCGGTGCATGAGGAGGTGAAGACGACGCGCTTGACCTTGGTGCCGTGCTTATTCGCCGACGCGAGGAGGTTCACGGCGCCCTGCACGGCGGGGACGATGATCTCGTCCGGGTCGTCCGCCTTGAAGTGGAACGGCGACGCGGTGTGGGCGATCGCGTCGACGCCGATCACGGCATCGTCGAACGCACCTTCCTGCAAAACAATAACGATTTCATATTAACGTCGATAGGAAACTTGACGCAAATGGGGGAGGGGCCCACCTTGGCTATGTCCTCGACAATCACGCACTCGAGCCTCGCGCCGTACGTTTTGAAGACCTCCTCGAGCACCGCGCGCTTGCTCTCCGAGCGAACGGTCCCGCGCACTGCAAACCCTCTGTCAAGAAGCGCCTTGAGCACCCAGACGGCAATGTACCCGCTCGCCCCGGTCACGAGGACCTTCCCAGCATGGATGGCAGGCATCACGCGTCACGAGTGCGGATGGGAAGTAGTACTACGAAGTAGATGGGTCGGGCGAAGACAAACGGGTGGGGTGTGTGCCCCTTCGCCCGATGACGCGACCGGGGGGCTGTTATATATCTCCACCCCCGCGCGCGAGGCGAAGGGATCGGAAGGAATATCGGTTAGCGCCGCCATATGCCCCCGCGATGCCTGCAGGGTTCAGTCTTCGGATGCCTCCCCAGAAGAACACGCCACCGTGGTATACTAGGAAGCCACGACGACATCCCACGACGGTGGAGAACCCTCCATCGACTTGGCTGCTTCGCGGTGGCCAGCTGGGCAAGTCCCCGTCTCTGGAACGTCGTGCTTTAGGCAAGACACGCTTGCGACGCACGATCCGCTATGGGAATCGTGCAGTAGTTGGCCCTTGGTTGGCCCCGTTGAAGATGTCTCGGCACCCACGCAGGAGGGCGGCGTGTCATAGCTGTTTACGTGCGATGCGTCAGATCGGCCGTGGTGCGCGGACACAACAGAACTGCACCGATTCCGATTTCGACTTCGCCGCTCTTCGACATCATTCCGTAGGGCATGGGCGCTCGGGCCAGCAATAAGGAGGTTCGACCTAGCTCGAGGACGAAATTCTCTCGAAGGCCCTCCGAGCGGGAATCATATGAAACACATCCTTGATTGGTCACGGGATGCATTTGACAAACTACAGCTACAGAATTCGTTGAGTGGCTTCACTGGCACTTCTTCGCTCGCCTTGGTCACATCTTCTACAGCCAGCCTCGTGCCTTGAAGTCGTCTAGGGTATCCTTCGTTGTCTCTTCGAGGGACTTGAACTTGATGCCAAGCAACTTGCGCTCCTTGTCGGGGGCATACCTGATGAGGTGAACGGTTGTTGCGGGGTCGTACGAAGTGTTTCCCGCAGGCAAGCTCGGGTATAAACGGTGTGCCACGCTAACTAGAATACGAATGAGACAGACATCAGCACATCACGTTTGTCGTACGAACGGAGATGAAATCACTGACCGAAGTCCTGCCACTTCCATGGACCGGCACTGATGATGATGCGTTCGCCACCGGCTTCTTGCTTCGTCACAGCGAGTACGTGTCCCAGCGCAAGGTCACGTACGTCGACATAGGACGAACTGACAAACAAATCCAAAACCACGTCAGCCCAAGTACGTACCCACAAGATCAAACCAAAGCAAACAAAACTATACCCGATGTTGACTAACGCCTCGGTGTCTTTCGTGCCCTTCACGATCGTGTCGTACCAGTCCCGCGCCGACTCGTTCAGGTTCTCCGGCTTGTCCACCTCGTGCAAGAACGGCCCGAACACGAACGGCGGGTTCGCCACCACCAGGTCCCACTGCACCTCGCCCTTGCGCTTCTCCCAGAACTCCCACGCAGCGCGCTCCGCGAGCGTCTTGCTGGCGCGGTATTTGGCGAAGTTCGTGGCCTCGCGCCCCTTCTCCTCGACCTCGATGATGCTCGCCTCGTTCCAGTCCGCCTCGGAGAAGACACGTGGCTCAGGCGAGGGCGTGAGCACTGCCGCGCACGAGGAGGTGACGACGATGCGCTGGACGGTAGGGGCGTGCTTCAGCGCGGAGGCGAGGATGCCGGTCGTACCGTGCACGGCGGGGCCGATGAGCTCGTCGGGGTCGTCGGCTTTGAAGTGGAAGGGCGACGCGGTGTGCGCGATGGCGTCGACACCCTTGACGGCTTCATCAAACGCGCCTTCCTACGTTGCAGAGGGTGCAAGCCGAAGTCAGCTTTCAGCTTCTGTACGGTGGAATACAATTCACGGTCACGAGGGCAGATGGTGAGGCGTGCGAGAAGAAGGCCCGGAACGCGGAACAAGAGGGCTCCTTGGTTTCCGCGCACACACGTCGTTTCACGGGACCATATTCCACTATCTGAGGGTTATGCAATGCCCAGAGATAGCAGAGGCCCTCTTGGACCAATATACGTCCTCCTGTGACTCACGGCCGCCCCGCATCTAGTTTCGAAGAGGAGTGTGTACGCACCTTTGTAATGTCTTCAACGATCACCACCTCGAACTTGTCTCCAAACGGCTTGAAGAGCGAGCGGAGATGAGTAGCCTTGCTCTCGGAGCGGACTGTACCCCGAACGGAGAAGCCTTGGTCGAGGAATGACTTGACGACCCAGACGGCGATGTAGCCGTTCGCACCGGTGACAAGGACCGTTCCAGAGGTAATGGCAGGCATTGTTATGCGCGCTGTATGTAGGGTATTGTGGGTAGCGTGAAGCGGTGGGGACGGGGTGTGTACTCACGAATGGGATCGCGCCAGAACAGATATTTATACGTGCACTCGGAGCTCTTGCGCAAAACAGTGGCCGATGGCGATAAGAGGGCACTAGGCTGACAAATCTATGGCTCCGCTGAATGTCATGGCATCCCTCATTCTGTCCAACCTCACGTGTCCCTGGCCCTGCAAGATGTGCGCAGTTAGGACGAGAGTGAGCAGATGGCGCAGGTGAACGGTTCGTACCCCACCATTTACACTGAGGAAAGAGGTGTAGAGAGTTCCCAAGGCGCAGGATTGACGCGCATGTGCTGAAAGATCGAAGTAGAGTGCGGGCGGAGCATCGAAGGGCATCGATCGCAATGGCAGGAGGAAAGTTGAAACAACTCGCGAGGCGCAAGGCCTGCAGTGGGCGCTCAGGCAGATATGTGAACGGACCGGCGGTCCGACTAGAGTCCAGTCTTTCCTGGTTTCTCTCTAGCGTTTCGAAGGATCCCCGTCTGAAAAGTGGACTCTCCTCATCTCTCTTCTACTACTGGGACCCGGACTTCTTAGCGTCATCGGTATGTTGTGTATACGACACTCAGGACGTATCCATCTAATGGTCGAGTCTAGACGAAACCCGAAGACGGCAGCGCAAGATGTTCACTCCCGTCTTCTCTATCAAGCACCTCCGCAACATGCTGACCATCTTTTACGAGGTCTCCTAGCATGTTTGCCTCCATTCACTTATCGTTTTCCCGTCTCTTCAAACATATTTACCTAAATTGAACGCAGCTCGTGTCAGCCCTCTCGGCGCGCGTTGACGACGGCCCTCGCGACATGGATATCTTGCACTGGATGTCGCGCGCCGCGCTCGAGCTCATCGGCCAAGCAGGTGTCGGGTACAGCTTTGACCGGCTCGTCGAGGACGAGGACGGGAATCCGTTCGCCGAAGCTGCCAAGACCTACCTGTGAGCCCCATCCTGTCCATCCCACAAACGAAGGGTAGATTGCTGACTTTCGTTGTAGGCCTTTATCGTTGACCCCAGAGATGGTCACGATGCGCAACATCATCGTCCCGTTCAAGGGTATCGGGCCGCAGTGGCTCCGACGATGGGTTATCGAGAACTTCCCACACCAGGGCGCGCAGGACCTCCGGAAGGTCGTCGACACGTTACATCTGACCGCCACGCGGATCGTGAATGAGAAGAAGGCCGAGCTGGAGAACGGCCAGCGTCGCGATACAAAGGACATCATTAGCATCTTGAGTGCGTGCATCCGTTCTTCTGAAGGTTTCCTTTGTGCTGGTGGCACAGAGAGGCTTACAGTCCAGCAGAACATGAAAGCGGACGAGGACGAGCGGCTGCCCGACGACCAGGTTATCTAGCAGATTTCGTGAGTGCGCTATTCTCATTGCCGCGCCGACAGCTAAGTGCTCACACAGGGCGTTGTTATTCGCAGGGACGGAAGCGACATCGGGTACGATGGCACACATACTACAGCTGCTAGCCGAGCATCCGGACGTGCAAGAGAAGCTCAGATAGGAAATCCTCGAGGCGCGCAACGGTAACGACCTGTCTTACGATGTCCTTCATGACTTGCCCTACTTCGATGCGATCTGTAGAGAGACGCTCCGGTTGTGGGTCCTCTACCCTACACTGAGTCTGCATGCTGCGGGAACAATTCTAACTCTGTCTGCTTTTCGCAGGTATCCCACCGCGCCGCTTTGCTACCGGGAGTAAGTTCGATTTCACCTTTTCCCCTCCTCCCGCCGTTCGATCCAAGATACCAATTTACGTTCACGCAGAGCGCACCAAGATGCCGTCCTTCCGATCTCGAAGCCGATCCGCAGCATGGATGGAAAGATGATTGACAGCGTCTTTGTACCCAAAGGCACGCAAATCCTCGCGTCGACCGCCGCCTGCAATCGGAGGGGTGAGGATGCCGACGAGTGGAAGCCCGAGCGCTGGCTCAAGGGTGTCCCCTCTGCGGTCGAGGCAGCGCATATTCCTGGAATCTACTTCCACATGTGAGTCTATGCACTCAGTGAGGGCAGGAATGCGCGCTGACAATGATATCGCCTTGGCTTTGGCAGGATGACGTTCCTCGGCGGCGGACACTCGCGCATGTGAGTACCAGTCTGCTTTTCTCTTGTTCTCCGGCCACTGATCGTGTTCTCGTCCGTGTAGTGGCTTCAAGTTCTCACAGATGGAGATGGATTCGTACATCTCCTTCCCTGCTGCTGTACCGGTCGCTGACAAACAAACGGATGCCTCCCTCATCCAGAGACCGTCCTCTCGCTCCTCCTCTCGAATTTCAAGTTCGAGCGGTGTGACAAGCCTGTCTTCTGGAACCACTCTGGTGTTTCGTACCCAAGCTCTGGCCCTGGGAGCGCACACCCTGAGTTGTGGCTGCGAGTCTCAAAATACGTTGGGTCGCCGGGTGCGCAGTAGCGCAACGTCCCTTACCTCTAGCGTGGAATGGGATTCAGAATTGCAGGTGTAGGATAATTAAGAGTTAATGAATCGTTCTTTTTGTGTGAATATTGTGCAGGGTGTCAGAGGCAATTCCTACAAATCTCGTGTTTTCTTGGGTGGTACCCGCTGTGGAAAGCAAGACGGCATACCAAGACACCTTTCGCATACAGTACACAGCGAGATTCCATAAATACAGCCACGGCAGCACGTCTCTAAAACTTACACCCCGTGGAAGCAGCCCTTGTACCTCATTACGCCATCCTCGCCCTTACCAAAGACCGAACTCCAAGTTCACGCCAGTTCTTCGGCAGGGCCGGGAGGCAGCAGCACCTGCGAGTGCGTGGGCCTCTCGCCGGACTTGAACTTCGGCCCGGACATCACGCGGTCCAGGCCGTACCCATCCTTCATGGAGCCCAGCGTACGACTCGACTTCGTTGCCCCGCTGGTGAACTTCATCTCGCTGAGCGCGCCCGAAGCTGCCGCCTGCGACTCCTCGACGAGCGTCCGTCCGAGCGCCACGAGTAGCACGACGCTCGTCGGCACGATCGCCTATCCCCCTCGCTATTAGTATGGGCTCGGGAAAGTCGAAAGCGGAGGAGGGGGCTCACCATGATCTGGACGAACGAGTCCGCGACGAAGTAGAGCCCAGGGAACTTCGCGACGTACCACGCGAGCTGGATGACCTGCGTGAGCGCGTAGATAGCGCCGGACTCGATCACGACGAGCATCGCGCGGCGGTAGTCGGAGCCGGTGGCGTAGCCGGACGCGCGGACCTCGCGGGTGACGTACCAGATGCGGCCGGAGATGAGGCTGGTGACGAGGACGTTGTTGGTGAGTGAGATCGCGTACTGCGTCGTCGCGAAACGGGAGAAGTGCGAGACGAAGATGCTGTTCCCAGCGCCGATTTGCGGAAGGAGCGAGGTGGCCGTCTAGGGCAGTGGGAAGGAGGGTGGTCAGCAGGCGGGCTCAAGAGGGCGAGAGCAGGGAAAGGGAGCGTACCGCTAGGCCAAAGGCTGTGGTGCAGAGCAGGAGGAGGATCGGAAGGACACAGACTTGGATGTTCCACAGGGTGTAGAGGCGCCAAACCTGTAGGAGACGTTTTAGAGGCAAAGCATCGTGACGCAGGCAACATGGGCTTACAATGATTCCGTCGGCAAGCACATTCTATGTTGCAATTCGCAGCGGTCAGTATCCATACATTATTATACGACGAGAAGTGAGAGCCGCGCACGTTGAATACCCAGAGGTATTGCTTTACAATGTTGAGCGGCTGGTGGATATCGTAAAGGTAGGCCAACGTCTCTGCTTTGGTCGCGGGAAGGATGAAGCCTTCGACGAGGCGACGGACATTGACAGCCATGTGGGTAGTCGCGATGCAGAACCTATCCACACATGAAGGTTAGGCATGTTTCTCTACATGAAAGATGGGGCTTGAGACTAACATTAGAACCGTCGCAAGGCGGATCACCCAACTTTGCACAATCGCATTCCGAGTGCGAGATAGGACAAAGAAGGAGCTGAAGAACAGCACCACATACATCCCTAACACAAGCAAGCGTGAGCGTTAGGTCAAAGAAGCTTAAGTAGCCTATAGGTGTGCCAACTCACCATAAAACAGTGTCTCCATCCATATTGAGATGAGGACCGAGATATTCGGGAGGACTACGAGAGTCATGACTGCACCTGTAGCCTGAAGGATGAGAAGGCGATAGGGAAAAGGGCAGGGGAGGGGGCTGCTCAGCCGTCGCAGAGTTTAACAGACACTTACATAGGACCAGACTGCGCAATATGACATTCTCATGTTTAGACAGTGCCCTATCCGACAAGGGGGAGTACGGCCCTCATCATGACCTTCAGGAACGGATGATGATAGGGTTGTGCCACGAAGGTGGTCAGAAGGACCTTACAGGATCCTTCAGGACCCGGTGTAACTGATGGAATTCACCTCCTTCATTGAGTATAGGTGCAACGAGACCCGCGGTTGACACCGAAGGTCATCCGGACCCATGCCGGAAACTGGAGAAATCACGAAGGAGGGGGCCGGTAGCAATGAGAGACCGGGATAACGGCGGAGAAGAGATGGGAGGAGGCAGAGAAATCAGGAAGGGTGGCTGACGGCGATAGGGTGTGAGACTTAAGAGGGGCTTGAATGCGAGGCATCCGCCCACCGGTCTGGAATCGAAGAGTTGAATGTTTACGCTGGTGGGAAAGAGTTTGAGCTCTGAGGCCCGGGGCCTGGGAGCGAGCTTGGGAAGATGACTAGTGATTAGTGACTGTCCGCCGCGCTGTCAATGCCACCCACCTATCCAGCTGCTGATTCACCAAATTCGCGTCCTGCGCACACGGCACACTAGATGAAAGCGCGGCATGAGTGTTGGTGAGCCAGAAGCCACGTCTGGACGATGATACTACCTGCACGTGAAAGACGTTTGGGTGATAAATTGAAGGGCTGTTGGTGCCTTGAGGCGGCAAGACTGAAGAGGTCATGGGTGACGAAGGTTGTTCAGATAGTTAGTAGGGAGCGAGTCGTCGTAGCTCATTGAAGGTCCGGGGTACCAGTAAAGGCTTTGAACCCGTGTGTGGCCGCTGGCCAGCGCTCAGCGCTCAGCGATGGTTCGCGGTTCGTCGGAGAGATCCGCCTACCGATCCTTAGCGCCGACGTGTTACCAACCGCTTTTGCTCCGAGTCGGCCCCGACCTCTCCCACCATCTTCACCATGTTCTCCCACTAGCCTCCACACACTGCGCTGTATAGCTAACGCTCTATCTTCTATGACAACAGCCCAGACGAACGGTGGCTCGTCGACATCGATCATCGTGCACACGCAGTATTTATAGCCAGTGGGCTGTCTGGACTCTGGAGTCCCATCCTGGATGGTCACTCGCACGCGGCGTAAAGTCTAAAGTATTCTAACCTAGATCCAGATCAGTTCCAGGGCGCAAAATCGGAGTGTTTCCAATTGGTCAGAAATTTAGGAAGCTCAGGCTGCGGCAGCATGGTGGCGTTATGTTACGAGATCCCGAAGGTCCGTACATGGCGTATCAGGACGCCCTATGGAGCTGTCAACGTTGACGAATTCTTCCGCGATGACGGCAATTTCTAAGGACGCCCTCGTCCGTATTAGGCAGCTAGCGCTTTTCATCAAAGAAGCTCCGGCTTTCTCTTACAAAGGCTGTCCATCCCATCTTTCGTCCGTATTCTCCCCCGCCCACCACTTTCAACACTAAGCACCATGGCCGACCACCTCAGTGACAGGTAACTACAGCAATTTGAATCAAAATATATACTTTGGGAAACTTACACCCCCTTACAGCTGCTTCTTCTGCAAGATCACCAAGGGTGAGCTCGTGATTGCCCTTCTGTCGCCGCGATAAGTGTTGATCCAAGTATTAGGGGAGATTCCCTCGTTCAAGGTCCTTGAGACCGATCTGAAGTGAGTTCACGCCCGCTTGGATGCTATAGAAGTCGCCCAAAACTCAACGACGCCTCAGCTACGCGTTTCTCGACATCGGTCCAGTTGCCGAGGGCCACACCTTGATTATCCCCAAATGTACGCAAATTGCCGCACAGCTGCGGGGCTACGCGTTGACTGTTGTTTGCAGACCACTCGGACAGGATGGACCAGGTCCCGGACGAATATCTCGCGGAGATACTCCCTCTCGCCAAGAAGATCGCCAAAGCTCTCGGCGTCGTCGATTACAACATCCTTCAGGTTCGTCCCTAACCGATATGTTTATGGTTATGGTATTCATGAAATCTCCGGTCAGAACAACGGCAAGATCGCCCACCAGCACGTTTTCCACGTGCATTTCCATGTCATCCCCAAGCCCAACGAGGCCGAAGGTTTGGGGGTCGGCTGGCCGCGCGTTGAGCAGCCGAAGGAGGTCTTGGTCAAGACCCTCGAGCGAATCCTCTCGAAGCTCTAGGACGAGCGTAATACAGTGTGAAGCTACTCCGTGCGGTGTAAGAGTAGGCTGTGGAATGTGCTCAAATGCCTGTACACGTGTCATGCTGCCCCTATCGAACTTGCATAAACCTTGTGACGCTACGGCCGCAGTTTGAGGAGGCCCAGGAGAGTTTCCTATAGGATCAAGATGGCGCGTCCAAAAACAGCTACATATCCGCCTTATTCGACGCCGGTGTATGAGCCTGTTCCACGTAGTCAACGAGGGCCCAGGTCACCTTTGGTCTATCACAGGAAAGGTACGAGATCAAAGTAGATCTTCCTGCTATTATTCAACGGAAAGTTTGGCATGCTGAACTCAATGTTTAGCATTTATTGAACGATATATCTTCCCTCCACGCCGCTCATGGGGCATTTATACAGGCTATTGCATACGCATGCGAGTGTCTCTATCATGAAGTCTATGACAACGGCGATTAGTCGCAAAACCGATTCATCTGCGGGTATGTGAGTTCAAATAGGTGTTGCGCCTGCGGATGCAATTGAACCCGTCTCTCTTTTATCAGAACAGCAGGAATTCCACTCCATCGATTCATCAACGACCGTCGAACCTCACCGCGTCGACAAAGTTCGGATCTCACTTCCCTATTCGACGAAGTACCTGGCCAAGTGTGCTGTATGCTAACTCTTCTTTTCACTGCCCGCCGCTGTGATCGGAGGCTCTGACTTCCTCGAGCCGTACGCACCGATCTTAGGTGATTCCGTTGTGCACGAGGACACGCTGAGCCCGATCCATGCTAGATGGCCGGTGGACAGGAAATTTCGGAATGTGCTACGCATCGGTCGGGTAATTTGTGAGACCCGCCGAAACATATAAGAGCTGAAGGCCATTCTAGTTTTCCATAGAACCCTAAGCATGCCAGCCCTCAGAGAGTGGAACGCGACCACAGTCTTGGCCTCCCTTGCGTGGGCCGGAGCACTCTGTCTCTTCCTATTTTTCACCCGCTCGACAGCAAAGTCAGTCTCCGGGGCCCGTATTCCTCCTGGTCCCCGGGGATGGCCCATTATCGGTTCGTACCCGCGATTGGATGTGTAACAAATCTAACCTCATTACTCAGGCTGTTTTACACATCTTGCGAAGTATCCGGAGCTAACCCTCGACAAATGGGCCAAGCACTACGGCAGCCTCTTCTCCTTCACTATCGGTAACCAGCTTTTTGTCGCTATTTCCGACCCCAACATCGTCAAGGACCTCGTGATCACCAATGGCGCAATCTTCTCGTCTCGGAAGGACATGTACATGAAGGCACAGCTCGTCTTCGCCCGCCGGGGCGTGACCGCTACCCAGTACAATGACACTTGGTAAGCTATATCATTCAAACCATCCCCCAAGCACGAAAACCAATAGAGCTACCCTATCCAGGCGGAAGCACCGACGCCTAGCGGCTATGTTCTTGACGACTCGCGCGGTCGCCGCGTACATGCCTGGGCTGGAGCGCGAAGCGAAAGAGATGATCCATGACCTGTACGTCCGCAGCCAAGCGGGCGCACTTCCAATCAACCCCCAGCGGTTCGCCAGCCGCGCCTCTCTCAACAACATTCTCACCCTCACCTTCGGCTTCCGCACGGAGTCTATCGACGACCAGCTTGTGTCCGACAGCCTCCGGCTCTCCCGCGAGTTCATGTGCGTACCGCCTTCCCTTCCATCAGTTGTGTCTTGCCGTGTCATTTGCGCTGACGTCTGGTGTCGTCGTCGGCGTCGCACAGGAACACGACGGGCCCGGTCGCGAACCTCGTCGACTTCATCCCTCTGCTCCAGAAGTTGCCGAACCACATGGCGACGCGCGGGCGGGCCCTCAACCGCGAGCTGGTCGACATCTGCGGGGCGATGATCAGGGACATCGACGCGGCACTCAAGCGTGGGGACCCGTACCCTGACTGCATGGCGAAGTATCTGCTCCAGAACCGCGAGGGGGAGCACCTCGACGACCTTGACATCATCGTTCTTTGCGGCGCGTTCATGATCGGCGGCGTTGAGACTGTAAGAATTTTCTTCCTTCTTCAACGAGCTCGAATCCTCATACTGACCCTGCACCTGGTTGTCAGACGTCTTCCGTGAAGCAGTGGTTCGCAGCGCACATCCCAACTCTCCCCGAGGTGCAAGCGAGGGCACGGGCCGAGCTCGATAGTGTATGTGGGCGGGATCGACTGCCCACCGCTGAGGACGAGGCGAAGATGCCGTACATTCACGCCATCGTTAAGGTGAGTGATAGGCCCTATGGATCTTGCAGCCTAGTAGACGAGCTAACTGCTTCCGTCAGGAAATCGAGCGGTGCCATAATCCCTTCTGGCTTGGGACTCCACACATGAACACGGAAGACTACGTCTACAACGGCTTCCTAATTCCAAAGGATACCGTGATTGTATTGAACACGGTAAGCCACTTGATGTTCTGTCCGAAACGTCCGGCTGATGAAGTTTCATAGTGGAATATGCATCACAACCCCGAGCGGCACCCAGATCCACACGCATTCAAGGTGAGCTTCCGCCCCGCGCGAACTCCGTGGTTTCCAGGTTACCAACTTCGTGGTTCATTCTCTAGCCCGAACGCTACATTGACGACAGCCTCACCTGTGCCGAGTCTGCTAACCTGGCCAATCCGATGGAACGTGACCACTGGACGTTCGGAGCGGGGTAAGTCGCGTGGAACCTGCCCATGCGACCTTGACTCACTATATCAATCATTTGTCCTATCTTCTAGGCGTAGAATCTGTCCGGGGATGGCGCTCGCGGAGCGCGAGATTTTCCTGGCGGTGTCGCATCTCCTATGGGCCTTCCAGATGGACGAGATGCCCGAGGCGCCCATCGACTTGAAAGAGTACGATGGGCTTTCCGGGCGGTCTCCGGTGCCCAACCGTATCAGACTGACACCTCGGGATGAACTCGTCGCTACGATTCTTGGAGTGTAGCATGCTGCCACTGTTAGTAGGTGTGGGAGCCCGAGGATAGTAACCTGGGGTTTGTGGCTGTACCGAGACCGCAGAGGACCGGGTGCCAGTGGGCTTTCGGATTAGGGAGAATACAACTTCGATTTTGATATTTAATGAAGATTGATTGTGAAAGTTCCTAGAGTTTCCGGAATCCGAACGCCAGTGGGTCCGCTAGTACAGCCGTGGCACTCCGATCAGCTTAGTCGTTTGAATGCCAGGATTTCAAACACGGAAGGAAGCTCACTCCTCCGTTCTCGAGGGCCATTTATACGAGTTGCTGCAAGAATACGGACTCGAAATCCAGAACGAGATGATCATAGACATGTTTGTTTGTTCGCAAACCGCGGGCGGCCCTGGCCGAGGACTTGAAGACGTTCGTACTTACCTAAAATGGCAGGTACATTTGATTTTGGGCTGGGCGGTTGCTGGGCGGTGCTGACGCCGACTCCTCTCAGTCTTCCACCTCCATCTCTGATTCCCCTATGGTATTACTAGCTCCTTTTTACGCCCACCTGCTCTGCGGATCTCGGAGAGCTGCTGTGCTCCATGTCTCCGCCCTTGGCTAGTATCAGATTCCAGCCTGCCGATTCTCCGCCGGAGCTTGGATGTGCTCCCTCTGAGTTCGCCGTGCTGCGATGCCTAGGGAGCTCGAGGAGTCGATGTCGATGATCACTCAATGGAGTCCATTCGAATGACTCCTCCAATCCTCAGCACTACCTCCAATGATGGACTTTGACTATTGAGCATAAAGTGCGCTGGCCGTCGTCTTCCATAGTTGTTAGTGTTTGCTATCAAGGCTATTCACCTCAACATACTCCACCCGAACCGCCGCAGGCTCCCCTCCGGTCCAAGATCGGTAATTCCGCCATTGCTCTCTTGGAAGTCTCTCCAGCCAGGCGAGCTTGACCTGTGCCATGCGACGCGCACACACCTCCCGCACATCCCCCTGTCATGGCTCCTATACCGTCCCGTCCCGCCCCGACGGAGAGAGGATACACAGCTTCGTCCGCCAGACTCCCCGTTCCGGTCTGTGGGCCCGATCAAACAGCCCACTACGACGTAGAGCACAGGTCCAATGTCTTGACCACTCGACTCTTCCCAAGCCTTAGAGCTGTGGCCCCCCACAGGAGAGACGAAGCGGTGCCTCTCTGTTGTCGGGGACCTACTCCTTGGTGAGTCTCTTATCTTCGATGATGTTCGGTTCTATAAGGTCATACTCCGTGCCGACGACCCCTCCTCATGTCCATTTCGTCCTCAAACTCACCCACTGTCGCCTCCTCGCCATCGCGCAACTTATTCCATACCCATCTCTTTCATGTTGATTCATTACTTCCCAGCCTTGCAACCTGCCGGTCAGCTCTCTTGGCTGTAACTCTTCTGGGCATCATGCCTTCCGCTCCAGGTCATACTCTACCCCTGGAATTCGACCATCGTACGTCTTCAAATTTCCCTCCGCTCGTCGATCCCCCGCAGAGCGCCCATGATTTGCGTATAGGATGGCGGCGTCAGGTGTCTAGCAGCACATCCAACGAGGATACGCCTAGGATCGCACCGTTCACGTCTGGAGGAACTCATTCCGAGGTGCGTGCTACCCGTATCCTTTATGAGTGCCTGGTGTTGACTGTGCCACCGGCCGACACTGTCTAGTTCTCGACAAATTCGGACATCCTACAGGTGAGCATTGTTCTCCCCAGTAAACATTCATCGCATTCCTCGACTTGCTGGTTCTCGTTCACATTCCTGATGCAAATGAGTAGACCTCTAGTCGAACGGTGGTACAAATTTCCCTGTGGAGCATCGGGAACTCGAGCCCGACGAGGACGAACAGCTTTGCAGGACCTTCAGACGCTACTTCACCATCGGACACAGGCACGAGAACAACTGAGTTCTCCGGGTTGCCAATGTGAGCACTACCATCGGATCCCTTTTTCGTTACACATTCGCGCAAACGACCTCTTCATCCTCAATCACGTTGGTTGTGTGTCGTTCGAGGACGATACTTGCGCGATTTGCTTGTGGAAATGTGTTTACGTCTTGTGGGAACCGCATATATCGACTGCATTTTAAAGCTATTGGTCGAGGTCTGCATTTCCCCTCAATACATACTGACCCTTGACCTCTACAGACCCTCCTTGGCAACAGAGAGCCAATCGTCGTCACTAACTGTGGGTCAAGGGAGTTCATTTTTAGAGCCATTGCCTTCCAGTGGGAGATCCAGAAGCTACACATCTCGGCGCATTACGATCATTCCCACGTTCGGCTTCCCATCCCCCATCTCGCGAACCACTTCACCAACTAGAGCTGCGTTTCCCTCATCCTCAAGCCCCAGGCCTCATCTACCGTTGTACACTGACCCTTCTTTGTCGCCTTCGTTCACTCTATCTGCAAGCACTGCCAGTTTCACCACAACCCTGACCACCTTCCTCCCTATCATAAGTACTGTTTGGATGTCCGTCCCGACCACCACCACCATCACGGTCACGTCCTCGAGCCCGACTTCAATACCCTCATTGATACCCACAATGTCGACTTCGCTCTCGTCGTCGATATCGTCCTCCTCTCCATCTCCGTCCAGTGACCCATTCTCTGCATCCGTCAGTCCAACAACACCGCCTAGCAGCGCATCGTCTTCTAGTTCCTTGTCTGGCACGAGCTATCCGTCTTCTATCACCGATTCATTGTCGGCATCTTCTTCCACTTCAACGTCGGTTCTTCCACAAACCACCACGCCAATCACGGTCTTCCCCACAACCCGCACGACTCTGTACACGACGGTCGTCAAGACCTACACGACTGTCAGCGGCGGACGGACAATCATAGGGACTTCCACGGAGGTCGTCCCAACCGATACGCTCATGCCGGGGGGAGGTGGTAACGGCAATATGTAAGTACGCTTCTGCTTAGACACTTGGCCTCCTTGCGTCAATATCTGAACAAAATGAACAGCTTCGCGCATGACAAGGGTGCGCTTGCCGGCCTAGTCTTGGGCTGCATCGCACTTACTGGTCTCGTTGCTGCCTTGGGCCTGTTCGCCTACCGACGCCATCGGGCTCGGAGCGCTCAAAACCTTGATGCCGTCACCGCGCTCCGGGGCGGCCCGGGCGGCCCTCGAGCCCTCATGCTCGACGAAGACGACGACGATAGCAGGCACATAGGCGGAATGACCTTCCTCGGGACACATCCTGTTTCGCGAACATCGGGAGGTGCACGGTACGCACTTCTGCACGGTGGTAACAACCTCGAAGGCGCTGCAGAAGACGGCAACATGCGACGTCAGGACGTCTCCGAGGGCAGAGCCGTTGCTTTGCCTCCCATCCCGACTCTTCGCGGGCTTGCTGAAGAGATGGAGGACGCGGTCCTCATGCACCCCGCAAACCGCTCAGAGCACGACATCGTCGCGGAAAGTGGCTCCAGTCCCCGGTTGCAAGCTCCGCCATCTGTGGGGAACTCTTCGTCTGGCACGCGTTCGGGGTCTGCGGTGTGGCTCGGCGGGCCAGTCATGTCCTCACCCGAGGTCTCCACTACCGGTTATTTTGATAGCACCTCTACGCACAGCCTGCCCCCACGTCCGATGAGCCCCAGCTCTGTGTACTCAGACGACGTGATGTCGGCTCATCCGGATTCCCACTCAATCATGGGTGCCATCGGCACCTACGTCAGTGGTGAGCAATTGCCGTATGGCGGCCACGACAGATACGCGCCTTCTTCGACGTACGGCCATGATGCTGCGAGATCCTCGTGCGGCGGACACGGCTCGTTGAACGATGACAAAATCGGAGGGTCACTCTCAGGCGATGTGCCTTCCACGACGACGCACAGCTCGCACTTGCTCATTCCGCGACCTGTACCCGTATCTGCGCCTTCAAGTTTACTGCCAACTAAGACAGCACCGCATGCAGCTTCACCAACAGTATGCCGCGACGGCAGCAAGCGCGGCTTCATTGGGCGATCGCTTCGCAGCTTGCGCTTCCGCAGCGCTCCCTCAGGGCTTCTATCAAGCGTTGCAGCAGGGGCGTCCTCCCTGGCTGCAGTCGACTCTGCGACGAAACAGCAGGCGCTAGACGGCCCATCGTCCTCTCAGCATGCTTCGATCGCTCGCCCTCAGCCTCCAACGCTCAGCCCTACTCCGCGGCCCCTACTTCGTTCTGAGCGCTCTATGCCTGAAGGCGCTGCTCCGCACAGTACGCCGGAATCCTCATCTTTCTCCCTGGGTACCCATGCGAGGACAGCTTCTGGCGCACCGGCGTGGCCTGGTATTAGCGCTGTACCATGCAGGTCCAGCGCGCCGAGCCCAGCCTTGACAGAAGGGTCTACGCGTACGCCGGACGGGCTGCTCAATCCGAAATGGGTCAACAACGACGGTATGCGAAGCCGGGGGGCGCTCAGCTTCAGGGACGACATGGACTACTCGCGTCCGATTGGAGGAGTGAGTATCTCTTTATGCTCTGGTTCCAGCCCAGCCATGAACTTGAGCTGACGATCACGGTTTCTTACAGTTGGTGAATAACCGACAGTACAGCTACACAAGCTTGGAGACCATGTTGTCGGCTACTCCGGATCGTCGCCGCTCTCTTGAGTCTGATCAAACGGATCGTGCCCACACACAAGCGGTACCCATGCCACCAGAGGAAGAGGACGCGGCGTCTCCAAGATACGAAGATATGTCGTGGCCCGCTCCATCGATCGAAGTTACGCCGCCTTCCGCCACTCTGAGGTAACCTTCTACAGCCTCGTCGGCGGAGAGTTGAAGGTTTCATTATCTTTATCTCTATTTCTGCCTCGCTGCGTCTTTCTACTCTATGTTTCAGGATGTAGCTCTGGCCGTCGTTACTATCATCGACTTTACAGTTTGCCATGTTAGCCTCGAAAGTGTACACTGTATAATGGCTTCTATTGCAACCAAACTTGTAATGATTGCTTATTAGGACCGACCACATCAGACTCTACCGCTCTCCGGAGCCTCAGACTTAACGGTGGCAAGTTCCCATGCAAGTGTCTGGATCCTCGTCTGCTCCGTGAGTGTCGTATTACCGGGGGATCTGGCAGCCGATCGGCGGAGGTTGAGCAGAACCCGTGTGCACAGGGTGCTGTGCACTACTCTGAGTGGCCTTTAATGCGGTCGAATCAGCACCAATGATTGGTAAATAGTCCTGCCATCGCGGCGGTTTCTCAAACCAAGGGGTCACTGACATTTCCATGCATGACGCAGTTTCAGGCTAGGGTCCCGATGTTAATGTTGTATCCAGGCCTCCAAACGGGGTTGTGTTGCTTACAGGAGCAAACAGGAGGACGAACACGTTGGCCAGGGAGATGGCTTTGGAATGCCTGTTAGAAGCGAACGAGCGCCTGACACCCCGGGGGACAAATACCTCCAACTACCAAATAGGCCAGCGCACCTTCGAGGAGCGAGGGTGAGTGCGGCTATTCAGAGGTTGGACTCGAACGCACTCACCATCGCGATACAGGGTCGGGAACATGGCATTCGTTCTACCGGCTATGGGATATGATGGGAGAATGAGCCCGAGTTGTATGAAGATACGGCTGGTCCAAACATACTGGCCAGTAAATGGTCTTGATACCACCTTCTAAGTGTCAGTGCAATGACCGCTGGGCCGCACGTCTCATGTCAGATCCTGATTGCTGGCTCTCTGACCTCCGAAACACGATCACTCGCCTGTCTCCCCGATGGTGAGGCAAGCCACTGCAGGCCAAACGTCGAAATTGCTTGGCATGCATCCTATAAGGCGGATCACATGTTCCTGGGGAACTGTTCACATGGATGAAAAGCAGCCGGTCTTGTTAGACTTGAGATTCATAAAGGTACGAACCCCACTTACATTGTACGTAAAGGTTGGATTGGTAGACGGCATATATGCACAGGGCCTGTCCCGTAGCATCCATGATAATGAGAAGGATAGTATGCGGTGTGTAACGGTGGAGCGACAGCGTACCCCAATACCAACTCCCCCGCCCCCAAGGAGTGCGAGAACATACCTGTTCCAACCCCAGAAAGCAACCGTGCGCGAGAGCAGAATTACTGGTGCGTAGTGGGTCAATGCAAGCACCAATAGCAGGGACTTGCATCGGAACTCACTCTCGGACTGCAGTACACCCGTGAAATAGAACCCTAATGGTTTAGTAGTATGGTTATGGTGAGAATTGGCTCAGAACGCGATGAATAGCACTGTACGTACACGATAGAACATTGTAACGCTTCACACACAGCTACGCAGAGCTCATTATCAGTAACAAACATGCAGATGATAGGAAAATCAAAGCAATAGGTACCTGCACATTGCCTGTGAAGTTGAAGATATCTGTGTGATATCATGTCAACGAGGGGTTCATGGCAGTGGAGCATGGGCGTTCAAGTTAATGCCACCGGACTACCCACTCATAAAATCCACGATTTCATCCAAGAAGGGCGAGTATTTGTTGAACAAGAATGTGGCCTTTGCAAAGCCAAACTTGTTCGGCCACACGAGGTCCACCCTTGTTCGGTTATATGAGCGAGTTGACGGGATTCTGAGCGGGAAGTTAACGCTAACCTCATCCGGGAACGTCGATATCATTTCCAGCAACTATTTCCATGTCAAAGCTAGCTCGTGAGAGATGTGACGACCTACTGACCAAAAGCGTGGCTGAAGCAACTGCAACGCGCGTGTCAAAGCCGGGACTCCAAACCTAGTGATCGTAAGACTTACGTTTGATATACTAGCAGACATCATAAGTAGGATTCAATTGAAGGCTCGAGGCAGAAGGGACATACCTTGGTAGTTCTGAGTAGATTCAGACCGCCGGAAGACTGCACAATGAACGTGTGCGTGAGGTTGATGCCGTCCGGGGCAATATTGGCCATGGTGGGCCACAACCGACACGCAGGCGATGACGGCGACGATGCTAGTATTTAAGTACACTCCGCGAAGAGAATCAGAATCGCATCAGGAAGCGCCGCGCGTAAATTTGAAGGAATGGATACCGGTGACGACGGCTTGAAGTGGATGGAGACTTTCCATTCGAGAAGCTGCCCAGCCGCCGGTGTATGTCGTCTGGTTTGGAAGTCGAACAACTCTGACAGAAATGGAGGGGGAAGTTCGCTTCTCCCATCGGACATCCGAGTCGTCGGTCATGGCCCCAATCAGCATTGCTGTGAATCAAGACACGAACGTGAGCAAAATTGGTCCACTTTCCACTCAAGCTATATCGCTGCTGCTTGCCAAGGTTCGACTCCGAGATGGACAGCTGAAGACCCGCCGCAATCGATTTGCGGTAACCATACCACTGGCAGTGGGAGATATCAGGCTTGCCGCGCGCTAGGGCTCTACGACCGGATACAGTATGATCTCTCACCGGAGATGAATTAGCACCTACAATTCTTGTCGATACTTGGCATTCCGATTGTGGTGGCATCTCGCGGTGAAGGTCCCCAACATAGCTTTGAACTTGGCGATATCCTGAGGTGGCCGGCACTAGTCCTGCACCCCGTCCACGACTCCGCTTCCCGCTACTTAAGGATCATGGCAGGTAGTCTGACCCTCAGGGGACCCATACTCGAGGCACAATGCACCACTGACCTCCTCGACCCGTACCAAGTCTCTCAGGGGGAGTAAGTAAATTGCTAGGCCGGAGGCGTGGTACTCGTGAAAGTGGTGGAGACTACTATGCCAGTGGAAACAAATGCGCACCCAGCATCCACTGCTGCGACCTAGGAGGTGTATGCGTAGCTCTTGTTCACCACCAACTCCATCGCCGTGATGTCCGCCGTGAAGTTGTGTTTACTCTCGCTCGTCAGCCCGAACCAACCCTGAGTCTCAAGGATGTCCGCGGTGAGCCTGTCGCACACGACCGAACATCAGCATATCTTCCAATAGAGGAATAGAGCCCGATGTACTTGATCGTTGACACTACTGAGTAGAACCAGTCCGCGTGGTCCGGGTTCGGCAGCGCGAACACGATCCGATACTCCCACGACGACCCGTGGCCCTCGTTCTTGTACGAGCTGAACCACCCGCTGCTCTCTTTCTTGTTCAGGTTGTTGAACGCCGAGTTGATCTGCGCCTTCAGCCCGTCCGTGTTGTTCGACTTGAGCGCGAACGTGTCGACTAGGAACTGCGCGATCTTGCCCGCCATGTCGTCGACCGACGCCGTCTGGTTCGTGATCGACGTCGACTGCAGCTTGTCGAACGCGAGGTCCGTGCCCGGGTGCGCGACGACGGCGTCCTTGAAGCCGCCCCAGTTGAAGCTGGTGACCTTCTGCGACTCGTTGAAGACGACGTAGGCGTTGGAGAGCTTCATGATCTTGGCCGCGGCGGGGATGAGCGGAGCGGGGAGCTTGGAAAACTCATCGAAAGCTGCGCAAAGGGTCAGGACGGGGATGGGCTCCCAAAGCAGAAGCAGAGCGCACAGGTGACACTGACAAATAAAGAATGTAAGCGTAGATCGTAAAGGAGGTCTGGGATGTTGTACGTACGGTCTCTCGGACATGTTGAAGGTCGCTGGGTGTATAGAGTTGTGGAAGAGCTCGTAGGAAAAGGTGTTTGCCTGAGACTGCTGTCTTCGAGGTAAAGACACATCGCTTTTATACGCAAGGGCCAGAGCCAGCCTCCAGAGCACTGTGGTCCATTGTGCTCGTCGCGTAAGTCTTGGAATATTCCTACCCAAATCACTGTGGTCACGGCTGAGCTAGTAGCAGACATCGGCGTTTCGTTCACCGGATAGCGCGGTTCCTGTTCCTCAAGGCCTGCTGTGCAGCGTTCGATCCGGGTCTGTCAAAAGTGAACGCCATTTAGAGGCCATAGCAAGCATGAAACGAACAGAGCCCGCTCACCAGATCGTGAATGGAGGCACAACTTGAAGCGCTAGCACAAACCGAGCCCCGGGCCAGGCACTGCAGAGTACTCCGCTCTTGGCAACATATAGAGTTGTTCAGGCTGCGGGACCTTTGCGCCATCGGACAGGTGTCCCTCAGTGGAGTTCAGGGACAACGTCGATTGCATCCGCGAACATGCTGTAGGCTTAGTGCAATATTGCCAGTAACGCCGAAGGCCTGGTCCTGCCTATAATCAAAACAGATGCTCGTCAGACGAAGTGACAGCTGAACGCGATTGGTTCACTGATGGCCTATTCGGACCACTGGAAACAAAAGTGCACCATGATCTGCTAGCCCAACCTCGGCTCCGCAAGCCTTTGGTGCCTGGCACCGCTGACAGCCAACATCCAGAAAGGGGTTGAAGCTGAAGACTCGCTCTCCGTCGGGATATGTCTGCCATTAAACACGTCCTGGGTGCCAGAGACTCCGTGTAGAATGAACGGGCATCCGATTGTCAGCAGCTCGAGGTACAGGCACTGATCGTGCAGGACCCGGTCGGTATTCCTCCGGTGCAGGGACTCCGATTCTTTGCACCAACGGGAGGTAAATGAGGACGGCACCATGGATCTAGAACAAGCCTCTCGGTCGCGACAAACGGGAACAAGAGTGCAATAAGTACTTCACATCCTGCTCTTCGCACCAGAGTCTTGCTCGAAATCTCGACCTGCTGCCTCTCAGATGTCCAGCCCGTACGTCCGCTTTGCCCTCTCACGGCTCCTTGCGCCTGACCCGACTCCCTAGCAGCGCAAAATCCCCCAGTGCGTAACCCGCCGACCCATCTACTCGGCCTGACCCTCAGCTGATTGACATCAGAGTTCGACCTCATCGTCGACATTCCGGAGTCGCTCCTCCCGACTTTCACCAATGTAGCCACATTCGCCGACACACACGTCAAGAAACAACCTGTCGGCTCTCAGGTTGCCAACCCCGGCAAGCCAGCGACCGCGCACTTCATCTGGTCCGACATCAGGACCGCGGTCACGACCAGACCGGGCACCGACATCGCCTTCGATCGCCTGCAGTCTACGACGATCCGCGCCACCGAGGACGCCTCTGAGCCGGCCGCCGACCTCGCCGCCAAGGTCACGGCCTTCGTCGCCGACTCCTTCCCGGCCCTCGCTCGAGAGCAGCTGTCCGAGCGTGTTGAGGTCGCGTTCGCCTACCCGTCCGAGGACGGCATACCCCAACGCGGACCTGCCAGACCACTTCTACGCGCTCGTCACCACGGTCAAGTAAGCGAGAACTGACCTTCGTGCGCAATGTTTTGGGCTGATGCCCAGTACGTCTTGCGGGTACACGGAGGAGGCGACAAAGAAGTCTGGGTATCTTGGCATGGGAGGGTCGACCAAGCACAGCTACTCGGCCGATGTCGTTGCGATGCAGGTGGCTGTCGAGAAGGGATTTGCAGGGGAAGTCTAGCTGTGGTAGTAAGGATCACACTGTTTATGCATAACAGTCATGAATTAGGCAGCTTACCAGCGTAGTATTAAGTAAAGCGTGGAGGTGGCCGTATGCATGTACTCAGTACCAGTACTCGCGAGCTTGATCGTGAGCGCGTGAGCACCGGGCAGGCGAGCCTCTGGACGGTGTGAGGGCATTGGAACTCCGTGAAGGGTGAGGTTTCAAGTCCGACTAGTTTGTTTACGGCGGAGCATGCCATATTAAAATCCCGCCGGTTAACCTCGCTACGAGCCAACCAAGTTTGAATACTAAACGAGCTGGCCTTGACAGCTGGTTGCAGAACGATAGGCCCCTCGGGCGCCCATTACGCGTACGGCGGACCAACGGCGGACGTCGAAATTTGGGCTCCAGGCGATGATGTCCGCGGGTCGGTGTGTGGGGAGCGTCGGGGGCGGGAGGGAGCGCCGCGACTCGCGAGGATGCATGGTACGACTTCCGGAAAGCGAGCTCCCCCGACATCATCGTCTAGAGCCCGAATTTTGATGTCCGCCGTCCGCGTAATGGGCGTTCGAGGGGCCTATCGTTTTGCAACCAGCTGGAATACATCTCGAGCTCAACCTTGCACTCATCTAGCTGTCACCGCTGCATCTTGTCTTCTGTCTCCGATCGTACCATGAACGGCAAACTCGCGATTATTGATCTAAATGGCGACGAATCTGATCTCTCCAGCGACCAAGAAGAGATGGTACTACTTACCGGGTTCCGTCGTAATATCAACTTGCGGCGCACAGAACCATATACGTACGACCACGATGGCGTACTAGTTCACAGGCGTTGGAACGCCGCGTCAGAACCCGACCGGCGATACCACTCATTCCGTCATTTCCATCTCCCCGTCGCCTACCCTGTCGCTCTCAAACCTGCCCTCAACGGAGGACGAAGTAGCGGGATCGATGCAGGGCGCGAAGGAGGAGGCGGTCGTGGAAGTTAGCAAGGAAAGCGGATCCGGAGATATGGCGTCGAGTTGAAGGTGAGATACTTATCTCTGCACCTTATAGTACGCACAATCCAACGCCCTGGTTGAAGGACAATCTCAAGCGCGTCATCATGCATTCCTTCGGTGAAGCCACACATATCAAGTTTCAAAATATGTAAGCTTCCAGCTACACTACCATTATCATCCAGCCACTGACGTTCGATAAACAAGGGTGCTGATTAGGATTCATACACGCTGGCTAAAGCCTTCGGTGACGGTGGTGAGGGCATCGCGAGCACAACCTCCCACCCGAGCAAAGCTTATGGATGGCACGACGCTCGCTATTACGTACATATTCTCCTGGGTGCCAAACAAGCCAGAGAACGAGGTTCCTGTTCTCGTTCCCTATATGCTCAACGTGCGCAGGTTCACAATGCTACCTCGCTGGGACTCGTTCGGTATCAATCGTGCCAGCTGGACCTAGAGATAAGTAGACCGGATCGAGACGACTCATCCAAGTACGAATTGTCCAAAGACTCAGCTCGACTGCGGGCGGTGGCTTCACGGGCAACCAACTTAATGGGCAGAAGGGCACCAAAGCGGACAAGCAAAAGGAGGCATACCATCTCCGCGGCGCGCAGCACACCACGAGGAGGGATCCAGGGATAAGCGGGTCGGGTATACATGGCTCTCCACTGGGGGTCGTTTGGCCGGCCGCGTGCACGTCCTGTCTGGAGAACAACCAAGGTGAGTAGTTGACCACGATAGAGGCGCCGCCAGGTACGCCATTGAGGGAAGAACACCAGGCGTGGTAGGACGTCGAGGTTGTCGCGCACGGGTCCTTTGTGGATGGTTTGAAGTCGGAGGGAGATTGACGAGGACGTCGCGTGAATCGTGTTTTTAGAACTTCCATCTCTAGGAGTCTATGTCTTGGCAATTGCTTACAAGTAGGATGTACAAAGGATGCAAGCGGGAAATCTGCAAGGTAGAAGAATCTGCAAGTGAGAAGAAGAGCGTTAGGATGGTCAGAATAGTACATACTTGAGCACATACAGCTCTACATATATAAAGCCCCTAGGAGCTGACCAGAACCGACCGCGATTGACCTGAGCGTCAAAGTTGCCAAATCACGATGCGCTCAGTCCACGAAATCCTCGAAAAAACGAGTGTGATTGCGCTTGTTGGCGGCACAGAGTTGCACGAAGGAGATCGCAAAACAAGTCTATGTACATCGAACAGGAGGCATCTTCTCTGCGCGACGAATTATTCCGCGTGGTATCAGTAACGGGCTGCCAATCCGAGCGTTGCGCTCACCCCACTGGTATTGGGGGAGCGGCGACGCCAATATACAACAAATAACTCACATCGCATCTAGTCCCCACCATGCCCACGCCTCTATTATCCAAAATCGAACCACCCCACACCGTTGCCAATACTCCGCAAAAAGCCTCCATCCAGCGCGGACTTCGCACGCATAGGAGTCCGTGCTTAAGCCTTAAGACTTACCAGCTGCGGCCTGCTTCCCGGGGACGAAGAGCCACCAGAAGGCGATGAGGAGACGGAGGCCGGTGCCGACGCCGAGGGCGGCTGCAGCGCCGGTGGCGTCGATGATCGCGCGGCCAACGAAGCCTCCGAGGAAGAGCGCGACGATGGCGATGACCTTGTGGTCGCGAGAGATGACGATCTTGTTGAACGTGAACAGCTTGGGATCCGCCATAAGCTCACACCAGACCGTCGTCAGGACGACTACGCAGGGGATGCGGAGTCAGCACTTCCAGTTGCAACACCAGGTTAAATTGAGATGGGATGAAGATGCAAAGTGCACATAGCCAAGTATGTGGACAAGGATTCGCGGGAGTGTGGAGGCGGAAGATGGAGTAGATATGAAGAGGTAATGAGATCACTCACCAGTGGTCGCGAACTGCGTGTTCACCCGCTTGCCCATGATCCCTTGGAGTCCCATGCTCGCGCTCATGAAGCCGACCGAGACGAACGTCAGCGCGTTCGTCCACGCGGGGTTGCCGCGCACTTCGGCGACGCTCCCCTGCCCGCTCTTCCATGCGGTGAGCGCGGCGGCCATGGTGAAGAGCGCCTGGATGAACGTCCCGATGAAGAGCCATGCACGCGTCTTCGCGCCCATCTTGTCGCCGATACGTCCAATGGCAGATCCCGCGATGAAGGTGAGGATGGAAGTGAGCGCCTGCTGATCCGCAATGTGGAATGAGGTATCGCGTTGCCCTGGAGGGCCGGAGAAGAGGCGCGCTAGGGCGAGGGCGAGCTGGACCGAGTTGCCAGTTTGGAAGCCACACCATACGAAGATGGCGGTAAACGAAACCGAGTCGCTATGATGTATGTCAGCTCGCGCCCGACAAAGGCAAAGCGATTGGAGGGATAAGGCAACATCGCCCGAGAAGGAGGTTGAACGGCATGGTGCGGTGCGTCATGACTCGTAAAATGAACGTATCGTGTCACTTATCGCACGGCAAGCAAAACGCCAACTCCATAAGCTAACGCACAACCTGACCGGGGCAGGATCATGCGAGCGGCGAAACGGATATCGGAAACAAAAAGTAGCGCGGGGATGTGACGAGTGCCGGTCCGCTCACATCGGCGGAGAAGACGCAAGAAATGAAAATGAAAAGTAGGACGCACATGAACCCAGTCATGAAGCAGAACGCTGCCAAGGGCATCGTCGACTGTTGCGGGTCAACATCGGACATCCAATGACGATACGAAAATAGATCAAGAGGGCTTGTCCACAGCTGGTTGTTGCCCAGGAGAGTGTTGTTCGACGCCTTGGAAGAGGCGGGTGGTGGGAGAGAAGCGGCCTCCTTCGCGGAGGGGGGGATTGGCTCAGAGCTCATGTTACTGGAGAAGCCCTATCGGTGGTCGGGAGGGAAGGCGAGACAGTCTAATAGACCTTGTCGAGGTCGCCTGTGGGAACGAGGGGGAGGGGGGGACGCCAGGGAATGGTGCAGGCAGAGGAGATTTTGAAGGGAAGAGACATGGTCCTCAGAGGCTCAGCGGCCTCAGCCAACCAGAGGCCCGGCCTTGGCGCGATGTGCTCACCGGAGCGCCGCATGGACTTGCTCGGCACTGCCACTCTATCTCCGCCCGGTCCCCTCGGTGTCCAATACTTATCGATTATCCCTCGGTCTCGACTCTCGACTCTCGACTCGTTTTCGTCGATCCTTCTCATCGCCTACTGCCCCGCGCCCCTTGGCTGGCTTCGTGACCCTCACAGCGTCCTCTTATACCCGCGCAGATCCCCCAACTGTTTCTTGGACGTCTTTCTGCCCGCCGAAAGAGCAGTCCTCTTCCTTCTTTCCCCGCTAACAACCGGTTTTACACGCCAAATTTGGAGAACCAGCCTCAGGATTTTCCTGTATCTCCGGTTGCTTCCGCTTTATCCACGCCGCCGCCGCCGCCTGCTGACAAGTTGATAATTAAGTACCAAGCCTCAATCATGCCATATCTTGAGTATCCATATTTCCTTAGAGAGTTCTCACATCGATGATATACTCGTCCTGATATCGAGAATGGAAGGGATTCCGTTGGCGTCCAGCCCGGCATTGTTATACAGATTTGGATTCGAGCCTTCCGCTAGTAAGTAGCTGCACTGCCTATCATACTTGTTTACAGTAGTCTTCAAGTCACGTCCAGGGTCTTTCCATCGAAACGAAAGGAGGAATGCTTCATTTCAGCGTCGCCGCCCACCAATGTCCGGATCCAATCTGTCGCACGGTCTTACTACATCATCCTGTTGCAGGGCAGTCGGCCACCTGCTCCCTGAGTGCCAGTATTCCCCGCTCCGTGGGATGAAGGATAACCCCAGACTAGCGAAGGGGTCGCTGGATGCATCCTTTCCTCCGGATGGCTCTCCGTAACCGAGATGGTCAAAATTGCCGCTCAAGGCTGCCGAGAAACTGAGAGCCGCCTGCAGATCAGTCTCGTAAGTAAGAAGCCAAGACAATCTATGAGGCGAGATCCTCGCAAAGATGGGAACCCGAGGAAGCCACGGTTTACGGTTAGAGTTAAATGTTTCAACGTTCGTCCTGACTTGCAACTCGATGACGGGCGGCGTGCGCAAGTCGAGAGCGGAGAGGTCAAATACTCCTCCTCCGAGCCTATTGTCTCTCCAGTCTTTGGCCAGGTTCGTCGTTGATTTCGAGCCTCATCCCGACTTTGACCGACCCCTCTGCAGATAGTCTAGATGAGGAGGGCGAGACGCTTCGGGTCTCTCTTGGCCTCTCTCGGCATTGAGCTCCGTTCCATGTAGGTCTCCTTCTTTAGGATCATCCTCCATCTACATAGACGATATGAGAGATATCGTAGCCGACATATCGCAGCGGAAGTCCGGAGAGCCGCGAGAATCTCCAAATCTTCTTTTTAGAACGAGGATATGAAATAGACAGCACAAATGAGATATCGTCAGGCAAGTCGAGGAACAAACATCCCCAAGACCTTGCGAGAACATACTCTAACCAAATTCTTCCATGGTAGCGACTCCACAGTTATCGAGAATGAACGTTAACTCCGGGGCCGCCACGAAGAGAGCCCGACTCTCGAGGGACCACAATTGACATATCCCATGTCAACATGGCTGGAGCTCTCTACGTCCGGGGCCTCGCCATCCTTCTTTATCACGCGAATTTGCTTCCAAGCACGATTTGCATCCAGGAGACCTTGATGGCTCTCAATTACAATCGCGTCGGGGTGAACCGGTGAAGGCGGGACGCCGCCCTACTGCAACTAACAACCTGGATACGGAGTCATTTCTTGCGATAACACATGTGTAGGAGGTACATACTCATGATTACCACCTTTGTAAAGCATCTTGTACCCACGGGAGACCGGCAATGCGAAATTCAGCAGCCCTGGACTAATCGGAATTGCTACCGTTGGAGGTGGTAACGGTTCCCGTGGATCGCTCGGCACGGGAGCTCTGCAGTGCGACGGGACTCCTGGTAAACCACAGATCGTTAACGTTATCATGCACGAACATCGTCTCGCTGATCCGCATCGTTTTCAATTGCAGAGTCACAACTGCGGAGAGGCCGTCTGCATTCGTTTCCGAGCGTCCTCCGCTCCATGCTTCCAAATAACCTCGAATTCGAAGAATCCAAAGGTGTCAGCGAAACGGCAACGTAGAAGACGTCCGAAAACAGGTCTAAAGCTGCATTATATTTCCACAAGTATTTCGAGCCAGAGTACAACGAGAGATGGTTGAAAGGAATGAAATTCCGTATGCGTGGATGGAAGGAGGATCGTCTCGTATGTCGTATGTTCGTATCGGAAGAAGAAAAGATTGTCAGGAGGCGAGCACTTCTTTCCCCTCTAATTATCCTGAGAATTCGCAGAGCACAAACACGAAAGTAGGAGCGAGCGCAGACGTTTACGCCATCTTGCCAAGGACGCGCGGCTGCGAGACGTCCGCCATGTTGATGAAGATATCGTCGGCAGGGTGGCGGTAGAGCGGTGCGCGCAGACGCTTCTGGTCGAGGTGGTGACCAATGAAACCGACGCTGCGGCCGAGGACGAAAAGACCGTTCAGGGTACCGATCTTAATGTACTCGTCCGCCTCATCCGGCGTGAAGGCACCGGAGTCGCGAAGGAGGTCAACGAAGCAGACAGCGATACAGCCATCGACGTTGAGGATGAGTGTGTCCTTCTTCGACGTCGTAACCTTCTCGACAGCAAGCGCATAGTCGAGCAGACTGTGGCTGGGGAAGTGCTTGCGCACGTACTCCTTCACGAGCTCAACGCGAAGATCAGGGTTGTTGACGCTCTTGATCTTGTGGCCAATGCCGCTAACTGCAGACACGACAGTCAGAACGTCAATCAAAAACAGTACAGAAGACTGGACGTACTGAGCTTGTTCTGCTTCCTGCAGGTATCAACGAACTCGCGGGGGGTGAGGCCAGTGTCACGGGCGTTGGAGAACATGCTCGCCGCCTCGTCGAGGGCACCACCGAAGCGGGAACCGATCGTAAGAAGACCGGACGCAAGGGAAGAAATGAGGTCCTTGCCCGCACGGGTCGCAACGATTGTGTTCATGGCGCTAGTACGCGAGAAGTTAGCCTCTGGACTTCGATCAGTAACTGAAGCATAACTCACCCAGAGACAGCCGGACCATGGTCGGCAGTAAGCATGAGTACCATCTCGATGAACTTTGTTGCCCATGGAGGCAGACGGCGCTTGAACCAGAGCAAACTGACGACACCGCCAACGCCGATGTCCTCCTTGAAGACGTCCGAGATACGCATACCAGCGTACAGGAGCTCCTGACCGCGCTCGTCCGAGATGGTGGAAATGAACGCCGCCGGCTTGCGGATGAGACCAAGTTCTTGCGCCCACTTGTAGTCCATGGGAATGACGGGAGGGTCGCGCTCCGTCTGGGGCTTGATGGCGCCGCCGGCGACAAGGCGCTCATAGGTAAGCTTGAGGACCTCGGGAAGGTCCTCGAAGGTGTCGGGAACGATGAAGCCTGCTGCGCGCATTGCAGAGTTCTTTGCGTCCGCGGTCTCCATGTCGGAGTTGGCCATGGAACCGGCGTGGCCGAACTGCACCTCGGTCGTGAACATCTTCGCGCAGGTACCGATCGCCCAGGCGATGATGGGCTTCTTGATGATGCCCTTCTTGACGGCCTCAATGACGCGGTACTCCTCGATACCACCCACCTCACCAAGGAGAACAAGCAACTTGCACTCAGGGTCTTGCTCGTAACGGAGCAAGTGGTCGATGAAGGTCGAGCCGGGGTAACGGTCGCCGCCGATAGCGATACCCTCGTAGGTACCGTTGGTGGTAAGGGAGAGGATATTGTTGAGTTCGTTGGACATACCACCAGACTTCGAGACGTAACCGACCGAACCCGCGCGGTAGAGCTTGGAAGAAATGATGTTGTCCATCATCCTGCACAGGACGTCGATTAGCACGCAAAAATCAGAGCCATGGCTTGCCACAGACTTACCCTCCAGAGTTACCAATCCTGAAACAGCCAGGCTTGATGCCACCGACGGTTGCAGGACCGATGATGAGAACACCCTTTTGGTGGGCGAGGTGGAGAATCTCGCGCGCGTGCCGCTCAGGAACACCCTCAGCGATGAGGGCAATGCTCTTGATCTGTGGGAACTCGAAGATTTCGAGCGTGCTCGAGTACACAGAACGCGACGAAGCGAAGTTGACGACGACGTCGACCTCAGGATGCTTCTTAACCGCTTCAGCTACGCTGGTGTAAACGGGTAGGAGCGTCTCCTTCGTGCCCCAGTAGAACTTCTGGATGTGGTGGCCGCCGAAGGGGTAGATCATGGCTGCAACGCTGGGTGTCTCACGACCGCATGAGTAGTCGAAGTCGAGCATGCCTTGGATAGCCCGAGGCTGGAGGCCATATACGAAGGAGCGAGTTTGCGCATCAAATGGACGGTACGAGGGGCGGGTAAGCTGGACTCCAGTCTTCTTGTCGAAGCTGACAATCTGGTCCTGTGGCTGAATGCGCTCGCCGTCAGCGTGAATGGTACCAACAGTAGGCTCGGACTCCAAAGTCTTGCTGGAACCACCCTTGGGAGAAGGCGGGCTGACGGGAGTTGCCGCGATGGAGTGGAGGTTAGACTGCTTGCTGGAGACACCGAGAGCGAGGGGGACAATGGCGGTGATATGGGTATCGGGACCGTAGACCTTGATCGGGACACCGAGCGACTCGCCCAAGAGACGCATGGCCTTGAGACCCTCCTGGTAGTTGGGTCCACCACGACGAACGTAGATCTTGACCTGGTGAGCGATGAGGGGTGCCTTGTACTCTTTCAACGCGCGAATGATTCCCTTGAAGGTAGCCGCGACGTTTGTGAAGTTAGCGATACCACCGCCGATGATTAGAATTTTCCCCTCGGCACGAGGAGTACCGCGAGTCATAAGATCCACTGCATATATGCGTCAGCCCAAGTCGTTGAACGGAGAAGGTTTGCACTTACGAATGGTCTTGGCGTACTCGTACGTCTGACCCTCAGAAGGAGCGCCTGAATACTCGCCATAGTTGGCGAGCTCGTGAGCGAAGCCGTGGGCAGCGATGGCATCGGAGTAGACAACTGAGGCGCCACCACCAGCAACCATCGTCCAGATACGACCCTCGGCGTTGAGGACGGTCAGCTTGAGAGAAGCACCGGTCGAAGCATCGAGCTTCTGAATGTACGCTTCTTCCTTCGTGAGGTCACGGCCGAAAGGAGCAGGCCAGACCTAGGAAAGGTGTGTTCATATAAAGGTCTAGCAGTGATACCAAAGCTCGAGCTCACCATGGGGGGACCACGGTCGGCAGAAACACCCTTTGCCCTAGTCGTAGTCGCCTGCGACCCAGCCTCATAGACAGACAAGTCACGAGCAATGGCCCACTTGGGTCCACAAATAGACTCTGCAGTCTGGTCGAGCTTGGCGGCCATGTCGAGATAGTGAATGGTGGGGTGGCCCCCGTTGACGCCATCGAGAACGACGAGAGGGTTGATTTCGAGGTAGGCGAAGTGAAGATCAACGTACACGGAGTACAGCCGAATGAGGAAGTCTACGAGGGTCTCCTTCTTGGCAGCAGGGACGTGCTTCAAAAGGGTATCGGCGATGGTCTGGCGGGAGGGGAAGGCTGCATTGACGGGGAGGCTGAGTTTGAGAGCCTTGGCATCGACATCGCCGATGTCGACACCACCCTCGTGGGTGAAGAGGATGTAGTCACCCTCTCGTGCGGAGTTGATGCAGACATAGTATTCGGCATCAGAGGGGTGGGGAAGGAAAGGCTCGACGATGAAGTTGCTGAGTGTGCCAGTGACGGACTCGACCTGGGAACGTTGTCAGGGAGTGTTGAAAGAAGAGACGTGGATGATGGAAACCACAACTAGATGGCGTAGATCTGAAATCGGGGATCGTGGACGAGGGAGCGAAGGAACGTAAACGGAACGCGGTCGGGCGGAATCACGTGGAGCGCGTTCGCATGATCAGCCTCGCGCACGACGCGTTCACGGACGCGTCATAACGCACACGATGGTATGGGGCGAGGAAGATGTGAAGTAGAACGGAAGGGAAGGGGGTTGTGTGAAGTATCGCGCACTGGCAATCGATCGTGACGATAACATGGGGCGCCGATGGATGCGACAAGGTGGAGGGACGAACGGCAGCAAGGAAGACGCGCTCACCCTCTGGGCCTTGCCTGCCCGCTGCTGAATCCACTCCTTGGCCTCGTCCCAAGACTTGTTGAGAGCGAGGAGACCCGCCTTTCCACGACGCTTGATGAGCTGATCGGGCTTTGCGACGAGTTTTGTTGAGAAAACCCAGCCGGGGAGCTGAGTGTCGGGGGTGATCGCGTTCGTTGCCGGATCCCAGGAGATCTGGGCGACCTTGGGGGAAGGGAAAATGAAGGGGGTGACCACCTTGGCGGAGGGATCAACAGCAGGGGCGCGCTCAAGCCAGTACGCAAGGACGAGCTTTGCATCGTATTCCCGGATGGCTGTGGTGCGCATACATTAGCGCGCAAGATTAGCAAGACGGAGGACAGGGGATCGCTCACCTTTCGAGGACATTTTGGGAGGATGTGGAGACGACGAGGACGGTGCTAGGGAGAGGTGGGGGGATGAGAGAGAGCAAAGGCGGGCGGGCTGGGTGGCCCCAGAGGGTATTTAAAGGGATCGAAGGTTGGGCGGACGTCGAGTTAAGTCTAAGTCGCCTCACTTTCAGAAAATAGAAGTGGGGACATCATAATACTTACATGGCCAACCGCCCTCTTCCCATTCTAGCCCCCAAATTTCACACGACTTGTATACCCTCCCCTCCCAATCTTATTGGCTCACCCGCCCCACGCTCGTACCACACCTCCAGTCTGCCGTGGCTCAACCGACCCATGACGCAGGATATTGTCTGCCTCGTAAGACACACTTGATCGTCCATATTTCATCACCGGCTGCACAAGATGTGTCCGAGACAATCTCCTATGCGCCGGCTCCCATCCCTGACCTGCAAGAACTTCAATATTTGGAGGCGTCGAACACAAGACACAGATGGATCAGGGCCCGACTAGCGCCATTACCCAGAAGTGAGCTGGGTTATTTGACGGCAACGACTATACGTACTTACGGAGCGCCGACTGGTGCCGCGTCGGCCAAATAGGGAAAGATCTACGGGTACAGGCGGGGAAAAATACGCTGCGCCCCGTCGGAAGACCTTCAGGTTTGCTAACAATTACAGTATACTTGATATTCCTACGATATCTAGCCCATGCCTCGGCGCACTCGGCGCAGAGGGTCGATTCGAAGGGTCTACGAGTTTTCCCGAACCCGACTCTAGATCGACTTGAACCCACGACCAAGCGCTTCCAACATATCGATGACTTCCAAATGCACAATACTCACTCGTGTGAGGACACATGTCATTCTGATCTCGTTTATCACTTCCATCAAGCAACCGTGCTGTCCAAAGTCTCTCAAAGCGACTTCAGCCCGAGGGCATGCTGTGAATGCATGTCCAGTGCATGTTATGGCTCTGGACTGTTGCTCACCGAACGGTATCTACTGATCCTGATCTACTAGCTACCGTGGTCCCATGTTCCAATAAGCGATGTGAATTGCGATACACATTGCATGGGCCTGGACCAAGTATATAATACTTCTTTCACATCGAACCGCATGCATTGGCAGGGATACTGCTTGTGGCGGCATATCTTAGAAAGTCTTCACGTTGTCGTTGGGAACGAAACGAGCAAAAGTACTAGCTTGAGTACTAGCACCATTGACACGGAGCGCTGGACCCGAGATAAGGATCTCAGTTCTGTCCCTGATCTGCCCAATGTCGTACGTAAGCTGCGATGTAATGCAGTTGTGACAGATGCGAACGGTCTCCTCCACACAAGGCGCTATAGTGTAGTGGTTATCACTTGGGATTCTGATCATATATTCCCAAAACCCAGGTTCGAGCCCTGGTAGCGCCTTTGCTTCTACTTGGTTTACTGTCGAATGACAGATGATTCTAGTCCTGTCAATGCTGATTGGTCCAAAGGACATTGTTTTGGTTCTTTTACTTACCGCGGAAATAATGTGGTCGAGAGAGGTCAGGCTTTAGCTAGGCGTTCCTCAAGAAATTCTGCGGACATAGAAGGGGAGCCTCTAGGTACTTCTCCCGCCTGGCAGCGGCCCTAAGGCGACCGCGTTAAGGCATTCTCAATTCAGGGACGACCCGCTTGAGTCCCGGACGGCGGTTGCTTAGAAGGTGCTCCGGCTTATTGTCATCCTGACGGATATCCCAAGGTGGTCCCGTTCCGCATCGCATCTAGTATTTAAGGTAACCAACCAGACGTGCAGATCACGGCAAGAATACTATAACTTGCAGTCTACTGTCCGTCCTGTTCTACGCAATCGCTTGCCGATAAGATCCACAACGTTGACAACAAACAGATGAGTTGTCCATAGAGTCTCTGACTGTCTTCATAGAGCGACGACTAGGACAAGCTTGAAGGTGATCACGAGAGGCGTTTGATCATTGAACACTAGGACTAAGGACATAGTAAGTAGTCCGGAGATATGCTGCACGAGCCCGATGATCGTGCACAAGTAGCCCAGTGAGTATGCTGCGCATGTACTTCTTCCTGTAAACACGAGATGTACGGTAACGTTACCAAGGCGAGCACTCACTATTGTGCGAGAAGATCATCCAGACTATTGAGCCCGACCTAGGCAGCCTTCGTGCGCAAGCAAGATCTCAGCCCCTTTCCATGGCCAGTAATCGATGGGCGGTATTCTAACAAGCCCCATCTTTCAGAGCCTAACCGAATAACAGATCCGTCGGTGATATCATGTTCCTCTCATCCGGAGGCATTTCTCAGTGACCCACCACGACCACCGCTGGGACAGCGGCTCTGGAAGATATATTACTCAGCACTCTTCCACTCGAATGTTTACCAAGCTAGCGAGAACGGAGCAAATGGCTCCCGGCATAGCGGTGCCGAAGATCACTTTGACACCGTATAAATGGGGGCCAAATCCACGAAGGAGAGGTCCCAGAAAACCTGCTACCCACCCCAAAGATCGACCTTGATACCATCGCGCCTAGACAAGTGTCCTCGTAGATCATGCCCGCCATCACCTCAGGAAAGGTTCTCGTCACTGGTGCGAACGGCTACATCGCCGTTTGGATCGTCAAGTCTCTCCTCGAAGCCGGCTTCGCAGTTCGCGGCACCGTGCGTTCTGAGAGCAAGGCAGCGTACCTCCGCTCGTACTTCAAGTCGTCGGGCGACAGGTTCGAAGTCGTTGTCGTCTCCGACATGACTAAGGTCTGTCTTCATGCCTTTCCCACACATCCTCTCTCCTTGACGTATCCTGTTACTTCTCCAGGACGATGCATTCACAGAGCACGTTAAGGACGTCGACGCGATCGCGCACACCGCCTCGCCCTTCCACATGAAGGCCGTCGAGCCTGACGAGATCGTCGGTCCTGCCGTCGCTGGCACGCTCTCCGTCCTGAAAGCCGCAGAGGCGCACGGCACGCGCGTAAAGCGCGTCGTCGTACTTTCTTCCACCGCCGCGCTCTTCCGCATCTCGCCCGACCCGCTCGTCCTCGATGAGTCTGCCTGGAACGAGCAAGCGATTGCGGAAATCAAGGAAAAGGGTCGGGATGCGACTGCGATCGGCAAGTACCGCGCGAGTAAGACGCTTGCGGAGCGTGCGGCCTGGGAGTGGTGGGAGCAGCGCAAGGCGGCCCTCGGATTCGACCTCGCGGTGCTGAACCCGCCGTACGTATTCGGGCCGAACATCCACGACGTCGACGAGCCGGAGAACCTGGGCGAGTCGATGCGGGACTGGTACAACAACGTCGTCAAGGGTGGGCTGAGCGATGACGCGCTGGCGAAGAACGGGTATGTCATTTCTTGGATTGCTTCTGGTGGGGTGTGCCATGGCTGACGTATGGAGTTTTTATGAACAGAGCGATGTTCGTCGATGTGCGAGACATTGCGCAGGCGCATACACTCGCCATCCAAACACCGGCAGCGAGCGGGCAGCGCTTCATCATCTCTTCTGGTCCCTACAAGTGGCAAGACTTTGGTGAGGAATGATTCAGCCGCGCACGATGTGGGACGCAACTGATCTTTGAGCGTCCTACAGTTGCGGCGGCTCACCGCTGGTCCGAGAGATTCCCCGAGGGTAATACCTCGTATGACCCGTCAAAAGCAATCCATGCGCTCCAGTATGACAACCGCAAAGGCATTACGACCCTTGGCATGAAGTACCGAGGTATCGATGAGGTCGCTAGGGATTCGCTTGAGGACTTCAAGGCTCGTGGTTGGTTGTAGGTGTTCATAATTCCTATACTGCTGTCCACGTTACGAGTTTGTGGTCTTGAGGTCGTGCAGTGATCCCCATTTGTATTTTGTCAATTGCTGTAAAGATGGTCGACATTGGAGGATACATCGGTGACGCTTTTTCTTAGATTTCAACCGAGTGATGGTCCCGAATTGTCCAGTTAACGTCGACATCTACGGTGGATGCAGGTGTTGAATTTCAGACAGAAGGGAACACGAACGACTCATGTTTTGAACTCTGTCAGGACAGGGTATAAGCACGATATGGCTGGTTATCGTTCAAGGAAAGTATCCCGTACCAAATGGCCATAGTATCATGCCGGTTATGAAGTCGAATTGAGACTAGGTTGACCAAAGTCGCTGCGCGATATCTGGGCGATATCTGGGTAAGTGTGTAAGTGTGACATCCATGTCGGACGACCGCGGCCTTTTGAGTCCCACAATTGACTCCGCCGTTTGAAACCCTACGGAGGTAGCATTTTCCACGGTATTAGTACAGCAGGTGGGGATAAGTTAATGGGGGAAAGAAGATGCTTACATTGAGGACGTTCTCAAACAGACTCCTGTGGGCACGTCACGCGTTCTCGCCTAGTCGCTTGATGACCGTAACCGAGCGGGGGGCATCAATGAGTCCACGTAAGTTAGCAGGCGCACATCTTGTTCATGCTTCACCATGCCTCCGTCGTTTTGCACCATGAAGGTTGCCTTCCTTCCCCCACCCTCTATCCGGGTAACCATCTCTTCCTTCCAGTCACAAATAGCGCGGCTTCGACGTCCTCATCGACGTAGCGACCACCCCATAACCCCACTGGCCCTGCCTTAATGCTGAGACTGATACCCTGACCCCAACAGCATTTCAAGCACACGAAGAAGTAGGATCCTCACATTCGCGTTCACATCGTAACCCATGGCAAGACGTGTGCAATTCAACACCAGCCCGTGGATACGATGATTGGTCAAGTAACAGCTCAACGTGCACGTTCTTGCTCTGTCAGGCAAGTCACGCCCGTGTTTGTGAGCCACACTCGTAGCAAAGACACAAAGCTGACTACGCACATAGCTGCCGGATGGTTGATGAGGAATGCGCGGCGAGACGTCACGCGTTGGCTGTTGGATCATGCATGGCGGTATGTAATACGTTGACCTCGACACGTTCCCATTGTTGAGGGGAGACTGCCTAGAAACAGCGAAATGGTCCCTCTGGATGTGTGTACGAGGCACACGGCTGAGAAAGTGCATGAGAAGGCAAGTCCAGGTTGCTTGTGAGATGAGGGAGAGTAGAGAGCCGCACATGCCCCGGAAATGGCGAGCGTGCGCGAACCGGCAGTCCGGGTCGCACGAGTGCGATCGCGATGGGATCAGGGGACTCGATGAGTTCACCATGACGCCGACCCCGGCGAACCGGCCAGTATAAGATCGCGCTCCTCAACTCAACTTTGTCCTACCATCTTCTCACCTCTGGATTACGGTCACGACAACCATGAGCGGACGACTTGCTTCCGGTGAGTGGTGTTCTGACCTCAGCGCGATGGAGACGGAGTTGCGTAGGGCAGAAGGGGTACTGGTGGAGAGAACGGTTCTCCAAGTTGGGGCTTTCGATGGGGGCGTACATGCGCATAGCTTGGGGATGTTAGCGTCCAGCAGCGAACGGTTTCATGGAGGAAGAGCGTTGGTCCCTCCATCATCCCTGAGTCGCGGTGTTTGCCCGGGGTCCTCTCGTTGATCCATGCTCATGTTAGCCATACGGACTGACGTTGCCGTTTATTGTCTCGTGCTGGCCCTTGTCCTTTCTTGTGTTGCATCTAGGGACTTATCCGTCGCGGCGAGCTATATGTTGATGCCATATCCCCCCAGAATACCCCGCCTGGAAGAAGCTCCAGCAGATCTACGACTCCGAGCATGGCAAACTTGTCCTCAGGGATCTCTTCGCCCAGGATCCCCAACGGTTCTCCAAATTCAGCCGCGAGTTCACCTCTCCTGATGACGCCAACGTGACCTTCCTGCTCGATTTCTCCAAGAACCTTATCACCGAGCCCATCCTGGGCACCCTCCTTGACCTCGTCCGTGAGGCGCAGGTAGAGGAGTACCGCGAGAAGATGTTCAGCGGCGAGCACATCAACACGTCCGAGGACCGGTCGGTACTTCACGTCGCGCTCCGCAACTTCGACGAGTTCAAGATCAACGAAGCCGGCGTGGATGAGGTTAGCAAGGTCCTCGCACACATGAAGGAGTTCACCGAGGCGGTTCGCAGCGGCGCGTGGAAGGGCTACACCGGCAAGACGATCAACACCATCGTCAACATCGGGATTGGTGGTTCTGACCTTGGTCCCGTCATGGTTACCGAGGCGCTCAAGCCCTACTCGAAGCGCGATTTGAAGGCGCACTTCGTCTCCAACATTGACGGCACCCATCTGGCCGAGACACTCCTCGAATGTGATCCAGAAACCACCCTGTTCATTATCGCGAGCAAGACCTTCACGACGCAGGAGACGATTACGAACGCCGAGAGCGCCCGCGACTGGTTCCTCAAGGCCGCGAAAGACAAGGCTCACGTCGCGAAGCACTTCGTCGCGCTGAGCACAAACACCAAGGCTGTCACGGCGTTCGGTATCTCCGAGGCCAACATGTTCCAGTTCTGGGACTGGGTCGGTGGGCGGTACTCGCTCTGGAGCGCCATCGGTCTCTCCATTGCCCTCGTCATCGGCTACGACAACTTCGAGAAGCTGCTCAAAGGCGCTCACGGCATGGACAAGCACTTCCGGACCGCGCCTCTCGAGAAGAACTTGCCCGTCCTTCTCGCAGTTCTCGGCATTTGGTACAACGACTTTTATGGCTCGCAGACCCATGCACTCCTCCCCTACGACCAGTATTTGCACAAGTTCGCGGACTACTTCCAACAGGGTGACATGGAGTCGAACGGCAAGTCGATCACCAAGGGCGGTCAGCGCGTCAACTACCAGACCGGAGTACGTGGATAAATCAATCTCACGGTCTCTTACACGTCCTAACACGCGTACGGCTTTGCAGCCTATCATCTGGGGAGCTGCAGGAACGAACGGCCAGCACTCATTCTATCAGCTCGTGCATCAGGGCACGAAGCTCATCCCCGCGGACTTCATCGCCCCCGCGACAACACACAACCCGATCGCGAACTCGAAGCACCACCGCATTCTCCTCTCCAACTACTTCGCGCAGCCCGAGGCGCTCGCGTTCGGGAAGACGGAGGAGGAGGTCCGCAAGGAGCTTGGGCCGACCGCGTCCGACCCACTCGTCAAGTCCAAGATCTTCGAGGGGAACCGGCCGAGCAACAGTATCATCTTCCCGCTCCTGACGCCAGGCACGCTTGGTGCGCTCATCGCACTCTACGAGCACAAGATCTTTACGCAGGGTGTTGTCTGGGGCATCAACTCGTTCGGTACGTGTAGCTCTTGGCTTATCTCTTCTAGAACCACAACAAACCCCGTCGCTTCCAGATCAAATGGGTGTCGAGCTCGGCAAGCTGCTCGCGAAAAACATCCTCAAGCAGCTCGATAAGCCGGAGGACGTCACGGGCCACGATAGCTCGGTCCGTATCTGTTTGTGGTCCTCGCATTGCCTGATGCAGGTCCTGACGAGATATTCTTTCCAGACCACCGGCCTCATCCACTACTACCAGAAGTGGCGCAAGGAGTAATTCGCGCATCGCGCTGCGAGTTGCGAGTCCTCCACCCTAGACTGAAGGATAAGAAAGCAGTGTATCGCTAAGTGTAACAATTGGTTCGCACTCTTGAAACTAAGGATGTCCCTGTGAGCGCCAGCGATTGCGCTTGTTCCTTAACTTGTCGGCCGGCGCGGTTCCTCCGCTCTTATCGCCTTTCGCTGGCAGCGACCACAAAAACGGACGCGCGCCAGCGTCCATCCATCCATGCCTGTGTCCTACAGTGTCTCCTAACACCATTTAAGCCTCTCTATAACGAGCTTATTGTATTTGTAGTTCCCACTTGGTTTGCAGATGAGGTGTACAGCGATGTTCTGATTCGTGTGGCGCGCAAACCTTCGACATCCCAAGGCATCCACTTACTTTTGAAAGCACAGTATCTAGGCGCTCAGCGGGGCTCGCTGCTGCGAATTATGGAATGACTCACGGACCGTGGGCAATCGATGCTTCATGTTGGAGGATGCTTATAAGAGCCGGAAGGACGGCGAAGGCTCTAGGATTCACCGAGATCTGTTTTATCGACATGGCTCCTGCTGGGTACGAGCTCCTCAAGAGCGACCCGGAACACGACGGACTGGTTCAGCTCGCTGTAGTTTCTCGCGGTTCTGGTTCTAGACGGAGCCTCTTCTCAACCCAGAATCTCAGCCCTCTTCGAATCTTCCTAGTGGTTCCTGCGTTTCTGTTTGGGACGGTGTTTGGTGTTTTGGCGGTCTCGTTCCTCCAGCCTAAGCTCGTCCACCTCGATGACAGCCATTCACCATCGCAGCCTCATTCCTCCCAGCCGCTTCAGCGGTGCCCTGCCAGCTTTCCTCGCGCGGCACAAGCTCCGGCTCCGGTGAACTTGTTCGCCTCGCTCACAGTGCCCGAAACGGTCGCGATTCACGAATGGGTCTCATCGCCCTCACGCAACCTCAACCTCACCGCTGGGGATAAGGCCTGCATCTCCGACAACTACATCTACCGCATCGAAGCCTACCGTCCCGCGAAGAAGGACGCTCTGGCATACCTTGACCACCCAGACGAGACCAGCCCGCCAGATCGGTACGCGCACGTCGTCATCCATCATGGTACCGCCAAAGACCCGTATGTTCAAGACTATCTCGTCGGACCGATCCCCACCTCCGAGAAGACGACAATGCGGAAGCTCACCGAAATCTACCATCGCGACCCAATCCCATTCAGCGCGCGGGGTTACACGACTCTTTCGGAGATCGCGCCGCTGCTACTGAAGATTATGAATTCTGTCTCGGTGGCGACCGAGGTACGTATTCCGGGCTGCCCATGACCTCGGTATGGCCATTTCTGACAAGTGGACCACAGGATCTCTTCGGTGGAGTCGCTCGCGGGCTGTCTAATGATACTATCGTCGCCGCTATGGCCGCGCCGTTCAGTTTCGATGGCTCTTTCCGCCGCGGATGGGTCACCTGGCGTCGCAATGTTGCTGGGCCCTGGCTGCATCCCCTCAATTTCTTCATGTATGTCGATGTCAGCGGCACAGACCCGGAGCAGTGGAAGCTTCTTAAGGTACGCTGTCATTTCTTCGCAGGATCCTGGATGTACTTGTGGCTTACGCTCTCGATGGGGGGTGCCTACAGCTCGTCTACAACCACCAGGTATTCAACTCGACAGAAGTGTTCATGGCCGCGTACCACGATGGGACGCTCATTCGTCTCCCAAAGCGTCCTGACCAAGACCCAGCAAGCGTCGACTGGAGCACGCGCAAGCTGCCGCGGCCGCACACGCCTCGCGACTTAGACCATCTCCCCGGACCGCGCTCAGTGTCATTTGGCGGTTTGAGATTTCGTGTAGACCGGGCGTTGCAGTACGTGAGCTGGATGGATTGGGGAATGTACCTCGGCTTCGACAGAGACATGGGCCTTAGCTTATGGGACCTGCGCTTCAAGGGGGAACGAATCATCTACGAAGTAAGATTGGTTATGATTTATGAAATTCTGTTGGGCACCTCTAATTATAATTTCATATAGCTCGCACCACAAGAAGCCATGGCGCAGTATGGTGAGTCTCCCGGCGCGAGATGTGGTTTGTCGGCGCTGACCGCAACGTAGCTGGTAATGACCCGATGCAGGCGACGACCGCATGGCTTGACAGATTCTTCGGGATGGTGAGCCCTAGACGCTTCATTCTTCACAGGACATGCGGTGCTTATTTGTCGGTAAGGGCTCCGCTGTGCGTGACATGTTGCCAGGCTACGACTGCCCGCACGAGGCCATATACCTTCCGGCAACAACACACAACTTCGAAGGAAGTATCACTCGAGAGCGTGCAATCTGCATCTTCGAACACGACTCTGGGCGGCCAATCACACGTCATACAGGCTACTCTGCCGGCGAGTTCGGTTCCACGCGTGGATACCAGCTGATCGTGCGGAGTATCTCGACAGTCGGAAAGTGAGTCTCACAACACAGCATACGCCCGCCATTCGAAGGAGAATGCTGACTGCGTATCGTGTTTTCGTCCCACAGCTACGACTATTGTGCGTCGTAGTTCCATCTAATTCGCTTTTTATCGCGCTAACATGAACACCTAGTATTCGATTACATTTTCCAGATAGACGGCACTATCGAGGTCCGTCTCTCCGCTTCCGGCTACTTGCAAGGTGGCTACTGGGAACCTGCGCAAGAGGGCTATGGAACTGCCATCCGGGACACCACAATGGGATCGCTCCATGATCATGTCATCAACTACAAGGTGGTTGCTTCTTTTATTCCCATATAACGGTCGGATCTAACAGTAATACCACATATCAAGGTCGACCTGGACGTGGCAGGGTTGGAGAACTCCCTTCTGTTCACGAACACCGCCACCGAGAAGATTACCCAGCCGTGGCTCGACGATGACTGGGGTCAGGATGTCATTCAACAGAAGATTTCGCGGACGTATATCGAAAACGAGGACGATGCACTGCTGAAATACCCGACCAACTTCCAGGGCGGATACTCCCTCGTCAACAAGGCTTCGCTGAATAGATGGGGCGTCCCTCGTGGATATGCCATTCACGCGGGTTACTCCCCGATCCACAACGTGGGTTGTGATCTTGTCGTTAACGGCGCTGTTGAGAGGCTAACAGGTGTATGTCACGTTATGACGACAGACCGTTGTTGGGTCCAAGCGTCTGCTCAACAACGCAAATTGGGCGCGATACAATCTCGCCGTCTCCAAACGCAAGGACACAGAACCCACTTCGAGCTCTCAGTGGAACCTCCATCTCCCCGGCGCGCCGATGGTCGACTTCCACAACTTCTTCGACGGAGAGAACATCACCCAAGCCGATCTCGTCGCCTGGGTCAACGTCGGCACGCACCATCTCCCGCAGGCAGAGGACTCTCCGAACACGCGCACGAACCTCGCCGCGTCGAGCTTCTTCCTCACGCCGCTCAACTACTTCGACTACGATGTCTCCATGGACTCGATCAACGCCATCCTGCTCACAGCGCCGGAGAAGGCTGGGGATCCGTGGGCGTTCGACGACTACGGCGTGGGGCCGGCGAACTGCGTCCCGGACGAAGTCCCGCCGTTCGAATATGTGGGTGTGAAGACGTTCGGCCTTGATGGCCAGCCGGCGCCGCCCGCTACCGCCGAGGAGATGCGGAAGAGTGCAGAGCTTTTCCACCGCATCAAGGTAGAGCTGTGACAGCATCGACCGGGAGGAAATCACGGATAAGATCGGTGCTGTGGGCGCGTTCCAGCGAAAATCCACAACACCATCTTCAATACGAGCGTAGTTAAACGTGTATTCCAATAGGTTTGATGGCACCGCTCATGCCGTGACGCGTACGACGGCGACGTCAGTTGAACGAACTAGACATGATGGGCGTGGCTTCCACCCTGATTGTGAGGTTGTTCGTCAAGTTCGCAACAGGACTTCCCAAATCGTTCCCGCGGAGGTCTTGCAATTGGGTCCGTCCTGAAGCGGGATATTCAAAAGGGGGACAACCCCGGTCTCGCTTCAAGAGCATATCCATATCCACTGACCTCTCATTTCCGAGATGGCTTCTCGGTCCGACGACGCCATTCGCGAAACGATCGCTATCTATGCAGTCATGTAAGCCCGGTTCTTCCAGCATTGCTGATTTGGTATGTGCTAAAATTTATACCATGTGTTAGGATTCCAAGCAAATATTGCGACGTCGCTACTGCGGGCATGTTTTGGTTCTCAAAGTGTTGTGGAGAGCGAACTCACCCCTTCGAATCCAGCATTCGTTCTTTATGACCTCATCATAACACTACCGCGCGAGATCCGACTTTTCTGGACCAGAAACGTCCGTATCCTCTCTGCTATGCTCTACTTTTCGAACAAGTATATGGTTCTGCTCTCCACGGCCGCACCGATCGTCAAGTATGTTCCGATGTCCGACTACAGTTGCACTGGGATGGTCATCGCGGGCAACGTATTCGCTTATTTTTGTTTGGTCCCGCCTGCAGGTACGCGTATTCTACAGACCACGGCTGTCAGCCTCTCTAGGCTTCAATATTAGATTTGCTGAAGTCTGGGTTTCAGTATTCGGCGGACTGCGGACATATGCGTTGACTAACCACCGCTTGCTGTCCGGCCTCGTTTTCCTTCTTTTAAGCGTTCAAATTATAACAGATGTGGTACGGCGTTGTTGTCTTCACCTGCATAACCGAAACTCGTGCTTACGCTCTTTCGTCAGCTGCAATTCCGATTCAACGCCTTCGTCTCGGCCACATACCTCCCTCGGGTAGGCTGCGTGGAATTCTCTGCCATTGCTCCCTCTCTCGTTCGCATGTACGCTGGTCAGGGATCTTAACCTTCCACACGTACTGACTGTTTCTGGCATGGCAGCTGTTCGTCCGCCAGTACCTCTTTGATCCAATGGCACGCTGCTGACGCGTGAACAGTTACACTCACGAACCGCATATCGACTCTTGTCGCTGACGTATTGCTCGTAACAATTACCTGGAAGTTCCTCCCTGGCGGCAGTATAAGAAATGGCCAGATCGAAAGCATTACATAACACAAAAGGTATCATGGGGATAATGCTGCGTAATGGTTCGTCAAAATCCGGTTCTAATATGTTCAAGTATTTATTGCGCCCACAGGTTTACTCTATTTCGTGTGAGGCACCCCACATGTCCGACATGGCTCCTAAAATCTGATTACCCAGACGAACAGTGTGTTGTCGACGATGAACATCTTGCAGCTCATCCTCGTAGAACTCTCGGTGAGTGCCCGGACTCCCAATATTTCCCTCTCTCGATCCCCTACTTGATATCGCTCCAGCTACTATTACCAGACTCGCAAACTGCACTTGTACAAGGCTTCTCCGCGCCGTACGTGATCAATTAGTTTGCACAACGGCTTACCACGGACTGTGGTATTGATGATTCCGTCTCCCCGTGATCAGGCTCTCGAACGTTCTCATATCCCATTTCCTCCTCGATCTCCAAGAGGCATATCGAAGAAAGGCAGTCTTTCTGGGTAACGACGACCTGTTGGACACATCGCAGAGCCTCAGCAGCCGTTCGCTCAACTTCGCGACAGCACTTGGGTCGGTTGGAGCCACCATAGAAACCCCGGGCTATTGGCAGGGAGATGATGATGAAGGTACGGATGGCTTGCCAGCCTTGACAAGGTTTCCTACCAGCTCCAGTCAGGATTGGTGAAGCGAAGATCCCGGAGATCTCGAGGAGAAGAGGGGAGACCTATGCGAGATCCTGGCGCTCAGGCTGCATCAGCATAGCAAACGTATTGTTCCCATAACTTGCGTTGATGTTGACCATTCAACTAAAGAAGACAGCATGCTGGCATTGCGTGCGGGACAGGTGCGAGAGGAGTAGGATGGATGCACATAACTTACTTTTCAAACCTAAACGTGTTTCAACGCACAGCCGCCCACATGCTCGATCGTTTGTACAGGCTGTAGAAAGGTTGAACGCACGAGATGATCGATCCCAGCGCCGTCGCACTCCTCGGTCCCGCAGAGTGCGCAGACAATGAGGTGCGTAGTCGTTGGCGGGCTCTCAGTTGTGGACGGAATGATAGAGAGGGGGATCCCGGAGCGAGGAGCCAACGGTCGAGGGTGGATAGGGGCCGAGAGTACGAGTATTTCGAGTAGATGGATACGGGGATGTTGACGGTCGAGATCAGGATTGAAATGGGTAAGGCCGGCGGAAAACCTGGTAGAGAGCGCAACGGCAACGGATGCGGAAGGAACCGGCATCGTCGCTGCGGGGGCAGACTGTGGACAGGGGGGACGGGACTCGAGCCGGGGATTGGATCAGGGCGTAGAGGGGCCTGGACGCTGCCGCACCGACGTCAAACCGTCGTCGACAAGTCTCGAGCCCCGGGTCTCAGTGCGCATTGCCCCGCCTCGAATCTCCTCCCCCCGCTCGCCCCCGCATATATAGCCCTCCTACACGTCCTTGGGTCTCTCTGCCTTCTGTGTCTTGCCTTGTTCTCACGTGAAAAACGGTGTTGGACGTTCCCGCGCAGCGTGCGCGCTGTGGACCCCGGAAGCAACTAGTAGAACGCAGATTGCCGAAAGCGGGGTAGGCACTCACACGAACGCTCCTCTCCGGCTCACTCACCACCTGCACTCGTCCACATCCCTCGCGCTTCATTTCGCCTCCCATCGCCATCACACCTTTCATATAGCGTCTGGTGCGCCTCCTTGCCCCTCTTCGTCCTCCTCATCCTCTCGCCCTTCCGCTCCTCCCCGTCGACCTCGCCCGGACACCGTACAGGATTCTTTCGGCTCGCCCTGCCATTCAAGCCGCTGCACAATTCAAACCTCATCTTCTTCTCCCTGATCGGCGCATACCTCCTAGTACGCGAGCCTGCTCCCACGTTCTCGTTTAATTGCGTCGCCATATATACCCCCGCATCTCGCCAACCTTTTTCCTTCCCCCTCCCACCCCTCCCGCTGCCACCCTGCCGCTCTCGGAGCCCCTCTTCGCCCACCTACCAATGAGCGATCCATCGCATCCAACCGGGCCTCTGATGGCACAGGCCAACTTGGACCCATCACACACCCCCGCAACCGTTTCAGCCCAGGCGCAGACACATGTCCTTCCGTCGGGCTCGATTGAGAACGCGCTTCAGGCCCGCATCGATGCCCAGGCCTTCTCCCCCCTTTGCCCTTCCGCCCGCACATCATACACCCGCGTCGACTTCTCTGGCTCGAACACGCCTCGACGGGACTTCGCAGGCATCGAGCAGGATGATGGCGATGATCAGGACGGAGAGGACGGCGATCGAGAAGCGGCCACCGGCGAGGAGGCCATCCCACAGACACCCCAGGTGTCACTGACTTTTTTGCTCGTGAGTGGGCGGAGAAGGACTATGACATTCGAACCGGAGAACACTGTCGGTCGCGTAAAGGAGCTTGTGTGGAACGCATGGCCAAACGGTGAGCAGACCGTCTGCTTGGCTCCTCTCCATTTTCATCCACCATTCCTACATGGTGGACGTCGCGCGAGTACCAAAAGTGTCCGGGCGTGTACCTGTGTGGGAATGGCAGCAATGCCTCCGAGCATCCTTGACGTTACACTGAATGCTCATCAATGCCCTGGACGCAGATTGGCAGGATGAACGACCGCCCGCGCCGTCGTACCTGCGCATACTGTATCTCGGGAAGATCCTGCAAGACGAGGACTCACTTGATAGTACGTCTCACCTGCCGTTCGCCCTACCCCTTCTTCGCCGCATGCTGACTGTGTGTGCGGTAGAACTCTCGTTTCCGGCAAATATTCCCTCGCCGACGTCCGCGTCGACCATCGTGCACCTCTCCATCCGCGCGTATGCACCGCAGGCGGACGAGCTGCCCAAGAAGAAACGGAGAAGCGCGATCGTGCCCTCGGGGTCTCCGGGTGAACTGGAAGATGAGAATGCGGGATGTTGTTCGTCCTGTGTCATTTGTTGAGCCGCCGTCGAAGGTTCCGCACAGGGAAGCTTTTGGCGTGTAGGTGAGCAGCTGCCTCGTGCACACATTTGCCGGTCATGTAGTCTCTAATACTGATCTGCAACCGCTTTAGTGACTGCCCACGGGATCGCTTCGTCTTCTTGCCCTATTAGTGCCCGGCCCGCCATGCGCATACAAATCTTCCCTCCGCCGATCGCCTCCGACCCACCCACGCGTGCAGCTCCACCCACCAGCTTCCATTCCCCGGTTCGCGTTTCCATTCACTTGCCCGCGCGGAAGGCGGATGAGACCGATGCCATGTGCCCACCTTTTTCCCGGCTTGCTTCTTTTTCGTTTGCTTCCTCGACTTCTGGCCACCTCTAGCGTACCATATACCCGCCCGGGACACGCGCGCGTCTCCTCGCCCAGCATCGCGTGCCGTCGCCTGGCCCCTAATTCAAGCGTTCTGGATCGGACCTGTTTTACTTTCTCGCTCTGCCGCCCCTCTCCACATCTCCGCCGTGCCTCGTCGGCTCACACCTAGCCCATGCTACCCATCAGCAATGCCGCCGTTTACGACCCGTTACGACCGCTCATGCCTGTGCTCAACTTCAAGCCATCCCCGACTTCACCCGAACGCCATCACTGAACACTCAAGTTTTCCTCCGTGCTTCTGAGGAAGCGTTCGAGGTGGGCGTGGGCTGCATCAGGATGGAATTCTCTCAACCCTTGTTCCGGTCTCGTGTCTTCGAGCGAACACTCTGGGCTCCACCATCCCGGGGGCCAATCTTTCATCCCCGCCTGTGCGACGCTTTCAGCTCCAGCGCGTGTTGTCGTTTTACACCTTCCTTTCCCCGTCGGCCCTCTCCCTCCCTTGTCCCAGTCGGGCAGCTGCATCGCCGTCTGCCTCGCCTCTCCTGCTTTCTGCGCTTCCAAGTACATGTGCTGTACCGCACGTCCGCCCGCGCCTGCATATGCTGTCGAAGTTGAAACATCTAGCACGCACACACATACACATCTTCGTATCCACACTGTCTGCCCGTCCAATTGTATAGTAGCCTACTGCCATTCCACAACGTATCACAGTATCAATGCCCGGTTCGTGTCGCTCCACATATGATTGACTGCGAGTGTCAGTGACTAGTTGAGGGATGGACATGAGGAATGGTTGGCTGAGAGCCATGCCCAGCGGGCGTTCCAATTGCTCTTAGAGCGAACATCAACAGATCGTCCATAGGAGACGCTACCAAGGCTCGAACCTGATTTTTGGGGAGAGTACGAAGCCTTGCACTTCATTAGGATCCCAAGTAATGATTCGTACATACACATACCGCGCCAGGTCCGTTCGGTGCTCATGGGGACAAACGCGATACGATAGTCTACAGCACAACAACTCTACTTGGTGTGCAGGCATTCACGCTAGTACTCGTGCTGCTATTTATACTAGGTGCTTCAAGGGGGCGTCGGATATGGTCGCCATTTCCGAGGCAGTGACGGGAATGTGCGTGGACCCGAGGTAGGTGATTATCGCCGTCGACTGTAGCTGAGCCTTCGGAGTCCGCGTCCACGCTCTCCGGGACAGGACACGTAGGGTTATCAGAAGAGGAGAGATGCACTGTGGGGTGGGTTTCCGGGGAGGAAAGGGGGGTTGACGACGGTCAGCACCGATGCCAAGAAAAGAACGAAGGCAAACTCGAGCTCACGGTAAACATGGCGTAGAACGAAAACGCGAACGCGATGTCGGTGCCCACGGCGAACGCGACGAGGTACGCGAGGTTGAAGAGCGTGAAGGGCAGCGCGGATTCGACCACGATCGCGACGGCCCCAGCGTAGAATCGGCGATCCGCGCCGTAGAAGGTCTGCATGTATCGCTGGATGTAGGCGAGGCGGCCGCAGATGAGGCCGGTAACGATGACGTTGAAGGCGAAGGTCGACGCGGTGTATGCGGTCACGAACATGGCCGCGAGCCCCGCGAAGTAGTCTCCGTTCGGGCGCCCTGAGCCGTAGAGCAGTCCGATGCCAAAGACTGTATGACAGGCTGTGAGAGGGTAGCAGACATATCCACAGAGACAGACGTGGCATACCAAGAGACGAAGCCCAAAGGAGCGATGGGACGATAGTGACGCGTTGGCTGTCCCACACAACAAAACTGAGGTTACTCGCAACGCAGGCAGTCGTTCCCCATGTCTGATACCACACGGAGGAGTTGTCTTGCCAGTAGCCGTCGATCCCGCCCGGGTAGTCGGGATTGTTGATCCACATCCGCTGTCCGAAGTACACCTGTATCGTCCAGAATATGGTGTTCAGGATGAGGAGCATGGTGCTGAAGATCATCATAAACCTGTCCATCGAAGTCCGACGGTCCCCGAGGGCAAGTAATCGCTGGACCACCATGAAGTACAGGGAGAGTTCGATTCCTATGGAACGTCGTTCATTAGATAAAGGATGTAAAGGGGGTCCTAACTAAAATACTGACCATATAGAATCGCGTTAATGGTGTTAGCTATATAATACGAGTTCTGGAAGACGGAGCCTGCCATTGTGAGAGGGGTATTCAGCACTTGCGAACTGCGGAGGATGGGTAGACCTACTGCGACACTTCTTCACTCATATAAGTTAAGTTTGAGGCAAACTTAGTGTACAGCTCGCTTGCCTCATAAATCAAACTTAACAGCTCCCTAAAGGTACGACGAGAAGGACGCACAGCCCTGGATGGTCATTCCCGCCATTCCATCTCGGCTGGCTCCAAAGTCCGTATACGATGAAACTCAAGCGTCAATGCGAGGCGTTGCGGGCATGGTACCTGTGTCCGGTGTTTCAATGTTGCTATCTTCAGTCCGTTCTTCTGTCGAGAAGCCTCGATTGATCAGTTGTGGGTGGGACTCACGGGCCAGAGGATCAATGTGAGGTCATTAAGTCCGTCCAAACAGCGGCGAATACGACAAGCACGGATCTTCCCAGCAAGATAATTTGGCCAGAAGAGAGACCTCAGGCTGTCCTTGGGCGATGCATTGATACGCCCCAGGTAAGGCCGCCTCTCCAGTACTGATCACTCAAGGTCGAAAGGAAGCCCGACCGCGGCCAGAGTCCGTGATACTATTATTGTGTCACCGCCAAACTCAAAGTCATGAGGAGACACATACCGACTAAATGGGTCCGGTAAATGGGGGAGTTACCCCCCTCCAAGTTGACGGTCGAGATATCGGCGGAGGTTGAAGCTAAGTCCAGCACGGTGGAAGTCCGTCTGGTGTTCACAGCTTCTCGAGTCTGCGAGTCAGAGGCGACAGTTGCATCCCCTGATTCCATGCGTCATGCGTGGATGACAATGCCAGTGAAGCGGACCATGGTCTTGGGTAAACGGATTTCATGCATAAGGACAAGGGTCAAGTCTGAAAGTGGTTGCCATCGCGAGCCAAGCAGTTGCTCGGGCCGAAAACCGCTGCCGGGCCGAGTGGACTGTCGAAAGTTCACCTCGCGCTATCATAGCTCAAAACTATGCTCAAGACCAACTAGTAAAGACATGGATGACTACAAGTACACTACTATTAGTACAATATTGGTCGTAAAATACCGGGCCAGCTTTTAAAGGTATCGTTAACGCCAATGCTCATACTGGCAGCTCGCCAATGTCCCTCTCAGCTGTAGTACTAGTAGGCCCTGTAGAGGGGACCCGCATTGCTGAGTCCCTAAGATCTTTTTCAGCCTCCTTCTCCGTAAAGTCAATTGGTATTCCAGTTTCGGTGTCGACCTCCCGAGAAGGACCATGGTAGCTGATAGTCGTCGTGAATAACGTCATAGCATCGCGTGTCCATGCCCGGCGCGCGAGGACTCGCAGGGTGATGAGAAGAGGAGATATGCACTGACAATAGGAGTAGCGGATTAGTCGATACCCCCACTAGTCGATAGAAGATGGTGCGTTTACCGAGAACATCGCGTAGAACGAGAAGGCGAACGCGACATCGGTCCCGATAGCGAAGGTGATAAGGTAGGCGAAGCTGAAGAGCGTGAACGGGAGCGCCGACTCGACCACGATGGCCACGGCCCCGGTGTAAACCTTCGTATCGGCGTCGTAGTACTTCTGCATATACCGCCCGAAGTAGATGATGCGTCCACAAATGAGCCCGGTCACGATGACATTGAATGCGAATGTCGACGCTGTGTACGCAGTCACAGATGCCGCTCCAATGCCCGCGAAGTAGTCTCCATTGGGACGTCCCGACCCATACAGGAGTCCAATTGCGAAGACTGGGGTGAGCAGTATGGTTCATTAGGACCACTCTCTGCATGCCGAGGAACACACATACTGAGGGAAGCAATCCAGATGATCGAAGGGAGGATAGTTACGCGCCGGTTGTTCCAGACCACGAAACAGCGGTAGATCTAAGAAACAGTTGGTTGGCAAAGTGATAGGGGGTTGGTTCTTCGACTTACTAGAAGCGCGTCGCTCATCAAGTTCATCGTGACACAGGCTGTTGTACCCCACGTTTGGTACCACACAGAGGAGTTGTCCTGCCAATAACCGTCGATCCCGCCGGGGTAGCTTGGGTTATTAATGTACATCCTCTGCCCAAAGTACGCCTGCGTCGTCCAGTATATTGTGTTAAGGATGAGGAGGATCGTGCTGAAGACGATCATGAACTTGTCCATCGACGTCCGTTTCTGGAGCTCCAGCAGCTGCCGGACGACCAAAAAATACAGGATCAACTCGACCCCTGCCAGACGGATGTTAGCCGCGAAGACACGTCTGAGAGGACACTCACCATACAGGACCGCGTCGATGAAGTTCGCGACATAGTAGGCGTTCTGGAAGAGCGATCCTGCCATATCGGAGTGTCACTGTTCGGCCTGGTGATGGACAGCGGGGAGCGGGAGGTTCGAAGTGTACGCAAATGTCTGGACATCCATATAAGCCATGCGATTGCATCGCTTGGCGTGGACAGGTCGGGTCTCTCCTAGCGAACGTGGGGAAGATGAACTGCGCTGCCACAAAGGGTCGTGTACAAACGGGCAAGTGAGCATCGTCCGAAGCTATTCCATACCTTTCGAAATCGATACGGAGTGAATAGCGGGCGGAAGCACAGGCTGCTAGAACGACCGGTGTTTTCTGTGTAGAGTCCGGTGCGGGGTCGTGTCCCGACCAATCGACGTGGGCGCACTGGGTCAGCATGCTCATGTATGTGCACGCCGCGGCCGCACTAACCAAGGGGCCGTGAGACCGCGACCTCGCTTGTTTGGCACGCTTCAGATCTCCTGCAGTTGCTTCCCTGTATGTGTCAAAACGGGATGCCATAAGCATGCAAGGTGCGGACATTGAGTGAGATCAGATGTTCCCACCACGAGTCTGGCTGCCAGCCACCTTGCACAAAATATGCTGCACGATACAATGCATCAACGATGCAATTGCCGAGTTGTGGTTTTACGCAGCGGGTGTACCAAATGCGTGTAAAAGAGTCTAGTGTCAAGCCTTACGATGACCAACTGCAGAGAAAGTTCAACATTAATATTAACCTCCAGGGACTCAAACACATGACGTTCACAATTTTAATATGAATGAGACGCCTGTGATCCGATGAGGTACGCGGATCCCAAATGCAAATCTTGATGATTCATTTGTGTCGCAATTGCAAGTTCGCCGGCCGAGACACAGCCAGCCTACAAGTTGTTGTTGTTAGACTGGCATACGGCCCCGGGGACATCGTCGGAGGCTTCACCCTCCGTTAAATCAACTTGAATGGCTCCAGCAACACGTCGGAAGCGATGCACCAGTGCCAAAGGTTATCGCATCTCGGTAACTTAACCCCATAATATGCATCGCATGTCCCAACCTAATCAGTCCACAGGTCGGGGAGATGGCAGAGCGAGTGCCTACATAGTCGACAATCCAAACCCTCAGCCTCCCGAGCGGTTGAGGCCTAAGTTGCGGGTAGAGACAGCTACTTGGCGTCCAGTTGAATCGCACCCATGACACCTTGACGATGAGGTGACAAGGATACTTCGATGAAGCGCATGAATACCAAATACTTACCACCCTTGCGTCTGCCCCTGATCAATATTGTTCTGTTGATAAAATCAGCGTAGACTCACCTACTGCTTCCGTTAAGATTGCACAAAGCCGAATGTATATCCAGCAATGATCATGAAGTGGTACACAATCGCGGCAGCGATGTATTGATACAGCATACAACATCCAAACGTGCGAACCATCAAACCGTCACCGCTGCTCCCTGGGTTCTGTATACGTGCATATGGGTCAACGAAGCATAATGGGGCACGAAAACAACACGGGCAGAACGTACGTGACCACTGGATGTTCAGGATGAGGTTGTCGTAACCACGACCATGCATCTTCTCCATCGCCTTCTGTGCAACGGACTTCTCCTCGAAGCTGACGAAAGCGAAACCCTTGCCTGCACCGGTCTCGCGATCCCTTCCGACGTACACACGGGCAACACGTCCGAACGCGCCGAAAAGCTCGCGGAGATCGTTTTCCTGGGTATCTTCGGAGATGTTCGTGACGCGGAGCGTGGGCAGGTCGTCGCGCGAGCCGCCTGGGCGACCCATCGCCTCGCCGGGTCCGCGTCCACCACCGCGCATGGAGGGCGGAACGTACTTTCCGCCGGTGGTCGCTGCAGGAGCGGCGGCGGCGGGCTCGGCAGGGGTTCCAGTATCGTCGAGACCGAGCGGGGGGGTCTCTGTGCCACACGGTCGGGGTTGAGAAAGATTGAAGTGGATACGTGCATGTACGCACCTGCGCCATCGAGACCCGATAGCGAGTCCTTGTATGGACATTTTGCGGTGAAGTGGTCGCCCTTGCACAGACGACAAACGACCTTGCCGGCGCCCGCCTTTGCGAGGTTCGCCTTTACGGTCTGCTCTGCCGACTGCTCTTGGACAGCCGCCTTACAACACAACGGGGAAGAAGGAGATTTGTTGGCAAGTGAAGTTTGCGGGAAGAGGCGGATTGCTCACCTTGTTACCCGCGCTCAGCTTCAGCGAAACATTCTCTCCAACGGTAGTGGTTGCGCGATCGGGCCCAGGCTTGTTCCCCTTCTCTTGACCAAACTTCGCCCATGTCTTGCGCTCCGCAACAGTGTGGTCGACAACCGCCTTTTGGAGTACTCGCTTGATCTTTCGCGTAATCTGGAGAGTTGGTGAGCATGGGAAGCTCCTTCGATTGCAGGCGCAGTAATCAGGCACTCACCTTCACCTTCTTGCCCTCATCGTTGATCGTGTACTCTATTGTTGTACGGACACCGTTCTCGTCCACAAAGTCTTCGATCTTGGGCTGCTCTGGAGAAGAGGAACACTTCAGATCACTACAAGCGCAGGAAGCAAGATTTAGCTTACCGAGCTCGTCGACGTCGTCGGCCCAAGAGGTTTTTGGTGCGCTAAAACAGCATAAGCATGTTCAGATCCCCCAAAATGGGGTAATGCAAGAGCATAAACGTACGTGCTGGCCATAGTGAATGTTTTTGGGCAGAGGTTGGACGTCGTTGCGCTCAGCGCTCGTCCACCGAAGCTCCGGACGGAAAATCTGCGGGTCACGCTAGTGTGACGACTCAGATAAGCTCTTTGTAGGACCGTCATATCCGTGAGATACTTCTCAGTAAGCTTACAAGTATTAGTGACAATTTAAAGTAACGTCACATTCGTGTGACAGCGTCTTACTGGACCAGGAGCCTTTCCTGCCGCCTGTTTCTTCCTCTTCCCGTGCGGCCACTGCCTCCACGTCGACCTCAGTGTAACCTTTCGCCCGGTCAAGAGATGGCAACAGTGGGACAGTGAGCAAAAGGTCGTTATTCCGATGCTTCGTTATTGAAGTCCTAAACGTGTCGATGCAGGAAACAGCTCAAACCCGCTGCAATCGAAATCAATAGCGCCTCGCCTATCCTGGAGTCTTCCTCTGATCTGCTCGGCTCGCTAGAAGACCATGAAGATGTTGTTTCTTGGATTAACGACGTCCTTGGGGTGTCTGAAGAGCCTACCGACTCGGAACGACCTGCGGCCTTGACGGAGCTCGACCGACGCGTCTCGCATCTTGTTGGGACTCTGGAGATAGCCTCAGAAGATACGTCTGCTCAGGTCGACCGGCTGATTGAAGACATCTCGCGCGGTGCGTCCCGGCTTACATACGACCTCCACTTCATGCGCGAGAGTGCACTCTCCCTGCAAGGCATTCTAGCCAGTGTCGAGCTCAAATCCAAGCCGTCTCTTGGGGTCAACACGGATGTTGCCCTACAAAGGCTCCACCATCTTGACACCGTCAAGCGAAACATGGAGGCCACGCGGGAGGTGCTGCGAGAGGCTGAGAGCTGGAGCACGCTGGAGAGCGACGTTACCTCGTTGCTTGGGGAGAAGAACTACGAGAAGGCGGCGGAGCGGTTATCGGAAGCGTCGAAGAGTATGGTCGTTTTCGAGAACACGCCGGAGTACGAGAGTAGGCGGACTCTCATGGTCAGCCTGCAGAATCAACTCGAGGCGTCCCTCAGTTCCGCACTCGTGGCGGCCGTGAACTCGCAGGACGTCGCGGTATGTCGCAACTACTTCTCCATTTTCACCAATATCCAGCGCGAATCGGAATTCCGCAACTACTACTATGGCTCGCGAAGAGGACCCCTTGTGGAAGAATGGCAACACGCTCGTCTCCGTGACTGTGATCAGTCAGCGTCCGCTGAACCTTCCCCAGTTACACTCGCATCGTTCCTCCCAACCTTCTACAGCTCTTTCCAGAAAATTCTGCAAAACGAGAGGTCCTCCATCCCCGCCATCTTCCCTGATCCTCGACCTACGCTTTCCGCTCTTATCACATCCACCCTCTCTGCCCTGCAACCGTCGTTCTCCCAACGTCTGGAAGCCCTCTCGACGCATTATGGTGCCGTTGCACTTCCTCAGCTGATCGCAGCCTATCGCGCGACGGAGGACTTTGCGGCCGCGACGGAGAAGATCATGGAGAAAGTCAGCTATGCCACTCCGGTACCCTCGGACGACAGACCTGGTGGACACCTGCGCCGCCGCTCGTCCGCTCGAATGTCCCTTTCCTTGGCGCGCCGCGTAGGTTCTCATCGCGCCTCGATCAGCGGAACTGGTGCTCTGGCGCCACCTGCCCTGGATTGGGACCAGGAGCTATTCGAACCTTTCGTCGACTTACAGGCAGACTACACCACACTTGAGACGCGCTTCATCGAGGACGCCTTGAAGACCGCCCTGGCAGCTGACTCGCGGGGCCGTGTAGACTACGCACGCCTGTTGCGAGAGCGCGCCGTGGATATCTTTGGGGTCGCGGAGGACGCGATCACGCGTTGTGCCGCATTTACGCATGGCTACGGGGCTCTCGGTCTCGTTCAGTCGCTAGATCATCTCTTCTCTACCTTCGCCAATTCGTCAAAAGCCGATGTTGCATCGCGAAGGACTGGTCAGGGTGGGCAGTCTCTCTCGGCCTCGGCCTCGGGAGAAGACTTGTCGGATCTGGACTACACCGCCGACGACTGGGCGGACATCCAGGCGCTACTCCATTTCCTCGAGGCCGTACGAGCCCTACTGGATCGTACGGTGATGTTCGAGGCGAAACTTCGTTCAAACCTCGTTCAAGTTTCTACATCCCTTCGTCAAGTGAGGAACGATCCAGGAGGTCTCTTCGTATCGGGGGCCAGCAGGGGAAAGCTTCAGCTTCTCATGCAATCGAGCCTTAACTCCACAGAGTTACAGGAGCTCCTTAACAAGGCTGACCCCGAGCCCGCGGTTCCGCAGACTGCTCGCGGCGAAACATTCCTAATGCCTACTCCTCCGACCCCTGATCCTCGGCGTTCCCCACACATGTTTGCGACTATTCCTGCATCACTGGCGCCACCTCCGCCCCTCCTCACCAGCGGCCGCAGCGCTATTTCGGAGCTTGCGAGAACGTGCCAGCAAGCGTTGCAAGACACCATCCTGTCACCTCTACACAAATACCTGGCGTCTTACGCATCATCTTCGCTTTGGTCTACCCCAGGAGATCCAAAGGCGAAGCGCTCCATCGCTTCCGGCAACGCCCTGAGTGAGGTGCAGGTTCCGACCTTCTCGCTCTCGCCTAGCAACACGATGCAACACGTAGCGGAGGGCTTGTTGAACCTCCCTCGGCTCTTCGAGGTGTATGCAGACGACGATGCGCTCGCCTTCTCGCTCGAGACGCTCCCTTTTATCAATACCGATATATTGCGGGGACTCGTGGAGCCTTCGCCTGCGCCGGAACCGTCGATGTCGTCCTCTGGCATCTCCCATACTCGCCGGTCTCCATCGCTTGCCTTGAAAGCGTCCGCCGTCTCGCCTGGGACCTCGCCTCCTGTTGTCGCTCCGATTCTCACTCCAGAGGCGGTTTCGGCGGCGTGGCTGTCATCGCTCGGGTTGTCGCTCGTCTCTCGTCTGACGTCCGATGTGCTTCCTCGCATCAGCAGGCTCACCCCCGCGGGCGCGGCACAGCTGTCGTCGGACCTGGCCTACCTGTCGAACATCGTGATGGCCCTCAACGTGGAGTCCCCGGAGTTGGAGAAGTGGAGAGAGTGGGTGGATGTCGACGACACGGATGGCAGGCAGAAGCTGAAGGAGGCGCGGGAGGCTCTTGCGCCAGGGGAGAAGGAAGATCCGGTGATGGCGACCATTGTGAGGCTGCGAGGATGGGTGTGAGGGTCGTGGACGAACAGTCGAATGCGTGCGTGAACCTCGGTTTGGTCTGCTTCCGGTGTTGACGCGTTGGAGTGCGCTTATTAGACTCCCGTATACGACGTGTAGCTGAAAGACGTGTCGTGGGACCTTTTTGGCACCTGAGGCTGCTTCGCTGATTTTCTTCTACACTTGAGTCACCTCACCCCGCCTGATGTTATGCGTTCATCGGGGAAACGACTTCTATCCTATGCAACATTCCACAAGTATCCACGGTCGGTCTTGCCTGTAAACACTTCTCTCAACGTAACGTCAGCCTATCAGTCGTTGTGTAGGACCTCCCAACAGGATCTGAATAGTTGGCAATATGATTCGGTCCGACACTCGCTCAGACGACGTGCTGTGGATTAAGTTTCGCGTCTCTTCGCAGATCATTATGTATATATTATACGGTCCGTCCGAATCACGTTGTTCTAATCGTCCTGGAATTCCTTTTCTTTGTATTCGAGTAAAGGGGGCACGAGGAATTGTTACAAGTACAGTTCCCAGACTATTGCACGGATGGCATCTGCTCACGGTAGTTGACACATGTTCGCGACCTCGCACCCGCTCGGAACCTCATCCTGCTGACGATATCCCAGAAGTGTTTGCTCTGCGTCTCAGCGATCGGAGAGAGAGCATGAGAAGGTGCTTCAAATGAGTAAATACGCACCGTGTGTGAAGGAATCCCATCAGGATTGCGTACGGACCCACAACCGGTAGGATAGGATCAAGTGAAACTATAGCATCAATTTTAGAGCCTTTGTCTCCCAAGTATTCAGATACGCGTAGGCGGAATGAACTGGTATAAGGTGCGTACCTCCCGCGTTATCCGAATTCCCGGCTCGTGGACTTGGGATAAAGTTCCAAACGTGAGGCTCATGCTAGGGTACTAGAGCCTGGGTCAGTGTGCGTATAATGCAACACTCCAATGTCTTCTAGGTAGTTACGTGAGGATCTCCAACCAATTCACGATGGCAATAACATGGGAGGGGAAACTGGTCATAGCAGAACGAGAAGTATCATGGATCAACCTGACTTCCTGGCCATGGATGGACTCCGACGGGTCAATAAGCGCTTAGCGGATAACTAAGCGCCGGCAGGGCAACATGATTGCGTCGCAATCTGCTGGGTGGATTGCACTCACTACACCGACGTACTACCGACGTCCTGCCTCTTCGCTGCAATGACAGTAAAAGCCAGCGCATCTCAAGAGATGCGAAAGCATTTAGAACGACGGTGGAGGACTGGTGGATGCCCCAAATGTCCATGGAGTACAGGACTTGGATCTTCGCCCCCAAGTCGCCCACCGCCGTCATGGTACCGGTGACCGCCCAGGCCTCACGCCTCCATGAACATTCGTTACCTCAACCAATAGCAATAACGTTGTCATTGTTCACGGATTAGAAAGCATAACGGACGAGCCTGGCGCCTCCTCCGGAGATACACAGGCCACATGTCCGTGTTACCAAGCCAAAATCAGCACCCACAGGACACCGGCGTAGAACATATCGCCGATGTGCAGTGGACTCCGACCCCGCATCGGGGGCGTTGGGACCCACGGTAGGGTCCTGAGAGCTTAAATTCTGATTGGGTTTGGTCTTCGAACCGGTTATGTACGGATAGCGAATCGCCTTCTCGGTCACAGAGCGTCGCAGAGCGGTGGTGCTAGGTTCTGCGGTCTGTCCTCGACTTCTCCGCGCGCCCCAAACGTCTTTTATCCGGTCCCATGGCGAACGAAGAGTCAAAATAAAGGAAAAGAGCTGTTGTTTACGAGGCTATTGTACAGATGGATTCCACCAGAGGTCGACGAAGCGTCCCGAGTACATCCTTGTGCGCATTCCCGAAACATTTAGAACTTGACCTTGCTGACGGTCTCCCAGAACGACTTGCCCTGGATCTGGGCGATCTCGAGCTCGAGAGCGCTAGGCTGGCGCGAACCGTCACCGGCCGCGAACGTGCCAGCGCCCCAAGGCGAGCCTGTGGACATTGCGCGGGTCAGCACATGAAGCGCACATAAGTTCATGGAAGGAGATAAGAGTCGCGCCGGCTTGCGCCAAATTGCGCGATGCAGGCGACAACTACAGCGCGCATATACCCCTGCGGATACCGGGGATATCACCGGCGGAGTGTGGAGGAGGGGGGAGAGGGTTTGACAGAAGAAAAGAGGGACTCACCGCCGTGGACCTCGGTGAGGTTCGTGAGCTGTCCAAACGCCTTGGCGTACCCGAAAGGCACGAAGATCATGCCGTGGTGTGCGAACGTCGAGAGCGTCGCGATGGCCGTGGACTCCTGGCCACCGCCGGGGGACGCGGTGGAGACGAACACGGACACGTACTTGCCGTGGAGCCCGCCCGACGCCCAGAGCTGGCCGGTCGCGTCCCAGAAGGTCTTCCACTGCGCGGGGAAGTTGCCGTACCGCGTGGGGATGCCAAAGAGGAACGCGTCGAACTTGACAAGGTCGCCCGGGGCGAGGACAGGGTAGTCGGGCTTAGCGGGGGCGTGCATCTTCGTGAGGATCTCCTGGGGGAGCGTCTCCGAAATCCTGCGGAAACGAAGCGGGCATGGTGAGCATGTGCTATGTGCGATACGGCATGAATAGGGGAACGCACTGGAAGATGGTCACCGATCCGCCGGCAGACTCAACGCCCTGCTTCACGCTCTCGGCTACTGTATGCGCGAATTATCAGCGTAAGCATATGGAACGCGACGGGGGACGGATCCGACGTACGTTTGGCGATATGGCCGTACATGGAGTAAATAACGATGGCGACCTTGGGCGAAGACATGGTTGCAGGAGTAGCGGGTTGGGTAGCGGGGGCAGGAGCTGGTGGTGCGGCAGGGGCAGGAGGAGACTTTGCGGGGGGAGGTGCGTCGTCTGCGTGGTTGCTTTTAAGTCGTTTTCCAGGGAAGCACATTCACGAGGGCGCAAATGATGATGGAGAGCTGGTGGGGGTGTCGGCCGCCTTTTATACATCGATCGAGCGTCTGAAGGCCTGGGATCTCGTGAGATGTACTGTCCTCGATTGGGGAACGAGCCCTTGTTCTGCCTTCTCAAGAACCCGAACCGCTACCCCAATATGGGGCGAGACGCACTCCCGCCATCGTTGTTCCTGGATGCGCCGTCGCCTGGGCATCTTGTCTTAATAACGGCGTCCAAGCTAGCAGGGGTCGAGGAAGATGTTCCAGGAGCTGGCAGCGGGCGTAGGCGGTCGAGTCGCGCGCGGTCGATAGAAAGAACGTCATGGACGGGTAGCGCACGTGGCCAAACGGATGTGCGGTGACGCCCCTGTCCCAAATCCGGAATAATTCTCTCGTCCACGCTCTAGCACAACGCGTCTCGACTGTTCACGCATCTCCACCCGTCGCCCTTGTCCATTTCCATGCCCAGCCTTCCCGCGCCCTCCATTCCGACCCGCCGAAAATGGCTGCGGGTCTTGGCCCCATCCGGTGCTTTCGCACCCACGCCTACCTACGGAGCCTGCAACTTCGTTGCCCGAAGCGGGATTAACCGCGCGGGATACCTCGCAAAGCACCGGTCTTGTTCGATTTTGGCCTCAAATTCTCTGCCACGGTGTACCCGGCCACGGCGTCCTTGCACGACATTCAAATGCCAGTCGTCCACCTTACGTCCACAGCGCTGCTGACTGAGGCAAACTGTCAATCTTTTTAGCCAACGTTCGATGGCGCTGACAGAAGCAATATTGTAGGATGTCAGGACAAGCGCATGGTGGAAAGACAGGCGCCTCACCTTCCTACTTTTGGAGGTTGTGGATGCAGCCTGCACCGCTAACTCCGTCGAAGTTGTTGTCGGGCTTGGTCAGCGAGTTCGGGTTTCTTTCTAACCTGGGGGGTAATGTAGCCCTGTCATTGTCATTAGTAAGGTGGGTGGCTTACTCGAGAAGGAAAATAGTAGTAAAATCTGTGGCTCTACCTGTGTTGAGCATGAAGAACCGGAAAGCTGTGTATTGACCGGGCAGCAGAAGATCCACCGACATGGCTGACGTGGCAGACCAGGTGCAAAAAACATGTCCCAGGGAGGATTCGAGCCTCCGTCTTCACGGGATTGCGGGAGGTACCACAACGTGATGATCTAACCACTAATCGACAAGGACCGAAAGGTGGGTCCCCATGCGGAGGATACAGGCTGACGCTAATAAGCGTATGTCAGAAGCACAGCTTGCCAGCAACCGCCCATTCGATAAGACTCGGACCCTCAACAAACTGATGTCGTTCAATCAATTGAACAACTTGTTCAAATGGGTGCCAGGGATGCCTTGTTCTCTCATCGGACGTTCACTTACGTAGGAGCTATCTTGTTCAATCTCTACCAGCACCCCACAACCCACACGCGCCATAAACGTAATCGCAAGCGCTCAATGAGTCCCCGGGGTCTCGGACGGAACAACTTGAAGCGATGCATCCGTTCAGCTTCAGGGTGTCCATGTCCGACGACATCGAGGTCTCGAGTCCTGCATGCATTGTGATCAATATCTGTTAAGTGGTGCGCAATCTTCTTGGCGCACATTAGTATTCGATGTCAGCACTCACCAGCCGTTACAGGTAGTTATAGTATTTTTAAACCGAAGCCTGTGACCCTCAATACGACAGCGTGCCGCCATGGTGTTGATAAGCACGGAACGACGGGTCAGGCGTATAGACTCCGCGCTAGATATCCAATACTTTGGTGCGTTTGATATGGGAGCCATGTGTCGGCAATCCTCGATGTTTTAAGAAACTGGGAGCCGAATGGGCGTTGCGTTGGAACGCGACATTATCAATCCTCACGGCCTCCCGATGAGGCTCTCCTCTGAACTGCCAGCATCCCCCACCACACCTGCCGCCTTTGCACAGAAGTAACGGCGATGGGAAATGAGTCACATAAAAAGATGGGCCAGGATGAGTCGGTGTGTGAGTTAGAGGCAGCCCAAGGCGGCCGTTCGGATGTCTTTGGCAACGAAGACGAGCACGATATCCGTTACAAAACGTTGAGCTGGCAGGTAAGCTGGACCATAGCATTGACCTAGCTTCTAAATGCTGATACAATCCTCGATACAGTTCGTCTCTGCTCTCATGATTGCAGAGATCGTGAGCAATGGGATGCTCACTCTACCAAACGCGATGGCGGTCGTTGGTAAGGCTGAGTCGCCTCATAGCGTTTTGATGCATGCTAAACTGCAAAACAATGCAGGAATTATACCTTCGGTCATTCTTACTGTGTTCCTCGGCATATTTGCATTGTGGACCGCCAAGTTGCTTATCGACTTCAAGCACAACCATCCAGAAGTGCACAACATGGGTATGTGTGCCTTTTTTGGACTGTCATTTCAGCCCATTCATAGTTGTTTCACAGGTGATGCCGGGTTCATCATGTTTGGTCCTATCGGTCGCGAGGTCTTCTCCATAGGGTCGATCATTTTCGCGATTTTCGCGGTTGGGGCAGTCATCCTCTCAGGCCAACAGGCCCTGTCGGTGCTGTCGGACAACGGCCTCTGTGCAACCATATTGCTGGCGATCTTCTCCGCCGCCACCTTTGTCCTATCTCTGCCACGGACTCTCGCACACCTCAGCTGGCTTGGGCTGTTGAGTGCGTCATTCATTGCCTTGTGCGGACTTCTGGCTATGGTTGGAGCTGGTGCAAACCCTGTCCCCGGGCGTATCGTCGTGACAACAGTCCCGACGAACTTCTACCAAGCCTTCCTTGCCATTACTGGACCGGTACGTCTTCATCAGTTAGTGTTTGTCCATGACGGTTCACGGCTTTGGTGCGAACCAGGTATTCTCCTATGCAGGTAAGGCTATCTTGTCATAGCAACATCTGTGGAACTTAAGGGCCCTGGCTCGCTTATCGCAGGTCATTTCATGTATGAGAGATGTTTTTGGTTACTCTCAGAATAACGAGGCTTATCCAACAACTTGGCCAGGTTCTTTGTCCTGATCTCGGAGATGCGGCGTCCCCAAGACGCTATGAAGGTCAGTACGGTTCCGCATTCAGAGCTCCTGAGTTCTGACTGGAACTAATAGGCTGCGTGTGTGCTGCAAGGATTCGCAACGACCTTCTATGCCGTCTTCAGCGTGGTGGTATACGCCTACATCGGCAGCACCGTTGCTTCTCCTGCTCTATTTTCCTTGCCTCCGGTATGGGCTAAGATTACCTTCGGCGTCGGCATGGTCAACTTCCTCATGTAAATCCCTATTCCCTTGGCTCAACGCTGATTGTGCTCTGACACACGAGTCGAATCTTCATTCAGAACTGGCGCAATCTACGCTCACACCGCGGCCAAACTTGTTTTCATCCGTCTCTTCCGCGGCACCCAGCATGTCTACACGCACACCATCCTCGGGTGGACCACCTGGGTCTCGTTATGTTTCGCGTCCGTGGGGGTGGCGTTTGTCCTTGCAAGCGCCGTGCCGATCTTCCCCGACCTCACCGGAATCACCGCATCGCTCTTCGCGTCGTGGTACACCTATGGGGTGGCGGGCTTCTTCTGGCTCTACGACGCATTCCATCTCAAAGGCGGACTAGACGCACTCAAGAGACGGTGGTTCGGGACGACGTTGGCAGTGGCGACCGTACTCGCCGGGGCGTTCATGTGTGTGGCGGGAACCTTCGTCTCAATTAAGGTACCGTTGTTACTCTCTCGTTGAGCTGCACTCTTTACGCGATCACTAATAGCATTTCGTTCTTTCCCTCTAGTTAATTGTAGATGCGTACAAACAAGGGCTTGTCGGAAAGCCGTTCGTATGCTAATTAGACATGATATCCTACTCTCTTGAAAGACATAGACTTCAACGCGTCAGTAATCGGGGTGCCTCCACTCCTGACAAATGAAGGTCTTGCCGCTAGAATACCCAGGCATAGCTCGACGGGCGCACATAAACAGAGCCTCTGGCAAGTTCACGCGGACCGAGCGAATGTTGTTGTTGACAAACTTTATCCTCGAGTCATTTGGGACCAGCCTGCCAGGGCGTTGAACCTTCATCAAAAGCAGACATCCTCGCTCCTTTTCAACTTTGACTGTCATGGACACCCTTATCTCACGGAACACTTGCACAGATTCCGAGAATGGCCACCCTCAATGGGTGAACAATGTAGCATTCCACGTAACTCTCCGCACTATCCTCGCGCGTCTGCTAGATCGGCCTGGCCTCAAGATACTTGACGTAGGCGGAGGCACAGGTAGCGTAAACACCCCCCTTGGGATGTCTGACGCATCACGCAGGCTTCGACCCGCTTTAATGCACAACACTCTAACTCATAGTCTACCTAGGCCAATACTCCTTCGCGCGAGCCCAGCGCGGTCACTCCGCCACCCTCGTCGACATCTCCGCCGACCGCCTCGCCGTCGCCGAACGACACGCCTTGTCCGCCTCCGTCCCACTGGCAGTCCCAGCCTGCATCTTGTAGGGCGATGTGACGTAACGCGTCTCCCGAACCACCTCATGCTTACTGACGAACACGGCACGTTTGACGCTGTAATCCTTTTGCGCCCGCTCGCCTGCATCGCGTCGCCGGACCTGCGCGCGGCAGCGCTGCACGACGCGTGGGACTACGTGTCGCCGCGCCGCGGCGTGCTCTTCTGAGGATGGGCAAGTTGTCTGGCGCACTACCGCCTGCTCGCCCGCACCAATCCTGCGAGGCTCTTGCGCGATCGAGAGTCCTCTGTGGTGTACACGCAGGATGAGCGCCACCGCAACTCGCCGCGCGCGAGGCATTACTACGAGCTGCCGGAGCGCATGCCTGGCATCCTCAGGGATGCGACGGGGATAGAGGATGTGGAGATGGTGGGCGCTGAGGGCTTGTTGGCTGGGGGGTTGGACAAGATGGTGAATGAGTCGGAGGGAGAAGAGTTTGAAGTGCGTGCCTTTTTGGTTTTTCCTGGTAGTATTGAAACACCCACTTATTGTGGGTTCAGCCCTGGGTAGAGAAATGTTTGGAGGTTGGCACAGATGAGGATGAGTATGGTTGGCGGATGGCCGACCACGTCGTCGGCATCGCCCTGAAGCCATGAAGCAGCTGACTCGCGCATGAATTGACTACCTTACGCCCAAACAAATCTCCATTCAGTATGCGTTTAAATTGAGCAACCAAAAATCACAAATTACTCTACAACGTCTGTACTGTATCTACAATACTGATAAATATGCGTCTAGTATGGTACAACAAATGTATGCAATCATGAACCTTCTCCCGAACTCTTCCATTCACAAGTCTTTCGAGGGCAGCGCAGCAGCTGCCAATGCCTGCTCGATGTCCGCAACGAGATCCTCCTCCTCCTCAACACCAACCGACAGCCGGATGAGGTTGTCCCCGATACCGAGGAGCGCTCGCTCTGCTGGCGGGATAGATCCGTGGGTCATCTGCGCAGGAAGCTCCGCCAAGCTCTCCACGCCACCCAAGCTCTCCGCGAGGGTGAACAGCCGCGCAGACGTCAAGAACTTGTTCGCCTCAGTCGCCCCGCCCCGGATGCGGAACGAGATCATGCCCCCGTACGGGAAGCCGCCCGCCTCGTCGCCGCGCTCCTTCACATACCTGTCCACATACGCGCGCGCGTGCGACGATAGCGAGCGGTACGCGAGGTCGTTGCGCGGGTGGCTCGCGAGTCCGGGGTAGATGACCTCCTCGACGTGGGACGAGCTCTGGAGGGCGCGGGCGACGGCGAGCGCGTTCGCGCCGTGCGCCTTCATGCGGAGGTGGAGGGTCTTGGCGCCGCGCTGGGCTAGCCAGCAGTCGTACGCGCTCGGGACGGCGCCAATGGCGTTCTGGAGGAAGCGGAGCTTCTCCGCGAGCGCGGCGTGGTGTGCGGGGAGGATGAGCGCGCCCATGACGACGTCCGAGTGCCCGTTGACATACTTGGTGAGTGAATGCATGACGATATCCGCCCCGAGGACGAGCGGAGACTGGTAGAACGGCGAGAGGAAGGTGTTGTCGACGAGCACTAGGGGGTTCGAGGGGGCGGAGCGTGCGAGGGAGACGATTCGAGCGATGTCGACGAGGCGGAGGGTCGGGTTCGTAGGGGTCTCGATCCATATGAGCTTGGTGTTGGGGCGGAATGAGGCAAGTATCTCGTCATCGCTCGCGTTTTCGAGGTCGACGAACGTAGCCTCTAGGCCCTGGTTCTCGGCGGCCACGCGGGTCATGTACCTGAATGTACCGCCATACACGTCGTTTACGCTGACTATGTGGGCATCGGGGCCTAGCGACTGCAGGACAGTTGCGGTCGTGGACGAGCCGGAGGCAAACGCAATCCCGTATGCGCCGCCTGACTCGATCGCAGCGAGAGTCGCCTCGAGAGCATTCCGATTCGGGTTGCCCGAGCGCGAGTATTCGAAGCCCTGGGTAAGAGTGATGCGACGAGGGGCAATGCCAAATAAGCTTCGTGATGCGGAATGCGGGTGAGACGGACGCACCTTGTGGTTCCCGACGCCGTGCTGCTTGTACGTCGTGCTGAGGGAGATAGCGGGAATGACCGCGCCGGTCTCAGGGTTGGGCTCTGAGCCTACATGGATGGCGCGCGTGCCGAATCCGTCGAGCGAAGCATGCTCCTTGATGGTGTGAATGCTGTTGGAATGCGCATGGCCGTTGGTCTGAGCAGCGGACTCGGAGCTGAAGATTATCGGCGACATTATGCGAGGTTGTGTAGATAGGAAATTATCCGGGGTATTTTCGAGGTGTGGGTAACAGGGTCAACGCCAATGAGTCGGTGACCGCTAGAGCAGGGAGCGGGAGAGAAAACGAGGGCTGAGGACGAGGAGCGTTGAGCGAGCGAATTTATAAGGCCGGGGTAGGCGGAGGAAGTGTTGGAATGGTTGCGGGAGCATGACGAGATCACCGACTGCCGCCCGGCGACAGTGGTCGTTGCTGACAAAGATTCCTGCTCTGCTGCCCGCCAGTGCCAGCGCCAGCTGACATGGCCACCCTGTGCTCTCCTCTCTCCGTCGCCCGCTTACTCTTGTTTCTCGGATCCTCCAGGTCAGATGCCCGTCGTTCCATTCACCACCTCCACCATTGGCTCCGGTCTCGGTCTCTCCCTTACGTCTCACGGGGTTACAGTCCAATCCGGACCTCGACATAACGACAACTTTCGCTTCGGATACACCCACAGGTGTCGCCCCTGGTCTGTCGTTTAAAGCTTTAATACGGAGCCATCCGTGCGGGGGCTGGCTTCGATCTATCATCGCAAGTCTTCAAGCGGGGGTAAGTAGCCTCCGTCCGAGGAAGTTGCACATACTTTATCGTCACAATGGCGGAAGAGATCGGTCCACATTAGGTCCACATGATCCGTAGAAGATTTCGATGGAGTGATGGCAGACCCGTAGGTTCCCTGGTCAATTGCAGGATGAGCAGGCCCGAGAAGGACTTCGGTGAAAGTCGACCAGGATCCGACATCAGCCAAGGGATGGAGGTGCGGGAGGAAGGCCGGATGTGCAGCAAGTACTTAAACTTCCGGGCTTCCCACAGAACTTAAAACCCGCACCACGATGCTGATATCGCTGAACGCCGAATCGACGAAGCTCCTTGTGCGCATTCGACCATCCAGGAAACTTGGGAAGTTGCTTGTCGGTCTCCCCAGTTCTTCTCATTTTCCAGGCCGCCGAGGTTGTCTCATGCTCTACATCCGTGTTATCCCCTTCACCCCTCATCTACCTCTTCGTCGAATGTTGTTTGGTGTACAGATGCAGCATCATACAAAATACTTATACAGCGTTCTTGTCCCGATGGTTCGCGTTCCCCGTCTCCCCTCTCCGCGACGCAGCACATTCGAGCTCACCCAGTACAGGGGCATTATGCCTTCTTGCCTGCCTTCTTCGCTGCCGCTCTCGCCCTTGTTATCTGCTTCTTCCATCCGTAACATTGGTTGCACGCTACGAAATGTCAATGCTTTAGTCAGCGACATTGTAAGCGCCTCGTAGCGGGGAACACGCACTGGCCGATCCATGCTTCTTGCACTGGTAAACACCCTCCTTGTTCGTGCTCGACATCGGAGCCTCGAGACCCTCGCGATCGATGGGGTCGAACTGGCCATAGCTCGTCAGCAAGTGCATCTCGAATGGCATACAAGGAGCACGCACCCCGAAGAACGTGTCGTTCTCTTCCCGCCCATCGTACTGGCAGGTCTCGCACTACATCACGTATGGTTCAGGACATGTTCAGGTATGTGCGATTCCTCAAGTACTCACCACCTCCTTGAAGTGCTGACAAAAGCAGGCATCGTTGATCTCGATCGTCGCGGGGGTGGCAACCTCGGCGTCGGCCATCGTATTTATGCTCGTGCTCTAGGCGGATCTAAAGTCTAGCAGTCTACCGCTGTGCGATGGGCGGCTGCGAGGAGGTGGAGGTACGTCGAGGTCTGGGGTGGGGGTGTTCAAAGAATCGGAGGGCGACGGTGGGAACGGCACGCGAGCTATATAGGGGGCCTGGTCGGATGTCCCGTCTGGGCCACACTTTCAGTACAGGGCAGGTCTGCGTCCCCCCGGCAGCCTCAAGCGGGGCCAGATGACCTCGTCACCAGGGCAGGCGCGACGTCCCCACGATCTCGAGGACCCAGCCAAACCAGGCCTAACCTCGACCCCCAACTATCACGTGTGCTGCGGGTGCAGCGCCATATTCAATCGCAGTCGGTTCTGGTCAGCTCTTTGGGGTTTTATATAGAGCTGTATGTGCAACCCACGTCTTCTTCTCATATTGTTCTACCTTGCAGATGTCCTTCTTACGCGCTCGACGTGCATTCTACTTGTAATCACTTACCAAGACGTCACCAATAGATGGAAGTTGTATCCACGCGACCCACGCGACGTCCTGGTCAATCCCCCTCCGACTCCAAATCATCCGCAAAGGACGCGTGCTCGACATCCTCAATGTCCTACTACGACCACGGCGAGCGTCGACTCTTTCTTCCCGAACGCGCTAGGTGACATGCCAGAGCGCACCTTGCCCTTGCAGACTTCGCTTACAATCGTTGTCAACTACTTACCTTGGTTGTTATCCAGCTAGGACGTGCACGGGGTCGGCCAAACGACCTCCAGTGGAGAGTATCCGACACACGTATCCCTGGATCCCTCTTCTTCTGCTTCACCTCTTCGGTGCCCTCATGCCCATTAAATTAGTTGTCCGTGAAGCCAACACGCCCGCGATACCGCTTCCCAAAGTCTCCTGTTGCTCTCGATACTTGGGTACAGCCCGGTAGTTCAAGGATGGGCGCGTCCCCCTGCACTCTCATGACACGTTCACCGCCGAGCTGAGTCTTTGGACATATGATTTGTACTTTGACCAGTCGTTTAGACCCCGTCTACTTTCGTTCTAGCACGATTGACAATTCGAACTTGGTTGGCTCGCAGTGAAGTTAACCGACGGAATTTGAATGTGATATACTCCGCTGTAGACGAACTAGTCTGACTTTAAAGCTTAAAGGTTTCGGAGTTCCAACCCCATCATCAAGCTCGGGTGGCATCAGCGAATGCGAAGTCGGATTTGTTACCTCCGTCTATCCATTATCTCTGACTGCGCCCTCTAGCCTTGAGTACATACGGTAGGCGCGTTTCCCCATTTCTTGCCGAACGCTAGGGGTTATCGTCGCCCGGCCGGGCTGGCACGACACGCTCCGATGCGGTGAAGCAACTGCGGAGCATATTTGTTGGATAGACAGCGAGGGCTTTATCTTTGAATACTCACATCATCATTCTACCTCCAGCTTGAACGCCTCCGTATCCTTGGAGCATCCAGGGCCAGTCGAGGTCCCTCTGGATTGTTGGATATCTGACTTGTAGACCGTCGCTGCCACGTATACGTAGCGCATCCTTGGTGAACGCTGCTGGCAGCTTACAAGCCACTTAGCTCCATCTCTCCACGTCGGAGAAGGTGTGTAATGATGCCCTCTATCCGAGGTTCCGCTAACAATCTTCTTGTAAAGAAAATCTCGTAGGGTAAACCAACCTCCGCGGCAGGATCCCGAAGGTTCCCATCTCCGTGTTTCCGGTTCTTGATGGAACACTCTACCAGTGCAAGTTGTTCGCCTCCGGCATACGAGACATCGACTGCTGGTGTTTTCCCGAGACGTCGTCAGGCAGGCAACCATGCTTGTCTTTCAATGCTCCGTTTGATGTGTAGTCAGTGTGCTTTCTCTTGGACATGAACCTTATACATCTCGAGAAGGTGAGCGCCTTCTCCTACTTCCTCTCCTCTAACGTATCCCTAGTTCACTATCCTCACAAGTATCCGACACACAATGCCGGCCCTCCAATTCACACCTCAGCATTCTCTTATCAGGAGCATATCTAGTTACCTACCCCTCGTCGTATCTACTAAGGTACGTCATCGAGCACCTGCGAGCCATACCCTACTAACCCACACTTCAGTATACTAAAGGTTCACTACTTCCTCCTTTTGTGTTGGCAGGAGGACTTACAGCGCACCCGTCGTAGTCGCATCCGCCACGTGGTTGGTGAGGCAGGTGGTGCGTTCTTGCGGTGTTCGTGTCTAATAGTCCTAAAGTTGCTCGAGATCTTCGCTACGCTGCCTGACGAGGTATTGTCTGCGTAATTTGTGGGCCGTATGAATACTTACGTGTTTGTGTCGCTGACAGATTTCGTTCGTGTGGTCAACGAAATTGAACCTTACCAACGCCATATACATTTTCAATAAGTACTCAACTATCGGCGACACAATTTTGGACTTGATATGTGAGTGTGCGTTCTCATCTCTCCCATGTCATAAACCAATGCTATAGTCCTGTAGTGGTGTTCGCATCCTACGATTCCAAGGTTTCTTCGCCATTTCACTGGCCAATGACTATGAGGCTGAATATATCGCTCAGAGTTGTGCTCCCGTTTGGAAAAGTTTCGTATGTACGTCTTCAATTGTCAACATGCCACTCGTGTCCATGATATTGATGAGCAACCTCCCAGGCTGGTATATGGTTGGGACTTTAGCGTCTGAATGTTGGTCCCCCTATTCGCTCTTACACCAGCAAGAAGTTGTACTAAATTCATGCAGTCATACTGATCGCAATATCTTTCGCATTATGGGAGTTTAACAAGTATGCTGTGTGGCTCATCACATGTGGAGGACTTGAGCTCGTCGTGAGCTTTCTTTTCCCGATTGTCCATCTGCCCATGAAGGTAAATGTGGACTATCAGGGTTTCGCCGTGTTTGTCATCTACGAAACCTCGCAATCTCTTTCCTGTGAGCACATGCCGAGCATAATCTACAGTCTTGTTTACTGAACCCGAATCCAGTCCCGTCGAATCCGAACCCTGTGATGCCATGCGTTCCCGACGATCTCAACCTTTGGCCTGCATTTTTGTGTGCCTGCATTGGCGATACTAGTGAGGGCAACCGTATGTTCCTTCCTTCCATGATGTAACTTGAAACTTTTGATTCCACAGCAATCGCTGGGTTAACACTCCTCCGGTGGTATGCTGAACGGCCGGTTGGTGCGTTCACATATCCATGTTTTCATGTCTATCTATGGCCTAACCTAGTTCGATAGCCTTACATGGCAGTAACAGCAGTCTATTTCGTGCCATGTACCGTGGCGGTAAGTTGTCGCGGCTCTGGCTGTTTCCTGGTTATACTCAACAATTTTAGGTTTACTGTTCCACTCTATTGTTAATGGTGCGTGGCATGACGCTCTAGTACTTACCTTCCTCAGATTAAAAACCTCATATCTCACTCGATTGGCAGTTATGTCAATTGGAAACATCATGGCGATGTTTTTTGCTCCGGTAAGTATAACTTACATGAGTCTATGTCACAAACACTCAGCCACAGAACCGTCTTCTACAGCCCGGACTTGGTTCATTCCTTCGAATGTGAGTAAGCGAGTCCGGGAGACGAGGTCGTGGTGATTACGATCTCTCATTCCCGTGGTATTCTAGGCCCCTTCGAGTCGTCCGCAGCACATTATCCACTCGGCTCTTGCTGAATCTCCGGAGGACCGCGGCGGTGACATGGCGCGGTGATATCGGCATCAGCGACTCCACACCAACCAACCTCGTCGTCGGGATGCCTTCCCTGCCGGTAGAGCACGGAGAGTGCCCTTCAGACACCGCCCTCGCGCTCGAAGATGATGGATCCTTCGATGAACTTTGGTAAATGAGCTAGGGCGCCAATAAAGCGTGCTAGAAGGGCCTCCTATCTGACGGATACTGGGACGTCTGTCCACGGCCCAGACCTTCATCCAACAAGCTATATTTTTCTCCCATAGCTACGTTCGCGTCTTGCATGGAAATTATACTCCCAGCTTCGCTCCACCCTGGGGTGAGCTGGATGCGTCTCGGGCCTTTGTACATTGATTTGAGACCACTTCGAGGAACGAACATATGTACAGTGAAAATACCAACCTTCGAGGATCAAGTCTTCAGTCGGCAACCGCAGCACATGGCGACTGCCATGCCCAAACGATTATGATGTATGATCATCTTCCCCCTTTATTCCCGCCCGTTCGTGCGCCTTATGCCCTAGGCGACCCTTCTCACTCACTGACCAACTTCTCGAATGGAAGGTCCACTCAATGCCGTCATCACCGGTTTCCATACATTATGGCGCTCTCTGGAGAGTTTCACTCCACCCCTTCCGGGGGAAGAACATGCCGCCTGGCGTGGCGCTCAGGTAAATAAGGTCGCCTCTACCGGGAAGTCAGCCGCACGTGGTCGACCATGGCCGCTAGTGCTCCAACCAACGTCGACCTCACGCATACGTTCATGGTCTACTCGTCCGAAGGTCTGTATTTGCTCACAGCTAATAAAGTAAGTGCTCTCTGCAACGAGTCTTCGGCCAACTCCTATTGATGATATCTGCCAGTATATGAAAGGTGAATCTCTGTTCACCGTCGCTGGACAAAGCCTCCGAATGTTGACTCGAGCGTACGCGTTGCAGTGGCTTCGGCCACACTTCTGGTATGCCGACTCTTCCCATTCTTCGTAAGCCCGCTCCTACATTCAAGACATAGTTCCTCGAAATCATCTCTACGCTTCCCGACGAGGTCAGTATGTGCATTTCGCCGCTGGCATGTCGCTGACATCTTCGGGCAAAGGTGAATCTGCCAACGAAGTTCGGTTTTGCAAAAGCTTTGTTCTTATTCAACAAATACTCGCCTTTGGTAGACCAGATCGTGGACTTTACGAGTGCGCAAACCATCAGTAATCACATTGAACAGATCTCATTGACCCGTCATGCAGCCATCTTCGACTTCACAGGCGATCTGCAGGTAGTGCATGTCCATCTCGCCTAGCATCCACGTTGTCCCTGACACCGAAGTCTATAGCTGTGTCTGAGGCGTTACACTGCTGTCTCATGTACGTACTCCGCTTTTCTTGGGCTTAATCACCCAATACTCACCTGATGAACCTCGTAGGGATCTATTTTGCAGGTGTCCTGCAGTCTGAGTGTGAGCTATAATCGGTCGAAATGCCATGGACGATCTGAGTCACTAATTTATGCATCGGCATCAGCAATTCTGCTCTCCCGTACAATTGCCCTGTGGGGTTGGAACACATACGTCCTTGCGTTGCTCGGAGGAGGGGGATTCGGGATCGTGGTAAGCTGGAGATATACTCACTCGCTCCGCATTATTCTTTGTATCTGACTGTGATTATTATGATGACTATGGAACAGATATTGTGCATATACGCTGTCTATCAGTCCAACCTGTTCGTCAAGTGTAAGCAGTTTTCATATCTTGACATGACCACTTGTTGTACACGTATTTCTACAGTCCCCCAAGAAGACGTGATGCGCCTTGTAGGGTGTATGCCAGACAATTTCGATGCTTGGCCGGCAGTGGCTTGCGTGACCATCGGGGAGACAGGTAAGGGATCATGCATCCGAGATGATAGAATATCAAACATAATATTCCCATCCCATCGGACAGCGATTATTGCATTGACATTTGGTAGATGGTACCAAGATCGTTCGTTAACCGGTATGTGGGAATCCTGTACCTTTATTCGACCCGAACTGAGTGGCTCGCAAGCCGGCAGGACGAATGCCATGTTTCCGACCATGTATCGCGATGGTAGGAAGTTCAAACCAACACCATACCATGTTGCTCAATCTCTCTGTTCGAAGGCGCATTAGCCTATCTGGTAGTTGGAGGTACATACTCGCAATCTCAGTCGATGTCCCACTTCTAACATGGGTCGCGGGTCAGTGATCTCCGTGGTCAATGTGATCGTCCTCCTGGCCGCTCCGGTGAGAAAGGCAGTTCGGACTATGCAGGGTCTGGATAGATCGCTAACGTGGAATTCACAGCCTGAATTTGTTTCGTGTATGGAGATGTGAGTCCTCGGAGAACAGCTCTTAATAACAGAACCGATTTGGTCCTAATGTGCACTCTATAAAGGCCTCTTAGGGTAATACATAGCACCTTGTGCACACGAGTGCTGCTGAACCTCCGCGAATCTGCCGCCGCATCCCCTGGTCTTACAACCATTGATCCCGAGCAAGCAAGTGCTCCGACACTCGCATGGGAGCTGGCGTCCATTCCGGAGAGCGGCGGCGGACATCTCGAGGGCTGAGTAGTTGTGACTGTCTTTCTGGGCTTGGAAAAGTGGTCCATTCATGTTGCAGAGAGTAGACCATGCTACAATTTTGCTACAAATCATTTTGGCTCCTCGCCGTCATTTATGTCGAGGCTCGTGACTTCGAGCATTGGGCCTGAATGTTAGGCTATAGTAAAATCAACATCATTCAAAATATCGCAGGACCAGAGACAGCGCTCGCTTTCAGCTTGACCCATCCTCGTCCCGGGAACGGGCCGAGACTCTCGTGGAATTTGCCCAAGGCTCGGGTGGCATTGGGATTCCTAGACGGAACTTAGTCGCAATTGTACTTGGCGAAGTGATCTGCACGCCGATTGAGTTGGTCCAAGGTTAGTCAACAGGCGCTCCCACCATTATATATACCGGAATAGTTGATCTTTCCCTCAGAACCTCCGGAGACTTTCAAGGCGGACCACTCCCAAGTCCCTATAAGTGGGATCAGTCTGAATGATGATGTCTTTGGTGTGACAGAGCCTCAGCTTACCGCTGCAAGCTCCACAGTTGACGGCGACACGCTTGGCACCGCTCGCGACACTGATGCTGTTAGTGCTTCCTGCAAAGTTCACGCCCTGTATGGAACATGGCGTCAGCCACAAGAACATCCTCCCAAGTACACCCCACTGACCGAAAGCTTGACACCAGTACCGGGAGTGCCCAGAGTGGACGGGTAGCTCTGTCAAGAAAAACGGTCAGAAGCGTCAAAGACGAGGGAGAAAAGATGAGCAGACCTGGTCAATAAGGACACCGAACTTGCGCAGGCCCGTGCCGGTGTTCCCGGAGTAAGTGATGTTGGAGACAGTAGCCCCTGTGGCTGACTGCTTTCAGTGACCAGGCGCTCCTTATCAAGACCAAGTTGGAACACAAGATGAGGACTCCTCAGCAAATGGACCATCATAATTCAATACACTTATTCGTAATGGTATTGTCCTTGATGGTGATGCCTGACACAGTCGCATCAGAGCTGACCGAGCCCTATGCGAGTATTACGATCAGCAAGCTCCAAAACGCCAGGAATCAATGGCGGAGTAAACTTACGATGGAGATACCATGACCCCCGGTGCAGCTGTTCCGCTGGAACACGATATCGCCGCCCTTGTTGATAGCGATGCAGTCGTCCTGGTTGTGAATCGTGCTACGAGAAGGCAATGTTCGTAAAATGAGCGTCGAATTGAAGACGCATCTTCAGAAGACAAACCTGTCCTCGATTGTGAGGTCGGTCGTGCTAACGTCGAAACCATCTATATTGTAACCAACCGCCTTTCCATCACTCTTCGAGTTCGCCACATCTCCAGTGGCTGGAAACGCGATGAGGATAGGTCAGCAATGGAAACGGGGGATTCTAGAGGAAACATTGACGCACAGTTGTCGATGATTAGCTTCGACATGACCAGCTTTGCGGGGTTGGACACGCTATAGGTGTGTGCCGGGGAGTTCAGAACCTTCACGTTCTGCAGACATCGGAAGTTAACATCATCGTCTCCACAAGAATCCTAAGGACGGTTTACGGAGTAGGTACCAGACATCTTGATCCTAGACGCATATAAGCCTGCATATAGTCGCAGACGCGAACCGGAAGAAGAAAACGGACATATTTCATCATAGGATGAGGCTTGGTGACACCTCCATTCCCACCCTGGCCATCCTGTATGGGTAACGAAAGGTGAGTTTGGTGCTGATATCTGGAGAACGGAGGATGAGTACCCAGTAGGAGGGGCCATTTCCATCGAAGCTATGTCCGTTTCCGTTGACTGAGAGAGCGACGCGGCGTCAGCATCTTGGCAGAGAAATCCCTCCGGAGCTCGAGAGATTCACATGTAATGTCCTTGCCACTGGATGCAATGAGCTTGTCAGTCCTGCGTACGAGTGGTAGACAGGGTGTAGGGGACATACCTAATCTGGAAGAGGGGGCCCGCCCAGTTCTTCACCGCGAAAGTCACGTCGCCGACTATCTCATGTTTAAATGAACGCTCATTAAGAATACGAAGGTAAGGGGGGAGGGTGCATACGCAGGTTGACAGTAGTGCCAGATGCGAGGTCGAGCTCAAACGTCTTGCCAGCAGGGACGGTGAACTTGTTAATGTTCAAGGTCGTGCATTTGACCGCTGTGGAGACGTCGTCGAGCGAGGAGATGGTGCCCGTGCAGGCGGTGGCAGAGGGTGCCGCTACGATAAATGGCACAAAGGCAAGGAGGGCAGCGAGGCGGAGGAAGGCAGACATTGTGGCAAGAGAGGAGTATTGGGAACTGGCAGGAACTGTTGAACGCGCATAGCCTAGCATAGCATGCATGGCATAGCTGCGTATATGGATATCGGCATAGCCCAATATCTCATCCATCTACACAGGCGCTGTATAGCCGCCCCACATGATCATCTCATGTGCCGCACTGCCCATCTATCCAGATGTTCCAGGCAGTGCATCCTTGTACTGTATAGCATTACTAATCCAGTACATCCTGTAGTATATATATGGCCCTCATTGGCCCTAATATACAGACCTCTTCTCGCTCTTCTCCTCACTCGATATACAAGCCTCTACCTCTCACTAGCCAGGTGAGTATGTGTGCACACTGCGTGTAGTGCGCCCCCCATAGTGGGCATCCCCCACTTCGATGACAGCATTGGCACTGCGATCGACTCCAAGACCACCGCTAAGCAGGTCTGGGACTACCTCAAGGACACCTACGGGAAGCCCGGCATTCCGGTCGTCTACCAGGACTTCCGCGCCGCCATGGGCATCTCTATCCCCAGCGACTCTAACCCCATTCCTGCGATGGACAAGCTCCGTGCTCACTTCCAAACCCTCGAGACCAATCAGTTCACCGTCGCTGAGCACATCAAGGGGATGATCCTCCTCTCGAAGCTCCCATCAGCGATGAACCCGATCATCCAGGTTTACACCTCGGGCCTCACTGCGACGCAGACTACCCCTGCCGTCCAACTGGTTACCTTCGACGAGGTGCGCAACCGCGTCATCATGTACTGGGAGCAGCGCCAGGGGCGCCACCAGCAGAAGCCGCGCGACAGCGCGAACAAGATCAGTGCGGTCAAGCGCAAGCCGCAAGACCCCACTTTCCGCCAGCAGCAGCAGCGCCCGCAAGGGCAGCAGCAGCACCAGCAGCGTAGCAGCAGCACCAGCAGCAGCGCCGTCAGGGGCAGCAGCAGCAAGGCCATCGTGGCAGGCGCGGAGGACACGGCCGTTCCCAGCAGCACCAAGGTGTGCACCAGCACGCCCACATCGCCCACGTCGCTGACACATTCCCTGTGATCACCAAGGGCGAGATGGACACGCTGCCACAGTCGCGGGACCCCCGCGCCCTCCTGCACAAGCCCGTCCGTGCGGAAACCGGCGCGAACCACCAGTACCCTGCGCTCAGGCGTGCCTTCACCCTCGCGAAGGAGCTGGGCGTCGAGCCAACGACCGAGCGCATCCGCAAGCTCGAGATGCTCGTCGTGGCCGGCAACCGCAGCAAGGACCCCGTCCTAACGCCGACGACAGAGCTGCACTCGACGCGCTCATCGCCAGAATTCTCCGCGATGTACAGCGAGGACTCCCGCACCACCAGCCCGAACGTATCGCGCAGCCCAACGCCCTTCGCGGGCAGCAGCGTCAGGATCGTCGAGGTGGACAGCGGCGAGGACACGGATGGCGAGGAGCACGCAGCCAAGCGCCGCCGGCGCACCCTCAAGGAGCGCATCAGGCCGCACCTCAGGGAGCGCATAGGCGCAGTCGTCGAGGACGAGGACATGGAGGAAACCGTATCCCTTGGGCTCAGCAGTGAAGATGAGCAGGATGACGACATCGAGGAGTTCTTCGATCGTCAATGGTCAGTCCATTCCCCACTACACCATGAGTTGTATGCTGACTGCACGCCTCAATTGGCAGTGACTAGTGTCGCAGGATCCTCTCGTCGTGTAGATGTATCGCGCATACCTGTAGCTGCGCCTGTATTATCAGTAGCTACAGAAGATAATACATGTGTTCACCGCTCTACGTATGCAGCGTGCGCGAAGTGTAAGGGGAAAGCGAAATCAATCGTCAATCATGATGATAGTATCTGGATGCTCGACTCAGGAGCATCAATGCACTTCACCTATTCCATGGGTGACTTTGCTGATTTTCGCTATTATAAGGCCAAACGCCCGCTCAACACTGCAGATGGCATGACTTATATGAATGGCGAAGGCACTGTCTTCCTGCTATTGGAGACAGGCGGAACTTTAAGGCTGACAAACGTCACCTTAGTCCCAAATCTCACCAACAAACTCATATCTATGGGTGCTCTTTTGCTCAGTGGGATGTCGGCGAGTGCTACTACTGCCAAGATCTCGCTCTACAGCAACCATGAACGTGTTGTTTCTTTCGAACCACGTGAAGTTGGTGACACTATCTATGTGATTTATGCGCAGCCTGTACGGGCGCGAAACATGGTTGCGCTCACAGGCGTAGATCATGAAACTCTCCACCGTCGCTTAGGTCATCCTTCAGACGATGTGTTGAGACATCTTCGGAAACACACTGAGAAGTGTCCGATCGTCGAGACTCCCAAAAAGGACTCGATTTGCCGTGGATGTGCTGAAGGCAAAATGCCATCACAATCTCACCCGATTGACTATCGGCGTGCATCCAAACCCTTTGAGCTGATCCATGTTGATCTGAAAAGTTTCCCTGTGCCGTCGTACCACAAGTACCAGCACGAAATCCTACTCTATGATGACTACTCGTCATATGCGTGGTCGATTAGCCTTCGCACCAAAGACAATGCACTGCAGTCTACGCGACAATGGTTCTCATATGTCGAGACGCAGTATGGTGCGAAAGTAACCAAGTGGAAATCAGATTCTGGAGGCGAACTCAAATCGCACGCCTTCACCAACATGCTCAAAGACAAAGGCATCGAGATCATCCCTAGCGCGCCTCATATTCATCAACAGAATGGCCGCGCAGAGCGAATCATTCGTACGCTCATGGACAAGAGTGAGGCCATGCGGCATGATGCCTGCATCCCTCAATCTTGGTGGGAATTCTCCTTCGAACACGCAGCGCACCTGCACAACAGGACCCCCATGCGCCGCCCTTGAATGGCGGACGCCCATACGAACTTTTGTAATGGTACCAAGCCAGACATCAGTCACCTACGCGTTTCGGTCTGTGGAGCATATGTCTTTTTGCCACCCGAAGTTCGCAAGAACAAATTATCGCCCAAGTCAGAGCTGATGATTTATCTCGGTGTCGGTGCTGGTAACCACAATCATAAGTTTATGCGCTTGCCAAACAATGTCATCTTTACTGCTGCACAAGCGTTATTTGACGAAAGTTTGTTTCCAAAATGCTCACATGAAAAGAAGCGACAAGGGCAGCAGAGTGCGCCCGAACCAGTTGAACCTGTGGACCAGGCAACTACTCCTTCTTTACTCCCTGATGACGGCGATGAGCCACGCCGTCCTCCCACAAAACCTTCCACAAAGGGCAAGGGTAAGGCGTGAGACGTCGCACCTGCACCAGCTCCGGCTGTACCCCCTGTACCTCCTCAACCTCGTGCACAGCACAGAGAGGATGTACCAGAAGTGCAACACCCTATGCCGCCGCAACCTCCTCCGGTTGACAGGCCAGGCGCGGAAGAACCGCGACGGTCTGCGAGAGAGCGGAAAGTACCAGTTCGCGAAGGCAATGTCTATGGTGAATCACGACACCCTACAGACATTTCTAAGGACATTGAGAAACGGGGATCATGGAAGCAAATGGTTGGTGAGAAACCGAGTCGCTCTCGGACTGCACCTCCATCAAGGGATGAACAGGTTTCCGGACCTAGTTATACCCGATCACTTCCACAATCATGCCAGAGATCTGCTGAACGCGATCCACCTGTTCCAATTCCACCTTCGATGCGCACGCACAGGGAACCAACCCCTGTAATCTCGTCTAGTAGTAGCGATGATGAGGAAGAGGAAGACATGGGTTCAGACCCAATACCTGCATTTGTCCTACCTCAACCTGAGTCTCCCGCTCCTAGTCCTGATCGCTCAGACCCCGACGATGACGATGATGACGATGATGACGAGGAAGAAGAATCTGAAGAAGAGTCGTCAGGTCAATCGTCAGATGAAGTCGAAGGTGTCTTGCGTGCTGCTAGAACTGATGTGGCACAACTATGCCGGGAAGGGGAGCTAGTCTCATCCAATTCCTAATCGCGAAAGCGATCCCACCAGATGAGGGGAGAAAGTACCACCGCCAATGTGCGTGAGTGGACTTACCGTGACATTGCCAGCCTACCAAATGCTGAGCGAAAGGAGTGGTTTACCGCTTGCCGCGAAGAACTAGAGGCCCTTCGCAGGCGCGATGTCTACGACTTGGTCGACCGTCCAAAAGGACGTAAGGTCGTGAAAAACCGCTGGGTATTCGACGTCAAAACTGACGGTCGTAAGAAAGCCAGACTTGTAGCGAAAGGCTTCTCCCAGGTCGAAGGCGAAGACTTCGACAAGATATTCTCTCCAGTTGTACGCTTTGAGACAGTCCGTCTCATCATGGCCCTTGCAGCACTCGAGGACTGGCACATCTCAGGACTCGATGTGCGCAGCGCCTACCTGTATGGCAAACTGGATGAGGAGATCTACCTGGAGCAGCCAGAAGGATTTCGCATGTCTGGCTCTGAGCACAAAGTCTTCAGATTGAAGTGTGCTCTATATGGGCTTAAGCAGGCAGGATTAGCGTGGTGGCGCACCTTGTCTGAGTCCATGAAGTTGATGGGTTACAAACGACTCACCAACGATGCAGGATTGTACATCTACAAACGCCACTCTGATGGTGAACTCGTAGTTGTAATCGTCTACGTTGACGATGCGCTTTTCTGTGGGCGTGACAAGAAGCTTGTAGCTCTACTCAAAGCTCGCTTCATGAAGAAATGGGAATGCCGCGATCTTGGCGATGCCAAAGAGTTTCTGCGCATGCGCATTACTCGTATAGGTCGAAAGATCTTTTTAGATCAGCGCGCATATTTGGAGAAAGTATTGGACCGCTGCGGCATGACGAACGCGCGACCAGCTTTAACTCCACTCCCTGCGGGTTACATACCTGCACCCAACACAGGACAAGCTACACCGGAGCTTCGCTCTAGGTACCAGAAAGTCATTGGCTCTCTACTCTACCTCATGTTGGGTACGAGACCGGATTTGGCTTTCGCTGTGACCAAACTGGCACAGCATGCCGCGAACCCGACTGAGGATCACCTTAGCAAGGCACTTCACATCTGCCGCTACCTCGTCGGAACCAAGAACTACGCCTTGGTTTATAACGGCGATTCTCAGCTCGGCTTAATAGCTGGGACTGATAGTGATTGGGCTTCAGACCCATACACTCGACGCTCGCAAACCGGCTTTATGCTGAAGTTAGCGAACTGTGCATTCTCGTGGGTTTCACGTGCACAGAAGACCATTGCCCTCTCCTCCACCGAGGCTGAGTATATGGCAATGAGCGACTGTAGTCGCCAAGTAGTCTGGGTTCACAATTTGCTTGCTGAACTCGGCTATTATATCGGTCGCGTACCACTGTCTGGAGACAATCAAGGCTCCATTCACATCGGACAAAACCCTGTCACGGAGTCAAGGTCTAAGCACATTGACATCCGCTACCATTATGTCCGTGAAGTGTACGATCGAGGCATTACCGACATATTCTATGTCGAAGGGACTAATAATCCTGCTGATATCTTTACCAAGAATTTGGGCACTGTGAAGTTCCACCACTTCCGTCCCTATCTTGGCTTGCATTTCCCTAAGGCTGCTTAGAGCGCCATGTCCGCTTGCGTACTTGCGAGTGCGTACTTAGCGAGGGGGAGTGTTGAACGCGCATAGCCTAGCATAGCATGCATGGCATAGCTGCGTATATGGATATCGGCATAGCCCGATATCTCATCCATCTACACAGGCGCTGTATAGCCGCCCCACATGATCATCTCATGTGCCGCACTGCCCATCTATCCAGATGTTCCAGGCAGTGCATCCTTGTACTGTATAGCATTACTAATCCAGTACATCCTGTAGTATATATACGGCCCTCATTGGCCCTAATATACAGACCTCTTCTCGCTCTTCTCCTCACTCGATATACAAGCCTCTACCTCTCACTAGCCAGGTGAGTATGTGTGCACACTGCGTGTAGTGCGCCCCCCATAGTGGGCATCCCCCACTATGTTCAACAGGAACCCTAGGAAGTTGGCTTCCATCCGACTTAGATTCAGGTTTTATATACATTGCGACATGAGAGGATGGACTTACTACCGGAGAAACTCAGGGTGCATTGTTGCGGAGTGTAGAGGCGTACGTGAGCAGGCCGGTAGGCGAGTCCATGAGCCACCGGCTCATATTGCGTAAGAGGTCTCCCGTGTGCTTCAGGTCGCTTCCAAGTGTTCCGGGGCGAAATAGCACATCTTTGAGCTTGGCAACGCCCATCGTGTTCCAGAGCAAGACGATCCCCTCACCATGCATCTTGTTCTATACTGTTAAGCTGACTCTCAGACAAGGAATCGAAAGGACATCAGAAACAATGCATACACCGAGTGCGACATCCAGACCTGCCACTATACAGGCCCACACAGCCCATCATACATATCTGAGTTATAAATAAGCAATGTTTGACTGCCGCGGGACGGCGTTTTCTCCGGAACGCCAACCTTCGTATGTGGCGGAAACGATCAATATAATCCAGGGCATCTGACTGACTTCATCAGTCTCGGTTGTCGTATGCGAGTGCGAAAGCGGGACGTACCGGGATCGTTCCGCCATGTGCTTGAGCGACCACGTTGACTCTGCACGGGGTAAGTAGTACCAGTTACCATATCTAGTGCTCCTGCCTGAGCCCGACATTCCAATGAATGAATTTACATTATACTCCCCCTGCGGACAGGAGGAAGCAGTTGAAAAGCGTTTGGCCAGTGTTGTACGGTCTTGTGAAGAGCCTCGAGGAGGGTCGAACCACCGCATGGACCATTTCCGTCACCCTTCACAAGAGGAAAGTGATTAGGCAGGATTAGCCTCGCAAACGACAGGCACCGCTGGGGCAGTAAACGTACCTTCGTCTTGGCCTTGCTGTGGTTCTCGGACAAACCGCCGGCGAAACCCGACGGCACGACGGACCGCCCGAGCCCACCTGCGGCCCGCGTCCTCTTGGTATTGGAGAAGGTTCGGAAGGCGAGCGAGCACGCAACGTAAAGGGGTATTCAAACGAGATCGCCGACATGAGGACGAAAGGAGGCCGCGACTGACCGCATGCCTATACCGGACGTCAAAGAGAGTTAACTGCCCGGCCATGCTAGCCTTGGGTACCGCCTTGAGACCCGCCAGGATATAGTTCAATGCCGTCTGAACATCTAGCTCGCCGACACTCCGAACCTGGTCCTCTACACCCAGCGGCAGCTTGCAGGGTGAATACTCTCTACGTCGTAGAAAGCGGGGCTCTGAGCCAACAGTCCCAACTTCCAGGATGACCTAGACCTCAACCGGCCGTCGTTTGTGCTAGTGTGGGCGGACTGATGAGCGCAATCCTCACGGGAGACACATTCCTAGGAGGAGCATGAACACAGAACACGGATGGACGCTCGGCGGGTAGACTGTTGTCATCCCGCCTCGGAGCGCGGAGTAATGTGTGATTGAGGGTGCGTCGAGCCGTGGCCTGCATTGTGTGCTGCACCACGATGCGGAGATGGCCGCTCGAAGCCACGGGAATCCGTCTTAACAGAGCGTATGAGGTCGAGCACAGGGTAGAAAGGGAGGACATGCGCGTCGTCAATAGGGTCACCATCGAGCGGAAGGCTGGGTCAGAACGGGCACCTCACCTATGCTGACGATACGCATCTGGCAGAGATTGGGCATGAAACCATCCTTGTTCACAATTATATTATCGGCAAGGCGTCGAAATGAGCGGTGAAACGACATACTGGTAGATTCCACAGTTACCAGTGCAGCTGGCACGATATTTGCTCCCCTTGTTGGCGACACTCAGCCTGGTCATGGATCGCGTCTTCAGGATAATCATGGAGCTGCTGGAAGACGCACCATTGTCGCATGCCCATCCTGTCCTTCATCGACCGCACGTTGGTGTACAGTTGGCCCGAGTTTGTCTAAATACTGAGATGATCCACATTTCTGTGCAGCGAATATACTAGGGTGAAGGGTGTACATGTAGCACCAAAGCACCGAGGGATGTTCTTCGCCATGCGCATGCTATGTAAGCGTTAACTTTTGAGGACACGTTCACGACCGGCAAGGGTTTCGTCTCTCCTATAACCGATGAACGTGTCAGCATGCTTCCAGGTGTTCCGGGACGCCTTCGCTCGATGCGCAGTCGTTCCATTCCAGTCACCAGCAGAGCTCGGAAGTCGATGCTTGCGGAACTCCCAGGTCGGAATTCCCCCGTCCTCGCGGCATTCCAACGCCTGACAGCATGGGAGAACGGCGCTATAGTTAGCTGGCCGAAGATAGCTCAAGAAGAGAATCGACGGAGGTTTACATGCTATACAGGGATCAGATAGATCCAAGAATACTTCGAAAAGTCGCTGGAGGGGTTGAGGAAGGGGGGAGGAGATGCGTTCAGGAGCGGAAGGTGAAATACGGACGATATATTGCATCGGTATTGGGAACATACACCATAGATACAGGGGTTGAGACGCTTGGAAGTCCGCGATTTTCCAAGGCCATCTGGAAGGTTGGGTAACATGGGGAGCTAAAGCTAGAGAACGGAAGCAGATGCATGAAGAAGGGTTTTATAGCTGTGGCGTGCCGCCGAAGGGAAGAGAAGTGCGAACGTTTGCGGAAGAGCTGGACAGGCGCGTCATCTTGCACGATCGTCCCTGTCGCGATTTGTCGTCAGAGGTGCAACGTGTGCGGTACCGATTGACTCTTGAGGTTCCCAAGGAGAGGAAGCTTCCGCACGTGTGAAAGGAGGGTCGCCTTAGAGCCGCAAAAGGGTGCATGAGAAGCGGAGAATGGGGAGCAGAAGGCGAGCCAAGGCAGCGGAAAAAGGCTAAATGGGAGGACAAAAGGCGCAAGTGCGTGCAAAGCATGACAGGAAGGCGCAAGTAGGGTACACGTCCCATGACGCAGGCACCGCGCAATCGAACGCAAGAGCCGGAACACGGCGCCAGGTAGGCGGGTACTAGTATCGCCCTGGTATCGCCCAGTACAGAACGAGGCACTCACGACGTTCCCCCTCCCATCACCCTGACTACAGGTTGTCCCCCACACGCACAGGGAGCTTTCTGACGACTTGGCGGCCACCGAGGATGTTGAAGCGACAGGACAGCAAGGATTCCGGCAGCCCGACATTCCGGCGGCCCTCGTGGACAGGGGCGCTGGGCGCCAGACTGGGGATGCGACGGGAAAGCGCATTGGACGAGCAATCGATTGCGTCTGAAGAGACGTACGGGACGATGGTGGATGGGGCGAGCTTGGAGTCGCTAAAGCAGGCGTTCGGGGTGATGGTGGGAGGGAGAAAGCGAGACGGTGAGTAGCCTCGTTGCTGTCTTTGACTCTGGCAGGGGCGGGGCGATAAGGAGATAAGCCTCCTCCCTCGTCTTATCTCTCTTTCCTGCGCCTTGTCTTATCTCGAGCCTTTCCGACTCTATCGGGCCACCATGGATGGAAAACGGCTGCATCCGTGCAGTGGTCGCTTTATTCTGCTGTCTGCGCTCGTTGCTTGGCATCCGGAGGACGGGCTCCGCCCGACAACCTTCCAGATTTCACCTCCCGCGCCTAATAAACCGACCTGACTCCTCCTCTCATCCCTTCCCCCTCCTTACCATCTCTCCCATGGCAGATCCAGACAGCCCATCCTCTTTTGACCGCCGTTCCGTCTCCCGTGGCCGTGAAGCATTCGTGGGTGCGCCATTTCTCCCCGGTTTTACCCTTCTAACTCAATGTCGCCCAGTCGTCTGGCCGCGGCGGAATCGGTAACATCCGCAGGCCTTCTGTCGAGGCTGCAAGCCCCCCACGCGGCTCCGGAGGAGAGCCCTTGTCCCCAGTGCGAGGCCGCGAGGCCCGCGTAGACCCCGAACGTGTGAGTCCTTCCAGAATTCCGTGCATATATCCAGTCTAAGATCCCCCAAGGCTCAATCCACCGGTCGCGGTGGAATGGGCAACATCCGCTCAGGTTCACGTGCTCGCAACATCTCACTCATCCCTGAGAACCACCCCCAGACCGCCTCCCTCGTGTCTGACCATGCTGCCAGTGTGGCCGAGTATGAGCGTGCGGTACTCGAACGGAGCGAAGAGGCGGCAAATGCTCGCGCGGTGCGCATATACCTCACTTGACTAGTGTATAAGTCTTACACGCCCCCTTCAGCGTTCCTCCGGGCGCGGCGGTATCGGAAATATCAAGTCAGGAGATAATTCTCACTCCCGCTCCCGCTCCCGAGCCCCAATGACATCAATTGGACGCGGAGGAGCTGGGAACATACAGACCAACATCAATACAGATACAGAACTATTGGTTCAATTGGACGATGAGGAGCGCCTCAAGTATGCCCATGACGAGGGAGTGTGCGTCTTTCCCATATATTGTTTTGATACTCGTCCTCACTCTTCAAAATTGTAGTCACTCCACGGGCCGAGGAGGTCGTGCAAATTTGACCTCGAAGCACACCCCTCCGTTAGAATCCGTCTCCGCTCATCCGTACGAATTCGAGACAACAGGCCGCGGCGGCGTCGGCAATATGATCCGTTCGCGCTCCAGTTCTCGCGAGCCTGACCAAAGTCGCAGTCGAAGCGCCTCCCGAACTCCTTCGAAAGATCGTGCAAGCAGCCTCGCTCGGATCCTGAACAGAGTCGGTCTACATTCTCCGAGGGAGGGCGAAGGTTCAGAGAGCCCCCATGGCATGAGCTCTGTGACCGAACTTACGGAGCCCTCTGCGGCTGCCCGTGCCTCCGAATAACTCCTTGCGAGGCGTGCAGGCTCGGCATCGCAGCGCAAGCGCGTCTTCATCTCCTCCCAGTCCGCCAGTAAGAAGCGCCAGCGTTCGTCCCGCATCGCGACCGTCGATTTGCTCGCCTCCTCGTCCTCTACCGTCGTCCATTCCCAATCTCTGTATTCCCCCGTCTCTGCGCTTGAATTCGTGACGCCTATTTCTTCTACTCATTCGACTAATTCCTCTATTTCCACTATCTCGCTCCCGGCTCCGATTTCTTCCCTTTCCTCGCTTTCGGCCCGTGCACCGCCCGCTCCATGTCACTGCCCACAGTGCGACTCGGCGTTGCAGTCCCCATCCGCGACCTCCTTCGGCTCGACATCATCGACCCAATCACACGAGTCGCCTCCGTCACCCCATCGTGCCAGCCGCAACAACGTAATCTCACTCCTCATCCCTGCACCCGATCCTTGGTCCTTCAAGTCCGCGAAGTCGAGAGCGCTGCAGCGTCCTGCCCAGCGCTCCGCCCAAACGCTCCCTACGGTTAGCGAAGACATGGAATCTGAGTATGTGTCATTCCTTGATTTCTCTTGACCCGCATACTCTCCCTCTTCTTGTCTCTCTTTGCTGTCTTGTTCTGCTTTTGCTTTGATTGTTTGCTTTCGGACCACCTTTTGGTGGACTTACTTCTAGATGATCATGTGCGTCCTCATGTTTGGATGGTTGTTGCTTACCCCATCGCGACCTCCCCACGTCTATCTCTCCAGCCCCACCTTCATTCGCGCTACAGCCCGTTCCCAGCCGTTCCCTCGGTATCGTCAAATTTCCCTGCATGTATCATGTTCCGTCTACCACCTTCCCTCCTTGATTTCCACAGCGGATGTTCGCCTTCACCAAACCCACGCGCAGCGCACATCGCGTGCGATCATTTACCTCTTCCCTTGGGCCATCTGCGTTCTACTTCCATGTCACAGCGCTGCCGCGCATAACAGACGTCTTGCTCGCACCTTATCGGTCGACAGTCGTTGGCTAGACCGCCCGCGGGCAACGCTGCCCCTCGTGGATTCGCAGGTTTTGCCCGGAATGCAGCTTCGTGGACATTCGCGTCCTCTCTCATGCTGGGGCACAGCCCATGAGAGACGTCGCAATGTCCCGTTGCCGGTCCCGGTGTGATCCTGTCCAGCCAACCGCGGGTGCAGCTTTTGACCATCACGGCGAACACTAGTACTATACCGTATGACACGATACGAGATACCCACCCTCCGGACTGCTTCCCCACACTCCCACCAATGCCCACACTACGGATATCCGGATTCTACTGTACATCACATGTCCCCTGCTTCACCCCACGCCCCCGACATTCAATTTCGAGATAATCTCGATAGACGGACACAGGCTCCACGCCTGTTTTTACGTTGCCCTTGGCGTCTTCCTCTCACTCGAGGGTTGAGGGCGGCCTCTATCGTGGCTTCTGCCGCCGGCGCGCGGGGCTTGACGGAACCTTTCCCCTCGTCGCCCCCATTCCCCACATCCCATTGCACAGCACCTGCCGTGCACGGGGATGGTTTGGCCATGACGACGGGAAACGGGTTCTGCTGACCTCGTCTTCGCCCGCAGGGATCGGCGGAAGGAGGAGTTTGGAAGGCGCTCCCCTTCGGGATGGCTTCCAACTGCGTTGTTCCACGGCCGCGCCACCTCGAGGGCCTGTTTCATTCCACCTCATTCTTTTTTTCCTTTCTTCTTTCGATTCTTCTATCCACCTCCTGCCTCCTGCTTCGTCTTCCTGGGCGACGCGCTGACCTGGTCCTTATCTCTCCTCCAGATGGGCGCGCAAAGAAGCTCAAGGTCGCCGAGTTGGCCGCTCGACGACGTACGCCCGCAGCCATCGGGCTGTCAGTGTCTCCCCGAGCTTCGCCGACGGGGCGAGCGCGGTCGAGCGAAGCTGCGAGTGGGATGCGCCCCCCTGGGTGCTGTCCGCCCGAACCGGCGTATCTGCGTCTGTATCAGCTTCGACGGCAATCCGACTTGACAGTGGCAAGACGGATGGACGGATAGTTGGACGGACGCTCGATCTGCGGTGCCGGACAAGGGGCATCACATACGGACTGCACCGGTATGGCGGTGGCACACGACACCGAAGACGAGCGGGGCGATGCGACCGAAATTGAATACACGACGAAATGGAAGAGGCGTCTCCGCGCCTCGGACGGTCTGAAGATGGCTTGTCAGAAAAGAAGCCACAGATCTCGAACTCACCGCTCATGAATTGTATCCGTATGTAAGATAACTTTCCGTTTTGTACTTACCGACTACTGTATCAGCCGGCGCAGAGGCTGGGGGTTCGCAATGACAACAACGACGGTGGGGGATGGGAGTGCGCCTGCGCGGGCGGTGCCCTGCCTTTTCCTTCATCTTTGATATATTTCTCCCATATCGCGGCTGTGTTCGCTCGGTTATCTATCGCGGGACTTGCGTGGGTGACCTCGGCCTCGACGGTGCACGAACGAATGACTGTTCGTAGCTAGCCCGCCGACGGCTGTCGTGTGCCGTGAGCGTAGGCTGTGGACAGAATGCTAGAAGCTGCGGGGTGGGAACGCTCGAGCATGGCGGAAGTGTTCTGCAGCCTTAGGGGCTCCGATAAGCCTAGGCCTCAACTAGCAACACTGGCGAGCGGCTCCGTCCATTCGTGTACGCAAAGTTGCAGGTGGCAGTCGCCCGGCCACAAAGCGGTGAAAACATCCGAATAGTGGTATGGTAAAACCTGGTAGGGCCTAGCTTGGAAAACGGGCTACATGAGGTAGGCCTAGGGCGTCCTCCGGGGTCGGATTTGAAGACAGTCGGCACTTTGATTTGTCGGCGTCCAGTGCATCCGACTCCGGATGCAGCACATAACCCAGGTTATTCGTACAGGCACGAACTCTTCGCCGGTTAGACGTTCCTCGTCTTGGCAGAATCGAACATCCGCCGGCGTCGGGTCCAAGGGAGGGCAGATAAGCCTCGGTCAAAGATTATTAATTGAATACTCCCCTTGGAGCTCGAGCGAAACACGGTGCTGGGCCTTGTTCAACGTTGAACCTTTAACCGTACATTCAAGTAGGATTTCTAACTGTGCTAATTATGGGCCAAGAACGGAATGTACTGTACCATTTCGACCTAATATTCACTGGGTGTGACCTGTGACCTCGAAATTTTGAATATTCACCCTTTCGAGAGCCCTTGTGACCGTGGGACAAGTCCTGATATTCTCTTCATGGTCCCCGCCAAAATCGTGTTAGCGCCCATGTAGCGCCCGTGACATTCCTCCCTACAAACCTTCGGAAAGACTTGTGACGCGTGACAGTTTTGGGATTATTCAGATTCAAAGTGCCCTGTGACGCGTGACAAAAATATAGGGTCGAAATGGTACAGTAGTCTGCGCTGTTTCGAGAGATAAGGGGGGGGTTATCAAAGAGGTAACCGCCAACTTGAACGCCGTGCCCCTTAAGGAATGTCCAAGGGGCCCTTCTTCAAATCACTTCTGACGCGGTTCTGACATACGAATAACGGGCCACTGTTCAACTGCAATCCATACAAGATTTAGTTTTATAGATGGCATTAACTGACGAGTGTCGGAACTGACTTTGCGGCCGGAAGGTGGCAATGTGGCCTAATGCCGAAACGGCGCAGAAGTAGATTGTCAGGTACAGTGTCGTCATGTCCATTCCCGACGCGGCACAGGCCTACAAGATTAAGTTGCTCGTGAACGCATTCTCCAAAAAGGAACACCGTTGATCCAATGGGTGTACTTGAGAAGCGTCCATGCTCTCCTCTTCTGGGTTCACAACGTCATGTCCGAGCTCTTCAAGTTTCAGGCCTTCAGGTTCTGGAGAGGGCCACGATGTCACGTCACCGCTCCCGAAGGCGAGCGTTGTATTCATGGTAAATTCACGACATAATCCGGACGTCCGTGCAGCAGCTCTGCGAAGGTTGATCAAAACGCGGGTACACAAGGCGCTATGCACCGTGCGCAGGGGGCTGAACAGACTTTATGAACACAACCGCAAGGATCGGGTGAACAGAATGAGACTTACAGGTGAAAGAAGGCGGCTAATTCGTGCTTTTGGGAGGTATGCAGTAAGGAATCGAGACTCGAGAGATCATACTGACAACGATCACTCACAGGAGCTACCATCATTACAGTCAAGTTGCCAACCGAAACGGCTGGAAATAATGCAACATGAGTCTTCAAATCTGATGTTCATCGTAGGATGACTCACCAAGAACAATAAGAAAGAAGACGACTGCTACGATGACGATGATATGAGAGAATGCCTTCTATCAATCAGATGCACGACTTACCGTCCCAATACACGGTACGATGCAAGGTCCCTTGCAAAACCCGCATTTCAATCCAATTATAGCCGGTAAAGATGCCGGCACTCAAGGTTGTCACTTACCGTACAGGGAGCCCTTCCACATCTTAGTTATGGTTAAAACGATGATAGCTGGGCGAATGATGTCAACGTCATGCCAAGAAGAGCGCAATATTCACCATTCAATACCAGTTTCTCCAAAAATAATGCATGCGAATGCTGGCCACGCTCCCTGATCGTGTATTGCAGGCATGCAGCCAGCGATACGCAATATGGGTTGAGGAATGTCTGTAAACAACTACCATGTAGCCACAAGAAGTTAAGATCAACATAAACTTACGTTGATACGAAACTAGGGCCTTCTCGATTGTATATATCGCAAAAGCCTGTGGAAGACATTAGTCATTTGCCCTGCTTGAAAGAACATGTGGTGGCCATACGAGGGTGCCTATCACTATGAGAATAGAGAATACGATGAGCTGACGATTGAATCGCCAAAGTGCCCAGGTCCTCCCAAGTAAGATCACTATGCACCAAACGTTCAGTCGCATCTTGCATTCCCTCCACCAGATCAATGGGGCACTAACGTTCAGAAACTAAGGTCCCAAAGAGGATGGCGTCTAGAAAGAATTATCAATTACCCTTCGGTTCTGCAGAAAAGCGAAGAACGCACAAGCGACTGCCGTGTATAACCTCATGCACGACTGCGAAATCCTCCTTTAAACATCAGGGGCAACCTATAAGTCAAGCGAAAGTAACGTGCCTGAGTATTTGATGCCTCGAATTGCACTAGCAGACGTATGTCAGCATATCGGATACAACTTCCGAAAAAGAACAGTGTCGTACAAAACGATGCGACGATCAGGTCGACACAGGGAGAGTATTTGTTCACGAGATACAGGACCTTCATCGGGGTAGTCTTGGCAGGCCATACGAGGGCAACCTTTCGGAACGCAGATCTCAATTCGACAACGGAAATCCGAAAGGCACCATGCTCACCTCATCCGGCAGAGTGGCGAAAATCTCGAGGAGCTAAAAAGAACATATGAGGGCGTGAGGGGATTCGAGGGCTCGACTCGCATGGACGTACTACGAAGGTGAAGGAAACCCCTGGGATTTGCGTCAGGAGTATTCCCTTTAAAACTTGATTGCTTCTCTCACCGACTACAGACTGCAAGATAGACCAGTCAAAGACCCAAATACCGAGAACCAACGTAGCACGCACCCTGACCAGGTTAAATCGGTCTAGGTGTCTCAACGCCATACCAGCGCACGACATAACTTCTGAGTGGCAGTTGGCCATCCTTGCGGACAGGAAATCGACTGGTCGAGTGAGACAAAAGGCTATGGAGTGGAGGTGAGAGATTGCATACCGAACCTCTTTTAAGTTGCAGGACTTGACAGGCGATGGGGTGTTACTTTGTTTCTCCAAGAAGTCGTTCGGAGCAGTGTACCAAGACTGGCTTGGGACCGTATAGCCTTCGAGTAACCTTGTGTCTTTATGGCCAACCAATACATAAGCCGTCCAAAATACACTGAACGTCATGCATACCTATCACCACATGGCGTGGAAGGGAACGGCAAGACTGTCACCTGTGTTCGAGCCACCCCAAACGGATGTTTCAATAGAGGAAACTCTTGTCCTCTTGGAGACCAGATCCATCTCAAAACATACCCTTGATGGCATGGACCAGACCGAGTGGTAGCCACCCAAACCAGAGTGCAGACGTACTAATTTGATAAAATGACTCGCTCTCGTCATTGCACCAGTTCAAATTAACCCGGCCGAGAGGCCGCAATGGCAACGCTGCGGTTTACATTGATCGATGCTTGACCAGTAATTGAAGATGTTGGCCTGCGCGAGTGTTGATCGTTGAGGTTCGTCCAAGACCTGAAAACGCGGCGAACACATGCACAGTCAGTTTCAAGTTCTTCGAATAAGTGGCTGGGTTCTCGCATCTCGCCCGCCCGATGTCCCTTTCATTCCGGTACCTTGGAAATAGCCTACTCGATCCCTTCCTGACGAGCTGTGCACTAAGTTACTAGACTCTGTAGGACGTCTGTCACGCTCTGTATGGGGGAACCGAGTACTTAGATGTCTTGAAGTGTTGGGCGGAAAACAGTGAGCATACGCACAGAAGATGTGCCGATGACAGGGAGTTCAATATAGTTTTCTTGACATTGTATCGTAGAGCGCATACAGCCTTCTGACTCCGAGTTCAACCCTCGGCAGCCAGTGTGGACATAAAACTGAATTAGCTGTGACCTCTCAGAACACGATGCAGCACGCACATTGGATGTAGGGTGACTGTTGAATGTTGAATGCCCCGTAGTTTGTGGTCTTGCTTATTGAACATGACCGAGGAAGGGATTGAAACGCTAGTCACGGTTCTAAGTATGTCACGGAAGCAGTGCGAGGACGACGAGCGCATTACACCCTCAGCCCGAGCGTAGTCAGCAGCCGGCCATTCTTGTAACTCTTCCATTGAACTGCTTAGTTTGTGCGTTAACGACAACCGACACACCAAAGTCTAATGTGGGAGGAGGAAGATCATAAGATAGGGCAGTCATTAGAGTCGTTAAATACTAACCGACGCGAGTAAGGAAGAAGACATGGGTGAGAGAAAAGAAAAAGGCCTATATACATATGTATGAGGGTGCGACGTAGTAGTATTAGGAGCGCCGTGGAGTTGGAGAGGAATAGAGACACAACGAAGGTCGGCGGCTGCCACGGAATGGACACGTTGACAGGTGGTCGTGGGCGTGAAGGTATGAGGGCAACGACTGAGTGCGAAGAGATGAGGAGAACGAAGCCGACCGAGACTATCCAGGCAAGGAAGGAAGGGCATGCGACGTATAAGGGGCAAAGGCGAAGGAGACGACGAATTCCGGGATATCAAGGGGTGTGTAATGATATGGTGAACGATGGGGGAGACGTCGGGAGTGGTACAGCGAGGAAAACCTTCACCTACATGCGTTTTTGCTTGCTTCTGCGACCCCGACTCTATACCGATGATTCTGGCTTTACTCGCCAGAACACCGCCGCCGCTGCGACTGCTAGTACTGCAATACCGAATACTTGGGATGCATGTTGATAAGGTGTTTGCTTTGTAATAAATGTGTCAGTGAAGGAGGGATGGTGCAATACAAAACAACTCACGGGTCCTTTCGGCGACTGGTGTGCACGTGTATCTGTTGTCCCGCCAGCGCCGGTCGCTGAGGCGACGACGCTCGACGTTGAAATTGGTTGGTTCACGACAGACGACTCGGGCGTAATAGGGAATGGCATCTTGCGCTCGCTGCCGTCACCGGCGTCGCCTCGTTCTCGATCGCTAGGCTGAAGACCTTCAGAATCGCTCGAGTCGTCAACAGACCATGGGGACCGCCGCCGGGGACCTGAGAACGAAGCTTCACTGCCTTCTGCGTCGTTGACAGCGGTGCTGCCGTCCGTGATGGGAGGCGAAATGGACCGGGACCGAGTGCGACCTCTCGACGAGCTCAAGCGTTTCCGTCGCTGCCGTGGCCGCATCGACTCCGCGGATAGGCTCCTGGGACTCGGAGGGGTGACGAGTCCTCCGCTCGCGTGTGGCTTCGCGTTGCCGTTGAGAAGACTATGCTGGTGTTGGGCCTGAAAGGACGCCAGCGAGAGCAGCCCCGTCTCGACCTTCTGCGCAGCGCTCGTCACCGTCTCCTCCGCCGAGCGCATGCGGCTCTCCCACTCCTCCTTCGCTCGCCGCAAGCGCTCCCGTTCCTCTGACCAGTCCTCCTGCACGCTACTCCACCGGCCCTCCACGCTCTTCTTCCACTCGGAGAACATTGTTGTAAGCGACTCACGCTCCTGTATCCGTGCCTCCTCGACAGCAGCGGCGGGCACGGACGGCTCCTCCGGGGCTGCGGCCCGAGCGGCCTCGGCTGCTTGGAGCTGGTCCGTGACCTCGGCTTGTGACCGGACCTGAGTCTGCGTGACCTGGACCATGTTCTCGAGCGACGCAACCTTGGCCTCGAGGACGGAAATTGTTGATTGTGCACTCGCGTGTTGAGCCTCCAGGGAGCGCGAGAGTTCAAGCGCCATCTCCAACTGCTTGGCGAGGGCATTGAGACGTTCCGTGAGCTCATCAGGAACGGGGGCTGCTGCAGGAGCAGGGGAAGGTGAAGGAGAGCGAGCACGAAGGTCAGCAACAGCCTGCTTGCGGAACTGGTCTTGCTCATGCTCGTCGTCGTCCTCGGACATACCCATCCCCGTCGGCTCAGGTGTACGTGGCCGACCAAGCTCCTCACGTCGTCTCCGACGTTCCTCCTCTTCCTCGGCGGCAATCTGCTCCTCGTCTTCCTCCTCAACTCGTTCCAGCTCGTGGGGAACTACAGTAGCGATGCTCCTCGCATCGTCGTCATCAGACGTGAAGTCGTTATCGTCGTCAGCTTGGTGGTGTGAACGGCGACCATTGGTGATACGGAAGAGCTCCATCTCCCGCTTCCTCTCCTCCATCGCATCCCGAAGCGAGCTAACTTCCTGCTTAATCGCCTCATGTTCTGCCAGAATGCCCTCGAGCGTGCGAACCTTCTCAACGTGATCGGCAAGTGAGCGTTGGGTTTCTTGGAGTTGAGATTGGAGCTCGACTACGACGGTTGGCGGCTCTGAGAGTGGGCGTTGCTGCTGCTGCTGCTGTTGTTGTTGCTGCGCTGCCTCCTCTTGTGCACGAGCTGCCTGCGCGGGCATTACAGGGGGTAACGCCGCGGGATAGGGCTGGAGATTTGACGGCTGTGCAAAGTTCCTACTGTCAGCATCTGGCAACATATGAATGAAAACATGCGTACGAGGTTACCGCCAAGAGTGTCATGGATCTCTGCGAGACCACTGCTCAATGAGTGTAGCTCCGCGCCCGTCTCCCTGCTCTTCTGGAGCTCGCCTTGCAAGCGGCTCAGGATGTGGTCGAATGTCAACCCGCTCTTCCCGGGAGCACGCATATTCCCGCCCATACCACCCATCCCCGAAAGGCCCTGAGGCTGCAATGTTGGCCGCCTCTGTGGGCCAACAGCCCCATTCGAGCTGCCCTGGCCATTGGCAAAGTTGAATGGCCCGTTGGGGGTCGGTTGGTTGGGCATGCCGCCCATGTAGCCTCCGGCGCCCTGCTGTTGCGCCTGCGCCTCTGCGCGTTGCGCGGCCTGCGCATCGAGCTCCGTGAAGACGCACACCACACGAGCAGCGACTTTGTGGTGAACGATGGTCTTATTGTCCTCACCAACGATATCGATACCGAATTCCTACGGGGACCAGGGCCGTGAGACACAAAGACGGACATCGCGTGAGAGGCAGAGGCCTGCGAAAAAAGTCGAACTTACGACGATATCGTCGGTCTTGAGCTCGTACGGCTCGGACTCGAGCCCTTCGGGGCTGAGCCGCTCACCGTTGATGAAGGTGCCGTTCGAGCTTTTCACGTCCTTGATGAAGATCTTGATGACGGAACGGCGGGGGGTGCGGTCAGCGCGACGCGGACACCCGGCCTCATTGGGGGGCCAAAGGGGGTTGAAAGGCGCACCTTGCCGTTCTCCTCCCACACCTCTGCGTGCTGCCTGCTGAGAACCTTGGAATCGAAGTAGCCATTGCGCTCTGCGGGGACTGTCTTGGCGTTGGTTTGTCGTCCGATCTTCACGCGCTGGTTGTTGACAAGTGATATATGCTTGGGGACGAAGGAGTCGTTAAGCGGGTAGAGATAGAGAGCAGGAAGGGGCACTGCGGGGTGCGGGGCGGAGAACGGGGCAGGCATCATGGACGCCGTCGTCAACAACGAGCAGGACGGTTACAGGAGAGGCCTTTGTTTGGCCCTTGTTTGGCTGCCGTCTGACTCTTGCCTCTCTCACAGCCACGTGGCTCGCATCCTTTAGCGGAGCTTACTCCGCCGCCCCAGCGTCATGTGTGCTCTCTCCCAGAAGACGTACACGCCTGGAAGGCTGGAACCCCGCTAGCTATAGCTCTTCAGATTACGACATGCTACGTCCTTTCAAAGGGATGGCCGCGAAGGTCTGCAACGCGCATCGATGAGCCAACGCATGCAAACATCCGTAACTGTGCGCTCCAGCTTCCCTGCCTGCAAGCGCCCGCTCCCAGACGCCCGCTCCAACGCCGCCACCACCGACTCGGAACAGAGAGCGACGACGAGAAGTCGATAGGAGGGTCGCGGGAGCCTACGAAGCCCCCCATTTACGTTGGGAACGGTATGTTGGTGAGCTCCACACGCTGTGCAAAGACTTACCCGAGGCCTCGTTGCACACCCGCGAGGTGAAATTGATCTCCGTTTGGTCAGGTGTGTGTACTAGGTAGGACGGTCTGCAGGTCTATCTACACCATGTGTCTGTACGAACGCCGTCTCATCTACACCTGCAGGCTGTCATCCGAGAGCACTCTCTCGCGTCTGATCTATCCATCACTTTTAGAGCCACCGGAGAGTGTCAATGTATCATCGCAGCGCGTCGATCAACCCGTGGTACACCGAATTCCTGCAAGATATCCTTGGATTGCACGTGTGAGTGAACGTAGCCATATGTTTGCCGCTCATATACAATCTATGTTGCACGTACCAATGACGGAGCATTGGTGGGTGGTTCGCACGATGCTGAACCGACATGCTGAACCGACATGCTGATTCCCTCAATATCCCCTGGTAGATATCTTTCGCTGCGCTCACCTGCGGCTGGGGAGAGCATTGTGGAGATACGTCGGGATTCGAGGCGCATTGCATCCGCTCACGGAACCTCGCCGGTCGTCACAGGTACCATCTTAGGAACATCACGAGCATGCTTGAAAGAGTCCTTTCTATGTGAAAACATATTTAGAGGCCTCGCCCTTCAAGTGTGTCCGTGGTGCTACTAGTGAAACGAGAACAAACATCGTTACCCCTGGAGTCGAAGAGGCGACCGTGTCTCGGCTAGCCCGCATACCGTCGACTATCTCGCCTGTAACGTAAATGCATGTGCTTCTTCAGTGGGTGCACGGGAGAGGACAAACATCCCCGTGTTCCCTGGAACGTACCCTATTGGCACTCAATGCTCATTGGGACAATACCGGGAAGCGCAATAGGGTCGCCAAGTTGGTGAGCACGGTCAGATTCGAGTCGGCTCTCTCGCTAACCTTATACCTAAACTACCGAGACCTCAGCGACGTCTCCACAGCCACTAAGTGAGCAGTACCCGTTCCCTCTCCAGACACCACGCATATATGCGCTCTCACCACGTACGTCAGGCGGAGCCGGCCAGCCTTCCACGCTCTAACCCCTTGCGCTGCGCACTTCCCGGAAACCTCGGAGTCCCGTACTTACGTGAGCCCCCCGACCTACTCCAAGTATACGTTACTTGCGGCGATCCGACCTCCAACGCAACGCAATCACCACCAGATATTCGTACCATCTGCGCGCAGCAGCGCAGTTGGCATCGGCAGTACGTATGCACAGCGGCAGATACAACCTGGTGTGGCTAACTTCCGTATACAGCGCGGGCCGTCCTCGGGGCCTCCCCCCTGCCCCCCTCCTCCCAGAATCAGCGAGAACCCCGACGCGCTTCCCGTCTTCTCTCCTTCGTTCCACACTAGGCAGGTCGCGTTCCCATCATCTAGGGGCCGGCTCTCCCATCCCACAATCAGATAATGCAAACCCGCCGGCGAGCGCTGTCCGCTAACGGCATTCGGCGACAGAGCGACTGTGCACTGTGCACGCAATAATAACGGGGGTACAGTGGGCTGGCACGGGGATTCCACACAGGGTTAACGTGGCCTCCCAGCAGCTGGGGCTATGACGTGGGGGTGCGCGCGGGAGGTCACGCGGAGAGGCCTTCCTGGTGTCACTCAAGCTATCGGATTTCCGGCAGAGATCCAGCGGAGTGAGTTGTGAGCTTGGGATGAATTCGAATTCGAAGGGGAGGAGAGGGCATGCGCCCCCGAGATTGATGGGAGAAGACTTTTATTCATAATCATACGATCGTGACCGGCACCGGGGACAAGGGGGCTAAGGACTTACAGTAGGCACGGAACTCATCTAATCTAGAGGAAATCCACGACCGTCCGGACCGAGGCTAGGAACTTGGTGTGAGATAGCTGACGGCGGCGCAAAGATCTGAAGTGACCGGGCGGAGAGGGGGGATAACGGGGATTGAACAGCACCAGGGCCCCTGGGCGGTGAGAGCAAGACAATATAGTACATACTACGTGTTGCGAGCGACTGGGCAGATTTATAACCGGGCGTTACTGGTGACGATACGGTTCCAATAGACAAGGCTGCGCTCCGAGCTAGGACACTATGTTACAGATACAGTAAGTAGATGATCGTGGCAAGATGTACACGGCGAAAAATCAAAACGCATGGGGGTTGATATGTATCAGGTGAGGGACGGGCGGCGGCGGAGGCGCGGGCCAGAAGGCTGTGTGTAGAACAGGCCGAGAGTGTTGGCAGATGGCAGACAGAAAGACAGGTGGCGTTTCAACAATGGTACGGACCCAAGAGGGCCACGGGGCCGTTCGTGGCGAAGATAGGGTGCACAGAGCAGGCCGGAAAGACGCACGGCACGTCCAACCGAGTCCGGGTCCAAAACATCACTCTTGCACGTCGAGGGTCGACCCTTGTGGAGCCGCGTCAGTCCAGCGCCCATCTTCTGCACGATAGGCAGACGTCTTACCATCGCAGTCGTCCAGCGTTCGCACTAGTCGCGCGGTGTGTCCAGTAGGATGGCCCTGATCCGCTCTCCGTCCGCTCGCGACAGCGACAGGAGCCCGGGGCTGGGGGCCTCATCCGTGGGCCTCGGGGCCCTGAACCACATGCAGTCGCTAGCGTACATGCCTGCGTCTCCGTCGTGGAAGCCCACGCCGACATACCCTAGCGTCTGGACGCTCCTAGTGAGCGTCCGCGCCATGAGAGTGATACGGCGCCGCTGCTGGTCCGTGAGTGCGGACGTTGACCCTGGGCCTGCATACGAAATGCAGAGCCCCACGAGCGAGGTCTGCCGCATGATCTCAAGGTTTCGCTGCTTTACGGAACGGCGGGTGAGCCACAGGCGCGAGGAAATGAATGGGGGAAAACACGCACAACCCATTCTTGGAAAGTTTGCCACTGCATGCTGGCCCGCCCACACATCCCATCGCTCACAACCAGCTCCAGGTATCGCAGCGACGGCATCGCCGTCTTCATCCGCTCCAAGAACGTCTCTGAGACCGTGTGGGACATGGTTACGGAGAGGACGACGGGGTTAGTCCTCTCCATGAGCGGGAGCGTCTTGAGGTCGTTCTGGGAGCCGGACCTCGCGCCAATCGGGTATTGAAGCTGCAAACGCCGGACTGGCGAGGGGAAGAGTGGAATTGGTGCGCTGGTCTCCAGATAGTCTAGCTCGGGCCAGCATACGACCGGCCCAGTCTCCTGCTTCACAGAAAATTCCAGGTAGAAGGTCAGGCGTTGGAGGTTGGGGAACGCGCGCGCAAGTTCGGATATCTTGGCGATGCGACCTCCAATGTCGAGCGTGTGCACGTCCGGCCAGACGTGTCGGTCGATAACGCTCTCGAGCATACATCCGCACTCCCAGAGTTTGATGTGTTTGAGATGGTCGACGTACCGTCCGAAGGGAGTGATGTCTCCCTGGGGTCGTGGGCCATCCTTCCAAAGGCCGTTCTCGATGACATGCAGCTTGCCTTGGAGCTGGGAGATGGCCTTGAGGGAGGTGTTGCCGATATAGTAGAGGGAGAGCTCTTGCAAATGCTTGAGCTGGGAGATGGCGTCATAGACAGCGGGGTGGGATTGGAAGAGAGGCTCGGCGTCACGGATATGGAGGACACGGAGGTTCTTGGCTTTGAGGAGGAGTTCGGTGAGGAGTCCTGCGGGGGAGAAATCGGCGCCCCAGCCAGTCCTGGCGCCGGAACCGGAGGGGCGCGAGAACGCACCGTCGAGGAGGCGGAGGGCACGGAAGTTGGTGGAACATAGTTCAGGCTTTGATGTCATGAAGCGACAGAATTTCTCAAGGCGGTCTGGGCCGTCATCGAAACCGGGGTCGCCAATAGAGACGTCGGCAACGATGCGGGGCATGGCGAAGTTGTAGACATGCTTGCATGTGAGGGCAAGCTGGAGAGAGTCGTCGATAGGGCAGAAGTCGACGATGGCCCTGAGGACATCTTGACAGAGGGCGAGGATATGGAGGTTGGAGCGGAATGGGACGGGGTCGGATGGGGCGGGGCGAGAACGGTGGACGCGAGGAGCGGGTGGGGGCGGGCGAATGGGGGGCTCGAGCAAGAACTCACCAGCAGGCATTTTCAGGGGAGCGGGGTATGCATGGAGGAGGTAGAAGTACTTTATGGGGCGGAGGGGAGGGATTTGGGGCGAGGGACGGAGGAGGGGGAGAGGGAGAGGGAGGTGCTTGAGGGAGTCGTGCGTGAATATAGCATCTGGATCCGGTTGGCATTGGCAGGAGTGATCGGGCGCGGATTCGTCGTAAAAATGGTTGACGGTCAGCATCTTTCGGTCGATCGGCACAAGACGCGGATCGACTGGGCGGCTTCAGCTGGGCAGCGCACTCGGGTGCGGGTCGTCGCGGTCGGGAGCAGGCCTGCTCGCCTCCACCCGCTCACGTTCCAGCCAGCATCCTCTTCGCCTGCCCGCCTTCCCCACGGCCTCGCTTCTCTCTGCTTCTCGCGTCGGCACCCCTTACGCGGCCGCCTTCCTCAGACCAATACTCAACGCCAGCCCTCCGTTCCCTACCCTGATCCCACTCCGAATGCTCGCCTGGGCCCCTCGTCTGCCAATCATCACCAGAGACACTCCAGAGACGGCACAGCTGACCCCGTCCAGACCGCCAGCAGTCCAGCGGTTAGGTACGATCGGTGAGGCACTAGTCGCTCGTGGCAGCGCTTGCCATCTGATTGCGTTTGAGCGGCTTCCAGCTGCAACGTCAGCTTGCCGAGTGCTAGTGCTGGACCAGCCATCTCTGATCCTCCCCACCTCATCCCATCCTCTGGTCCCCAACTTGACTTTTACAAGTCTTGTCGTCCGGCACTCGGCGCTCGTCCACACAGAAGACGCCCCAAAGAGAGCGCTGGGCTTGGTCAGCCACTGCTGGTGCACGCGTGTTGTTGCGCTTGGAGAGGGGAGGATGCCTTGAAAGGCCGATCGTCAGGGGAAGCCCCATCGCATCGATCATTCACGATCAGAAGCTTCCCACGCAAAGCCCGTTTCGACAGCCAGATTGACAACCACACAATCCAGATGCAACTCTCTCTTCCCTCTCCCCAGCGTCTACTCCATCCGACCGTCGGCGTTGAGTAAGTATCTTGTTGACCCACTCCCCTCCTCACCTCTAACATATCGGCCCGACATCCATCTCTGAGAAACAAACGATTGTGGTCCACCTACTGCCCCATTCCGATATTCGGACGAACACCGACATGCGCGTTTGCGAGGCTAGTGCGAGGTACACTCCGGAGCGCTCAACGGAAGACTCCAGTGCATGCCTCGTGCTATCTGCTTATGGCTGCTCGTTCGCCAGCTGTGGCCTACCCCAAGGTTCAGTCGAGCATAGGTCCCGATCTTCCTCCTCCCGACCGGTTTATCTCTCATGGATATGACAGTCTTCGGTCCCATATCCTCTGGGAACTTGCCTCGACAGGCATTCTCTATGGCTACCCGCATCCCCTTTGACACTTCCCGCTCCCACTTCCCAACCTCCTCCGCTCGTCGGTTGCCATCCTGGCAATTGACGGAACCGTACCGTTATGCACGCCACCACCTGCATGCCTTTCCCAGGTTTCACTCCGTTTTGATCGCCCTGTACGGCTACGCCGGCGGTGTGTTTAGCAGTCTGACATATTAAAACTTGGTCTCCTTCATAGGCTTCACGGAGTTGAACGCTGTCGCCTGCGATGAATCCCCTCCCGCCGAGGAATCACCGCCAACACGGCCACCCACTGGAGCCTCTCTTTGGTCATTCCACCGCTTGACTAAAATATTATGCTTGTCTTACAGGCTTTCATTCCAGACCGTTCCGAGTTCCATGGCCACATGGATTGTGCTTGTTTGCTCCTCGTGTCGACATGTGCACACGGTAATTTTGGGGTTCGTTTTTAAGCCAATTCGTTTCGACCGCATCCTAATCGCTTCGCTCGTAGGCGACAAAAAGAAGCGGCCTTGAAGCTTTGAAACAAGTACTAGTCTCGAAGCCGACCTGGCATGTAGCGCTGTCATCTATCCGGGCTTAAGTTCGCTCGGCTCGGCACAGGTCACGACAACACAACTAGAGTGTCCTTAAGGTTTAATGCGCATCCGATTCTTCCGAGTTGGACACTTCGGTGCGTTCGGTTCTCCCGAGATCGCTTGAACCCTGCTTTTACTGCGCTCATACTTAGGGTAAGTACCTCGAATGGCCTGTCTATGTCATGCTATGACATCTTCGTCTTTCGTCTCGTTCATGTATTTGGCTCCCCATTGTCTCTCTGATCTCCTCCTCTTCGGTTGGTGGCAGTGGGACACCGGACCCGTCTGCCTGACATCAGGGCTGGTGAGGTCGGATCCGGATTCCCCACCTTGCCCAACTCCAAACTTCTTCATGAAGGGCTGTATCTAGTCTTCACATATTCTGTGCATACTATCAGCCTTGTGCCCTAGAAAGACCCTGGGATGGTCTTCAAATCTCATGCTACCCGGACGCTCCTAGTCCATTTGACTCCATTGTACGGAAGCGCTACGAGGGAGCCGCTCACGTCGGGAATCCGTAATATCGGCGGCAATTGTATTAGTTTGACCCAGATGTTCCTTTATTCCGAGCAGAATGTCACCCGAACTTTACTGTCTCCCCAACCACAGGACACGAGGCTAAGCGTAACCAGGCTCCAGGCAACTGCGTTGGGTACTCATGGTGATTGTTGAACTCCGATGCCCCGAAAACATCAGACATGGGCGAGGCGCCGAGCCAACTGCGCTACTTAATAGTGACAAGGGGGGGCGTCGCTTCGCTCCGCCTCCTCCTTGGACGATAGACGTGGAGAATATTACGTCTGTGGGGCCCGCAGAGCTTGCAGGTCACTACATGAATGCGTGTGCATATGGCGTTGGCGGCATTCTACACACAACGGACGGTGTTCGCGAATGTGGACACAGCGTGGCTGGCACGGGCGAGACCGTCACCGCGCCGCTGCTCACCCTGTCACCCTGCAAGAGGCTGACGACGCTCGTCGTCGCGACTGTGTCCGCCGCGAAGGGGCTCGCACTGAGGATCACGTTCTGATCCTCAAGCGCTACGTCCTCCACCTTGTCCTCCACGGGCCCCCGCGCGGCCTCGGGGTCGTCCGCGCTTACATTCTGCTGGAGCCGGTCAGGCGGGGTCAGGCAGCATCGGCGGATATGTACGCTGTATGAGTGTTCTCGCAAGACATCAAAGTACAGTATTGCCGACCTGGGGGGACCTGAGAGGTTTGGATGATCGCTTGCGAGCGAGCGTCACGCGAAACAGGAGCGGGCTGAGAAAGCGCATGAGGTCATGCGAGGGTAATCAGCCGGAGGACTGGAGTCGTTGTTGAGTCGGCGCAAAAAGAGATTGAAAGTGGATAAGAAACTGGTGAAAGGAAATGAAAGCGGAAGGGGCACAGTTCGTTCGCCGACAGAAATCGCTAGTGGCAGCCACCGTAAACATGCGTACACAACCTCGGGGGACATGAGAGTTATAGGTCGCGGTTGGGCGCTTGAGGTCAATATACCCTTCTCACCGAACCTCGTCGTCGCCGTCACGGTCTGTAAGAATTCGGTTTCCATACCACGTCTGAAGGTTGTGCTCACCGTGACCTAATCCCGACCCCAGAACACGACAAGCGCCTGGAAAGACCAGATAGGACTTTATCGTACAATTGGGACATGTAACATGAGGCAGATAACCGAACAACGTCGAAATGCCAAAAGACATCCGACACACTTGGAAGCAACGCCCTTCCAACAAATAGTGACTTGAAAATTAGCGCACCTCCTAAACCCTGTTGTCCACAACCCGCCGTTGCCACACACTACCTACACGCCATATTCGCCATGCCCACAGACCCGAACGTATACGGCGTCCTCTACACGCCAGACGTGACCGCCGCGCCCCCAAAGGCTCTGGATGAGCTCCTCACGCCCGACATCGCATTCGTCCGCGTGCAATGGGTTGATTACACTAACATCGTCCGCTTCCGCATCCTTTCTGCCCCTTACTTCCGCACGCTGCTCTCGGACCCGGCCAAGACGCGTCCCGGGGTCGGCCTCTCCAAGGTGGTCTTCGGCATCGTCGGAATATCACTTGCGCCCGGGTTCGGGCCCACCGGCGAGTACCTGTACGTGCCCGACATGCGCAGCTGGCGTGTGTGCACCTACGCGCCGGGGCACGCAACCGTCATGGGGTGGTTCCAGGAGAAGACGCCGGCAAGTCCGACTGCGGGGCTGGAGGTCCCGCTGTGTCCGAGGACAATGCTCGCGAGGCTGGTCAAGTGAGTGTTTCTTCGTTGGACGTGCTGGGCCGGGCCGATTGCCCATGCATATTGCGGATGTATGCGACAAATGCTTGCCGATTATGGCATCGCCGCATATAGGTTGCATAGAGAAGCGCATCGGCTCATCTACGAAGAGCTCGTGGATGGTCGTGCTTCTCGCACACTCCCGAGCGAGACTGCGTCACCTTTACGTTGTCGGAGCCCGTGTCCTCCGACTCGGGTCGTCTCAGGCTAGCTTTCGAAGGTGTCAGCGGCCAATCGCACTCTTCATTGCGTGTTCCTGTACCTTGTCTCGATCCGTGGTATTGGCTTCTGAATGGGACGTGGATGGCAATACTGATGCCAACTCCGTCTATCCAGGGAAGCCCAAGACAGAGCGGGGGTCTCGTTCCTCATCGGAGTCGAGTCTGAGTTCATCCTCCTGAAGGAGACGACACCCGAGCCCGTGTTCGGATGCTCCGGCGATTGGTCGACAGCCGTGAAGTTCCGCACGGGTAGCGCGGAGGCGGCCGTGCTGGAGGAGACCGCGCGTTGCCTGGTCGATGCTAGGATCGAGCTGCAGATGTACCATGCGGAGGCTGCGCCGGGCCAGGTGAGCGATGAGCCTACTTGGCATCCTTCTATGCTGTGCTTCCACCTTTCCATTTTTGAGACCGTTCTGTTGCTTCCGTCGCCCCGGCGATCAAAGTGCTGAATCTACCTTACCTACGTACCACCCGGTAGTTCGCGGGTCGTACGTCGGTGGTGTTCTGGCTCTGGCCTTGGCGTGCTTTGTGGTCTTGTGCCCCGGAGGCTTTCAATGCTAACTCTAACTGTACGATAGTATGAGGTAGTCACCGGGCCTCTTGGGCCACTGGAGGCTGCCGACGCGGTCGTGTTCACGCGGGAGACGATCTACAACATCGCACACAAGCATGGTTTTAAGGCTACCTTCTCACCGCGCTTACACAACGACAACTGTAAGTGTGCCTGCAGTATCCTTCCTCCGTAACTTCATGACTGACGCACCTTCACCCTTCACGTCCCCTCCTACCCGACGATTACCCTCCCATAGGCGGCAACGGCGCGCACACCCATATCTCCGTACACGGCGGCAACAACACGCCCCGCCCAGCAGACGCGTCCTGCGCCCCGTCGCTCACCCCTACAGAGCGGTCCTTCGTCCAAGGCGTCCTCACGCACCTTCCCGCCATCTGCGCACTTACACTCCCTAACGCAGCCTCCTACGCACGGATGGCCGACGGCATTTGGTCCGGGGGCACGTACGCCTGCTGGGGGACGTACAACCGCGAGGTCCCGGTCCGGCTGTGCGGCCCGACGGGCGCCCACCACTTTGAGGTCAAGTGCGTGGACGGGACCGCGACGCCGCACCTTGCATTCGCTGCCCTCGTCGCGGCGGGCCTGCGGGGTATCGTGGATGGGGCAGTGCTATCTACGAGCGATTGCCCGAAGGCCGTGTATGCCATGAGCACAGCGGAGAGAACGGCTGTCGGGCTCGAGAACGCCGTGAAGCTGCCGCAGACGATTCGGGAAGCGCGGGCGTCGCTCGGCGCGGATAATGTGATGAAGAGTGCGCTTGGGGAGGAGTTTGTGGAGACATATTTGAGTGTGAATGAGGTGAGTTGGGGGTGGGGTGGATGCCGTCTTTTGACAGTCGCTGACCGGGTTGTTCTGCTGCAGCTCATGGAGACGTTTATGACTGGCAAGGACGATAAGGAGACGGCGAACAAGCTCATTGAGTACTTCTGATGGAGTTTAACCTTACCTGTAGCAATATTGTCTGGCGAAATAGAACTCTGGATCCTCGATTTGGACTTCTTGAACCTACGCCCGCGGACCACACAGGACTTCCAGCCCGCACTCCGACTCTCCGCACCTCCGACTCCGCCCTCCTCACGGCATCTGAAGGCAATCAACACGAGCACAGTCGGACCGCCACTGATGATGACAAGGCATGGAATCTGTGGTGTGCTGGCGACGTTCCATGCGAATTCTTGGGCAGAGGATTGCCGGCATCGGGATCACCTGTGTGTCCCGGCACACACAAAGTACCACAAGTCGCCGTACTGTGCCCGCAGCCGCCATCCGCCACGGGGACGACTCGATTCATGGGTACGTTGTTCACAACACGGGCGGTGGGCTGCGGTGAGGATCCTTCCTCGTTGCTGCCTGCAAGGATCGACGCTGTTCGCAGATCCGTAGTGACTTCCTCAAAGCACCATGCTTGTGTTGGTATTCTGGCCTAAACGGTCATTACTCGTAAGACACTGGTGTACACTAGCCTGACAACAGCTAGTACCAGTAGCTGTAGGAGATTGAGGCTCCGTTCGGATACGCGTTTCTGGGCCAGAAACCAGTTTCTGCTCCGGATCTTCCGCGCCGTCCGCAGAGCGCCTAATGTCACCAAGCCTGTACGTGGAAGTCACGGCGCTTTGCCTGGACCGTCCAGAAACTACCATGTTGACCAGGTTCCAACGTCGTTTGCATCCCAAGAGACTTGAAACCTGATATAGTAAACAAATACTATCAAAACATATTTTGAGTACTTCGATACTTTTCCCTGCCTTCAGTTGCCCATAAACTTGAATCTGTCTAGTAAGTTGCGCTAGAATCCCATTCGGGTTCCTCAGGCACCCAGTTTCGCCTCACAAAAAGGACTTAAGCTATGAACATGTGAGTATTACCCACACCACGCCCATAAACGCACAGAAACTGGGTTTTGAGAGATCTCCCATGGAAGAATAACACTAAGTACGTTTTATACACACACGCGGTCCTTCAAGTTCAGACACCGAAGGCGTCCCATCAACGCAGAAGGCAGCTGGGACTTAAATATTGAATCAGCGACATGGGCAGATCACTTGGATCACCAAGTTCAGTGTCCGCCCGTGTGTGGAAAAAGTAGCCGAGGGGTCTATCGTTATGAAAACATATGTGGAGGAAGAGGCAAGAGCGGGATGACGGTTGCGACACGTTCCAGGCTGCGCACCGAGGATCACGAAGGGCAAGAGAGAGTAAGGCTCGTCTGTTTATATTATGTACGACTGGCGGTAAGCCTCATACTAACCAGTACTGGTGTCAATTGGAAGTAAGTATGATGCAATTGCAAGGTGGCGCGCGGAGACCATGGAAGATTTCGGGCTGATTATTTGGCACGAGGTAGATGCTGACAAAGTCATGGGTATGGTCAATCGAGGCCTGGGGCTCTGGAGGGTAGACCTAGGATACTTTGAAGAACGGGGCTGCGAAACGCACTCGCCGAACGCGACCTTGAAGCTTCAAGGACTGTCCGGGGTCCAGAATTTGGTTGGCGCCTAAGGGTCGCCGGTCATTACACAACAGCGGTGCCAGCGCCTTACATAACAGCTCTTCATCGTCACCTTGCCACTGCCATGGAATGCATAGGGAATCCTCACCCTCAGCGAACTCTATGTAAGTACTTATCGTAGCACTTCTCCATCCTCTTCTAATCGGAGCCAAACAAACAGCTTCGGGGTCTGACGGTGCAGACTGACTTGAACGGTCCAGCCTGAGCTAGTTTCCGGCTCCAATTGCAAGTCGAAACTCGATTACGTCGCGACCATAACGCATACACTAACCCCAGATACTTCTTGTGGCAGGGTCAAAAAAGCTCTTGGGGTCTATGCGACTAGAGCGCCCAGATTGTTCTGACCGTGCCTACCATCGAATACTGGGAAGTTCACAGGCGGAACATCCGAAGACATGAAGGTTCATCCGAACTGCATCCCTAGGGCACTGCCGGTACCATCCGCCGTTCTCGTCATTCTTCCTCTATATCAATGCCTCATCGATGGATCCGTCTTCCTGCTCGCGTCCCCACCAACCTTGCCTCACTCCGTTCAAGCCACCGTCCTTCCATCCGCATCGGTAAGTCGTTACCAGGGTCTACTGGTATTTGTCTGAAAGGGTCACTGATCACTGCCCCAATGAAGCTTTCATATGTGGCTATTGAGCACCGACCGCGCCGAGCTCTATTTCTTCGTCTCTCCCGAAGACGTCCCCGGAGGCTACGCTATACTATCCCATGTCTGGGACCCCAAGGAACAGACATTCCAAGATCTGTGGTCCTTGCGAGGTGAATGTGCACTCACTGGTGGGAACCCCCGCGACCACGTCTGTGCAAAACTTGCGCAGTGTTGCATCCTCGCGGAGCGCCACGGGTATCGGTGGGTCTGGATCGACACTTGCTGCATCGACAAGACCAGCAGCTCCGAACTATCTGAGGCCATCAACTCGATGTATCGCTACTACGGTCTCGCGGAGGTATGTTATGCTTACCTCAAAGATGTACCCGACGGCACTGTCCTCTCAGCCCAACACTCCGCTTTCCGGCGGAGCAGATGGCACACTCGTGGTTGGACACTGCAGGAGCTTCTGGCGCCCGACATCGTAATCTTTCTGTCCAAGGACTGGAGGGTTCTCGGAACGAAGGGTGCTCTTGCAACGCTGCTCGAGGAGATCACCTTGATCCCAGGCTCGGTTTTGAGGCTCGAGGAGGAGCTCTCGGACGTCAGTGTCTCGTGTCGGATGTCCTGGGCTGCGAAGCGCCAGACGACGCGGCCGGAGGACGAGGCATACTGCCTGCTGGGCATTTTCGGAATCAATATGCCTACGCTTTATGGCGAGGGCCGTCGAGCATTTCTGCGGCTGCAAGAGGAGATCCTGAAGAGATCTATCGACACATCCTTGTTCGCTTGGGGCATGTGTTGCGTTGTGCCATATTTGCCACCACCTTCATCCGAGCCTACAAGCGCACGACACGTTCATGACGACAAATCTTGCCTCCTCGCTACCACTCCTTCCGCTTTCGCTTCATGCAACAAAGTCTCGTTCAGCCCTCCTCACGACCCAGTCGTACCCGCAAGCAGACCGGTTTCCGTGAGTCGCTACTGATTGCTGGTTCAAGTTGTGCCCTGAACACTGACGTCGGCAATGCTAGCCTATTACAGACTGTGAGGTGTTTTCCGACGCACTCGACTCGGTACAGCCTGGCATCCCCACCTTCACAGTCACACCCTACGGCCTTCGCGCCCACGTAATGCTATTCGAGTGCATCTCCTACTCGATCGTCATCCTATGCTGTTCCAACAAAGACGGTAAAGCCCTCGGGCTATTCCTCACCCCGTGTCCCACTGCCCAAGATCCACTTCGCCCTCTCTACCATCCGGGAGTGGACAGGTACCGCACTGTGACCCTCGGCAACGACCTCAGCGAGTGGAACTTCAATGGGGAGCTTCTCGCACCTGAGTGGAAGGTCATCTACATTGTTCACCAGCCGCCGCAAGACGCAGGTGCCGGTCCGCGGATTCTCGTTAACCGGAGCCTGTCCACCCCATTCCGCTTCTGCAAGGAGCAACTCGAGCGGCTTCTCCGGCAACACCTCTGGTCGCTCGAGACTCTAACCAAGACGGACTTCGCGTGGGACGGCTCGACTCCCGTGATGCTTGCGTTTAAGCACAGAATCAATGAGGACGCGGTCATGATCCTCTCGCTCGGCCGGTGCCAATCTACGCATCGCGTGGGTGAGACGGCTAGCGGGCCACACTGGGCTATGCTCCACTTTTACACAGGGAAACTGCCTGAAACCGCGTCTGCGCTCATACACGCTTGCCCCGAGGATCACATTTGCGAATGGAGGGATTGCACCAAGACGTTCAAGCAGCCGATGCCGTTCTATGGCCTCATGACTATCTCTCACGACATCACACTGTCTTTCACCACCTGTCCTATGAATCCATCTACGACTTTGGTCGTAAACATTTCATAACCTATTCTCTAAACGTCGGGCACTGTCCTCCGGTGAGCACATGTCACGGTCGCGCGCATATCGACTCAGGCTAATTTCGCGCTATGGCCAAGCTTGGCCCCTCAGATATTTCCTCATACGATCGCTGTTTTTTGTCCATACCACTGGCCCCAATCCTGGCCGAATATGTAGCAAAAGCTTTGACGCGAATCGAACCGTAGCCCAGAAGACAGAAATATCAAGTATTTAGTAGCTTCAACGAAGGGTTTTCAACTATTCCAACCCGGTTTTCTAGAGACATGGTTCCTGTTGAACGTGAGTCACTCCTCAGCATGTCTAGCAATATATCTTAGTTTTTGGGAAGCAGGCAGATGGAGGTCCCCATCTGAATCACGGCCTGACATGGTAGCTTGGCCATTGTCCCGTCAAGGCGTCGGTGCTGTGTCAACGACTTTCTATTCAGTGCCACAGCTTCTCCACTTGGTCGATGTTGCCCAAGTCTAGACTGCACCGCCAAACCCTCCCTCTCAGCGCTTTTCGAACATACCGGTCCTGCCATTACCGCCACGTTCCTAAACCTTGTATATCGTGACATGACGAGAGAAGCCGGTACCGGCTCCTGCTCCCGCTTCTGCTGTATTTGGAAGACGTCACGAACGTTGTCCTGCCCCTACCCTGCCGACGGTTTCGAATCTTCCACCACCATGCTGAACGCGCGTTCCCAACGTGTCTCCACATATACCCACTCGCAGCCCTCTCAGCTGAGTCTCTTCGCCCCGTACACATCTTAAGCATATACCCACTTGTGGCGCTCTCACCTAAGGCTCTTCCCTACTGACCATGGAGTCCAACTATAAACCCTCGATTGTGGCGGATGTGCAACGCTCTATCGGCGCCATGAACGGCATCGTCATCCTGCTCCAGGGCTACCAGGGATCAATAACGTCTCCGGAGCACATCGAAAGAAACTACCCGCAGGTGACACTAGGGCAGTTCCTTACATTTAGTTCGACGGTCGTCGAGGTATGTTCTTCTCCCACATCCAGCGTTTCTCCTCTCTCACTTTCCCGACCTTTAAGAGCCTCGGTTCGGCACAAGGCACAGTAACTACATGGCTCATAGAGACCGGGGACCGTCTCATGACCAATCTGAACGAAGGGCGGACCATCGAGGCCTCCATCAAACAGACGACAATCGAGCTTGGAGAAGCAAACTACCTCATCGCTGCGACGGAGGACCGTATCAGGTTTCTCAATACCGACATTGTGAACCTGAACGCAACTCTTGAACAGGCCGAGTACCGACTGGACAAGGCCGAATCTGTCTTGCGCAGGAAGACCCGGACTCGCGATATAGTACGTTTAGGGGTACGTGTGTCGCTTCCCTTTACCGGTTCTCTCTATGGAGGCCATGGAAGCTAAAATATTGTCCCTTTTCTATGTCAAGGGAGCTCTCGCAATTGCCCTCGCTCCGCATCTGGCGGAGACCAGCTTCACTGACGTCATCGCCATTGTCGACCGCGAGGCCCTCCAGGCGCCCGTCGAGGAGCAGAAGGGCGTCGTCTCGCGGATCACACTCGAGCTCGACGTCTCGCGCAAGCATCTCCAGGAGCAGATCTCCAACCTAGAGAAGGAGCGCGCCGAGAGCGTCCGCCTCTCCGCGCGCGTCTCCGAGCTCCGGCAGAAGGAGAAGGACCTCGCGGCGGAGGCGCGCGTGCTTGAGACCTCGCGCGCGACGCTCGCGGACTTGTCCAGGCGCATCAACGACTGCCTGCGCTCGGTGAGCGTCGCTCTGTCGAGCGCGGCGAACATCTCCGTCATGCGCTCGATGCAGGAGGTCGTGCTTGGGCTCCGGGGCGTCGTCAGCGCGCTGGGGCAGGACGCCATGTTCTCTGGGCCCCTTGCCCAGCTGAATGATGCTGCGTTCGCTGCGCTCGATCGCCGCATTGCGTCCGTCCGGCGACACCGCGGCAGGGTGACTATGCCCTAGACTCTAGAGCTAGCTCCACCAGGACTGAGCACTAAGGTTTCCTCGTGCTGATTCTCATTCTCGACTTGCTCTGGTCTCTAGGGCGGTTCTCCGTGCTTCCCCTTCTCTGTGCTCTTGCGGATATGCTTGACATCATGATGGATACGAACTTGAGAACCTCTACATTCTCTGGCAGTAAGTCTGGTGGGATACTGTATTTGTTTTGACACCGCACAGGCATGTGGTCGAATCATTGCCAATTTTATTCCATTGTATTCCTAGTTCCGCTTTTCTACATTAATAACAATAACGTGTCACAACTATACTATGTAACATTCTTACCGCGATACGTAGCTATAGGTGATGTACCGTTGAGTCAAGTGCTGCAGTTGTGTTGATGAATATGCGAAGAAACAGAAGTGACGCTGTGCTGTTTCCATTCATACCACAATCATATAACGCACTAGGCACCTTCCGGTCCGGCGATTTATTGGGCAATGTTGGGGTACCAATGACGGTTGCCTCGTTGCACTTCTGGACACACTACATCCAAGTTGCAACATTGGCTGCATGCCAGCTGTAGAGTCCTCACGTAGCTACATGTCAAAGCGGTGGCCATGCCAGAACATCTATCATGGTTCTATCGTGCCATTCAACTACGACAGGCTTGCAATCCCTCTCCGGTGAACCCGGCGGACGACAAGAGAATGGTGCCACTCCAGATGGAGACTCCACACTTGGTAAGCCTACATGGAGTAAGGTTCAAACCCACACATCTCGTCACGCCCTGTCCGATGTGGAATGAAACAAGTTTATTTACAAGAGATCCTACCCGAAACAGTCCCACAGCAGGATGTTGAGTCGACCGTAGGGCGATTAGCGCGCTTTATCTATCTATTCCTGCTCTCCAATGCGAGCTATACTTCAGTAAATGCCACCCCCAACTCGAGAAAAATTGCAGTGTTCGTGTTCATCACATTGACAAGCGCGTCAGTCTTAGTTCGTCGCCGACGCTGAACTCGTGTTCTTCTCGTGCTCCGCGTCGCTGCTCGCCGAGTCCTGCTTGAGGGCAGCGTGCCGCGGCTCGCGCCCGCCTGTCGTCGCGTTCAGCTCGCCGTGCGTGTGGTGGTCGTCGTGGTAGTCGTGACCGCCGGCCGTGCCGAGGTCGATCCCAACGTAATCGTATGCGAACTCGCCCATCTCCGCGTCGTCGATGCCCAGGATCTCCGCCTCCTCGCTTGCGCGCAGGCGCATGCCGGGGATGAAGTGAAGGATCCACAGGATGATTGTTGTCATCACGAACGAGTATGCCATGCCCGAGACCGAGTCCGCGATCTGGTACCCGAGCTGGATGTAGTGGTGGTCGAGCCAGCCGCCCGCAATGGGGGCGAGGTCACCGTCGAATGTGACGATGCTCGATTGCGCGAAAAGCCCGGTGAGGACATTGCCAATGACGCCACCGATCGCATGCGACGCAAAGATCTGGAGCGCAAAGAGTGGCGTCAGCAGATGGCAACCACGTCAAGGCAGGGAGACACGCTTACATCAAGACAGTCGTCGTAGTGGAAGACGAACTTGAGTTGGGTGGCGAAGTTGCACAGGGTGCCTGCCATGAAGCCGAAAAGCACAGCAGCGGCTGGAATTGCGGTCCAAGTCGTATGAGCATCGAGCAATTAATAGACGACGGGAGACCTGAAACGTACGCGAGCCGACGAAACCAGACCCCGGCGTGATCGCAACCAAACCGGCGATCGCGCCCGAACAGAAACCCACCGCGGACCACTTCTTCTCGAGCCTGTAGTCCCAGAGCATCCAGGTCATGCCACCGACGGAGGCCGCCAGGTTGGTGACGATGCACGCCTGGGTCGCGCGGAGGTTGGCGGCGAGAGCGGAGCCACCGTTGAAGCCGAACCAGCCAAACCAGAGGAAGATTGTGCCGAGAACGACATAAGTAGTGTTGTGTGGCTTGTACGCGAGACGTTCGGTGCCATACCCGCGCCGCTTACCGAGGTAGATGGAGATGGCGAGCGCTGCGGTACCGGACGAGATGTGGACGGGAGTTCCGCCGGCAAAATCGAGACCGCCGAGCTTGAAGGACCAGCCATTGGAGTTCCAGGTCCAGCAAGCGATGGGGTCGTAGACGATCGTCGTCCAGATGAAGACGAACACCATGATGGGACCGAGACGACCACGCTCGGCAATAGCACCAATAGCAATCATGGGGCTGAGATCGGATACAATGGGTGAACAAGGAACACCCAACAGACGCTAAGTCAACGTACGTGATGGCCGCGAACATGAGCTGGAATACACAGAAAACGAGGGCCGGGACCTTGACGCTGCCTATTGAGGGCTGTGCGAGAACACCCTTCAGGCCGAAGTACCCTACGCCGTAAAGTATGCTTAGAGAAGTATCGGGAAAGAGATCAGCACATATACGCACTAAGGTCGCCAATGTATGCGCTGGCTGTGTCGCTGAAAGCTAGCGAAAAGCTTGAATGTGTCTCAGTGCCATGCCGGAAAACGCGCCATGCATGTCGATGGGCTCACCCCCAGAAGAACCACTACATGAACTGTCAGCTCACTATCCGGGGAACGCGATATATGACGAAAACCTACCTGGAAAGAAACGACAGCGAGGGTCATCATGGAGGCCCAAATCATGGAAAGGGCATTCTTTCTCCTCAGGAGGCCTGAGTAGAAGAAGCCGACGCCCGGAATCATGATCCAGACGAGAGCCGTCGACGCCAGGACCCATGCAATGTCACCCGGGGAGTAGACGGTGAGGGTGCCGGTGCTGGGGTCCTGATATTGGATGGACTCCGCTGGAAACGGAAGGAGCGGTCAGGGACCGTGTGGGGCACTCGAGGGGGGGGCGGAGGGTACTCACATGCATCGTACGTTATGTTGACCATGTTGACTCTCGCGGAGGCGGGATGCGCTGCTGGAGTTGGTCGGGGACGACGGGGCCGACGAGTGCGTCGGGGAGGACGACGGAGACGAACGGAGGGCGTTCGGATGAGAAGAAAAAGAAGGGGCGATTCGGAAGATTTGGAGAAGATAAAGGAAGGCAGCACAGTGACCCTGCAGGCGCCAGCCACCCCTGCCGCCTGCGGTTTCGAGCGTGGCGGGGCACCCGCGAACCGCAGGCCGATTCTACTTATCGTCCAATCACCGGCCGCCAGTTTATCTGCCCTCGACTCCCTGATTCTCTCAAGCTCTGTCCGTTCCAGACGCAGACCAAGCCTCTCCCGACTCCCTACATCCATCTCCGCCGGTCCCTCCAGAGCGCCGCACCGCCATTCTCTGTTTCGCGGGCGGGTTTGCTGGGCTTCTCGTCGTGCGCGGCGAGTCTCATAAGGCAAGGAGCGTGGCATGGCCAAGTTGTGGGCGCTGGCGTTGTTCGGGTCGTGACGCGAAGCAGTGCGATAAGCCGGCGATCTCTGACCCGATCTTGCCAAGGTATGCCTGATAAGGTGCTGTCGGACGTGCCTAGCCACTCATCCTCGCACATCTCCCGATTTTGGCCCCATATATGGCAGTTCGCGATAACAGCTCGCGATCGCGCATATTTCCTAGTCTTGCCGCTTTCCTGACACTGACACTGTGGCGCGGCCCCCCACCTCTGAACATATACACATGCAAATCCCGCCCTCGATGGCCTCCGAATCCCCCTTGTACCTGGCTTGTCCCACGTACCCTTTGAAACTGCGTGCCAGTGGGCCGGACTAGTACACCACAGCGGGTGCTATTACCCCATTCATCTGCCTTCTTCTCAGACTTGAGCTCATCGTCCTCTTCGCTCCCTCTGCCATGCGTCGTCGACCCGGAATCACTCTCGCCGACATGTGCGGTGCATAGGCTGTCCGACGTCATCGTCATGCTGACCGCCGAAAATAATCCAGCTAGTAATCTGAGACTTTTAATTCTGCCTGTTCGCTTGTCTCGAAGGTCGTTCTCGGGGTTCCGCTTCCAGCAATCAACTGTCCGATTCAAATCCAATGCTAAGAAGGGGTTGTTATCTCTGTCCGTCTCTCTCGCTGCTGATTGTACCTGTGGCGCCTATCTCTCGGCCTCTTACCAGCAAGCTTGCTTATTTACCGTCAACACATCTAGGTGCCGCTAGGCCGGTTCGGTTAAGTATATCAAGGGTACGCTAAGGCTCTGTTCCGCTATACATTATCATTCCACCGTCTTCCGAGAGCCCCTGACTCGCCCCAGGCTATCCGCCGGACGTCCGTGGTAAATTTCGGCCATGGTATCACATTCTAATCGCAGGAGAGCCCCTTTGTAATGTTCTCTGTTGCGAAATCATTCGAGCCAATCGATTCGTCGCAGCAGGTCGTGCGATAGCCTGAGTAACCGTGTGGCCGAAATTCCCGAGAAGATCGGAGGGCGCTACTAGAAAGATAGAGCAAGCTAGCCGCTACGACGACTCGAGCTGCGTATGAGTATACGCTTGATCCCCGCCTATCTTCATATCTTTCATGTCCCCCGTCTCAGATGATCCTTTCTACAATAATGACCGTGGTCTTGCGAACGTTTTGGTTGTGGCCCTGCTCAGATCGTCGGCATCTAGCCGAGACCCGATATGGTGATTCAATTACTGGATCGGACGGACGCTTGTCCCACGTCAAATCTTTCTCCTGTCCTAGACGCCCACACTCATCCACAGTCACATTTTCCCAATTTCCAAACGCTGCTGTTGCTGGCCAAATTCACTCTCATTCCTTGCGGTCTCCGAATCAGTTTCTCTCCCACAAATACACCCCACCACTGTGCTTCTATCTGTGCCTAGCGCTCCGACCTCTTGTCTCTGCAAATGGCGGTCACCATCACGCCCAAGGCCGAGCCCCAGGACCCCTCCCTCCCCCATCCCACCTTAAAGGCTGCACCTCCAGCTCTGCAGGCAGTGGACAATGAAGCAAGACAAGCCGCACTCGAGAATATCTCAAAAGACCGCCGCGCACAAGCCTGGCCGATCGCGCGCTGGCCGCTTGAGAAGCGCGTCGCGCACGAGCGCACACGCGTCCACCTCCCCCGCACGTATCTCGCGCGCCATGGCAGCGACGTCCGCGCGGTGTACCCCGGCACAGACATCGACCAGCTCGTGCACCGGCACTATTGCGAGCGGGTTGCGCGGGAGGAGCAGGACAGAGAGAAGGCAATGCTCGAGGCGGAGGGGAAGGTGTTGGTGATGGAAGGTTGCCCGAACTACGTTGGGGCGGAGGGCATTCTCGCGAGGAGGTGAGTCCAAGTTGGTTCAGATGTTTGTTTCGTTGCTCGGAGCCTCGGGTACTGCGATGCCGGCTTGGCCGTCTTGCGCTCGAGGATATCATGGACCGCGGCCATCCTCGTTTTCGAGCTCGGTCTGTCTATGTCTTTATTACATACGCGCCTGCCTCGTGCTTGCCGCACGCACACGTTCATTTCCGTGGGTCCAAACGGGCTTCTGCGATGCTCTCGGGCGACCCAAAATACAGACTTTCGAACGCTCGTGCCACCGAGAACTCTGTGGCCGCGGCTCGAGCCGCTCACGTATGATCCGCTCTATGCTCACCACAACGCCACATACGCATGAGCACGTACGTTCTCATGTACTGTGTGCGCAGCACCAAGTATCTTGCCTTGGGCCCGCACTCGTGGTACCGTCGTAAATGGGCTGCTTCCTCGGCCATTCCGCTCTTCTTTCCTTCCACGGCACTGTTCTCAACGCCTCTCTACACCGCTTCCCCGCTCTGGCCGCCCACCCCCGCTTCTCCATCGCTGCTTCCCCGCCCCGCGCCATCAATATTCTCTCTTGCCCGCACGTCGCCCGTCACGCGTCAAATTCTGCCTTTTGCGTTCGCCGCCCCGGTGGCTCCATCCACTGCCGATGGCGTTTGTGCGCGATTGCCCGCCGCCTCGGTCTCGAACGCTCCCGCTTAACGTGGTGCACTTATTGTCAATCTCGACGCTAACGTCAACGCCAAATACCAATTCGAATTTCGAAACGAATCTACCTACGGTTCCATGGGGCCCGGATGCTCGACACCCACGAACAGACATGAGTACCTCGGGCCCGATCCGCGCGTCGTCGGCTATTTCGTGGACGCCGCGGGCGAGTACCATGTCAAGTTTTACGACACTTTTCTGGGCGATCAGTGGATGGATAATCGCAAGTGGGCGTTTGACGTGCGGCAGGACGAGGACGGAAAATGGGTTGACGCGGCTGAGTGACGGAGGAGGGTGGGGCAGAACGGGCAGACCGTGGAGAAGACGAATGTGCAGAACTTGAAATAGTAAAACATCCTGTAATATACTCTTACCACGGCGGACTCTATAGACAAGAGTCAGATCTTACGCTCGCGACGAAAGACACACATCATCCGGGGTATGTATTAATGTAAGGGTAAGTAACAGCTCGTGCAAACAACCAACACCCACCACAGACACCTATATTCTCCCTGAAATTCGTCACGCTCACACCCGAAGGATCGCGCGGGGGACCCATGTATCCGTCATCACATTCATCCCTCCTCATAATGACCATCCCGGCTCAGCCTCCACGAAGGCGGCGCGAGCCACGGCTTTCGGTTTCTCGAGCCCGAGCCCCCCTCCGCACTCTTGGGGTCTTGACCCCCGTCATCCTCGTCTGGGACGTGGTCGACGACGACCTCCTCGGTCACCTGCACGACGAGCGGGGCAGGCATCGAGCGCGTCTGCATCATCTCGACCACGTCGCGCTCTGACGTCGCGCTATCCGCAGTGCGCGGGCGCGAGAGCGACTTGAGACGCGCGAGCTTCGTCTTGTGCGGAAGCGCGGCGAAGTTGAACGCCGACGCGGACGAGGAAGACTCCGCGGAGGGCTGGCGGTTGACGGACCGCAAAGTTGGAGAGGAGGGGCCCGAGGGGGGTGGGGTGTCGGGCATCGAGACCTTGGTCCATCCCATGGTCTCGTCAGAGCTCTCAGTAAGCTGACGCGAGTGGAAGGAGTGGCTGTCATATGTTTTACGCATCCGGTCTGCGCTACGAGGTGAATGTGGTGGAGGGGGGTAGACGTGCGGTATATGTGGAAGGGGCTTGCGCGTGGACTTGCTGTTATGAGGAATTGTCTGCAGGAACCCAGGGTCGATTACATCGTCCTCGTCCTCGTTGAAGTCGTCGTAGTAGCTGCTGTTCTCCGCCTCGAACGTGATGACGGGCGCGCCGAGGTTGCCGACGATCGAGGAGAAAGCGGACCACCCCGTCTCCGTCTCCTGCTTCGTATAGCCAAGCTGGTAAGACTCGACCACATTATCCCGAACGTTATGGGACGTGGAATGGTGGCTGGAGATGACCGGTCCTCTCCGAAGCACTTCGCCGCGGAGATTGAGCATGAGGCGGGACACCATCAAGCTGGTGATACTGTGGTTTGGGTAAATATATCAGTTAAACCCTTCGAAGTCTGGTTAAAGAAAGACAAACAGGGTGCTGAAAGACGCATTGATGACCTTGAGGTCCGGCTATTGCATCCGACCACAACACATGAGTCAGCGATGGCTGTCGAGAACGGCGGCACGAGAAGGCACATACCGGCGCGAACTGCACGTCGGAGACCGGTGGTCAGAGAAGCAGGTACGGAACAGTAAAAATGGAGAAGACGCACGACAAATATCAAAACAGTCACCAAGTTGGACACGAAAATGACCGCGAAGTACATGATTCCTAAAAACGCCGGAAACGGAAGGGCAGCCATTAGCATTAGGGTACGCTCCATCAGCCTAACCCTGACAGGTACAGACACCCCTTGTAGCCTGAGTTCAGGTTCTAGCTGAGGCACGTCGACGCTGGCGAAGGCGACAAAAAGACCGCCCACGTTTCGAACCCATGGAACCTCTGAGGCTAACCGAAAGGGACACGCTGCTACTCACCGTCGCGCATGATGACCGTGATCAGCGAGAGAGCTTGGCCGATAAGCGTCCGCCTGTACAACTGGATCGTACGATACAGCGTCGCAAAAAACACGAACGAGTCTATGTTTATCGGCCATGCCAGGCACGATGCGCAGCAGTGCAATGCATGGTTGCAAACAAGAGAAAGAGTATGGAGCTGTCAGTGAGAACGGTCGAGCACGGTGAGAGGAGGAAAGGGATAGCTACCGAACACAAGCTCCGCGACCCATGTATAAATGATTCGGTCGCCCCTGTGAGAAGCGAAGCCGTCAGTCTGGGCGCACACTAGCAATCCTGCTGACCCCGCGCGGCCCGCACTTGCGAGCTTTGCGGAGCGTCGCGAGGCACAACGTAAGGGAATATTGAATAGACACGCACGGGGACGACTTTCCCGTCAGGATGCACCCTACGAACCCTGCTTAAGGATGAATAGAATCGCGGTCAATGGAACATTCAGCAGTCGTTCTGGCGCCCAGCCCGTACGACGATTGCTCCCGAAGGGGCTGGAGAGGAACACATACCTGGTGGGAGCTGAAGCATGGCCCCGTCCGTGAATGCCCACTGTCATATGGCCATGGCGACGCATCCAATTGATCGCAGGTGCATTCCATGCTGCCGGTTAGCATTGGGCCACTTGATGAAGGGAGGGTACTGACTATCTTTATTCCAAGCTCCATGAGGAGCAGGGCAGTGAAGCCATATAGGACAGCCTTGCTCTTGGAATAGATGGCATATAAGCGTAGAATGAAGATGACTGTATGCACACGTGCATCGAAGATGTCAGTGTTTCCATTAATGCAGGAAGTGAACATGCGTGCAGATGACGCACTCCCAACGGTGGTTGCAGTGAACACCTTGAGGACCTCAGGATATAGGACGTAGCGCTGGCATGCGGCCTTGGACCATGAAGGATCGTGGAATGCTAAACGAGGCGCATATATTAGGACAAGCAAACAGCACAGCACGAGCGTCCGGGGAGGGACCCACAAACGATAATGACAATGTAGCCGAGTGGCGAGAGGTAGCGGTTCTAGTGTCGATCGGCGAAGCGAGGTCAGCGAAATCACGATCCTGCACCGGGAGCAGAGCACGGCGGTTACCAAAAGGACTTACGAGAAACCAGAGGACAGTCGCGCCCGTGAACCGCTGCTTCCATATCCTCTCCACCTCGTCCCCGAAGGTAATCGCGATGTCGTAGAACAACATCACTATGAGGGAGGGGGAAGGATATGCTTGTCAGGCGCTTGTGCGTTCCACAATTTTCGGGGGCGACTCACCACAGGAAGCGAGGGAGAACATCTTCGCGGCCATTCTAGGATTTGCAAGCAGTGGTCAGCGTATAGTTCCCAGCCAGGCGTATATGGACGTGGTGTACAAGATAGAAGGAGAGGAGGGGGGGGCGATCGGGATCGACACGATGGATGGGATCCGTTAGGGAGATGAGACTGGGCACTCACAGATGTTCCGCAGCTGTGGCGAGCTGGGCTTGGGTCATCTCTGCGCTCATGTTGGCTCGCGAGTTGCGCGCGTCGTCCTAGGGTGTAGTGGAGGGGACGACGGGTGCTGTGCAGGGAAGTGAGCAGGGTGCACGGAAGGGGGGTACAAAAGAGCGGCGGGGCAGGACCTGTTTTCGGGGAGCCGGCGCTGAACGTAAATACGAAAAGGACAAGGAGCAGGGAGGAGAGAAGAGAAGCTTGGCGCCGTGTGTTCTCGCCGTTCTCGCCAGAGAAAAGTCAAAGCGAAGGCGAAGAGGGTGTGAGGGTGATCGGCCGGGGCGCGACCTGGGTACGAGCTTCACCGTCCGCCTGGGATTCCCTGCCGGACCCGTGGCTAATTGAGGCGCGGCCAGTACGTCCGCTGGGCGTGTGGGCGTTGAGCGGAACGCGGGGGGGCGGCCGCTCATTCTGCGCAAGCCTAAGAGTAAAGTCGGCATTCCTCGCTTCCACACCGGCGCACGTCAACGGCTTCTCCCATCCGTTCTGTCGGGAATGAGCATCCCCACGTGCGGCCGGCCAGTGGGAACACTGCGTCTCCAGCCGGCCCACAGAAGCAGTCGCCAAAGGCCGCTGGCCGGAACCCATCAACCCCATTCAAATCGCTACGGCAGCGGCTGGCAACGATCTCAGCCTCCTCCAATGTCCACACTTCCCGCAGAGCCCGACCCTGCTCCAATCCAGCTTCATCTTGATAGACGCATTGACACATCGCCGCGGACGATCCTGAGCCTGCAGGATCTCGATATTCGGTAATCCTAGCGGCCGCGCAGACGAGTTCTGCATCTGCCACATCGATATACGCGAGTAATGTTGCGGTGCCCGTGGTGCCCGGCGGACGTTTCACGGGCTGGAAGACGACTCGCCGACGTGGACCGTGACTGTCGTGGGAGATATGTATTGTCGCGAGAAACCCTGACCCCATTCGACATATCCTCGGGAACAGCCTGGCCATGGCATGGAACATGTTCTCAGACACGGGTCCAATATGGCTATTTGGACACCCCGGTGATCCACACATGCCTGATTATTAGGTAAGGACTCACTCTGCATCCAATGAAAGGCGCAATGACATGCGTCCGCTGTCCTCGACCCTTCCGAGACAGCATTTCTTGCAAAAATGCGTCTACAGAAGGCGGCTCCGAGCGCCGGTTTTGCAGCGCTCCGCCGTGAGTGGTACTCCAGCGCCATCTGATGATGTTTGGACGACATCACCGCGTTCCAAGATGCACGATGCCTTCTCTCCACCCGGCCAAGAAGTTGAGAAGGCGGCTGAAGACACAAGTCAGTACGACAGCGACTAATCCAAGCACAAGTATAATCGTGCGCACAAATTCAAATAGGCTTCTGTGACGCAATGCCTGACGATCATAGCCGCCAACCGAGCGCCCGTGACTGCGCCCTACGGAAACAGGAAGACAGAAAAAGACAATCAACACGACTCAGCGCGCCAGGTACAGAGATAGGCACAGAATACAGCATGAAGCACAGAACATATCAGATGACGACCACAAGGGCGCAATGTATGCATGAGAGAGCTCGAATGTGTATACCTGCAGGACCCTGCCAGACCCTGCCAGGGAACTCGCTTCCGCAAATTTGAGCGACCAAGTTTGACTTCGTCTACCCATGATGGAGTCAGCTTGTGGGGATCTCTACCAGCCGTGATGAGCGATCGAGAAACGATGAACAAGAGAAAGGAATCATATGGTTCTTGTCCTAGATGTCCAAGACGACATACGTAAATGCCAGTGAGGCCAGTCCTCCTCACATTCCTGACCATCACAACGCCCGTGGTGTCCTGCTCATTCTCTGGCGCTCCCGCCCCCGCAAGATCGCGGCGCGTAGGAGACGGCGACACCAGCGACACCAGCGACACCGGACCCATGGCCTCGACGCGAACTGAGCACATGGCTCGACTTCAATGCTCCGACCTCTCGCCGGTCCCCGGATACCAGGAGAAGGATGGCGACCCATCCACCCTCAGCATGAGTAAGACAAGTAGCCAGCCTCCTACCCCCAACCCCGCCGAGCCGCCAAGAGCCGTCCCCACGTACGGCAGCTAGTTGGCCGCATCGACGGACGGCGTGCTTCGATTCCCGACGTCGACGATGCCGCGACCGCTGGATCGGGCCGAGGACGAGAAGTGTAGTCTGGAGGACGGCCTGGCTCTTAAGAAGCCGCAGCACGTCGCCTTCCCCCACCGTCCAATCTCCACGGCGTCGGCTTATTGGTTTACGTGACTTTCGTGGCGTCCGGGGTAGTGGCGAGTGGGGTGATTGGATCATGGGAAACGTTTATCTTGAGGCGCTGTGGAGGCATATTGGTTCATGAATGCGTGGTACTGGTGGAATACAAGCATCTGAAAGACTAGTCATAAGGTGAACGTTAACGGCATTCGAGAATCGGACCAAAAAAACTTGCGACGGCAGAAAAGCGAGCAAAAAGAAAAGTCGAACATGTTCGCGGCGGCGTTGAAGGGATAACGAATTCCCGGATCATCTCTTCAATTGAAGACCACGCTCGACTGGGGCCATCTTTGAATCCAGACCAGCCGCACCTAACGTACATTGTCGAGTCCCCTACACGTCATTCCAAAATCAGCCCAACACATTCACAATTAGTAGCTCGAGCGTTGAGTAAGAACGTACGATCGCCGCCGAATACCTGGATCCATCGGATCCGGCGGAGGTTGAGCTCCTGTGTCACGGCGATACGGAACCTAGCCCCCTCCATCCCCAAGCGACCCCAATTACTCTCCAATCACGTACGTACAACCCTCGTTCCCCATCCAAACTTCGTGCGCCTTCCCAGCGGGGACGTCGATGCGCGCGCCTGGGGCATTTTCCGGGAAGGATACGGTGAACTTCCCGGAAAGGATAAGATGCGTCGTGAGCCCGCTGTGGCGGTGGGGCGGGTAATGCGCGTTCGTACAGAAGGCGGGTGCAAACATGTGATGAGCAACGCATCGGCTAGGAAGAGGATTTAAGCTCAAGCGTTCGCAGACGCGGCGCAGAACGCCGCCCGCCCCTCACGCGCACGTCGCACGGAGAGGAGGACGTTGCGGCCACGTTGTTGGAATGACAGAAAACATGCAGCTGGGCAGGGCACCGTACTGTCGCATGCCACTGCGTGGATGAAATTGAGGGGACACGCTACTCACGGACCATCCGTCCATGTGTAGACGGTAGAGAAGCCCCACGAGCGGACTTGCTGTTCTGCCTCATGTCGGGTGAGAGAAGCCATGTCGCTCTCTCCAATCCCGCGCCAACGTATGTTCAGATGGTTGAGGACGGGATGAAACAGCCGATGTCAGGACCTCGGAGACGCAGAGGAGAGAAACAAAGATTCTGAGGTGGATTAGGGAGAGCGCAAGAACGACGTTCCGAACCCCGCCGACAGTGAGATGGAGCCGCGAAGGCCACTATGGGTTGCCAAAGTGGGAGAAAACGACGCCGTGCCTTGGGGCATAGCTATGATACAGGTCGCCGAGAGGTTGAATCTTGGATACGTCTACGCGTGCCAGCAGAAGAATGTGCGAAGCGGTCGAATCCAGTCACCAGGGACAGGGCGGTGGGTGCAGTATGAGGACAAGGACAGAAGAGTCGGTCCCGCTACCCCCGGAGCAGCTAGAAGCCAAGGCGCTTGCTATGGCGACGCGTTACATCTCGGTCATGAGTGTCACGGAAATTTCCTGTCACGAAAAATCAGTTAAGCGCCCTCACTCTGCGGCGATCTAAGTTATCCTCGATACTCAACGTAACTCTCGAATCCCTCTCTGATCTCTCTTTGGCTCTGTTCTTGTCAATCCAGGCTGTATAACAGCCATGGGTCTCTCCGGACGTAAAACAAAACAGCGCATCCCGAACGACCCGCGCAATCTCGCATGGGCAAATGGTACGAGCTCAGTACTTTTCCTCTCACCCGAGTCCTTCTGCCCCTCCTTCTCGCCTATACTCCCTCTTCCAGGTACAGGTTCACTTACCCTACACGCGTTTCAGATGCGAACAAGTTTGGGGCCGCGTACCTTGCCAAATTCGGCTGGGACCCGTCCGGCGGCCTTGGGGTGTCAGGCGAAGGGCGCACGAAGGCCCTCTCCGTGACCCAGAAGCTCGACATGCTCGGTATAGGGGCCGATCACAAGAACAGCGCGGAGGGCCTCGCATGGAAGCAAAACAAGGATTTTGAAAGCCTTCTCCGGAGACTGAACGCTGCGAACGGAGATGGAGAGGAAGAGGAAACGCGGATGAAGGTTGACGGCTTCACGAAGGGGGCTGACATGTCTACGCTCGAGGACAAAGCCACGACGGCGCAAGGGGAAGGCCGGGATGAGGCCGAAGGGGCTGAGGAGAGGAAGTCGAAGAAGAAAAGGAAGAAGGATGCTGATGCCGAGGAGGGCGAGAGGGAGAAGAAGTTCAAGAAAAAGAGGTCTTCTGACCACCATTCAGACTCAGAGGGCGAGACCAAGAGCAAGAAGAGGAAAAGCAAGAAGGGTGAGACAGAAGTGGAGGCGGTAGCCCCTGCAGTCCCCGACAGTGAGACGTTCACTCCTTCCTCCACTCCCGCAAGCCGATCTGTAGTACCAAATAGGCAGTGAGTAGCCTCCTCTTGACACTGGCCTCAATAGTTTCATCCATAGACCTCCCGAGCCTTTCATCGCTTCATGTTACCACCTCCTACGCCTGCGTCTGCTTCTACCGGTGCCTGTACTAATTTGTATCATCTCTACAGTCCTCGTGCGGCCTTCCGTGCTCGACACATGGCTGCCAAAAGCCGCGCGTCCACCTCTTCCGCCGCCCTCGCAGAGATCCTTGGAATCGCGGACTCCGGGTCCGCCACGCCCGTCACCCCATCTTCCGTACCAACACCCTACCCTCCCACTCCATTCGAGGCTGGCCCGAGCACTTCCTCGAGCAACCCGTCGGGTGCCGCGACTCCCGCGACTCCCGCTGAAGAGATCAAGCTGCAGGAGCTCACCGTCTCGAACAAGAGCGTTATGGACTACTTCAAGGAGAAACTCGCTGCGAAGAGCCATCCGGCGTCCTCCTCAGGCACCCCCGCCCCAGTGGAGGAGGAGAACGATTACGATCAGCGGCCGCGGATGGGCTTAGGTGCTTCAAGATTGCGCCAGGAAATATCGCTGGATGCCGAGGAACGCCGAGGACTTGGTGGCATCGGGAACGGTAGCCGCTTGTCGTTCGCCTCGATGTTCACGTCCGCGGCGGTGCCACGCTCGGCAGAAGTAGTCACAGGGCCCGAGACCCAACCCGAAGTCAACGAGGACGCCGACGCAGCATCGAAAAAGAGCAAAGACAAGAAAGACAAGGAGCGGAAGAAAGAGCAGAAGAGCAGAAAGGAGAAGGGGAAGGATAAAGAGGTGATTGAGGTTGAAAGCGTCGAGGAGAACCGGGATGCCGCTGACGAGAAGGCTGTGCGCAAACGGCGGAAGGAGGAGAAGCGCAGACGTAAAGAGGCCGAAGCGCAGACGAGTGTGGCCGATGATGTCGATGGAGGGGATTTGCCAAGCTCGGAGAACATGGAGCGGAGGGGCAAGAGCAAGAAACGGAGCAAGACTGACAGGTGATAGCGGTTTGCTCGACTCTCCATGATCATGTATACCTCTTGCTACACCATTCTGCAGAAACGCTAGTTGACTTTCGTTTGCATGCTTTCCCCTGAGCCACATGCAGGACCGCTACAAACCTCGGCTTTGGTGTGATTTGAACCATGGCAGTGTGTTCATCTGGTGCGTTCTTCGATCAATCGTGATGAACCCAGTTATCTTTACTTCAGACTCTTACGATCTATTCTCCGATCTCATCCCAGGCATGCATGCGTCGGGAATCAAGTACAGCTCAAGTTGTACTGCCATTCGAGCCAGTCTTTTCCCCCCCTCATTTGTCTTCTCTGTGACGTGACAAGTTCGGTGTTGCGTACAGAAGGGAGCGGGGCATGTCAGGATACTTGCACGTAAGTTTACTACATCTCCAAAGTTCTTGAGCAGGAAACAATGCTGTCCACTCATTTGGTTGCCTGTGGACTCCGAGATGGTTTCAAGGTAAATGTCTTCGATGGGCATGTTTTAGATGAAGTTGGATATAGTCTACGATGCGAGCTGGACCGAGTTGAAACACTGACAGAGCCCCCGCCGCCCAGTGGTGCAGAAAGAGGGAACAGCAACGAACGTTCACATCGTCTGGTGACTGATCAACCCTCCACCTCGTGACATGGAGGGCGTCCTCTCGAACCCTTACACGGCCTCACGGTTTCCTGTTCAACCAAGGCTTCCATCGACGCTCCGCGCCAGCTCGCATCGTTTCCCGCGCCGGACGCTTGGCAAATCTACCTGAAGGTCGGCATCCCGCCTCATAACATCCACTTTACATCTCCCCCTTCCCTCGCATCTCTGGAGCACGCTTCCAATGGCCGCCGCTCTCACTCATGCTCATCCACTCCTTCAAGCATTCCGCACCTCCAAACCTGCCTTCGGCGCGTGGTTGACCCTTCCTGGCGCCCTCAACGCCCGGGTTGCCGCCTCTGCATCTCCCCACCTCTCTTGGGTGCTCATCGACTGTGAACACGGCATGACCGGCCTCCATCCCGGCGCAAGCGAATCTATAGGTGCGATCGCGGGCCTAGGTCGCGATGCCCCAAGCACGATCGTGCGTATCCCTGCCACCGGAGCATGCTCGGATGGGAGCGCAACGTGGCAGATCAAGTACGTGCTCGACCAAGGCGCTCGGGGCGTTCTCGTTCCTATGGTGCGTTCTGTCTTACTATTCGAGGTGGTAGTTTGTACTGAGGCAATGTGGATGTAGGTATCGAATCGCACGGAGGCGGCGTCCATCGTCTCCGCGGCGCGCTTTCCTCCCACAGGCGCACGAGGGTTTGGGAACCCGTTCACTCACCTTGCGTGGGGTCCCGGGGTGTCTGCCACAGACTATCTGCACCGCGCGAACGAGTCTGTAGTGGTGCTCGTCCAGATCGAGACCCGCGATGGGTATGCCAATCTCGAAGAGATTCTGTCCGTTGACGGCCTTGGTCAGTGGTCCTCGCATCTCCGCCCTCTGAATCGTTCCCAACGTCATGTCCATAGATGGCGTGTTTATAGGCCCATACGACCTTTCGCTCTCGCATGGGTTCCCCACGCCTTCGCCAGACCCGCACCCGGAGGTGGAAAAGATGATCCAGAACATCCTTGCGGTCGCACACGCCAAGGAAAAGAAATGGTCAGTATTCATACCCTAAAGGCACATTCGAGTTTGTATGGGCTGATTAAGTATGCATACTGCCAGTGCGATCTACTGCAATTCCGGCGAGCGAGCCGCAAAGCGCGCGAAAGAGGGTTTTGACATGGTACGTACTATGTCGCGAAACTCTAAGGTTTTAAGGTTGGTTGAAATTTACTGCCAACATCGTGAAGATCAATGTAACGTCCGACCGCGGTGCAATGGCACACGGGCTTTCGAACCATCTCGCGGATGCCGTTACCGACCCGGAGATGGGTGCAGAAAGAGAAATCGGTTATTGAGCATACCGCAAAATTGAGCAATATGTGGCTACATATGGCATTAAAATGTGTAATCGAAGTCCCCCATTCGAGTGATGTACATAAGGCAGTCCCTCTTGTGTAGACATAGGCCCATCGCTTACGATACGATCCCGGACCAACGGCCCGGGAAATCGGGCGTCTGAGTTTCCTAGTTTGGGTTGTCTGTTGGCGTCTAAATACTGTCCTGATTCAAGCTCCTGCTTCTCAGTCCAAGTCTGTTGGTACTGTTCTCCCTCGGGTTTTCTTTCCACTGCCACCAACTCTGTATATGCGAGCTTTGGTCCCCAGGCGAACCCCACTCCTCCCTCGATGACGTCGACTCCACCCGTTAGGGACCCTCGAACCGACCCCCCCCCCGGACTCTGCTCAGGCTAGGCGATACCTCCAGGCCAGGCGTTGAGAAAGGTATGAGAGCCCGTGTCGCTCTGCGCGACACACAGCATGAACCCACATAATGAAGAGTGTACAGTGCCACCGGGTCGAAGTCCGGCGGATCCCCCGGGACGCAAATCCCATCCTATGACCAAGATTGACCCCCATGACACCAGGAACGCCTTCTACGGCTTCACGGCTTCCCGACTCCTGCAGTTTCCCGCCCGAACCTTTGACCTATATACGCTCCACATTCTATTTGTCCTGCCTTCCACCCTGGATCGCACGCTTGGCCACAGCGAGCTCGACTGAGACGCTACCTCCCCGACACCCACCTTCACCTCCTCAGGCCCAATCGCATTCGCACCTCAGCGTTCAACCCGCCTCGAAATGGCCACCGTTCTCAGCCACGCCCACCCCCTGTTGCACGCATTCCGCACGTCCAAGCCCGCATTAGGCATATGGCTCACCCTCCCAGGTGCACTCAATGCTCGCGCGGCCGCATCCGCGTCCCCGCACCTCTCCTGGGTCGTTATCGACTGCGAGCACGGCATGACCGCGCTTCATCCTGGTGCTGGCGAGTCCGTGAATGCCATCGCAGGCTTAGGACCCGACGCCCCCAGCACGATCGTGCGGATCCCGGCGACCGGTGCGTGCGCGGATGGGAGTGCGTCCTGGCAGATCAAGTATGCCCTCGACCAGGGGGCGCGGGGCGTCCTCGTTCCAATGGTGAGCCCCTTGAATCTCGTCGAGAATGAAAGGAAGGATTAGCGCGGGGGGAGGTGTTTGTGTGGCCGTTGACCTGGTGTGCTGAAGCAGACTGCAAGCAGGTATCGAACCGTGCACAGGCGGCGGCGGTCGTGTCTGCAGCACGCTTCCCCCCGACCGGCGTGCGGGGCTTCGGAAACCCCTTCACGCAGCTCGCATGGGGCCCTGGAGTGTCTGCCGTTGACTACCTGCAGCGCGCGAACGAATCTGTGGTCGTGCTCGTCCAGATCGAGACGCGCGATGGGTATACGAACCTGGACGAGATCCTCTCGGTCGATGGCCTTGGTTGGTTTTCCTCCCATCTTCTCGCTCTACGTCGTCGAGGGCTAACTTTTGTTTCGCTTCCACAGACGGCGTATTCATTGGCCCCTATGACCTCTCGCTGTCGCACGGGTTCCCCGCGCCCTCGCCGGACCCGCACCCGGAGGTGGAGAAGATGATCCAGAATATCCTTGCGGTCGCACATGCCAAGGGCAAGAAATGGTGTGTGCTTAATTCTGTTTTCTGTTATCTGCCCAAAACTTCGCGTTCGCTCATCTGATGTGTTCCCTACCAGCGCGGTGTTCTGCACGTCGGGTTCGCAATCCACCAAACGCGTGAAAGAGGGATTCGACATGGTACGTTCTGACTATCATACGCACCGGACAACCTGAGCCCTGACTTCGTGTTCTTGTAGATCAACGTGACAACCGACTCAGGCGCAATGGCGGATGGGCTGTCGCGACACCTTGCCACCGCTGTCGGTGATGCAGAGCCGGACAAGAGATTCGGTTACTGAGAGAAGACTGGTCGCAGCGGAGAACGTCATCAAAAGGTAAGGGGGAAGTCACTCTCACATATTATGTATTACTATGACATGGACTAGGTAGTTGAATCCAATTTTCGAATTCTATGAAGCCGAACACACAGAACCATGCGACTGGGTAGGACGAAACCGAAAGGGCATGGATATCTCTAGTTGTTGTGGTAGTATGGGCCATACGCCCTCGAGCCATATTAGTCATTAGCTTGCGAGGAAAGAATGACTTAGTCTAAACACGCGTGTCCTCCAGACGCAAAGTCTATAGTCTATGCCAATCGACAGAAAGAACTAAGGAATATCTTGTATCAAAAGACGCCCCATAAGGAGGATCAAAGCTACTTGTACTCACCATCAAAACATTCAATCATACCGGTTGAAGGCCCTCATCTTCTCAGCAAGAGCGCTCCCTTCCTTCTCGCTGATCTTCACGACATGTCGCGAACGACTGTCCTTGACCTCGAATACCCGGAACCAAGCACGCTCTGCCAGACTGGACCCTTTCGCAGGAGAAAGGTCGATCGCGACGAACTTGAGGGAGGGCGAACTTGCAGCAAGGGCACGAACAAGCCCCATGAGGTCGCGCGACTCATCCGATCGTGGGGCGTCAGGGGTCCCTGCGTAAGGCTTCAACCTATTCATGGCCGACACCACGACGGGAGTGACTGAGAGCGAGATACCAAGCAGGGAGAGGTCGGGGACTAGGGAAAACGCATTCGCGACCCGTGCCTATGCAATCGAGTCATCGTTAACCTCCCGTGGCGTGCCCATGGCTATTTAGTATTCTGGCAGACATACCTGGACCCACTCTGTGCCATCCTCGACATTCTCGCACCTATCACCAACCAGCTCCAGGTATCGCAGACTTGGAGCCGCGAGCTCCAAGACCGCTCCGAACTCCTCGGGCGAGGCGTACGCACTCATCGCGGTAGACAGAACGACCGGACGGGTTCTACCGAGGAACTCCCGCGCACAGTGAATTGCGTCGAGGTCCGATACGATGGGGTTCCGCAGGTGCACCCGGCGCGCAGGGACAGCAAGGGGGAGGACGGGGAAACAGGTATCGATGGACTCGACGGATTCGCGCCACGCGTCGAGTGCCTGCGGGTCTACAGAGGGGGACGCAAAGGCCCACTCTGGCACGCATGCCCCTCCACCGATGAAGATGAGCTGGCGGACGTGGGGAAACGCACGGGCAAGGGCGGGGAGGGGAGCGACGTCACCGCCGAGGATGAGGGCGTGGATCGACGCACTACTTCCCAGGCCGAAGTCGGGGTAGGCCTTGAAAAGGGCCTCGGAGCCCCAGAGGGTGAGCTTCTGCAGATTATTAGCGCGGGCCAGGACGTTGGAGAGGAGCGCAACAGCGGATGCGTCGGTCGTCCACACTCCAGCTTTCCTGACGCGGACGGCGTCTCGCATGAGCTCCAGAGTACGAAGGGAGTCAAGGCGGGATGAAGGTGGGCCGTGCCAGCTAGGTGCTGGAGCGAGGAGGAAGTTGCAGAAATCCGTCAGCTGGGAGACGGCACTGCTGCTGGACTTGTGATAGAGGCCTCCGAGCGAGACATCGGAAAGGAAGCGGGGGAGGGCGAGAGCATAAGCACCGCGACAAGTCAGAGCGAGTTGTGCAGCATCGTGCGAGGACATAAGACCAAGGACATCTGAAAGTACGTCGTAGTTGAGCTGGAACAGCGTGGATGTCATTACGAGTGTCGTACGAGGGCGCGACTGTTGCAGCAGCAGAATGTAGGAGCGGCTAGCGTCTTGGCTCGCCAGTGGGGGGAGGGATAGTAGGACCAGGCGCGTTGGAGTCACTTTTTCTGTTGTGGGCGAATCAGGGCATGCGTCTTCGGTGTTTTGCTCTGCGACTGCGTTCCGTTGGTTGCCGCTGTTCCTTGCCCTCCGGCACTCCGAGGATTGCGACATCACGTGCAAAACCGGACCCATTGGCGCGAACAGCCGAGGAAAGCCCAGTTCATGTCGAGCTCCGCAACCTGGCCACGCCGTCCGCTCTATAGCGCTGCATGCTGCTCACCACTGTCGGCCTAGCCCAAGGCAAGCTTGGAGACCAGAGGTGCGCTCGTTGCGGTGTTATGCTAATACTATGAATTGGGTTGAGATGACGAAGACATAGACGAGGATGATGTGCTCGCACGCACCCGACGACCGTCCAGCCTTGCGCCGATAGAGGCCACAACCGAGCCTATCGGAAGAGAGAGTCTGCTTCGAAAAGGGGGCGATTAGGCTGGACTGCCCTCATAATGGCCAGCGCGTGTCGAGGACCAGGACGGGAACGGCGTCCGCGGCTGATCGAGGTGGACCCGCACTCCGGGGCATTTCGGGAGAAGTTGGAGACGGAAACTACAAGGAACGGCCGCGTTGTAAGCGTATGTTCGCGCGACGAGAGGGGGGAGCAGGGTTTGGAAGACGCGGTGAGTGCATAGCATTTCTGGCTGGTGGAGGAGTTGGGGGAATGCGAGTGCGCTCTTGAGCTGAATGCGCCTGCACTTAAGCTTTGGCTGGCGTTGTCGTGCGCAGGAGGCAAGGAGGTCACGTCGCCCACCCTCCTGATCTTACCCCACACCATCGTCTTCCATGACCTCGGCCTTCACAGAGTCCTCCCTCTTTGGGAAGGTCACCTGCCTTCTTCGGAAGAACATCACACCAAGATCCGTACTACGTCCACCTCCCAACACCTCGCTCTAGATCTGTCTCCTTCCTTACCGCTACATGCTCAACACTGATCACTTCAGTATGCGGAGAGTTGAAAGTTCACTTCAACCGCTGGCCACTTTCCGCACCCAAGGAGTCGTAGCCGTTAAAACAAACAAACGGGAACGTCGGCCGGGTTTCCTCGCAGCCCGAATGGATTTACACTGGTTCCGTAGAGTCGAGCCCTCCGACGGTGAGCATAGTATATGGCTCGCTCCACATCGCTTTACATCGCTTTGCTTATACCTTCCTCCCTTATCTCCCATCCTTGGCTGGGAAACCCCGGTGCCGTACCATTGCTCCCATCCCATCCTCCTGCCATCATTGCGACAGCATACAACAATGCTCCTGACCCAGGGAAGTACGGTGTCGGAACACGCACTCCCCCGACAGGCATCCCAGCATCGTCAAACTGGAATAATGGATGCAGAAGCCATTCGACCGCCTTCTCCGCGTCCCCGTTACGCGCCGCCGACATGGCTAGCATCGGGAAGTCCCACCTGCCAAGACAATGTAAGCTTCCGAGTCTGAACATGCCATTTGCGTCCAACGGCCACTTACCCCCAACAATTACTAATGTTCCAACTCCTCCACACTTTCTCCGCCGTCGCTTTCGCCAAGTCGAGGCTCACGTTCGCCGTCTGTGGGAGCCATCCATACAATCCTACCAGCGCCGGATGGTCATTCGTATACGTCGGCGTGTCCCAGAAGTCGCTCGGGATTCCCTCGTACACCGCGTATAGCCCGTTCTCGATCGGGAGCGGCGCCAGGTGTTCTCGGACTTCGGACCACTTTTTCGGGACATCTTCCTCGAGACGCTCCATCCAAGTGCTCGCATGCTCGAGCCCGAACCGCCAGTATGCAAGCTCGAACGCAGGGTTCCGCGTCGCGTTCGGGCTTGTGTCTTCGCTGACGACGTACATCGGCGGTCCCAGGTCGAAGAACCCTGTACTCTCGTTCCGTTTCGCGTATACTGCCATCCAATCCGCAGTCACCCGCACAATGTCCCGCCATTTCTCCAATGTCGCCCGTGAACGTGCAGCGCGGTACTCGTACTCTGCAAACACCAGGGGGTGTGGCTGCTGCCATATTAGGAGCTCGTTTATCTCTCCAGGGGCTGAACGGCCAGACGGGTCAGTCATCTTCGACCACCGTGCCCCCGCAGTGTAGTTCTCCTGCACCTGAGCTCGCTGAATGGATGTCTGGAGGAAACGCGCGTAGGAGCCGCTCGCCCGATCGAGGAGGTCCCAGTTGTTCCAGAGCGCCCAGTGCGCGCTGTGCCAGAAGAACATCTCCATGTGGAATTTGCCATACTACATCTTTGAGGTGAGTGTATGTGCACGAGTCAGTGAATCTGTGCTCACCCAGCCGTTGTTCACTAGGCCGGACTGTTTGGATTCAGCACCGGGATTCGCCAAGAAGCGTGTGAGGATTGTACATACCTCCTGTGGAGGGTTGTCGCCAGCCTCGTTGACTCGCAACAGGTATTGGGAGAGGATGATACGTCGCTGAAGCTCGTCCGACCTCGAATCGCTGGACCCAGTCACTACATCAACGAACCCGTGGTCCGACCAATACGACTGCCAGGCCTCCTCCGACTCGGTCTGGATACCGCTCGCTGTTGGCAGTGTCTGTATCGATCCAGGGGCGTACGCTATCGTAACAGCCAACGAATCTCCTCCCCCGCGCGGGATGACGTTGTAGCGGTGCTCATCCGCGGAAATGCGCGAGATGGAGAAGCTGCTGCCGCCGCCCAAGTAGGTGAAGAACGTCGAATTGTCAAGTGTATGGGTAATCACCGCGTCGGCGTTCCGCGCCAGCCCCTCACCCGTTATGAGCGTCGTAGTGTGCTTCGCAGTCGCGTTCCACACCCCCACGAACGGTGCCTCGAACTTGGACGTCCCGTCGTTCCAGGGGAAGTCGAGGAAGATCCCGAGCCGGCCCTTCTCGAGGAGCGGAGAACGAACCATAACCCCAATCGCGTCGTTGCTCTGTGCCGAAACCGTCTGCACCGTGACGTTCTCGCCCTGCCACTGGAAGCTGCTCGTCATCGTCCCCGTCCACAGGTCCAGCCCCTGCCTCGTCCCCTCCAGGTCCCCCTCCGCGACGACCGCCACCGCTCCGTTCTCATCCAAAAACAGCAGCCCGACTCTCCCCAGGTTCACGCGATTCGGGTTCGAGATGAGCCACTGTTGGAGTGGCTCCGGGCCTCCGAACATATATTGCACTCCGTCCCAGACGACGCCGCGGTACGCCTCCAGGTCTACCTCGGTCATCCCGGCGGGCAGGGAGTCGTTCTTCCAGCCCCAGTCGGACATGATGGCGAACGGGAGGAAGGTCTGCAAGCCGGTGATGTCGGCACCGAACGCGAAGTGCCCGTTGCCGACCTGCATGGGCGTGCTGGTGCTGGAGGCGGTCCGCACCGGGTTGTAGCGCGACACGATGGCATGACGGTTTATGCCAGCGGACGCTGCGACAGCCACGCCGGAGAGTAGAGGGAGGATGTTTGAAGAGCACTGGATGAAGAACATGAAGCGCATCTCGGAGGCCGTTCGCGGTGGTCAGAGCTCGACGTTTGAACAGCCAGGGGTGCGTCTTGACATCCTCGGCGCATGCGAAGGTTCGTGGTCATCGTCGCCGTTCTGCGGCCGTTGCCCTTGGTTCGATGAGGGTCAAGCGACGAGGGTGTGCTGATCGTCTTGCTCCTGGTGACGTGCAGTCGCGGTCCGGGCGGCGGGATCTTCAGACGGAGGGCGGGGCATGTGACCGCGTCATCAACGGCAGCACTCGACGGCTTGCAAGTAGGTTCAAGTTCGCAATCAGTGAGGGAAGAACGGACGGCAGTCGCCGGTGAGTGCTTTTTTGAGCTTTGGTGTGTCAATAGCCGTACATCTTTTCGTGCGGATGAGTGTGTGTCGCTATTGGCCTTTCGCGGCCGTTCGAATCCTCAGAAAACTGTCTCCGCGGCACGGAGTATGTTGTCAAGGTGGGGAAGGGTGGGGGTCATCGTGTTCTCCTTAAACACGATTTTGGCTCCAGTCTTGGTTTGGATGACGATTCTCGAGAGCGACTTGGGTCTCGATACCTAGAACCCCATGGCCCAATTTAGTAGCCCTCGGGGTTAAATCGCACGAGTAACCTAGTATTCTCATCCCGAACCGCGTCCGGCTCCCTGAACCTCCCCGTCTTGCTCCTTCTCAACGCAAGTGCTTATCGTGCCTTTGAAGATGCTTAGTCGACGCTTCCGTTGTGCGAGCATGTGGATCGGGCCTGGCCAAATTAGATTGTTCCCGTCCACACACACATATCGGGACCGGGAGCCCGATCCCGGTGAGAATCTCGTCGGTTCGCCAGGTCGACGACTGAATTGAAGCTAGCCCGAACCTATCATGAGCGCATGAACATCGCAAGCGGTTGGTTCTGAACGACGTGTTTCATGTTCCATGGCCTGAACATCATGGAAACGCATCGTGGGTCGGGTATGCGCATTATATCCGAGACGTACAGGGGGATTTGGGCACGAAAGGGCCATTCCTGGAGCAGATAACGGAAGTAATAGCAGCCAGGGAAACATGATTCAGAAGACAATACTTAACATCACCAGGGCAGGGACTATGCCCATCGGTGGCGGGCGGGTACGGAAAATTGCACTGCGGAGATTCTGAAACAGACGTCCTTGTGAATCAGCTCGAGATGGAGGTCGAAATTTTGCACCTCGGAAAGGGAGTAGAGGACTCGGATGGAAGTACCACAACTCGCGGATAATGTATGTAAAGCACCATGGCTGTCGGACTGACCGTGATATGTGAATCGGCTATCGAAAGCTCGGGTACTAACTTGTCAGGCAAATGATCAAATGTTTCCTCGGCCTGAGGGGACGATTGTGTGGCGTTGTGGTGGTTATGTGAGGGAGGGCTGCGGGTATCGATTCCGTTGAACGGAAGCCGATAAGCGTGATATCGCTGCCATCGTCGCATCCTGCAGATCATGGACACCGTTGCTACGAGCCCACGCCGTGGTGGGATTGCGAAGGCTGTTCGACGGCAGATGGTCGGTGTCTGTCATACGTGTGAGCACAGTTGGTACTGTGGGGTGGGGCACCTTCCTTCGAACAAAGGCAGACGGTTCAGGTCCCATGACTATACACATACCTGACTTGAGGAGGAGGCAGTTTGGAAAGTAATATCACTGCCCACTATGCTTTCGCCCAGGAGAAGTGAGGAAACCTAGTGCCATCAAGTTGCGGAAAGGGCCGAAGTTGGTGAACTGAAAAACCGATTAAGATAGTCACTTTACAATTAGATCGTGAAGATGCCGGGATAGCTCAGCTGGGAGAGCAACAGACTGAAGTTCTGGAGGTCGCGTGTTCAATCCACGCTCCTGGCATTCTTTTTGGGGTAATTTTGGATGAGGTTTCTCGCACTGCTCTCGCCTCTGCCAGACTCTGACAGATCACTGTGTGCTGTACCTTATGCAGTACCTAGATGTGCACCCTCATGTGAGACTGACCTTCCGTCTTTTGACCCTCGGCGCAAGGATCCTTCGAGCTCATTCGTCTCCGTTCATTTCCTAAACAGCAAGCAAGTTTCTCGGGCCCAAGTCTAAGATCGGCGTTGGGTGGCCGCGAGTCGCGACGTGAAAGTGGCGCAAATTTGTAAGTCGGCGTCATAATCATTAATCACTACGTATTACCTACTCGTCCGCCAATCTTCAGTTACGACGCGGACAGTCTACTACTTAGATTTACACACGCGGCTCAAGACAATGTGACATAATGTGTGCGAGTGCGGGATCGTTGACACCAGCCGCGGAGGGCGCATAGGTTAGCGCCACATTATTGCGAGACGGCGGCCGTGCCGTGGTGGCTGATCCCTAAAAGGGCTGTCGAGGTGTTGAAACTGGGCGGAAGTTGGTGCGAAAGGCGGAATACGAACGTCTGCCAAGACAGTATCGAGAGCTTATCATACGAGGTTAGGAGCGCAAGGCGTTCCGGTTCGGGCACGGAGGGAACTCGAGGCTGAGGCCTGAGGACTCCGGGGCTCAGAGAAGGTGGCACCGTATCGTGTTGATACACGCTGCATGCGTTGCAGAAGCGGCTCAAGGGTGGGACAATGCTGGATGGATGCGGCGAAACGACCGGCGAATTGCAGAGAATTTGGGAAGTGCAACCGGTAGTAGAATTGACTGGCACCGAAGGCAAGCTGCAGCTGGGAAGGGGGATCCGGAGGGGGAGGACGTGGAGAGGACTGAATTCGCAGAGAATAGGGGGAGCCGAGGGTGGTGGCGAGGACGAGGCGGGGCAATATGGGCCGCGAGCTGAGGAGTGGTGACCGGCACTGGGGTCCGATTGAGGACGGGAGCATGCATGGCAGTCGAGTTGTGCGTGCCCAGGCGGTGATGGTGCCCGACGGGCGCCTGTGCCGAGGCGTTGGGAAGACTGCCCACGGGCCACCGCGACTCTCTCTGCCTGTCCTCCTGCCCCCTTCCAAAGTTCCATTCTCCCCCATCTCCTCCCGTCCCCCTCCACCCGTCCCTCCGTCCTCGACGCCCGCCTCGCCGCCCGGCGTCGACACTCCCTCCCTCCGCCATGTCCTCTCAATGGCTCCCGGCCTCTGAGACTCCCGAACGTCGATCCGGAGCGTCCACCCCAGAGGAGTACCCTGCTCAGCCCCGCACTCCTCAAACCTCCACCTTCGAATCACCCCTCCTTTCTCCCGAGGCAAGAGACCAGTCCTTCTCCTCACGCCAGTCACGGACACAGTCGGCTCTAGGCAATGGCTTTGTTTCCTCCCCGCTCAACCCCAACTCGTCCATCGGCATCCGCTCACGACCCGCGTCGCGAGGAAGCACATACTTCAACCGCATCGCGTCCGAAGAGTCCCAGGCTCTCGCCGCGCAGTTCGGCAGTATGGCGGGCAGCCAGCGCGGCTCCATGGTCCTCTACCGCCTCGCCTCGGACAGTGACACCGATGCGCTTGTGCCCCCAAAGGCCTTCCAGAACAACCGTGACTCCGTCATTTCATCCTCCGGCGACTCCATCGTCTCCATCTCGTCCGACTCGCGATTTCCCACAGGGCAATCAACGCTCGGCCGAGGGTTCGTCCCATATGCGTACGATCCAGAGGTCGAGAAGGACTTGCCTGATGACGACGACGACTACCTTCATACGCCAGATTACGGTCGTGGCAAGCACGCGTATTGGTCTTGGAGAGGCATACTAAACGTCGGTGTAATCATCATCTTCCTTGTTGCTCTCCTAGCTCTTTTTGTCTGCTATCCCCTGGTAGACTTTTACCGGAACGAGGCACGGAATCTGGCCATCGCCGCAAATACTCGTGTCAACTCCTCTGGCCAAATACCAGTGCCGACGTCGAGGTGAGTTTCTTCATCCTCGTTGACTTTTTAAGGTTTCGTGATGTCGAGCTCGTCTTTAGCTTCGCGATGCCCCAACTCATCGATTCTGAGACGCCAGACTCGGCTAAGACTCGGACTGGTTTCGACGGGGTGGAGTATGAACTCGTGTTCTCCGACGAGTTCAACACGGACGGACGGACATTCTACCCCGGTGATGACCCCTTCTGGGAGGCGGTTGACATTTGGTACGGGTCGACGGCCGATCAGGAGTGGTACGACCCGAAGCAGATCTACACCAAAGGTGGCGCACTGCAGATCGTTATGGACTCAGTGACGGACACGAGCATCAACCACGGTCTGCCGTATCGGAGCGGCATGCTGCAGAGCTGGAACAAGTTCTGCTTCACGAGCGGGTACATCGAGGTTGCTATTACACTCCCCGGGCCGAACTCGAACACCAAGGGTTACGTGAGTACTCCGGCAGAGAGCCGAATGTATAATGTCGTCCAGGCTAATGCGAACTACAGTGGCCTGGCGCGTGGACGATGGGGAACCTTGGGCGGCCGGGATACAGGTCGACGACGGATGGAACGTGGCCGTACTCGTGAGCTTTCTCGACAGTTTCTTCCACTGTCCGTCCTGTTGACTCGCGCGCCCCGATCAGATACGACTCCTGCGACTTGGGCACATTCCCGAACCAGACCCTCAAGGATCAGTCCGGGCCTGCAGCAGCTCTTCACTCTGACGCCTCGAGGGAAAAGTACAACTTTGAGCTCTCGTGGCTCCCCGGACAACGCCTTTCGTACGTGTTGTCTGCCCACAATACTACGCATCGACTGGCTTCACTCACCGATCTGTTAGCTCGTGCACGTGCTCCGGGGAGGACCATCCCGGGCCGAGCAACTCGAAGGGCCGCGGTGTGCCTGAGATAGATATCCTCGAGGTGCAGAAGAACAAGACTGCCAACTCTGTCGGCCAGGTCGTGTCCCAGTCGGCGCAATTCGCGCCATTCACGCACGATTACTTGTATCTCAATGACACGACGGATGAGTACACGATCTACAACCCCCTGATTACTCGCGCGAACGACTACCGCGGTTCCGCTGTGTCAGTCCCTACAGTTATGTCTCGTTTGGTACGGTACTGATGGCTATCTTTGTTACAGTCAACAAGCGTTGTCCGCTCTTACGAACCTCCCGGACGACATGTTCCAGGGCTCGGGTGCGAACTTCAAAACTCTGGGTTTCGAGTACTGGGCGAACCCGTCGAATCGCAACGAGGGCTTCATCACGTGGCAATCCAACGGTCAGCCCACATATCGCATCGGTGCGTCAGCAATGGGTCCCGACCAGGGTACGGGTGGTTCGCAAGTGGGAGCGCGACTCATACCGGAAGAACCCATGGTGCGTGGTGGCCCGTGTTGAAAGTGTCGCGTCTGCTTACGTTGCCCCTTGTGCAGTCCATCATCCTAAACTTGGGTATCTCCAGTGGGTGTCGATGCTTTGGTTTCCGTAATGTCTTTCGTCGTTAATCACAGCTATCTATCGTAGGCAACTGGCAAACCATCGACTTGACCACGATGATCTTCCCAGCAATCATGCAGGTTGACTACGTTCGCGTGTACCAGAGGAAAGGACACACGAACATCGGCTGCGATCCGCCGGATTATCCAACAAAGAACTACATCGACAACCACCCAGACGCCTACGGCAGTACGTGGTTCTGTCATGGCTGTTTATTAACCGTGTTCTCACCTATTTGTGTTGTTTAGACCCTAACCTGACATACTGGTCACAACCACAACCCGTCGGCGCTGGGTACTCATGGCCCAAAAACTCAGCAGTACGTGCCTCTGTGTCCTTGTATGCGCGCGCAGACGCTGACATCATGCGCTGTAGTACACCGGCTGTTAGTGAAGGCGTAACGAACATTCAGAAGCTTGACTCTCTTGTGCCATTGTCCGGACTTTACCACTAACGTAACAGTAACAATATCCGCTCTGTCGCAATTCGGGTGCATCCATTCTTGTTTGTCTATCCGCTCGTTCTCCTCCCCGATCCGAAATGTGCTCTCGTGAAGGCTCTTCGATGACCTTTGTCACACTCCTCACGTACCTTGCTTTCACCCTCCCTGCCGCGCTGCTCCATCCCTCCCGACCTCCTCTACCCATCTCTCCCATTTCTTATTCTCCACATCTACCCACGAACTCGCATCACGGATCTGGGTGAGCCACGGAGCTGCCCTCCAGGGACTTTTTTTTACGGCGCCACGTTCTTTCGCTGCCTATATCCGTACCTTGCCAATCTCTATTCTCTAATCAGTTAATGCGGACGATCATACAACCTTACGCATACGCATGTTCATCTCATCCCAGTCCATCTCCATAGCACCATGCCGCACATATCTGCTTCCCCTTCCCCGGGCTTCACCATACAGCCGCCGCCGTCGTACTGCCACGTTCGTTCGTTCGTTTGGCATCCCGGTCTTTAGGTCCACGCACTCGCACTTGTCGGTCTTACTTACGCATTAGTACTATCGGTCCAGTAGCAGCCCATCATCACCGCACGCACACACCCTCTTCTTCGATGTCCGGCCCGCGGCGCGCTGGTAGTGGGGAGGTAGTCCCCGCCGTGCGCCCGCGTGCACGCAGACGTGTATGTATTTTATTACGGTCACTAGGGTTCCTATCGTAGAGCATTGTTTCTTGCTGTGGCCTCATTCTGGATGTGCGCTCATGCCTGCAGCCGCGCCAGTGGCCTGCGTTGCGGTGTATTGTGTATTGTCTCCGACATGACGAAGGTTTGTGTTAGAACTTGTCGCCGCGCTCCGGTATGTCGGACCGTTGGGCGGTCCTGGGCGTTTCGTAGCGCCAACGGCTGAAACGCGGTGTTATTGACGTCCAGTACTTTTGGACGCTACGCTCATCGGGGACTGCAAGGGACTGCACTGCACACATGTTCCAGTAAAAGCTCAAACGTACGGCCAGGACAGCCCAGGACCGCGCAAACAAACGTCTCGATGCCCCTGGACCGCGCGATACAATATGATGTACCGGTGAGTACGACTTGTCCTATGTTCCGTTCAGGGGATCCTCCGAGTCTTGAACCTTGAGTCGGGCCCCAGCTATTTTTTGAGGTTCAGCTCAGTTGTTCACGTCACGTTGCATATCGACAAAAAACAATGTGCATATACCCACGAGCTCCGCGTTAAGTAGTGTCATTCAATGGGGCGCCGTCCCAATGTCGGATAGCTTGTCAATGGCCTGTATATCAACTCTGTACCGGATGTACCCTCAGGCTCTGTACTCACCACTGATAGCGATCATACATCCGCACCCCACCACCGCGATTTAGTCAGGGTAAATCGCGGTGGTGGGGTGCGGATGTAGTTATCCTCGTCTGGGTACGAGACCAGAACGAATGGTATATTGATATCCCAGATGTTGTTGGGCCCCGGACTTTATTTTAGATTCTCCGCCCGGGGCCCGTGGCGTGTAGCTTGCTTCCACGGCTTTCCCTGGGAACCCCTTATTTACTACATCCGCCATTTCTGGACCTTTATTTGCGGTGTGGCTAGCGCTAGCGAAGCGAGGAGGCGGATACAATCTCCTCTTCCCTTGCTCCGAGTCCTCGCTTTGATTGCAAGGCGTGGGCCAACGATAGAGATCATCAGTCGAAGACGCCTGTAGGCTGTAGACCTCGACCCAGCCCCGACCCGCTGCGTCGTGCTGCGATTTTGACCAATGATCAGAGCAGGATACCAGTATTGATGGGACCAGCAAGTGGCGAGCACAGCTTTCTTTCCTCCTGACGTGGCCGTGCCCCTTGGGCCGGGGCCTTGGCCCGTCTCTACATCGTTCCGATCGGCAGACGTCCCGGCTCTCGATGCCCGAAGTCTTCTATGAATTGTCCACGTTGACGCCAGCATCACGGTAACATAGGGAATTGACTCCCGTCTTTCGAACTCTCTCAGGTCCGGCAATCGAACTTGCAACCCGCCGCCCGCCGACTATGTCAGTGTCCGCACGGTGCATACCGCCTCCGCTCCATGTGGAGTCTAAGGCGCCATGCAGGCGAGACCATTTGGCGGCCATCTTTGCATCGCATTGCTGAGTTGACCACCATCAGCATCCCCTTGCGACCTCGCGCCCTGGTATATAACCCATGACGGCGTCGGGTGCGCCCCCCTCTGGGCTGCGCCTGCCATTCATTTTCGCCTTCTTCGACCTTCGTTCTTGTAAACTTCTTTGCTTTCTCGGCTTCCGCGCTTGCGGCTTGTATCCTTCGCCCTTCTTCATCCCATTTTTTCCAATTTTCACCCCACTATCGACGCCATGGTCTACGTCCGCTCGCGCAAGTTCTGCTGCTGTCTCCCGGTGAGATTCGGAGTGTTCTGCGAGGCCCTGATAGGGATCGCCGTCGGAGGGTTGTTTGCCGTCGGCGGGTGGCTTCAAATTCATTCGATGCGTCAGTGTCTTTCCCCCTCCCGAGTGCTGCTTGTTGAGTTGTAGGCCGGAGTACACTGACGCCTTTTTGTGCGCGCGATAGTTAAAGGCACGCTTGTGCTGTCCCACACCCAGGAGATATCGCTCTGGTGTCTTGCTGTCTCGATGACTATCTTTACGCTCTCGTCACTATTAGGGTAAGTTCCGCGCTTCTTGCTCACGTGTTTCACCACTTGCGGCCAGCCTGCTTCGCAACGCCCTCCGCCTTGTGGTGTCTGCATCATCTGGCAGGGTGGGCCTGGGCATATCCTGACCACAGTGCGCTGACACCTGATTTTGATCGCCCGTGCAGGTTCATCGGTGCCATCGGACGGAAACACTCGCTCGTCAGCCTCTACGGGGGCACGATTACGTTCACGACCGTGCTGTCGATCGCGACGGGCATCTTCTTCATCTGGAACCTCTTCCACGCTGGGGGCGAAGAGCAGGTCAAGAAGTGCGAGCAGAACGCCCAGAACGCGCAGGACCCCTCGGATCCCAACTTCCAGCAGTCGACGACCGTGGACAACTGGGTGTGCCAGACGGGCTTCGCCACGGGCCGTACCGTCGTTGTCGTCGTTTATGTCATTTTCTGGCTCATCCAGATCTGTGCGTGCCCCCATTCCTTTCTCTTGGGTGTCGCGGGGTGATCGTCTCACATGTGATTGGATTTTGATTTGGCAGACGGCTGCGTTATCGCGTTCAACTACGTCAGCCAGCTCGAGGAGGAGGAGCAAGCACAGTTCGACCACGAGAAGCCCGCGCCACAAGTCACGATCGTCCAGCCCGCATACGCGTTCTCGGAACGGCCGAACTACGGCAGCGGCCGTGCATGAGTGGACGTCTTAAATCACAATCGTTACGTGGGCCAGCATTATTTATTGGCAACGATGGAAGAAGGCGTGTGTAGGATAAGTAGTGGGCCCTTACGAAAAGTAGCGGTAGCCTTACCAAGATTTGTTCACGCATCCTCACGAATCTTGAACTTTGCTTTTTTCCTCTTCTGTTGACAGTCGGTATCGCTGTGCTTCCTCCGGGACGCAAGGGCATGTGCAGGATCGCGATTCAATATTCAGGATCCAATCACGACACCCTAGACAAGCCTGGAAAGGCACTCGGGCTCTGGTAGCTGATGTCGATGAGATCTTGAGACCTGGAGTCCTGTACGTTAGTAAAGTACTGGGAGCCAACGATCAGCTTCAATACCACTCAGCGCTCCGAATGCTTCGATCCGGTGGCGCCGGGGATTAAATAAATGTCGATGAGAAGACTGGGCCCGGAGATAAGTACCATGAAAGTACTGAAGTACCGGCGTCGTGCAGGCGTCGTGCTACACCGGTACAGTAGCCCTGTAGAGGATTTTAGACACCGCATAGAACACGTACGGTATTCGAACGCTCGAGAGGCCTAGCGGCCTCTGAGTTGCCTGATAGCCTACATGGATGATAGGGAGTGAGCGCGGCGTGGAAGGTGGACCAAAAGGTGGACCGAAGATGGTGAGCGTGATGACCTTGGCGATGGCTCGAGGTGCTTCGGTCGATGGTGTTTTACTGAGCAAGCCCACATGGCTGCCTGTCAGACCGTACTTAGTTCCCTGACCACCGGTCGATCATCCAATGATCCATGCAAACGTATAAGAACCTGTGACTTGTGAGTGGAATTGGTTGACCAGACCTCTCGGGTCCTCTCCACTTATTTCACTATCTACACCTCGCACCATGCCAGCACGTGCACTCGCCTCGGGAAAGGTCCTCGTCACTGGCGACGTCGATGCGATTGCACACGTCGCGTCGCCCGTGTACCTCTCCGATGGCGAGCCGTCCGAAGTCATCGATCCTGCCGTCCAGGGCACACGTACCGTCCTGGCGAGCGCACTCCTGCACCGCGCGCGCATCCGTCGCGTTTTCATCACCTCCTCCGCCGCGGCACTCAGCAGCGGCACCGAGGTGGACCTGGTTGGGCGCACCTCGAACAGGATCGACGAGAGCTCGTGGAACAACTACAGCGTGCAGCACTGCGAGGAGAAGGGCAAGGCCGCGGAGCCGGTGCACAAGTTGAAGTACCGCGCGAGCCGAGCGTGTGGCGTGGGAGTTCTACGAGAGCGCGAAGAAGGAGCTGAGCGCAAAGGGGTAGACGTTGGAGTGGGACATGACCGTGTTCTGCCCTCCGTTGGTGTTTGGGCCCGGCGTGCACGAGAGCCCGAGCCTGGAGGCGTTCGGCGGCACGCAGGCACAACTTTACAGGCGGGTCGTGCAAGGCGACGCGGGCGGGGAGCTGGGGCGGCTGACGCCATTCGGGTGGCGTCGTCGTACTGTGCACATAGTGCGCGTGAAGGGGCTCGGTTGCTCACATCACAGCACTATGCGTAGAATCTGGATCGTCGATGTGCGCGACCTCGCGCACGCGTTTGTGCTCGGGCTGCAGAAGGAAGAAGCAGGCGGCGAGCGATTCGTCATTTGCGGCTTTCCTGCTGACTGGCAGGATCTCAGTGAGTGATTTTACAGCCTGGTGTATACTGTGCAATGACATGGGCCATACCTAGTCAACGCTGCGCGTCGGTACTCGGACAAGATTCCTCCGGGAGACGTTTCGCACAAACCGGAGGACGTCTTCTACCCAAACACCTATATCACGGAAAAGAGTACCCGTTTGCTCGGGATCCAGTACCGCACGGCGGATGAGTTGGTCAGAGATTCGGTAGAAGATTTCAAGGCGTGGGGATGGTTGTGAGCTGTCCGAGTGCAGTCGACGGAATGAATAGACAAGTCGGGTCCGAGTTGTCATCTCGTTAGAATACGTGCACGTAAGATAGAAACTCTGTAGTACCTTCACATTTAGAAAAAATGCATTCAAGTCATGTTGGGCTTGACGATTTGCCTCGGGGTGTCTCGATGCTTGTAGTTGGCTTGTGTGCGCAGTGGGTGGAGAGAGGCGCAGTTGCGAAGGTGTATAAGCGCGCTGAGGTTGGCTTTTGCGGATGCCAAATTGCCAGCTGCTCACCGGTCTCTAGGGGCTGAGTCGATATCTGTCGATATCCGTCCAACTGGTTTCAGCTCTGTGCCTCCTTCATATCTACCTACCACACAGGACGGAGGCCACAGGGAGGTTCATGAATGTACGTCCTTTCTTCATCCGCCACCGTCATCTACAGTCTTTCACCGGTCCTTCGGATATTATGGCTCCCTCGGACAAACTGAATTCTCAGCTGTCCCCTCCCATCCTTGGCTCTGATTTGTATCTGGAATGCATTTAACGTCAACCATCGTCACTCACGTAAAGTTTTATCGTCCCCCGTGGCGTATGGCCCTTGTTAAGTTGGCGTGGACATACAAAAATGGGGCTTTTGGTGCTTCTTCCTTAGCTGTGGTTTACCCGGAGAGCTTCGAAACTTGAAAATATAGAATGAAGTTAACTGTGGTATGCACATGATGGTAAGATAGTTAATCTTGTGGACAGACATGGGACACGGTCGTCCATGTCGAAACGGCGAAGACGACCTCCCGGAAAACATCCAGGTTTAGACGCCCTGTCACACCTCCCTTTAGAGGACGAGAAATCGCCCGAAACGGCCTAGCGCCCTGCTCGCTTAGATTGTCCCCGCCCCGATAAGGCATATCTAGGCGTGAGGGTGACTGTCCGAAGGACCCAGAAAGCTCCGATAACGGATTTCTGACATCAAACACCTCGATCCCGTGCAAACCCAACCGAGGTACCTTGGAAGAATGGCAGATTTATAGCATAGAGGTACTAGGATCTGCCAGAGTTCCCCGATTGTGCCTCCTCTAACAGGGCTCGGTGTAATTCGGATAACACGAAAAGTCTGTCCGAAGGACCGGTGAATGACTGTACATATGGATTGGATCGAGCCTGCAGGATCCGCTCTGACGGTCCGCTTTGCATGTACAGTGCTGTTTACTATACGAAATTGGGCCCCGCTGGGAACTACTTAGGCGACTTGAAGAAAGCTTTGACATCTGCCATCGCCAACCCTACGTCATCACGTTGAGGCTTACAATGTCAATCATCTACATGTTCTCCCTGCGTAGTGATGCCTCGCGCTAACGCACTATATCGCGGTCGAGCTACGAGCCGGAGAAGCGCTTCCTTCATTCACAAGCACAACGACTGGGAAGGTAACACGAGGATGATTCCTCTCGGCCAACTAGGGGAGAGACGTCACGAGACTGCCCACCTCTGGTACGTGCCTACATTGCATGTTCCCAGATCTACAAATGTGTAAGTAGTCTTCATTGCTGACCACATGCCGGATATAGGTGACAGTTGACGCGATGCAACACAGATTGTTTCCGTGACAATGCGAATGCGAGGCCGGTTTACGCACCATAATAGACCATTGTAAGTTTTCTGCACAAGGACATGCTCGTTTACAAGATCTATCTTCTGAGTCTTTCAATGGTTGAAGCACATGTTTTCTTTGCCGTGAGCCTATTAGCCAGATTTTCATCGCCGTTGCTCACATCAGTTTTGATAGACATTGCTTTCCGCAGACCGCACACGCAGACATTGCTTCCATTACCCTGCCCGGGTCACGCGCATGGACTCGCGACAACGATTTTCAGTCTTTCCATCACGACGTCTCAATATCAACTAGGATACTCCAGCGCGCGCATTACGGTATCGTTAACAACCTCGGCGCACCTTCCGCCGTCGCATACCAAGCCGCATCCTACCGTCCGAGAGTTTCGAGGGGCGGATTCGGCACCGCGAGGTTGGACTCGGGTGTAATAGTCTCTGGAATGCTTCCCTACAAAAAGGCCAGGTACGTTCGTCGCCTCTCATCTTCCCCTACTCTCACTGACAATGTCCTCTCAGTCCGACTCCGCCGTTGATGACGCATGGATCGCGTTTTATTCTGCCGAGTAAGTTGTTTTTCGAAACCACAACGTCTCGGGCCCTCATGTCCGAGGTACAGGTTTTCAAACGGCTATTGCGCGATTGCTGTGGCTGGTACGTCTTAAAGTCATCGCAGGTGAAACTATTTAATATCTCACGATTTCGTTTCTAGCACTCACCGCATATGATTGGGTGTTGACTTTACCTCGAGAGGGGCAGTTCTTTTGGACTGGCAAGGCCCGACCAATTTCCGCGATTCTGTACTTTTCAAACAAGTATTTGAATTTGTTCACCGTGGCCATCGCCACCCCATTATGGCAGGCCCCATTATCCGATCAGGTAAGTTCAACTTGTCGTCTCTCGATGAGAGAATACGCCTGAGGACCCCATGACAGAGGTGTGTTGTTGTGGCAAAGATAATTCGCATCTCTATCCTGAACTCATCGGCGATGGCAGTTGCAACAGTGTTGTAATCATGGGGAGGGTGATCGCGTATCTATCCCTCATTCCACCAGCAAGTACGCAAGTTCCCCATTCCCTTCCATATCCTTCAGGCTTACTGAGTTTATGGTTTATCAGTGTTCACTGTACTGCGCACATACGCATTAACTCAGAATCGTTGGCTGTCAGCCCTCGTCTTTATCCTCTCTCACGTCCAATTTGTCATAAATATGGTAGGAAGTCGGCTCTCTTAATCGCTTGTTCATGCTGAAGGTGGTTCAGACGGTCTTCCATTTCAACGTTTCCGGCGGTTCCTTTCCTCTTGTCGGGTGTGTGGAATACGACACGCTCCCTCCTTCCTTGAATCAACCGTACGCAACTTACTAGTGATCTCCACTTCTTCTCGACACTAACTTTGGTGTAGCTGTTCGCATCGTCCTCTACCCGATCCTCGCAAAATACTAATATTCAGCTGACAGTCCTCATTGTTACTCGGATGTCCGCTATTTTGGCAGACACCTTGCTCATCGCGATCACGATATGGAAATTCCGACACGAAAGTATGATTAAAAGCAAGGACGAAATGAAGCCCCTCAAAACAAGAGGTCTGGTATCGGTGGTGTTGTACAACGGCGAGTCCAGATCTCAAGGTGGCGACCATGAACAGTGCTAATGTATCTGCGTTCCTCATAGGAATACTCTACTTCATGTAAGTCCCCCTGCTGTATCTGACCTATCCCGCTAATCTAACCGTGGTGGTAGCGTGCTTGTTGTTCTGAACACCTTGCACCTCGTCCTAACAGAGGTGTCGGTGAGTTGCGGCCTCCCAAACGTTCCCGCCTTGGGTAGTAACTCTGCCCTAGATAGGATCAGAAGGACCGACCAGCCTTGTATCAAACTTCACAATCCCGTACGAGGACCATTAATAACATCTCCTTGTGTACGGAACCCATGCTGATGCTGATCCGGCTTTTTCTGATTCAGACTGTCATCCATACTCGTATCCCACTTCATCCTTGACCTCCAAGAAGTCTCCCAAAGAACCGCGATCGGGCTGGCTAGCAACGACGCCTTATACACCTCCAATGGTCTCAGTGAGCGATCGGTCCACTTTGCGTCTGCGCTGGGCTCGCTTGGCGCGACCATAGAGCCTGGCCGGGATCTGGAGGATGCATTTGATGAAGAGAGTCCGAATGGGTCTTCCACGATGTCGCAATTTTCCCCATCGGACGGATGCGGTTCTAGTCGGCACACGAAGACCGACGACGGGTTCGCGATTATGGAGATCCGACGGGAATTCGGAGAGGGCGAGGTTGTTCTCGGACCCTGAAGAATTGTCAAGCTCAACAATTGAAGAGCGTGTGCTGGTCACATCGTCAACCTTTCCATCCATAGGTTGCCTTCCTCTCGGATTGTTTCGGAACAGTACGACGATTGCCTCTTGTATGTATGCTAAGTATCAAACGCATCCTGTACCAGTCCCTCGCCAAGCTCATATCGCCACTCGCCCGACCCGTCCATCGGGGGCTGCTGGATTGCTACCAGCCGCTGCACGACCCCTACCTCCCCCCATCACTCTCGAAGGGTCCCTAGAAGAGCTCACCATTCTTCATCCTATTCGACCACCATCGGCACTCACCCGATGTTGAGCTGTGTGGCATTGTGCCTCTTCCGGTATCTGTATTACTGACAGGACGGAGAGCACCTTGTCAACGTTGACATCTGTGCCCCGTCCTTGCTTTCCGCTGAATGCATGCTCTAACAGTCATGGTTCCGTAATGCACTTATCCTAGGTTCCATTTAATTAGTGTATGCCCCCCAAATATGCCTCGCATACCGAGACACGATCAACGTCGCGAAGCGGGTCCTGACATGCAGGGTTTCGTAATCGTCACCGGCCAGCCCGAGACACAACTTGAGGAAGACAGTACTCGTGCTCTTTGTTGTTTCTACTCTGTGAACGCGCACGCCATTCGGCCGCTATACGCGCGGTATCCGAACACTACCAGTACGGCATACATAAGCTTGAGATCGTTCCAAGGGAAGTTTGCATATGGGAAGGGGTAACACAGTATGTAGTCACGCATACATTGAGAAGCTTTGGATTGAGAGCTTGTCAAAAATCGTGGCTCCGACGTCGACGTTCGCAAGGGGTCGCAGGGGTAAAGTTATGGCCACGGCGGTGGTGGATATGAGGGGAGGGAGAGATCTGCAGTAATATGAATACGCCTAGGATAGTGTGATAGTTAACGCCACAATTGCAACTTGAATGCGGAGGCGGAGCAGGAGCCGTCAAGAGGGACCTGGACCCGGAGAAATGGATGAGAGATTATTGGTACATGGACTGGTAACGTAGCAGCAGCAGCGTGGGTCGGAAGCGATAAATAGACCGGGGGCCGTTCGTTGGGAAGCTCCGCATGTGCTCCCTGACGTCAGAGCGAGGGAGCTGAGAGGAAGAAAAGACGGAGGAATGATAAAGGCATAATAAACAGTGAATAAATGGGGAGAGGGATGGAAACTAAACCGGAAAACACGTGGAAGAGGGTAGCGGGGAAGGGAAAATGCGGAGGGGGATAGTCGGAAGGAAGTTGTACGGAACGGGCCTTGGGTAATACAAAACTATAAAAGTATTCAGTGAACGAAGCAATTACGATGTAAGACGTAGAGTAGGATGTGATCAACGGCATCAGGAAATGGTCCAGCTCGGTAAAATCGAACACACGGAGAGGAGTGCATCACTCCTACAAAGATGTGAACCGAAGAGGAGCCACCCAGCCAACCACGGCCACAGGGGATGGAATCGGGATGCATAGACGAATGGGACCAGAAGCCGGAGGATTTGGCGTAGTCATCATCGGTAAGCTATGGGTGGAAGTCGTCTCCGACGACTAGACCATGGGTTACCGTAGTCATGAAAATGTGTGGAAGGCGCAACACGGCTAGGCCCTGGAAGGCATGGCTACGTTGAGCGCTTCCAACCGCTCCTCTAGACCCTTCCCAAGGCCTTCGCGCTCCCATTCACCGCCAACGTCGTCGACACCCACGGCGCCATCACGTTCGAGTACGAAGGTGGGAGCGCCGTGAATACTACCACCACTGGAGCTGGCTGCGTAGTGGGCCTGAGGAAGTCCCATGACGCTGGGGATATGGGGTGGAGGCTCGGAGACGACAGCGGAAGAGGTAAGACTGGAAAGCGGGATGGCGGAGGCAGGGGTGGAGGAGAGGAGGTCCATGTAGGAGATGAACGAGAGCCGTTTTGTGACGTTCTTGGGGGATGGGGGGTGTGATGGGAAGGGCGCGGGGACGGTGATTGACGTCAGCTGCTGGGGTTGTGAAGGGAGGCTGCGCAGGGGGTTTTCGGTGTGGACTGCGGTCGTTGGAGACGACGCGTTCGAGTCTGCATCTGCATCAGACGCCGCGCTCGATACCGCAGAGAAGTGTGTTGATGTTGGCGTGGGCGTCACCGTTGATGGAAGCGTGGACATGGGTCCTGGCGGCGACGAGCTGATCTGCACAGTCGGGCGGACAGGAGATGTGCTATGGATGGGTCTCGGGGGCGAACCTGGGAGCGAATTGCTGAAGAGCAGGCTCCGCCTGTTGCCTGTGGGACTGGGACTCCGGCTGCTCAACCGGGACATGGGACTTGTGAACCCACTCTGATAGCCCGGATCCATGGGGGCTGGGGTGACGATCGAAATGGCATCCAAGTCATCGTCGTCAGGATTTGTCGAGGTGAGCACTGCAGCGGCGCTGTCGAGCACGGATGGGACGGAGCGCTCGATTTCTTCTGTGAACTTGGCGCGAGGGATGTGGTGCGGGTCAACGGTCAGGGGAAGTGTGGAGGCAATGGGTTCGATATCCCGCTCGAAGATTGCTGATGACGAGGAGTGACTGAAAAAAAAACTTGGTCAGACAGAGCGAGAGCGCACTCGACGGTAAGTTGCACATATGCGCGAACTCACACTGATGTTGGAGAAGAAGGAATGGATGCCGGGGAACGAGAGCCCAGACGGTGTGTACGGAGGTGCTGGGAGTTGTGGCTGGAAAGCTTGCGTTCGCGCGACGAGGGTACGAGGTTGGTGGCCGAGGTGATGTGTCTCAACTCGGCCGGCGAGATGGTGGTTCCGTTCATGGTTGGTGGGTGTGCGTCTGCTGGGCGGGGAGTGGGTGCGGGGGAGGTGGTGAGGACGGTGAGAGACTGAGGGCCGGGGGAGAGTTGAGGAGTAGTCATGGCGGATGATAGCAGGAGGAAGAGGTTGAGACGTTGAGAGACGGTGGTCGTGGTCGAGATCGGAGACGAATCGAAGCGGGCGTAACAGACTGAGACAACAGGCGCCTCTCCAGGCACGGCTTTCGTTTATCCGCATATCTCCTATCTTTATCCACCTACAACAGAAGCACTAATCAGACTAGGACACCCTTACTCTGGCAATTCAAACCCGTGTAACACCATAACCTTGCAATTGGCGCAATCCGAGTCGCCCTAGACAACAGCGCCTCGTCGTCATTTGACCATGTCCGACGACCATCTCCTCTCATCTCCCCCTTCTCTTCACGAACTCAATCTCCTCTTCTGTCGACCATCTCATCTCCTACACCGCTTCCAACATCCGTAGCCCTTCCAGACCATTCCGGGACGCCCCTTGCCCACGTCCTCAATGCACACCATGTCAGACGGTGATGGTGGACCACGCCTTCATAATCTCATGCAGAACACGCGCTCTGGGGATGCACACGTACTGCGCGCGGGGTCTTGGCGCAATCGCAGCATACAAGGTATGGACAACCAGTAATTCGCGCGTCCGGAAGTAAGCCATTTGAAACTCCTGACGCCAAACAGCAGTGCGCTGAAACTCCCGGGAAGCGAAATGCCTAAGTTCCGCATCCAATCCTGAAGGCCTCACGGCCCACGGGCATTGTGTCCGAAGTTGTGCCTGCAAGCTGCCTCGTCCAATGCTCAGGAGGTCCCACCGCAGGTCGAGAAATTTTGCCTCAGTCTACACAGGTACGTGGCTCCGTTCTCGGTCGAGAATTGTGAAAATTGATACTCATACTGGTAACTGTCTTTGAAATGCTACTTGTAAGCTTGCAGCCTCCCGGTCAAATGCCAAATGACCCTCAGAACCGCGAGGTTCCATTCGTCATTTGTCACATAGCCTTGCTAAGTCCCTCTGTGCGTACCTGCCACCCCTCCTTCGGAAACCCGGGCGCTGCCCCACCGCTCCCGTCCCATCCCTCTGCCATCATTGCAACGGCGTAAAGCAGTGCGCCCGCACCCGGGAAGTACGGAGTCGCAATATATCGTCTCATCGGCACAGGCATCCCGACATCGTCGAACTTGAACAGAGGATGGAGGAGCCATTCGATTGCCTTCTCCGTCTCTCCGTTGCGCGCGGCGGACATGGCCAGCATCGGGAAGTCCCACCTTCCGTGCGTTCGGTGTGTGAATCATCAGCCCATCTGCTGGTATGCTCGTACGCAACGAATGGATGCTCACCCCCAACAATCGCTGATGTTCCAGCTTACCCACACCTTCTCCGCCGTCGCTTTTGCCAAGTCGAGGCTCACGTTCGCCGTCTGCGGCAGCCATCCATACAAGCCCACCAGAGCTGGGTGGTCGCTAGTGTACGTCGGCGAGTCCCAGAAGTCGCTCGGGATCCCCTCATACACCGCGTACAACCCGTCCTCGATTGGGAGTGGCGCCAGGTTGTCGCGCACCTCCGTCCACGTCTCCGGGACCTCCTCCCCGAGCCGCTCCATCCAAATCGTCGCGTGATCCAGCCCGAACCGCCAGTACGCAAGCTCAAACGCGGGGTTGCGTGTCACGTTCGGGGCTGTGTCCTCGCTGACGACATACATCGGCGGCCCCAAGTCATAGAACCCCGTGCTCTCGTTCCGTTTCACGTAGGCGGCCATCCAGTCTGCTGTTGCGCGGATGACCTCCCGCCACCGCTCGAGCGTCGCGCGGGGGTCCGAGCGCGCGGCGCGGTACTCATACTCTGCAAACACAAGTGGGTGGGGCTGCTGCCAGATCAGCAACTCGTTGATCTCCCCGGGCGTCGATCTCCCCGACGGATCCGTCATCTTGGGCCAGCGCGCTCCGGTGGCATACCCTTCTTGGCCCTGTGCACGCTGCACAGATGTGGATAGAAAGCGCGCGTAGGTGCCGCTTGAGCGGTCGAGGAGGTCCCAGGTGTTCCATAGCGCCCAGTGTGCGCTGTGCCAGAAGAACATCTCCATGTGGAACTTGCCGTACTATGTGGTCTGAGGTGAGTATATGCGGTTGGTCCTCGATAAGCCGTGGTTCTCACTCACCCAGCCGTTGTTTACTAGGCCCGACTTGGGGATGGCCAATCAGTGCGGGCACAGACGGACGGAGCAAGTGTGGCCGACATACCTCCTGCGGCGGCGTGTCGCCTGCCTCGTTGACGCGCATCAGATACCGGGAGAGGATGATCCGCCTCTGCAGCTCGTCCGCGCGCGCATCGCCCGATCCTGTTACGAGGTCGATGAAACCATTCTTCGACCAATAGTCCTTCCAGACGCTCTCGGACTCCATTTTGATGTTGTCGACCGTTGGTATCGTCTTGGCCATGTTCGGAGCATACGCGATCGTAAGGGAGAAGGACGAGATGGATGCGTTCGGCAAGATGGTATAACGATGCTCGTCGGCCGACACACGTTCGATGGAGAAGGAGTCCCCTCCGCCCACAACAGTGAAGAATGTGTTGTTCACCATCGTATGCGCGATGGCCGCCCCGATGTTGTCCCCCAGGCCCGGTCCAGTGGTCAACGATGTTGTGTGCTTGCTCGTCTCGTTCCAGAACCCGACAAACGGCGCCTGGAATCCGAAGAACGGGCCCTCGTAGTTCCATGGGAAGTCGACGAAGATACCCAGGCGACCCCGCTCGACTAGCGTAGATGTGATCGTCACGCCGATCGCGTCGTTGCTCTGCGCTGCGACCGTGCGGATGGCGACCTCCTCGCCCTGCCACTGGAAGCTGCTCGTCATCGTCCCCGTCCACAGATCCAGTGTCTGGCTCGTCCCCTCCAAATCCCCTTCTGCGACGTCCGCCACTCCGCCCACCTCATCCACGAACAGCAGCCCAACCCGCCCCAAGTTTGCGCGGCCCGGGTTCGCGGTCAGCCAGTCCTGTAGCGGCTCGGGGCCCCCGAACAGATACGCCACGCCATCCCATGTCTCGCCACGGTACGCCTCGAGGTCCGCCTCGGTCGTGCCATCGGGCAGGGAGTCGTTTTTCCAGCCCCAGTCGGACATAATGGCGAACGGGAGGAAGGTCTGCAAGCCGGTGACGTCCGCCCCGAAGGCAAAATGTCCGTTGCCGACTTGCATAGGCGTGCTGTTGCTTGACGCTGTGCGGACGGGGTTGTAGCGCGAGACAATGCCATGGCGCTCGATGTTCGTCGCGGAGGCGATCTCGGCGAGCACTAGGAGGAGGAAGGTCCCTCGAGACCCCGAGGTGAGCATGTTTCGGTACGGCGAGCGTCTGAAGTGTACAAGTGCTGCGTGTGGAAGTGTTGTAGGAATCTCACCCGTTCTCCATTACCTGGCCTTGTATACTTCGGGACGCGCTCCGTGCACCCTACATCTTCGTTTGGCTGATAGAACTCATAGATGTCAGCGACTCGGTGACGGCCCGAAGTTTTTTATGCGGCTCACGTGGGACGTTCTTCCAATGAACTCCATTCCGAGTAGATGAGGCGGACAGATTTAGAGGTTAACTAGAAGATTCAACGCCTGTCGCTGTCTCACACTGCTTCGTCGGAATGTAACGAAGGTGAACGAATTGATTTTCGAACGAAGGCGAATTCACCTTTAACAACTTTTTAAGTAAAACTATACAGGGTCCTGCATCACGACATTCAGCATGAGTGTCTCCATACAAGTACATTGGGCCACTGCTTGATACAACTTCTTATCACTCATTGTCCCCTTCGTCGTCCTCATCCCGAAAACCCATATCATCAACATCCATTCGATAACCCCGGTGAGAGCTGTACCCCTGGAACCGCTCCAGGTCGGGCAAGCCAGTCCGCTCCGCCACGCGCGTAAAGTCGAGGTCATTGGCGCACTTCGGAAGACTCATGTAACGTGCTGACAGAGTGTCCCCCTCTTCGGCCAATTCCTCTTGCATATCATCCCAAGTTTGGTCTCCAAGCGGTGACTCCTCCATCGCGTTGAACAGTGCGTAGCTTAGCGCGTGGCGGGCCGCGTCCGCGCCTCCCGAGAGGAAGAACGCTGTTTGATTGCCAAACTCCGCGACTAGGTTGGGGACAAGGGGCAGGCCGTCGCGACCAGGCTTTTGGAGGACCCGCGCGACCGTACGAACGGCGTCCGTATATCCTCTATAGAACGACTTGGATACACCTTCATCTTGGTACGTTTCAGGGAGGAATTCGATTCCAGGTTCGTCGAACAACCGCTGGCCCTGCCTTGGAGTAGCCTCAGACTCGAGCATCATGGTGTCGCCAGCGACCTCAGCGGCCCCTGTAAATTCGGTCAGCTAGTATGGCATGAAGGCCTTGTTGACCGCCACGTACACTTCAGGCGAAATCGCATCCGGGGAGAAAGCCACCCATCTGTGCATTGGCCGCAACTGCACCCCCACTGGCGGTCGTTGATGAATTGTTCTTGGGTAACCTGGACGTCTTCGCCTGATGCCTTCTTCAAGAGATACAGCGCACGCAGGGAGTCTGGCGCCTCCCGGACCCTCCGGAGCAGCAGGTCGAGTTCGCTGTCAGATCGAATCTGCCGCTCGCACGCCTCCACGGGGGTCCACCCTGTCTCGTCGCGAGACCTCAGCTCTTCCTGGACCCCGCTTTCGGTTGGGAGCGCAAGGAGCGCCTGGATAGCGACCAAGTTCTTCGCATAGATCGCAGCTCGAAGAGCCGACTGTCCCTGGTTGTCCTTCACGTGGATCGAGGACGGATCCTGGCTGTATGCGTCACGGATTCTCCTCTCGATGTCTGGGACCTTGAATCCGGTGATGCCTGCTGCAATTAAAATGGACAGGGGGACCTGGCGGAAAAGGTCATCCATCGCAGCCGTGTCGAGAA